>CM073121.1:0-600000 GCA_037039145.1 Fundulus diaphanus | reverse complement strand
AGCAGTATTCTGTCTATGCTCTCCATCTTACGATGCAGGGTGGAAAGATTTGGAAGGAACAACAGTGGAAGGAATACCTTTAATATCAGTGTTAATGGATAAGGATTTACAAGAGGGGCTGAGTATACCACCTGAGTCAATGCTACACACAATGCTGGATTCTTGGAGAAAGGTAATTCAAATTTGTAAATTGGGTAACCAGATAAAAATACTCAGATGGTGTGCCTTTGATTCAGCCTTCAAACCGAACAAGATTGATGGGAGATTTAGAGGATGGATCCAAAAAGGATTAACCACTTACTATACATTTACCCAGAAGGGGGTGTTCCAGAGTTTTGAGGAACTTCAAAGAGCTAATGGGTTGGAGAGGGTCGACTTCTTTAGATATCTACAGATTAGGGCCTATTTCAATCAAAATATACGTGACAATTGGGAAACAGCCAAACCAGGACTTTTTAATGTGTTCTTGTCTCTGTTGAAGTCAGGTTCATGCAAGAAACTAGTTTCCATACTGTACAATGGTATTCTATCCTCTAAACAAGGTGACACAAAGTATATAAAAACAAGTGGGTAAAAGAAGGAAATTTGAATCTGAAGTCTGGGAACAGATTAACAAATTACACTGGATGACCTCCAGCTCCAATACTTGGAGACAGTTCTGTTGGAAAAACACTGTTCGATATTTTGTAACTCCAGTTCAGAAAAAACATTGGGGCAGCAGAGACACATGTTGGAGACTCTGTGGAACAAACGGGGCAAATCACCATCACATCTTCTGGAGCTGTCCGGTGGTTAAAGTTTTTTGGGAGCAAATGTGTTCCCACCTAAATAAGATCTTTACTGAAATACCATGTAAATGTGAATCCTTATACTTAGAAAACATTTAATTTGATAACTGGACTCTGGAAGATAAAAAAACTGCTGCTAATGCTTCTGGCAGCAAGCAAAAAGACAATCACTAGAAAATGGTTAAAGCCTGAAGCACCTACAGTTGAGGACTGGGTCAATATTGTACAGGACATTTACATTCTGGAGAAGTTATCTTTTTCTGTTCAAGGTCGAAGGTAATCCCTTTCAGGATCTGGTCTAAATGGAAAAACGATATAAAATCAGTAATCCCTATGGACTAAATATGTCTACCACATGTAAATACTGTTGTGCTGTGTATTGAACCCCGGTTCAGGATGATGGCAAAATTATGTTCTTCCCCTAACATAAGAAAAATCAGACTAGACCCACCCCTACCCCAACTCACTCTTCTGTTATGGATGTTCGGTAATTATACAAAAATTCCCGGATTGGTTTATGTTATTCATGCTCATACTTCCTTTGTGGTGGAAGCTGGTTTGTACAAAGTAATTGTTACTTGCCTTTCCAAATAAAAGATTAAATAAAAAAAGAGAGAAATATTACATCTTTTCTAATTCTCAGGACACTGACTCCAGGATTTTACTACAGTTTTTTTTCCATTTTTTCCATTATTTTTCCATTTTTTCCATTATTTTTCCATTAGTATTTAAGTGGGCTGCACAGTGGTGCAGTGGGTTGCCATGCAGCAAGAAGGTCCTGGATTCAAGTGCCCAGGACCTTGCCCTGGGTCTTTCTGCATGGAGTTTGCATGTTCTCCCTGTGCATGCGTGGGTTCTCTCTGGGAACTCTAGCTTCCTCCCACAGTCCAAAAACTGTTAGGTTAATTAGCCTCTCTAAATTCTCCTTAGGTGTGAGTGTGTGCGTTAATGTTTTTGTCCTGTTTGTCTCTGTGTTACCCTGTGATAGACTGGCGACCTGACCAGGGTGTACCCTGCCTCTTGCCCACTGACAGCTGGAGATAGGCACCAGCATCCCTCGCGTATCCTCAAAAGGGATAAGCGTGTTAGAAATGGATGGATGGATGGATGGATGGATAGTAGATCAAACGTAGATCAAATGTCAGACTCCCCACGCTGCTACCGCCAAACCCAAGCAGCCATCCAGTGAAACCCGGTTACTATACACTGTGCTCAAGGTGTTCAACTCCAAGCTCTGAATTTCAATGGATTTTGTTTTCAGACCTCTCTGTCTTTAAAGTATTGTTTACATACACAACATTTCACGATCATCTTAAAAGGTAAATGGATTAAATAATTGGATTGTACCGTTTATATGGGCACACAATCAAGTAATCAGATCATAATGTGCACCTGGCTTTATTTAGAATACGCTCTGACAAGCGCAGTTATCAACTTCCGTCTTTGCCGAAGTACAAAAATAGTAAACAAAGCAGTATTATACGAGTTTGTTCGTCTTCCTAGCGCCCAGGATGGAATTGCACGATGTTCTAATTACTGTTGAAAGGTTACTGAGTAAGCAACAATTTTGAGCTCTTTTTATTTTTTGAACAGAAATGTTGTATTGGGAGCCCTAACAGTTTTTCCTTCCGACGTATTTTCGCCGCTCACCAATGCAGAAATGCATCACGTTTACGTCGGGCGCACATGCGCACTTGGTCAGTTTCGCCACTTTCAGAATAACTTGAGCCTGACAAGCGTTTATATTCACGCGGATCGGATTATCATTCGCCATAAACCACTCCTCTCATTCGGAATCCATTTTCATTCCGATTAAGCTTAATCCAATCGTCATATTCCAATTATCTTGTTTAAATGACGCATTTTTATTCTGATCAGCCCTTTATACCAATGACTTTTGTCCATGTAAACGTAGCTATTGATCCATCATATACAACAGGCTCCCAGAAAAAATATAATAAGTAAAATGTATCATTAACAACATGTTCTAACTCAGTCTCTGCTTCCGTCTCTCAGTGAGCATCAGCTGCAGTGAGAAGAAGAGTAACCCAACAACAGCTCTCCAGATTCTCTCCTCCACTCGCCTCAGCCTACAGAGTCTGGCTACCAAAGCCAAGGTACAGTTTCTGAATGATTTCTGTGTTGAATGCAGAAACCTGAGTTTATGCTGGAAAAATACAGCAGAATAACTTGAGCTGATGCTAGTCTCAGTAATGTTAATATGGTTGGAATGACAGTAACATACAGGCTTCTTCTATAATAATACTAATAAGTCATTGAAACTTGCATTCCAATGAAATTTGTTCTCTGCATCCCCTTGGGGAGCAGCGGCCCCCTGTGGGAGTTGAACCCAGAACCTCAGGGACACCAACGCATTGCTCTACCCACTAGGCCACCACTACACCGCTGGTGTCAGCATGCAGACAGTACTGATTTAGTTGTTTAATGCAAGTAGGAACGTTACATGTTTTAATGTCTTCTGCATTGTGGTCTTACAGCAAATCCATACAGATGTTGCAACGGGTGAAGTCCATGCTGATCTACAGGACAGCGTCGCTGCTCTGGAACAGCTGATAACAGAGCTGCAGGAGCTGAGCGGGAGATTCCGGAACCGATCCCAGTGACTGTTCTCAGACACATCACCTTTTCTTTACATATCCAACCTTCGCAGCTGTCATCTGATGGAAACTATGCTCCCTGTCCCTGTTTATCAAGACGTTTTTATACCTTTTTGTCCATAATATAATGTGAACGGTTGTTGAAAGGCATCAAGAAGTAAACTGAATGATTAATTCCCTCACAGTTTTTGTTTTTTTGTTTTTGTGAAAAAATACAGTTGAAATAAAATATTGACATCAACTGTCAAAAGTACATGACCTCTGTCCACAACCCCAATGTCTGACATAAAATCTGCCGTTTTTGTTTTAGATCAGCAAAATCATTTTTGTTCAATAAATGTCAGAATAATTACTTTCTTTAAAGTCATATATTTTCATACACTAACATTACTACACATTTTCAAAAAACTGGGAAAGCCATGATTTAATGGTTTTTGAAAGATTCTGATGATTACGTCACAGCATATGAGACACACCTCAAACTGTTTCTATTAAGAGAAATCTTCCAAGATATCAGGAAGAAAGTTTTGTGTTTTTAGACTGTTTTTAGACTGACCAGGTGTTTTTAGACTTTCAGGAAGAAAGTCTAAAAACACCTGGTTAAGCTTTCAGCAGTTCATCTGTTTAAAGCAGCGGTGTCCAAACTCTTTGCCTATTGGGCCAAAATTGTTAACTCGAAAGCACTCGAGGGCTAAAAGATTAATAAAAATAAATATAACCAAAAATATTGTAATTTTCCTTTAACCTGCCCAACAAAATATGATCACTTAAAAAATACATTAAACTGTATTTAGCCCATTTTATTAAATCAATTCCAATCAGATTTTAAGGCACCAAAGTCTTCATTTGAGTAAAAGTCATCCTATTTACTATGAAATGAAAGCAGATGAAAAAAATTTGCTTATTAAGAGACAAATGTTTTGTGTTGTACCAAAGATTCAATCATTCAATTGTAAGATTTTAACTTGTCTATACTAAATTTACCCTAATTAAAAATAAAACGTTTCCATCTGCACCAGCCACCATTGCTGGTCGGCCAAAACTTTTGTTGAAATGCAGTTGGAGGGCTGCACAACATCAGCACAGGGGCCACAAATGGCCCCCGGGCCACACTTTGGACACCCTTGGTTTAAAGGGTACCCCCCCCCCAAATCAACTTTTCTGTTAATAAAATGTATAAATGGGCGTTTTATGGTGCATTCACACCAAACAAGATTCTTGGAGCAAGTGTTTTACGTATTATCCTTATGTAAAAGCACTTTCAGGAGCGGATTAACGGTCCGTGATCTGAAGGACACATTAGGAATGATGTGAATGGCATGATTTGGGCAAACGGAACAAAGCAAAACTGCAAAAAGAGCAAAACGAAATTTCACTCGAGTTCAAAAAGCTGAACTTTTCAGTCAATTTGCGTGGCATTAAGCGTGCTTCTCATCTGTTTTGTGCATTTATTTAAGCACAAAAATATTTTTTGTGTTACATATTTAGACAGTACAATTAGGCTATATTTCTATTGAGCAATAATGGATTTACTGACCGAAAACATCTGTAGTTGGTGTCCCGAAGGGAGATCCGTGTCCCAGGGGAGACATGGATCCGACACGGCTCAGCAGCCCGGGGTCAGAGCAGTCCCTCTTTGAGGAAGCTATTGTCTCAAGACGTGAAGCATAAGACAGCAGCTCCTCATGCTGGGTCCTGGAAAGATGGAAGTATAGCTGGAAGCAATCGTCATCCACATGCAGCTACAGGTGGTGGTACTCGCCGGCATGGGCGGGGGGTACGGGTGGGACATTTGACTACAATGTGGATACGGTTTCAATGTTCATGCCAATGAATTAAATGATGTGGCTTTTTACCTTTACCATGTCACTCCCATTATAAGTTTGTGCCATGTTCAATTGCTAATGGCATTCATACAATTTCCTTACGATTCCTGTAAGCAAATAATTACAATAATTTGCTTACAGGATTTTTTTCTTTACCAAACATCTCATGTTCAGTATTTTTATTTGGCACCTTATGATCTGACTACTTTCCCTGTAGATGTCAGAGGGTCATTGTGTCAACTCAACCAGAATTTGGCAGCTAAAACTTTAGAATTTGTTAGTTTAAAGAACTAAAGTTGGTCTCCCAGTGCTGTACTGAGGCGGTTGATTATGTGGTTCCTTAGCCACTAAGGAGAGGTGCGACAAAGCGAGAGGATGATAAATCAGTCAATAGACCTCTGAAGAAAATATGAGCCCCTCATTTTGAGATGATGGTTACGCCCTTGCTCACTGCACCAGGTGTGTCTCCGAAGGATCTGGTGGACCCAGGGGTGGCGACTTTTGGCTTTACATACAGTGCCGTAACCCGCTCCATAAACTCCATGTCTGCCATGGTGAGTTGAACAGACGGGAGGAATCGGCAAGTGGATAGACGCTCCTCCTATTTGATGATGTGGTGAAGCAAGCTGGGGGAAAATGGTTGCGTTGTCAGCACGGATTGTTTGAGAGAGAGGTGAAATGTCAAGTGTCCAACAGCAGGCGATCCAGGTGAAAAAGTTGCCTTGATCACATTCGGTATGAATGTACCTTTTATAGTTCTGTCCACATGTCCCAGTCATTATTTTGACAATTTACTGCACGTTTGTTGAAATTCTGCCGTGGTGTCTAAAACCGCCTGTGCGGCGCCCTCCTTAGGTTTAACAAGTGTCTTGCATTGAATTTTTTGCCGTTTGCTGAAAAGATTTTTGTGACGTTTAGAACAGTGAGTTTATCAATTTTCAGGTTAGCAATTTATTAGCTTTGCATTCAGTCAGTTTATTTAGCTTTTTTTAGAAGCCCATTCCTCAACCCCAGAACCTTTCGTGGTCCGCTAGGCCCCACCTTCTCTCAGCAGCAGAGTAAAGCTCTACTACAGGGATGAGTAAAATAAAAAAAAATTTTATATAGTGCCAATTCACAATGCATCATTTCAAAGGTGTTTACAAAGTCAATTCGATCAAATCATCCAGACAGATTGGTCAAATAGTTTACCATCTAAAGAAGAATGGGCCAAAATTCCAGTAAACTAATGTGAGAAGCCTGTGGAGGGAAAACCTGAAACAGTTGAACCAAGTCATTCAGTTCATTTCAACAAAGAGAACAAACATGGGAGGAGGAAATCTGTCGCCTACAAATTTCAGCTGAAAAGCTTTCTCAGTGTTTAAAAACATCAAACGTAGTGAAAGAGAAAATAACATAAAACACATGATGAGCAGCAGCTGCTAGTCTTTATTGATTAAAATCCTTACATTTTTTTTGTTGTTTAAAAAAAAAATCTACTCATTATTATTGACTTTGGTTTGCAAGAAACAGTCACTAAATAAAAGGAGGCTCTAAGAACTGTTGTATAACTGAAAATGTTAGCTGTCTAATTACAGAAAAAATATTTAAACTCCAATTACATTCCTGGTGCACTGAGGCTTCAATGGAAGAATCTATTATTTGAGGAATGTCTCTCATTGCTGTACAGGCATAACATTATGACTACCGACAGCTTAAGTAATTATCTCTCTGTCACTGTGCCTGTTACCGAGTGGCACATAACAGACAAGAAGAGAGCATTTTATCCTTAAAGTTGACGTGTTGAATCAGGAAAGATGGACAGTGCATGGATGTGAGTGAGTTTGAAAAAGGCCGAGGAGGGATGGATGGCTTGGAGAGCCTGCTAAACTGCCGCTCCTGTGGAGTGCTCCCAGTCTGCAGGAACCAGGCTCATTGATGCAGCAGGAGTGAAGGCTGGCCATTTAGGTCTGTAGAATCCTGAAAAGCCATTGATTTTAACCCCAAACCTGACTTTGTGCCACAGGTTTGGGGTTAGAGGGTTTGCTTTAAATTAAATTTTCCAGCTTGTTGCTTTTCAGTGACAACAGGGAGGATCCCGGCCTTTTCCTCAGCTATTTGTGTTCTAGCAGCCAGTGCAACAGTACTAAACATGTTTTTTAAAAAGAATGAATCTTCTTTTACTGGATAATTTTTTCATATTCCACAAATCACCTGCCTTTGTTGTGAGGATAAACTGTTTTGCAGCTGACGGACAAAGATTACATAACAGCGATTTATGAAAGAGTTCTTATTATAGTGTTAGGAAATTTTAAAACTGCAACATATTTCCTATATATCCTTTTTTATAGTTGA
Source organism: Fundulus diaphanus (assembly GCA_037039145.1). Classification (NCBI taxonomy): domain Eukaryota; kingdom Metazoa; phylum Chordata; class Actinopteri; order Cyprinodontiformes; family Fundulidae; genus Fundulus; species Fundulus diaphanus. Next base: position 592,434 of record CM073121.1, on the reverse strand, counting down.
AATCAATGGTTTGTGCTGTTACTGAGGCAGAGCAAATTGACACTCGGGTGAGGTTCATTAAGTCCTTAATTCAAGCCATTTCATTCATCAGATCATTATATCACTCATAAAGCATGAGCGACTAATCTCATTTAAATTCCTAAAGACATTCTTGGATAAATTGTATGAGCGTGACTTGAAGCGGTTCTGTCATCGTCCAGAAGACGGCTCCAATAATGGGAAACAGAGCTCTGCCTGGATCTCCTCATAATTCCCCCAAGGATTCCTGATGTTCCTCAGAGTCTCTCAGACATCATCACTCTCAGAATATGCTTTACATCAGAGATGAGAGCAGGAAGAAGACCCATTTGGGCAAAGATTTCTGTTCCCTTCCAGAGTCAGGGAAAGCTTTTACAGGTGCTGGTCACATAATTAGAATATCATGAAAAAGTGGATTTTTTTTCAGTAATTCCATTCAAAAAGTGAAACTTGTATTTCATATTAATTTAAAGGGTGGTGGTGATAATTACATGAATCATCAGCACATCAGAGGGGCACCTCACTTTGGACATAATGTTAGAGAGGCAAGACTTGTTTAGTGTAAAGGAGGAACGTTGGACATAATGGAAACTGATGACGATAATGGGCGACCAGAGAGGAAAAGACAAAAGTCACAGAGAATGCTCATAGATGGTGTAAATGATGATATGCACAGTGTTGATGTAATAGTGGTAGATGCTAGATATGGGCTTAGATAAAATCAAATTATCAGCTGTGGTGCTCCCTGAAAGGAGCAGCTGAAATGAGGCCTTGCTGCCGAGGACCCCGCCTGACGCAGTTTCCATAGGGTGCTGCCCTTTAACTCTGTGGAAAGATAGGAGCCACATTTGGGAAGGGAGAGGGGGAAAAAAAACATATTTCACACTTTATCCTGTTCCAGGATACAGTTTGAGATATCAAAAAACCTCGCACAAGAAAAGCACGTATGACGAGACAACATTTAAGCAAGGGGTTAACCTTGGAGACTAGTGTCATGAAGTTCGTATGTTGTTGTGGGCATCAGTTATATGTGTGTGTTTGGGTGAAAGATGTTATATTTCCTTGAACGCTCTCCAGAGGGCCATTTCTCCTTGATGTTATCAACCGGCTCACAGTTCAGAAAGCATCCACAGATGTCCACGGGGGAGGAGGGAGCAGGTGGCAGTTCTGAGCTCTCTCGCCATAACATTCAGGGGAGTTTTTTTGATAGGGGAGGCATAATCCAAATACACAATTTGTTATGAGAACAAGCTGCATCAACTTTTCCGTCAGCTTTAAAGTCCTTTCATCACTGGCTCCACATGGCGAATCCAATATTCCAAATTTGTTGGGCTTTTATTCCACGTTTCACATCCAGATTTTATCCCATCTCCCCTTTGAGTTCAACCACCGAAGCCTGTCTGCGTTCCAGCGCATCCAGCTTGCGGCTCTGCTCCTCCAACTTACGGGTCTGTTTGTTCACCGCCTTAGTGATCGTGTCATATGCGGCCGGTAGCCTGATCAAGGCCATAATTGCTACCAACATCCGCTAAATTTGCCAGTATATCAAAAATCCAATTAGCAGAAATCCAAGTATCATGAATCCAAACATGTATACGTCTTCCACGTCCTCGACTGACAAAATCGAAAAACACACCATTTTCCACCTATTCCAAGAATCTAGGGTGTATCCCACGAAATGTGTCCCGTCAGGACAGGACGGGTCCCCTCTTCCCTGCCTACTGTTGGTTTTAATACTGGGCCTCCTCCTGCTTATCTCTGAAGGCCCGTCTTACCCCGGTTTAAGATTTGGCAGTAAAGGAAAACAATGATCAGAGGCAAACATTTAAAATATGCATATTTAATTCATTTGGAATTCCAAAAGGAGACAAAAAAACTTACATTACCATTTCGTTGTATTCGGTATATTACCCGGCCTTCTGCCCCATGGTGATGCAAGTGATTCTGTCTGCTTTACACTACTCTGAAGGCATCTTTTAAAAGACTGACTGCCCCTTCTGATTAGATTTGGGGGGGTGGACCCCAGACATGGGGGCTCCAATTCTATCTGTTCTCAAAACAAAGAGGCTGTTCTTCTTGGTAAAGCTTGATTTATTACTCAAAACCTGTCCTATCAGGGGTCAAGCCAGATGACCTCCACAGCCATAAACCCGCTCTCAACACATCCTGCAAGCTGCATATTTACTTTGCCTTAAAGGGAGACACAATTTTAGAGGCCAGGCATTCCTTATTATTTTACATACAAATGCCTGATTAATATAACAACTAAGATATTTTCCTCAACACTACCCGTCGAAAAAAATTGATCAATAGCATTGAGAGACCAGTTTACCAGATCCATAGTTTTCAGCGTTCGGGTGATATGAAGAAAGTGCTCAGAAAGACAAAAACACAGCAGCAGCAGGAAGGGGGGGGGGGCAGAGCTGGAGCAGAGAGAAAAGCGACTGTCTCCGAAGAGAGAGAGAGAACAGAAGGAGAACAACATTTATCAGAGATTAATAACAAAAAAAAAAAAAAAAAATGAGCACTACCATAGATATCTTTAGAACAATTACATACAGTTTAGTATATGCCCTGAGAGATGCATAGTAAAAGTAAACTAGGAGGAATGATATCCAGTTCCTTCTTTGCAATTTATGATCTAATGGTCTTTTTTTTTAAGTTTCTGTTCTTTATCTCGATTGTGACGTAATGTCTATTAAAGGCAGAAAACATCAGGGGACGTAAATGCTAAATAACATTTTGGTTTTATACACCCTGCAGAGTTTTGCAGTAAAAGAATGAGAGCTTGGGAGACAACAGCAAAGGAAAAGTGCCAAAAGAGAACACTCCACAGATCGTCTGTTAATTTTTTATTGTGCAACATTCATGTTTGTGCTGCTGATTTACTGAACAGGGCGCATCTTCATGCTGATGGCCTTCAAAGAATAGAAACTGCCCTTCCAGCTGTACCAGATCACTCCAACCTCATATTTAGACCCATCAGCACCCCAGAGGTAGACCCCGTTTGGGTTTCCGTAATAGCACCTCCAGTACCAGAAAGCTCCAAGAAATAATTTTGGACAGTTTTCCGTCCCAGCATGTAGGTAGTGGTCAAAGGTGGCAAACTTTTGTCCGCTGTGACGTGTCATGGTGTCTCCTGCATTGAAAATATTTTAGTAAATAGAAATAATTCCTTGTGGTTATGTTCATCTTTACCTTTCTAAATATACAAAAACATTGACTACCTGAAGCACTAAGAAAAGATAGGAGACAAATCAGTCAAGCTTTATCAGCAGACTTGGGTCAGTAAATGGACAAGGTCAATATGCAGTAAAATATGTTAATAATCACTGATTATATTAAAATCATAGGAAACAAATCTTCATCAAAACACATAATCTAAAAGAGTAATAGACAATTGTGCTAATTAAGAAACATTAATTAAAAGTATTTAAAAGAGTCATTGTGTTGACAGTGCACCCTCAGTCTGGGGGAGCAGCAGGAGGAGGTCACAGTAGGAATCATGGGTTTCACTAAGTTTAGTTGTCTTTCAGCTTTAAATGTTGAAAGTACTGGTTTTAAAACTATCCCTTTCAAGCTGTTATAACAAGCTGCAACAAGGTGTGATGGCTTTGCTGGTGTTGATTTCAGTGGCGGCTGGTGCTAAAAAAACTGAAGGGGGCGCACACAAGCAAACAAATGCAAAACAAATCTTAAAAAATAGCACTATTTGAACATGAATTTTGCCCTCCTTTCCTTCTGCCCAGCAAATTTCTCAATTATATTCTTGTTAAAGTCAGTCATCTCTGTGACTAGTCTTTTCTCCATTGACAACATGGCCAATGCATTCAGCCTGTCCTGAGTCATTGAGTTTCTCAGAAAAGTCTTGATTCTTTTCAGAGTTGAAAAGCACCTTTCAGCTTCTGCTGTGGTCATGGGTGTGGTGATGAAGATCTTCAAGAGCGTGACAGTTTCTGAAAAGACTTCTTCTAGATTGTTTTCCTGATTTTAATAACATTTGCTGCCATTTTTTAAGGCTGTGTTATGAAATGTGTTACTGCATTTTTGTGGGACAAGATTATAAAAAAATTCAGTAACCAAATGTTTTATTCCCCATAAACTTCAGTACAACTTAAATAATAAAATATCTTGCTGACAAACATTATATCAACATACCTACACAGCATAGACACAACTAAAGGTATTTCTAACTACAAAGCACATCTTCCTAATATATTAAAGAACATTACTATAAACCAGTGTAACAGTGATTTTCCACAACTCACCTCTGCAGCAATCCTTTCATGGTCTTCTACACTGAGTGTCCAACGCTTCTTCACTGGCTGACTACTACCTACACTGGTTTGTCCAACCATGGAGTGGAGAGATCACTTGCCTGCTGCTGAATTTGTAAATTAAGACGACCCGGTCCAAGCTCCTTTATCCTGTTTTTTTCTTCAAGTGAACGCTTTGTAAAAGCATTTTTTTGTAAAGACAAAACAGAATTTTCTCTCATTTTGAAACTACTCCACTTTGCAAGCATAACCGTGAATCAACCTAACGAACTGCAGCTGCGCTGAGTCGAATCGGGGATTGTCCAATCACACAATGTTTTTAAAAAAATTAGCCAGTACTGACACTCTACCAGTAATGACACAACAGAATGGGTGTGTCCGGGACGCAGAGCCCTGCGCCCCTATGCAAAACCCTAGATAACCAATTAAAAGTCAGCCTCAGATCACGTGCTTGCCCAAGTTGCTGCGCTTACATTCATTCTCATTAGACCGGCGCCCTGCACATAGGAAAGGAAGTGTGCACAATGTGAGCAATTAAATAGAATTATGTATTTACTATTTTAATAAGTTCTAACATGTCTATTGGACACACAGTATGAATAAATACATTTTTAAGTACTTTGCAGTTCAGAAATCATTTATTATATAAACGATTTAAAGGGGGCGGCGCCCGAGCGCCCCCTACTGGCCAGCCGCCACTGGTTGATTTACCTGTACCTGCAAGTAACAACTGCTGCAACTGTGCAGAATAGATTGATATGCTTTTAAAGTAGCCAATCACAGGGACGAAGCCTGACTCTTAATAATGAGGACCACCCAGACAGCTTAAGTTGCATGGTGGATAATGTTTCTAACACTCCCTGCCCTGTGCTGTAATAACAGTTCACTCAATATGGTAAATGTCCTGTAGTTTTATGTAGCCTGATGACCCAAAGATCTTCAAACTACATTGAGTCATTCACACATTTGCACGCTAACCGTGGTGAGCTCCATTGTAGCCACAGCTGCTCTTGGGAAGACTGAGAGAAGCAGGGCTGCCATACAATTGGCACCACTAGGTCCTCTGACCACCGATAACAGAAAAAGCAGATGAAGTGTCTCGCTCAAGGACACAACAACTGAGACGGCCGGAGCTGGGATTAGAACTGGTAACCCACCATATGAACTCCTAGCTCCTGCACCACTGCCCAGACTTAATTTCTACCTCAGGTCTATAAGGCTTTGCTGAGGATCGGTAAACTGTGCTCTTTATAGGTATTTGCAGTGATACTCATCATAAGTTTACCTCGCACAACCATGACCCTTGTGTTTTCACCTTAATACTTTGATCTCCAGACCAAGAGAGATCCACACATATAGTTGTTTGAAGCCCAAAAGAACATTTCCATTTTCCAGAATCACATGTGTTGAGTCCACATTTAACATTTTATACATCTCAAACATGATTCTTCCTCAGATGGTTATTTTAAGTTTCCATAACTGTGTGAAAATATGATAAAGAATTTATACATTCATATCCCAGAAAGTTGTAGTCCCATTCTGACTACATTTTATTGGGGATGCTTTGGTTACAATTGTAGCAGCTTTTAATATAATGATGAAAATAAGGGCTTTAGAGCCACATGTTTGTTTTAAAGCCAGGTCCCTAATGTGATTGAAGTTGTCTGTGGACAAGGCACGGCAAATTTATTTATAAAGCACTTTTCAGCAACAAGACGATTTAAAGTGGACAAAGCATAACCGAAATCTGCATTTATTCTTGTCAAAAGCATCATGAGATGATTCACCGTTATTCATCATCCTACAGCAGTAATAGTAAAGGCTCAAGTTACTCAGGTTTTCCTGAGCTCTCTTTGTTGTTATTCTGCTTCTCCTCACTGTCACATATAACTTTGTGAGTTGCAGCCTCAGTGCTGGTTTTGCAACCCACCTGCTCCTCCATCGACGTATTCACCCAAGTAAAGAGTGTATCCTTCAAACTCAGAGGCCACGCTGAATGAGGTGTAACGAGCATACACCTGGTTTCCTTCAAAGTCCTCCATGTCCACTATCAGCTCGTACCGTTTCTGCCAAATGAGGTGGTGGATGTTCTCCAGACCTTGAAGAACAGAAATGTCACAAATTTCTAGTTTTTCCATAATTCAGTTTTGCTCTGGTTTTCAGCGGCTGTGTAGATGAGGACAGGATGTTCCACATTATGTTTGACATAAATTTATTTTGAGATGTTTTTGTCCAGTGAAATAAAGATTTTCTTCCTGTTCTCTGCACCTGGAGTTCCTGAAATTAATTTGACATATTGAGATGGAATTAACCACCAACTGACACAAAAACCTTTAGTCTAAGGATCTGTTAACAACTGCAGTTTGCTTCTCACTTCACAGACAGGCAGTAGTTCAGGTCTCACCAAGCCAGTACTCTCCAGCAGCATTCCCAAAACCCATCTTGTATGCCTCCCAGGGCCTGTGGAAGTTCACCGAGCCATCCATCCTCCTCTGGAACACCTGGGGAAGTTGAAGGTGGTTAACCAACTGAAAACAGCTTAGGGTTACTCACAGTGAGGTTTGATGCATTCAGGAATCAGATGATTGTGTTAGACTCTGAATTAATGCCGAGCTGCTGGATCTCTGTAGGTTTCAGTTGGAAAGACCAAATCCCCACTTTAGGCCTCTGCAAGTTTTAATGTTTGCTAAAATTCTTGAGAAATTTATCTCCAGCTTTTTTTTATTTAGATAAGACCAAGAGATTTTAAATCATTCAGAGCAAAGAATCTGTGTTGCTGAGGGTTTTCAAATCACATCCAAGGGATTCTTGTTCTCCTACTTTTACCTGCTATCACTACTAACTTTAATCCACTTAAAGATCATAACAGGTTGAGAAATGTTTTGTTTGATCGGACGGCTTTCGGGGGGAGCTCACCCGGGGCTCAATCCTTTGGCCTGTGCTATTTTCTATTTCTTGCCCAAGTTATGTCTTAGAAACATACAATATTGCTTTCAGTTGTGATGCAGATGATAGCCACATTTTACTCACTAAAATGTAAAAATAATTTCTCTTCATTAAGTCAAATGACTTTCCTAAAAATTTCAAAACAAATTTAATGGAAAGAGAGGGCTCATTTTTGGTCCGTTTCCCGCAGGTGGATTTTGTCCTGTGGAATTAACCTGTTAATCCCAGCCGCCCTGAACTTTTGCTCAGAATAAAACGCTTAAATTCAATCATGTTTTATTCAGCAGTTACAAACTCCATTTAAAGAATCTTGGTTTAAATTTAGATAATCTGTGGATACCAATCTCATCCGAAAAAAAAAAAAAAAGTTCCATTCCTCCCCTAACATTGGGGCCTGCTGGGCTCATCACTAATGCCTCCCGTCACTAACCTGGGTTTTTAATCTAGACAGTCAGGTAAGTGCAGTGGAGAAATTCAGCGTTTTTAAACCAAAATTAAATCACTCCCCTCAAACAATGCCTTCACTCAGAAATAGATGTTTATACATTGATGTTAACCAGTTCTCTGCACAATATCTCCACCTGGTTAAAAATGCTGTAGCACATCTTTTACCTTGAACTCACCCTTTTGTTTAGCTTTCAAGTTAATTCAATTAAATTTTATTTATATAGCGCCAATTCACAAAACATGTCATCTCAAGGCACTTTACAAAGTCAAATTCAATCAAATCATACAGATTGGTCAAAATTTTTCCTATTTAATGAGACCCAGCAGATTGCATCGAGTCTTGACAAGCAGCATTCACTCCTCATGAAAGAACATAGAGCCACAGTCGACAGCATTGTTGATAGCTTTGGAGCAATTTCCCATACTGCGCATGCATGAAGCGACAGTGGAGAGGAAAACTCCCCTTTAACAGGGAGGAGAACGTCCAGCAGAACCAGAACCTGGCTCAGTATGAATGGTCATCTGCCTCGACCCACTGGGGGTTAGAGAAGACAGAGCAGAGACACAAAAAGCATAGTAGCACAAATTGATCCAGGAATTCTTTCTAAGTCATAACGCAATAGCGGATGATCAGCCTCCCATGGATGATGTCAGAGCTAACAGAACGCCAGACCAGGTGTACCTTCTATGAAGAAAAACATGACAGAAAAAAGTTAAAAGTTGAAATAACAACAAACAGTAGGAGAACTCAGCAGCCTAAGCCTGTATCAATCAATCAATCAATTTTATTGTCAACTACAATTTGCATTGCAATTGAAAATTCAGTTCCAGTACAACCATCCATCACATACACTTAAACATTTTGGGGGAACGATTGACTGAGGCCTAGATAGACCAACTCCCATCATGCAACTCGGCTCAAAATGGCCGCCGCCCCTAACGACGGACAGAGAGATAACGTTACTAGGGGGAAAGGTATTTATTGCGGCCGAGGACCGAAATCTGCCTTCTTCACTGGAGCGCTGCCAACCCGAGCAGACACACAGCTGTTTCACTTCGTTGGGGCAACCCCACGCCACGTGCTCGAGTTTCTCGCTGGACCGAGATTTTTCGAAGCAAAACTTATCCCTGCATTAACGATAGCAGGAGGTCGACTCTAAAAAGTACTTTTAATTCCCTCTGATCAAATACTGGAAGCCGCCTTATCTCCCAGTGATCGAAAGAGGACTACGCTTTTGCTGGGCCGAGCCAAGCGACTGTGAACCCGGAGGAAGAAACGAAGGAGCTTCTCCCCCGTCCCGCTGCAGCCTGCGGACAACTGCGTTCGTCAAGACGTGTCCAGAAAGCCGCCTTACTTGGAGCGCTCCGGACCAGCCCCGAGGCACCTCAAAGTAACGGGTTCTCCCCTTTTATTTCTGTCTCACCAACAGGGTGTTTAGAAGTGCCTGGGCAGACGTAGGAACTTGTAGGTGTAGGTTAATGCTTTTTATTTCAAGAAGGAATTGTTTATTTTGCTGAATATTTTCTTTGTATGTGCATGCATTTGTGAAAGTGACTTGGCTGTTGTTTGATTTTGTGGTTCGTGGAGACTCCGCCGTGAGTCGATTATTCAACTTTTCCATCCTTTTTCCCTCTCTTTGTTCCATCTTTGCTTTGCTTATCAGCTGGTGCAATCTTTTTTTGTCCGAGCTCAGTTCGCGGTCTCCGTTTAAACTCCCCAGTTATCCACACTCTCTCGAAGCGAGGTATTACCCCATCAGCGTAAGCGTGGTTACGTCATTAGGACCTCCCCTCACGCATCACGCAAGGTTGTAGAGCCTACGTCATCATAGTCGCCATCTTGCGAGTGTCTCAGAGCGGGTGTCTGCTCCTCAATGCTGCGACGTCAAATGCCGACGCCTCTGAGTGTGGTTTAAACAACCGTGAGCTGAACTAAGATTTACTACCTCTCATTTTAATCCATTTGTTTTCTTTTTTTTTTGTTTAGTTTTGTTTTGTTCTTTTATTTCCACCTATATTTTGCATGTGTAGTTTTAGTAATGAGTAAGATTTCCCAGGGTTGTGAATCAGAGAATTACTGTAACAGGGAATTGCCTTTGGTTCAATAAAACCACCACTGCGGAATAGAAATGGTTTTGTGTTCAATTCAATTCACAGTTGCCTGGTTATTCAGAATTCAGAGCTAACCTCCTTTGGAGTTAACATCTGATATTAATACAGAGACATATCATTGGATGGTGATAAGGAATAAGGATTTAAACTCTAATGCGGTACCGCGCGCGAGCTATTTTTAGAAACACAACGTCACGATGACGTCACATCACGTGGTACGCAGTAGGGCAAACTCCCAAACCGCCGCTGTTTTGCTGTGGAAGAGACGTGCGTTAGCCTAGGTTTTACTCGGTAAACGACTGCTTTTTCCAACATCTAAGACCATGGTTTATAAACATTGTTGCTATGGGACGTGCAACAGCGACTCGAGGTACGCTGATCGGCCGCATATGAAGGATGTTTTCTTCATTAATTTCCCGAAACTCAAGAGTGCCAAGGAGAGGTGTGTGCGTTGGGTACACTTGTGCGGGCGGCCTACACAACATTTCAACCCGGAAAAAGTTACCAAATTCACCTACATATGTAGCAAGCATTTTGTCGGTGGAAAGGGTGATGATAGCATATAGGCTAGCATGTTAGCAGGCGCTAACATGGTACCCTGCTACCGGGATAGCTTACTCAAAAACAAACGCCCTGAATCTCTTAAGCGAAAGATTCTGAGATGTGAACAATCGTTTTGTAGCTACCTATTGGCAAGATATACAGATTCCTGGACGTTGATTGCAAACAAACAAAAAAGGCCGACGTGAACGGAGCACGGTGGAAATCATAACAAAGGCATGAACGCCGAGCAGGGAAAAAAACAAAGCTTACCGTTGAATCAACTCGGCCCGTCTTCCGGTTTTTTTGAGCCCTCGACACTCAAGCCACCGTTTCAGCTGAAGGTTGGTGTGCTCTTCCACAGTGCAACCAGTAAACCGTGCGCCTGGGACATCGTCTTGGGTAAGTTTAATGGCTGCAAAGTCGGTCATATCGCTGGTTCTGTTGCGCTTGTAATGGCTGGTTTGTATGTGCGTTCTACGACTGTTTGCCCTACCGGTGCGGCAAAAGGGGCGTTACTCTTAAGGCCGTGACGTCACGTGCGCGGTACCGCATTGCAGTTTTATATTGGGGTTCTCACAGTCTGCCGGATAAACCTCGTCGGTTAAAATCTGACCAGATAATTTATTCCAGCATAAATGAGTTCATAACAGCTAGTTAATTAATGCATTAGTAGTATAAATCATTACAAGCTTCTAGCTAACATTACCACCATTTGAACTATATTTGTTATAGCTAAATTTCGAGTTGAATGACTTATTTAAATTATAATACCAAATTATAATTAATTATAATAATAAGCATATTCAAACTGCTTCTGGCATAACAGAGGAATCCAAATATGTTATTTGTTATGAGACAAGCTGCACTGCCTTTCCTGTCAGCTTTAAAGTCTTTTGCTGGCTCCAAATGGTAAATCCAATTTTCCAAATTGATTGGGCTTTTTTCGCGCTTCACCTCCAGATTTTATCCCATCTCCCTTTGAGTTCAACCACCAAAGCCAGTCTGCGTTCCAGCACAGCCAGCCCTCGGCTCTGCTCCATTCACCTTCCAGAATGGACACGACCGACCTCGAAGAGAGACAGAGACAGACATCAGCATAACTACAGAGACAGCTCAATATAACCTAAGCCAGGTTATCTATAAGCTTTGTCAAAAAGGAAAGTTTTAAGCCTAGTCTTAAAAGTAGACGGGGTGTCTGCCTCACAGACCAAAACTGGGAGTTGGTTCCACAGGAGAGGAGCCTGATAGCTAAAGGATCTGCCTCCCATTCTACTTTTAGAGACTCTAGGAACCACCAGCAGACCTGCAGTCTGAGAGCGAAGTGCTCTGTTAGGAACATACGGGGTAATCAGAGCTCTGATATATGATGGAGCTTGATTATTAAGGGCTTTATACGTTAGAAGAAGAATTTTAAATTCTATTCTTGAAGCCAATGAAGGTAAGCTAAAGCAGGAGAAATATGATCCCTCTTGCTGCAGCATTTTGGATCAGCTGAAGGCTTCAAACTGCAGTTTGTGGACTTCCTGACAGAAAAGAATTAGTAACAGTCTTGAAGTAACAAATGCATGGACTAGTTTTTCAGCATCACTCCTTGACAGAATATTTCTAATTTTGGAAATACTATGCAGGTTTAAAAAAGGCAACCCTGGAAACCTGTTTAATATGGGAGTTAAATGACATGTCAAAAATAATATTATGATTTTTTACTTTATTACCAGAGGCCAAGTTAATGCCATCCAGTTTAAGTGATTGATTAAGAAGTTTATTTTTGAGGACTCTGATCCAAAGATTACAACTTCTGTCTTGTCAAAATTTAAAAGCAGGAAATTTAAAGTCATCCAGGTTTTGATGTCATCAAGACATGCCTGTAGTCAAATTAATTGACTGGATTCATCAGGATTTATGGATAAATATAGCTGAGTGTCATCAGCATAGCAGTGGAAATTAATCCCATGCTGTCTGATAATATATATATATATATATATATATATATATATATATATATATATATATATATATATATATATATATATATATATATATATATATATATATTAAAGAGAATTGTCTCAAGGACTGAACCTTTTGGGACTCCACAAGTGTTCAAACTCTAGAGTTTGAAGATTTATTATTAACATGAACATCTGAGTATGAGATGTTCATTTTATTTTTTCAACTGTGAAGTTCATCTCATCTGTGCTAGCTGCTTATAGAGTACTTAATATATGTTTTGTAGGCTGCTTTTTGTATGTTTTTGTAGCACTTTGAGATTGTTCCTGAAATTCTAAAGTGCTCAATAGATGCATCAAATTTAACCTGACATTAGCACCCTCTAAAGATGACTCTCATGAACCAAATTATACTCTTAATGTATAATACAAATAGCTTTATTCTACCACAACAGGGGAATTCAGGCATGACAGTAGCAAAAACATGTAGACAGGATACACCAGAGTTACACTCTAAAATAAATTTAAAAAAAAAGCTAAGTTAAAATTAATTAGTACAAGAGAATGAATTTATCAGAAAGGGGAAAACTGCCCATTCAATTCAAGCTAATTAAAGCTCACCTTAAGAATATGAGGTGTTGTTTCACGACAGATAAAACACAGCATGATCTGAGATCAGATACTCACAGTCCATCTTCCTCCATGTGAGTCCATGTCACAGTAAACCTGCAAACACATAAAGTAAAATCTCAATCTGGCTGGTAGGATGGTGATTTGTTTGGTGGTTTGTTCAGTTTGGACTTTTTGACGGATGTTAAATTGATCAACATAAACTGGTTTCAGGGAATATTTTGAAATATTTTCCCTGTTTTATGTTAGACCCTGATGAGTTTTTAAATACAACACATAATATACCTGAACACCAGAAGTGGATCCATTAGGATAGATGGTGTAAACACCACTGGGTCGGCTGGGATTCTGACGATAAACGTCATTGCAGTCCAAAACCGCAGAGCTAGCCCAGATAGGAACCAGCAGGAGGAGAAGAATTGCCAACAGCTGCAGCAGAGGAAGAGGTTACATCTCAGTTTCACAATGTTTACTTATTTCTTCATGAAATTTAGATAATGAAGCTAGAAAATGTCCATAGCAAATCAGAGAAATGTTCCTAGAAGAACCCCACAATGTTTCAGAAAATCTTATTGAAACTATTAGGATCCAAAACTACTGAGGAACATTTAGGATTACCTTCATAGCCAGAGTTGTGCTGCTGTTATTGTATGTCAGCTGTTCCTCTGAGTTCTGCTGCAGGGATCTGATGAATGTTGGAGAATTCTTCTCTGCTTTTAGAACCAACAGATTAATAAATTACCGAGCACCTGCTGCACACGATAACCCTTCACACTGTACAGGTGAGACATGTGTTCATCACAGCTGTGTGCTTTAGTCTGGCTCAGATGATAACGTGGAGACTGAGCTCTGGCAGAAAAACACATGCCGCTTGCGGCGCTCTTTGGGAGCTGCGTGTTGACGGACGTGGGTTACTGACCTGGTGGCTGTGCTGCCGCTGGGTGGGGCCGGGGTGGGTCTGGGGGTCTGGGGTCCCTGGGGCGCGCCGCCCTCGGGCGCGGGCCCCGGCGGGGCCTCGGGGGTTCCGGTTCCGGGGGGTGTGCCGCTTTTGGTGTGGGCCGGCGCGCGCCCGGGTGTCCGCCTCTGCACGGGGCCTCTGGTGCGCTGGGGGGCCTCGGGGCCCGTTGAGCTGGTAGGGGGGCATGGTCATTAACACCTCTGGGCAGATGCTCTTCTCCTTTATTGGAAAGGCACTCTGCCAGTGGGGGGAGGGGGAAAGGAGGGGGAGTAGGGACCTACCCAGCCTGGATGTCTACTGTCGAATGTATGGTGAGTTGTTTGAACGTTAATGTTGGGGAGGGATTAAATCCACGGGTGGGGGGGGGGGGGTTGGGGGGGGTTGACGTTCTGGTGGGCTTGTGTCCGGCCCCCTGTCCCGGTCCTGGTCCGTGTCGTCTTCCGGTGCGGGTTTCACCTGGGGGGTGGGGTTGGGGTGGCTCGTGCGGGCCGGCTGGCCAGGGTCCCCCCCTCTTATTATTATTATTATTATTATTATTATTATTATTATTATTATTATTATTATTACTATTATTATTTATTTATTTATTTATTTATTTATTTAATTTAAGTAGGCTTGGTGGGTGGGCTGGGGGGGGCTTAGGTGTTGGTCCTGGTGGGTGGTTGGCTGGCGGGCCCTGCGGCCTCTCCCTGGCCCCCGGGCTACGGTGGTGCCGCTGGCGAGGCCCCCTTCTCTAGGTGGGGCTTTCGGGGAGCGGGGGTGCCTATTGGAGTCAGTAGGGGAGCTGGCTCCCTGGGTTGGCTTCCCAGCCATTTGCTCCCCATCCCCGGACTCCTCCCTCTGCCTGCTCCATCACGCCGCCACACATGTAGGTCATGAGGGAGGGGGCGTTACTGGAGGTTGCCACTTTCTGGTGACGCCCCTCTCCCCAATTTTATTTTGCATCTTAGACACTTTCACTTCAAACATTTTTCACATCACACACTCATATAGGCATGGTGGGGGGAAGACGTCTGGGGGGGGGCTTATGTTGTGTGGGCCTCACCTCGGACGGCTCCCTTCACCTCCTCTCCCACTTAGACATTGAGGGCTCTGGGCAGTCACACGGAGGGGGTGCGCTGGCAACAGCTACCTTCCGAAAGGGGGGTGGGCTTTGCCGTGCATCCCCTTCGGCGCTCCCAGTTTTTAAACGCACTTGAGAACAACATGCAACAACACAACATTTGAGCAGGCGTAGGGAGGGTCGGGGTCTTCTGCACACCCCCGTTCTCCGATGGAGGCAAGGAGTCTGGGGCCTGGAGGAGGTGCGGGCCACTGTGTCCGGGGTCTTGGCGGGGGGCTGCGGTGTGCGGTCAGCGGCCTACCAGGTCTGGGGCTGATGCCTCCGCACCCCCCAGGGGACGGGGGGCAGGGATGGCAAGGGTAAGGTGGGGGGAGGGAGTGGGTTTATTAGGTATTTAGGGGGAGGGGGGGGCTCTGGCCGGGTGGCTCGTGCGGGTCGTGTTGGCCCGCCCTCTTGGGGGGGCCCGGTCCGGGGGGCGTCTGGTCGGGGGCCGGGGCCGGGGGTCGGGCACAAGCAGTCGTATAGTCGATTTGGGGTGACCCCCCCCCCCTTTGGTCAGTGTTGGATGTGAGTGTTATGTGGGAATGTGTGTACAGCGTCTTTTTTTTTTTGTGTGTGGCGAGTGGGGCACAAGGGAGGGATGGGGTGAATGAGTTTTTTTTTTTTTTTTTTTTTTTTTCAGGTATGGGTGTGGTCCGCTCCCTCTCCCAAGAACATCTCAAGTCTCCGATAGGTGCGGAGCCCATCCCCCCACGTCCTGCCCTCCTCCACTTCGTTGGCGGGCGCCTTGGCCCCCTGGCGCGTTGGTTGGTTTCGGGTTTGGGGCGGGTTCCCGGGCGTGCGCCGGCCCGCTCCTGGCGGCCTCTTCGCGGGGCCTGGCCCCCCGGGGGGCGGCCGGGGCCCTCGTCGCGGGGGCGGGGCGCCCCTGGGGCCTCTGGCCCTCAGGGCCCATGGCCGGGACCACTTCAGCGGGGCTGGCTGCCGGCGGAGCCCACGGGCTCGTCTCCGCGGCTCTTGAGGGCGTCGGCATTGCGGTGGCTGGGGGATTTCCTCGGGGTCGTCTCTGCTCCTTCCTTGGGGGGGGGGTTGCAGATATCCTGTGTCGGCCCCTCCTGGGCGACCTGCTTTAGGGACCCCTTTGGGAGTCCGGGGCTACGGGTCCCCTGACGCCTGCCTCTGTGCTCGGGGAAGGTGGGTCTTTGGTTCTCCACAATCACTATCAAGCTATTTCTGGATAATCTTCACCTAAACTAGTGCACTTTCACATCTCCCACTGGTGCTAGGTCCCAGGTATTAAGTGTTCACTTATATACAGTAATCTTATAATTTATTTATTTATTTATGTTGTGTCACGTTCTTTTTTCAAATATCACATTACACATGTCAGCTTACATAATAATATATATGATTTAGCAATGGCACCTAGGTGTTATTCGAGTGTATCTGTTGCTTTATGTCTGTTGGTTGTGCAGTTCTTTTTGTGTCTCTTTCCAGGTGATGGAGCAGACAGAGGACATTTTATCATTCTCTTCCTTTTATCTCCTCTTTCTTTCACCTCTACTCTTTTTTTTTTTTCTTTTCTTTCACTTTTTGTTCTTCCTTTACTCTCCCATTGTCATGTCCATATAATTTGAAATTCTCCTTGCAGGAATCATAATAAAGCTATTTACAAGCATAAATCAAGTGGAGCACTATGGCGAAAGCTGTTTGCTCCACTTGTAAAAGCAAAATCTGTCGAGCTCCATCTGGCATTGAGATTTCAATTCCTATTGCCATAGTGCTAGACAGGACACTGGGAAAAAAAAAAAAAAAAAAAAAAAAAAAAAAAAAAAAAAAAAAAAAAAAAAAAAAAAAAAAGAAAAACACATGCTGGTGAATGAATTAATGTCCTTTAAAAACTGAGCAGTGGGTTTTTCTCAGAAAGAACACTGCATCAACTTTGGCACAGTGTCTACTCTGAAAGTACGGAAATAGATGAGAAAGAGGGAGCTGGAATTGTAGTGAAAAATCTGTGAAGCTGCGAAAAAATAAAAACCTGCCTTATAAAGATCCTTAAAACAAGTCAGCCCTTTATTATCCCATGCCAAAAAAACGTAGAATCTGTGAGCACAAGTTGAACCAAATTATTCTTCAATAAAGCAGCTAATGTAGAAGCTGAGTTAAATTTGAAGTGTCTCTTGAATTGGTACCAAGATTTTAATACAGAGTGAACTATTTGATTATTTGTAAAGCCAGAGGGATTGGTTGAAAGATAGAATGGCCTTTAGAGAGGATGAGAAACAAGACTGTGCCTCCACGTTGCACCATGGTAGGTCTAGAAATACAAAGGAAATTTTGTGGATATGTCCTGCCCAATAACATAGTTGGAAGTTTGGAAGTGACAATCTGAATTTGCATCTCTGAAGTGTGGATTTACAGATCCTGGGTGGCTTTCCTCACCATAGGAAACCATAAATAGTTGATCAATTGTAAAAAAAAAAAATGCTTTGGCAGAAAAAGTGGGAGAGAATTGAACAAAAATAGAATTCTGGGTAAAACATTCATTTTAATTGCATTGATTCTACTGATAAGTGAGAGAGGTAAGCTACTCCATTGTTGGAAGTCCAATTTAATTTCAGACATCAAACGAAATCGGATGCAAAGAGAGAGCTTAACAATCTGGTTACACTGACCCCTAGATACCTAAAATCAGAGGTGTTCCACTTAACTGGAATGTCAGAGGGTGAAAACTTCAATGCTTTCGAATTTGTAGGATAGCATTCACTTGAGATCTGCTTGCGCTACAGACACTTCGAGTATAACCAGCTGAAATATCCCTCAGTCTCACTATGCTCTGGTTGCTTTTTCTGCAGTTTACGGCTGCAATAACCGGTGATAACTGCTGAAAGTAGATCATGCGGTGCAGATCACCATTTTGAGCAGAGATTGGTTCTGAGATGAGTTTTTACACACTGATAACATTGCAGAAACCCAACCCATAAACCATACTTTAATGCTTATTAATTTGTTGTCTCTGTATTTGACAAACTAAGGTTCAAACACATTGCCAAATGAAGTACCCTGGAGTTAAAGTGTGCACATGAAGCTGTGCTAAACAGTTCTCTTTCAAGGGTATTAAGCTCCGGCCCCAGCTGCAAGTAATGTGTAAGACTCTGGAATGACCTGGAAATTTAAAACCCTTTTCCAGGCTTTAAAAAAAACTGTGTGTATGAACGTGGATATAAACGGCGTGCAAAAATATACAAAGAAATTATTGTTGTTGGTGTGAAAGCTCAGGATTAGATGTATGAGAGTGAAAAATGAACAATAAAACTTGTGACTTTATTAAAATGTAAAATTAGTATTAATGTATATGTTAATACGTAATACCATGTCTATCTTTGTTAAGAGGCAAAAAAAATTATTTATTTTTCTATTCTGTATTTTGCCAGATTATAGTGATTTTAGGGTCGTGATGATGGGGCCCTTGAATATTGTTGTTCAGGGTCCAGCGAAGTGTTAATCTGGTCCTGGTTTCAGCTGTCTTTCACTGAGGAAGAGGCTTACGGCAGCAGGGACTGAGCTGTGTATAGGCAATCCATGAACAAGCTGGGGCATGGAGCGAAGCCCAGCTTTCTCTCTCGGGAAGCAAAGCCCTTGCAGCTCCCAAGACAATGCTTTGCTTCATGATACAGCGGCTCCCAAAGCCTGGAGTTTCTCTCCCATAGAAGGCTGTCGTTGCTCTGTCCTCTACTGCACACACACAACAGTGGCTCGATCAGTGGCCGTAAAGAGTCAATTCAGTGTATTCGTTGTTTCCGTAGTATTGAGTCGGCAAATCACAGTTGATCGCCCCCCTACCACCCCTTCCTCGCTCCACTGTCGGTTGACTGGCTGGCTGGCAACCCTCATGACCAATCACTGACTCTGCTCACATAATATATAATTGAACTTTATTGATCTCACAATGGAAAAATTCTCTTATGCATTTAACCCATCCCCTTGGGGAGCAGTGGGCTGCCACTGTGTGGTGCCCGGGGGAGCAGTCTGGGGTCTAGCAGTTGAGGGTCTAGCTCAATGAGCCAGAGTAGCAGTCTTTAGGAGTTGAACTCAGATCCAAGCACAATGCTCTAACCACTAGGCCACCACTCCCTTTGAGTGGAGTAAGAGCTTTACTCCACTCGACTACCACCGTACCATCTTCTAAGCAGGGTCGAGAGACAAAAGGCAGTCACAAAACTCTCAGAGTGCACGGAGTGGAGTGGAGTGCGGTTTAGTAGCATCCATGGAAAAGAATCTTACTGAAACTCTTGTTTCAGTAAGATTCTTATTTTCCTGCCTCTGTCTTCAGTTCACTCATTAGTGGGTTTATTTAGTTATTGGGTCTCAATTATTGAAAATAAAGGCGTTAAACATTTTATTCTGTAAAATTAATCTGCACTATAACATGAGTTTCACTTTCCAAAATGAGTGACCAAAACCATTGACCTATTTCACAATATTGACATTTTTTGAGGTGTACCTCTACAGGTGATGATGCTGTTCACAAATAACCATGGAGATTCTGCCACTGTCTATCATCTGTTTTATTCTCCCCTGTTGTTTATACCCACGTCACATGTCATCTTAAGACACTTTGCAAAGTCAAATGCAGTCAATACATTCAGACAGACTAATTAAAAAGGTTCCTAAGGAAACTGATAAGACGGCCTGTTCCTGTTTCATTCAACACAACCCGTCTCACCTGGTTCAGAGATTTGACAGCGAAGGAAGAAAACAATTATCAGAGACAAATCACTTAAAATATACATGCATTTATTACAATTGGAATTCCATGGGGAGACAAACATAAAGTTATCATACAGCTCATGTACTCTAACCCGAAGTCTCTTCCCCGCGGTTTTAAGCGATTTGTTGCGACACTAGGTGAGATTTTGGAAAATAAAATAAATGTTCAACAACGCCACCCTGGGAATTTCACCCAGAGAATATTACTTTCCTTTTTAAAGGCACACAGGTTTATTTATGCGTGATTTGAATCATCTGAGACAGCTTCAAGGTTTATTCAATTTAATTTCAATTCAATTTTATTTATATAGCGCCAATTCATGAAACATGTCATCTCGAGGCACTTTACAAAGTCAAATTCAATCAGATTATACAGATTGGTCAAAAATTTCCTATATAAGGGAACCAATTGATTGCTTCAAAGTCCCGACAAGCAGCATTCACTCCTGGAGAAGCGTAGAGCTACAGGGAGAGTCGTCTGCATTGTCCATCACTTTGCAGCAATCTCTCATACTGAGCGACAGCGGAAAGAAAAACTCCCCATTAACGGGAAGGAAAACCTCCAGCAGAACCAGGCTCAGTATGAACGGTCATCTGCGTTGACCTACTGGGGGTTAGAGAAGACAGAGCAGAGACACAACAAGAGAGACAAACAAGCACAGAAGCACACATTGATCCAGCAATCTGTTCTACATTAGATGGTAATAGTGGGTGATCTGTCTTCCCTGGATGATGTCACAGTTAACAGAACGCCAGATCAGGTGTACCTACTATGAAGAAAAAAGAGAGCGAGCAAAAAGTTAAAAGCTGAAATGACAACAGTCATTTCAATGCAATGGAATGCAAAACTGGAGAACAGTAGAAATCAGTGAGAAAAATAAGCCCTGATGTCCTCCAGTAGCCTAAGCCTATAGCAGCATAACTATAAAGGTAGCTCAGGGTAACATGAGTCACTCTAACTATAAGCTTTGTCAAAAAGGAAAGTTTTAAGATTAGTCTTAAAAGTAGACAGGGTGTCTGCCTCACGTACCAAAACTGGGAGTTGGTTCCACAGGAGAGGAGCCTGATAGCTAAAGGATCTGCCTCCCATTCTACTTTTAGAGACTCTAGGAACCACCAGCAGACCTGCAGTCTGAGAGCGAAGTGCTCTGTTAGGAACATACGGGGTAATCAGAGCTCTGATATATGATGGAGCTTGATTATTAAGGGCTTTATACGTTAGAAGAAGAATTTTAAATTCTATTCTTGATTTAACAGGAAGCCAATGAAGGGAAGCTAAAATTGGAGAAATATGATCCCGCTTGTTGATTTTCATCAGAACTCTTGCTGCAGCATTTTGGATCAGCTGAAGGCTTTGAACTGCATTTTGTGGACTTCCTGATAGTAAAGAATTACAATAGTCCAGCCTTGAAGTAACAAATGCATGGACTAGTTTTTCAGCATCACTCCTGGACAGAATGTTTCTAATTTTGGCGATATTCCGGAGGTGAAAAAAGGAAACTCTGGAAACCTGTTTAATATGGAATTTAAATGACATGTCTTGGTCGAAAATAACACAAAGGTTTTTTACTTTATTACCAGAGGCCAAGTTAATGTCATCCAGATTAAGTGATTGATTAAGAAGTTTATTTTTTGAGGACTCTGGCCCAAAGATTACAACTTCGGTCTTGTCAGAATTTAGATGCAGGAAATTTAAAGTCATCCAGCTTTTGATGTCATCAAGACATGACTGCAGTCGAAGTAATTGATTGGATTCATCAGGATTTATGGATAAATATAGCTGAGTGTCATCAGCATAACAGTGGAAATTAATCCCATGCTGTCTGATAATTTTGCCAATCGGAAGCATATATATAGTAAAGAGAATTGGTCCAAGGACTGAACCCTGTGGTACTCCACAAGTGACCCTAGAGTTTGAAGAAGATTTATTATTAACATGAACAAACTGGACTCTGTCCGACAGATAAGATTTAAACCAGCCTAATGCTTTCCCCTTAATCCCTACAGTATGCTCAAGTCTTTGTAGGAGAATATTGTGATAAACTGTGTCAAATGCAGCACTGAGATCTAACAGGACAAGTATAGACACAAGTCCATTATCTGAGGCCATGAGAATATCATTGGTGACCTTCACCAGAGCTGTTTCAGTGCTATGATGAGCTCTGAAGCCTGACTGAAACTCCTCAAGTAGGTCATTACTTTGTAAATGTTCACAAAGTTGATTAGCAACTACTTTCTCAAGAATTTTAGATAAGAAAAGAAGATTAGATATAGGTCTGTAATTTACTAACTCATCTTGATCAAGAGATGGTTTCTTAAGTAAAGGTTTAATAACAGCTACTTTAAAAGCCTGTGGTACATATCCATTTACTAAAGATAGATTAATCATGTCTAAAATAGGACCACTGATCAAAGGGAATACCTCCTTAAACAACTTGGTTGGGATTGGGTCTAACATACAGGTAGAAGGTTTAGATGAAGCTAAGATTTTAGATAGCTCAGAAAGCTCTACTGCTTCTAAACAGTTCAAACACTGTGCAGGTTCTAAAGATTCCTCCAATGCTGCCTTACTTACTGGGGATGAGGTAATCATGTTTGGGAGGATGCCAATTATTTTATTTTTAATGGCATCAATTTTATTTATGAAGAATCCCATAAAATCATTACTGCTAAGAGCTAAGGGAATGGATGGATCAACAGAGCTATGACTCTGTGTAAGTTTGGCAACTGTACTAAAGAGAAATCTAGGATTATTTTTGTTCTCAATTAATGATGAAAGATATGCTGCTCTAACTCTGCGAAGGGTCTTGTTATACAACAATAGACTGTCCCTCCAGATTAGGTAGGATTCCTCTTGGTGTGTAGAGCGCCATTTTCTCTCCAATTTCCTAACATTGTGCTTCAAGGAACGCAGCTCTGAATTAAACCAGGGAGCCAGCTTCCTGTGAATAATCACCTTCTTTTTCAAGGGAGCTACATTGTCTAATGCAGAACGCAATGAGGAAGTCACACTGTTAGCAAAGGTATCGATTTGTGAATGGGAAGAAACAACATTGCTGCTATCTGCAGGGTATTTCTGCAATACTGAGGATATTAAAAAGGGGGACAGACTCTTTAAAGTTTGATGCAGCATTGTCCAATAAAGATCTAATATAATGGAACCCTCTTTTGGGGGTGGAGAACTCAGTTAGATTAAACTCAAATGTTATTAAAAAATTATCAGATAGGACAGGGTTGTGAGGAAATACTGTTAATTCTTCACAATCAACGCCATATGTCAGCACAAGGTCTAAAGTATGGAGCCGAGAGTGCGTTGGTTTATGCACATTTTGAGAAAAACCAATTGAATCTAGGATAGTTTTAAAGGCTACACTAAGGTTATCATATTCTGTGTCAACATGAATGTTGAAATCATCCACTATAATAACCTTGTCAGTGTTTATCACCAAATCAGATAAGAAGTCTGACAACTGATCCAAAAACTGAGAGTAAGGGCCTGGTGGACGATACAAAACAACAAACAGAAGAGGTTTTATTGCTTTGCAGTTTGGATGAGGGAAACTGAGGGTTAAATGTTCAAACGAACTGTAGTTATTAATTGGCCTGGGACTAATTAATAAATCAGACTGAAAGATGGTTGCCACTCCTCTTCCTCTTCCCACAGATCTGGGTATATGGAAGTTTAAATAACTGGAGGGAGTTGACTCATTTATACGAACGTAGTCCTCTTGTAGCCAGGTTTCTGTGAGACAAAATAAATCAGTTTATCAGAAATCAATTCATTAACTAACAAAGTCTTTGGAGGGAGAGACCTTATATTTAATAGACCACATTTAATTGTTTTATTTTTTGGTTCAAGGTGAGCCGTATTGATTTTTATTAGATTTTTATGATTTGTTCCCTTTAGATCAGTTTTTGATCTGTTAAGTTTTGGCCCTGGGAAAGACACCGTCTCAATAGGCTAATTTAGGAGAACTAATAAATCCGGCCAGATTCCTAGAAAGAAGAGCTGCACCATCCAAAGTGGGATGGATGCTGTCTCTCCGGATCAGACCAGGTTTTCCCCAGAAAGTTCGCCAGTTATCAATGTAGCCCACGTCGTTTTCAGGACACCACCTAGTCAACCAGCTGATCTGACCAGTGATGACATGCGGCTAAACATGTCATCACTGGTCAGATCAGCTGGTTTTTCCATAGCACGGAGCCGGGTCTCCAATTCTGACACCCTCGCCTCCAAAGCTACAAAAACATTTATTACAAGTACCATTATCACTAAAGAAGGCAGAGGAATAACTAAACATCGGACACAGAGAGCAGGAGATAGGGGGAGACGTAGAAGACAGAGAAGAGTAAGGGGGGAAGCCATTGTGGAGCTAAAGCTAGGCTAGCGCCCTTTTACCACGCCAAAAAAGCAAACCGTGTGAAACACGAGGAGTTCCCAAGCGCGATGTGCAGCAACAGAGAATGTTTTAAAAATGCTTATGTGTTAAAAACAGATGTTACAGCAAAGAGATTAAAGATAAAAGCGAGAGAGTGTGGAGCAACAGACCGTAGTTCACACCGTGAAAACAGGAAGTGACACAATACGCCTTACCGCAAACAGGAAGTGATGAGCCAAGCAAGAGATCACAATAACTATTTTTTACATGCAGTTAAAAACACTTTAAAACCGTTTAAAAACACTTTAAAACCAGTTCTTCGTAATAAGCAACCAAAAGTTGAAGAAAAACAAAAGAAACTACAGTGGCTGAGGTCACTACCAGAAGGGCCACTATAAGGACGGCGTCACAAACAAAAACCTTTAAAACACCAAACACAGTGAGAAAACCCAAACTCAGGAATCACAGCACACAAAAAAAGGAAGACGCCGTGGCCACACCAGCACCACCGCCGGACCTCAGCACTGCCAACAACCAAACAAAACAATTAGTAAACACAATGTTGTGCCATAACATGCCATGATAAATGATTGATCTCGGATTGGATTCTGAACAGTGGAAGAGGGTCACAAAGGAATTCCACTCTGCCCGTAACAGGAGACCCCCATGTTTGGACGGCCCTTTTTCCCAGCAGGAGGTCAGCTGTGACCACTCCTGTTGAGATAAAACCTTTCTTCCACAGACAAGACTCTCTCTTCTCTTCAACACTTCTTCACTTCAGCATTCTTCTGCAGACCTGTTCAGCTCCACTACAGCTCTCTGGGAGCAGACAAAGGAGGCCAGACCATGAGGGCCTGGTCGGCCCTCACCGACACACAAGCCAGCAGCTGAAAGATTCCCTGGACCAGCCACGTTGATCCAGGGTCTGCTAGACCCGTCTGCCTGCTTCAGCAGAGGACCTGACTGAATCCGGACAAACAACATGTCCGGGCAAATACAGAGCTAAGTTGCAGTCCTAACTTCACAATCAGATGCAGGAAAAAAAATCCTGCATCTGAAACAGCTCTGTGTATTTTTCCTCAGCCTGTACAGGGAAGTGAACACCAATGGAGCTGAAGGCTGGATGCTGAGGAAAACCCCTGCTTGGACTGCATCCCGGTCGAAGGACCAGGCCTCCAAGCTATCCAGACCACGCCGTTAGCCACATGCTGCCACAAGGCTAACGCTAGCCTGCCAAGAACCGAGCGCTAGCCCGCTAGCGCTAGCCAACCATTTCCTCCTTCAACGCTTCTTCCTGGAACGGCCAAAGTGGACAGAACTCACACATGAGGCATCAACAGGTTGGGCAGCGGTCTGAGGGTGAAGAAAAAGGTTTATTGGGAAATGTTTGTAAACCGTGGTGTTTAGAACAAAGGGCTAACCGGTAGGTCGCCTTAGCCAAACATGCTATTAGCCTTGTTAACATCCGGTTTCGGACATTTGAAAAGGGAGTTCGTTTTAAAGCATAAAGCGTAACAATTCTGCTCCGCCATCCTGCGATGGTGTTATCTGCCTTATTCCCACATCAATATGGTATATTAATGCCGGTTTTCAAAGCAATTTTGGGAACTTTATGTTGTAACCTCTTAGCCACCGAGTTGCTACAGCGACCCCATGCGCCCGGAGGGAGAATCGCATTAACAAACTCGGTCGTAAGGGTTTAAATAATATTACAGGACAAACAGTCCTCAGAATATTATTTCAACAAATAATATTTTGTTTAACTTGGGCTTTGCATTGTGAATGGATTGAAATACATGGCAGATGTTTTAACTCCACTCCATGCTTTTGAAATCAGATCTGTAGTGAACAGGGATTCACTGAATTAATCTGATTATGATCAACCACTTTTGTTTGTCTTTGTTTGTTTTTGCATGTAAATAGTTCCTTAGCTTAGCTTCTTTTTATCTTCATTTTGCTTAGTAGTTTAGTTAAGTTTCACTAGCCTAGTAGAGAGGATTTATTAATCGAAATATTGTGTTAATTCAGGTAAACAGCATTACATGGTGATGTTCTCTGGATGTTCATCTTATTTCTGTTATTAAATTCTTGGACTTGAAAAGAAGTTGTCACTCCTTTATTCTATGTGTGTGCAGGT
Organism: Fundulus diaphanus; assembly: GCA_037039145.1. Classification (NCBI taxonomy): domain Eukaryota; kingdom Metazoa; phylum Chordata; class Actinopteri; order Cyprinodontiformes; family Fundulidae; genus Fundulus; species Fundulus diaphanus. The sequence goes on along the minus strand of CM073121.1, from coordinate 566,208 downwards.
TTTGCTGTTAAAAGATCGCTAGTGCTCGAATTCATCCCTTTCAACCATTGTCTTGATATCAGCTTAAGAGCTGATCATCGCCAGACAATACTTAACAGACAGAGAGTTATTTATGAAACATTAAATAACTTTAAACAGTGTATAATTGCACAACACACAACAATCTTAAAATTGATATAAAAGAAAAACAATATCAGCCCAAATAAAATAAACGATTATATAAAAACCACAAAAGGGCTGGAACAAAATAATAAACATAAAAAAACAAGTTAAAAATGTCAAAACCGAAGGTGGCCCTCTGGCCACGCCACAACAGGAGGCGAACTGAGAGCGCCGCTGCCGCACCCCGAACACCGCTTCAGTTGGTGCGGGTGACCGCCGCCACAGCCCGACGTCGGCAGGAAAACGTGCAAAATCCGGGTAACCAGAGCAGCAGTGGTCCCAACATGGGGAGACCTATGAAAGTTGATTGGTCACTAAAACAGAAGTACGACAAACTGGAGCTTACAATGAGTTACTTCTTTACCTGTTAGTCCACACAAACACACACACACAGACACACACTCGTAGCACGAGGGAGAGGAGGAGGGCAGCACAGTTGTGTTTTAGCACCAGGGAATAAAAGTAGCGTGCACCACACCACACTCTGTTGTCATTCACTGCCAGAATCCACGAGATGCAGCCAAACAATAGGAGCACCAGGAAGTCATGTCTCCAGCTGGGTGCAGCTTCCTCTTATATACCCCGCCCACTTTAGTCCACCGGTACTGCACACCTGAAAACTATTTGTTTAGAAATATATATTTCTATACTACTACAGATTGAAGCGAGCATATCTTTTGATTGCCTGAAAGGCCCCTCCCGGAGTGTCCGGGGATGGGTGAAATCCCCACACACATTCAGTCTCCATGCGCTTATCTACTCACAAGCAAGACAGATTCGTACTCCCATGTCAACTTCAGGAACTAACTGTTAATTAATAGCCCAGGTGTCTTAAGATTCTACCAGGAAAAACATTAAGAACAATAAAAAAGCTTTCAAACCGTATACCATTTTGAAAGGTCCCCATAAAACCTCCGGTGTCTGTCATGAAAAGATCAGATCCAAGTCGCATATGGGCAAAAAAATTGGAATTGGGTCACTTCAGGCTGCAGTGTGAATGTAGCCTAGTGCCGGGTATCTACAAGAGCTTGAATGAATGTATTGCTGCAAACCTCCCCCTCTGTAGACTCTAAGCCACACAGTTTAGTGATTAGAAGGTAACTCTTATTGCTTTCATAAAAATGCCTGATTAATACAACAACTGATTATATTTCCATTACAAAACCCACTCCTTTTCCTAGCTCTATTCCTTGACCTTTCACGGGGCCAACAGTAAGAACTCTATCATGGATAGGAAAGAAGCTTCGCACTGCTGTGCCGAATTTGGATAGCGTTTAAAGCCGACGTCATTACGTGACGGAAATGCTCATGATGCAAGTCAAATCGCGCTCTCTGTGGTATGTGAGACTGTGGGTGTGGTTTTGGTGTGCTCTCTCACTTGGATAGGTGTGGCTTGTGGAGCAGCTGGCTGCACACACCTGAGACCTATTTTCATCTGGAGCAGTATTTAGAGCCTGGCCTCCTGTGTGCTCGCTGCCAGTTGGTTACCGCTTAGTTTGTAAATCGGGCAGTGTTCTTTCTAGAGAAACCAATCATTTCTACCACTTTGAGATTTTCTACGGCTATCTTACCTGTGCTCTTTTCTCCAGGATCCAGCTCCACACCAACCTCTGGACAACCAAGCCACACCTTCCTCATCTCCAGCTGCTACCCCCCGTGAACTTGCCTGCCTCCACAACCTGCCCCTGTGTGTGCAGACGGCACTTCTACCCTTTTCCCTCAGTTCCTAATAAACATTTCGCTCCGTCCCCTACGTCTGGGTATCTGCATTTTGGGCCCAGCAGCAGCGGAACACAACACTTTCTTCTCTCAGGACATTTTAGTGTATTTCCGTGAGAGGGCTCTGCTTATACGTCATGTCACGCAAAGGATTATGGGATAACTTAAGAGTTCTTAGCGCCAGTAAGGGACGTTGCGAGGTTCCTAGGCAAAACTATCAGCAGGAGGGAGCATACAAGCTACTTTTCCTACCTCCTTCCTTACTGACTGCACTATTCGGACAGCACTTATCATGGCAACCGCTGACACACTTCCGCTTTGGCTAAACTACAAGGTACTCAAAATATATCAAGTTTGGAAGAAACTGCTGCAAAGAACGGGACTGAGTGGGTGTGGAAGATCCTTCCCGCAGACTCGCCTCATAGAAACGGAGCTGCTGAAGCTGCTGTTAGAATTGTGAAAAAAGCTTTCCAGAGTCTTGGTCAAGAATTTGCACTAACGTTCAGTGAATTTCACACAACTCTATATAACGCTGCCAATCTTGCAAATGAGCGCCCAATCGATGCCAGAATACAGAGTCGAGAGGATTGTATTCAGTACATCACACCTAACAGTCTTTTGCTCGGACGGGCATCTCAGAGTGGTGATGTGAAAATGTTTGATTTTTCCAGCTATTCATTCAAACGACTTGGAGCTATGCAAAATGAGGTTACTAAGTTCTGGAAAAGTTGGAGGCAGCTGGCTGGTCCCAACCTTTTTGTGAGGAGTAAATGGCACACTTCCCACAGGAATGTGGCTGTTGGGGACATTGTCTGGTTGTGTGACCAAAATGCACTTAGAGGACAGTTTATGCTGGGCAAAGTTGTAAGTGCTAATCCCGACAAGAAGGGTGTTGTGAGGGATGTAAATGTCCAGGTTGTCCCAAGTTATTGCACTCCTATAACAAAAAATGTCAAGCAAAGATCAGTTCATCCACCAAAGAAGGATAAAATTAACACCACCATTCTTCACAGGGATGTTAGGAGGCTCATCGTCTTAATACCTGTGGAGGAACAAACAAAAAGTCAAACCACAGAGGCATAAGACTCCAGATGTACCCAAAGGCACCGGAACTGCGATCTTCCCAGTGTTTCATGGAAAGATCGAGTGGGAGGTGTGAAGTCAAAAAAGGAAGAAAAAAAAAATGCACTGTGTTTCACACGGACTTAAAAGAGGGACGGACAACAAGGAAGAGAGAGCAGAAGAGAAAGCCAGCCAGACAAAGAGGACGGAAGTTTGGGGGACGCTTGTGATCAGAGATCCTGGTTAATTTGTGCAGAAGAGGACAAATGTGTAGACGAGCAGAGAGGCAGCCGGTAAGACAAGCTGTAATGTCTATTAAATCAGACTGCAAGGTTACCCATGTACCTCCAGCAGGGCCTCCAGATTTGCCAGCCCATTAACACCCATTAACAGCAACACCTGAACTGAAGAGGTGGATTGTGGTAGAGAAGTTTGGCATTGATTGATTGACTGATTGATTTTATGATTGAACTGATTGTTGTGTTGTTGAATAGTGGATTTGGATGTTAAGTTTAACTATTAATTAACTTAGTATCATGTGAGAAAGAATTACAACTGGAAACTATATTTATAAAATTAATATTTATGACTAATATCGAAAAGTAGATATTTGTATATTTAAATAAATGTAATTGTGTAATTGTAAATATTTATTCGAAATGTATTTTAAAGTTAAAGAACTTAAGTTTAGTTACTTGTTCATTTAACTTTGATTACTTTGTGGGTTTTATTCACAGTGGCTTGCTTTGCATTGTTTATATAGATTATTATTTCCTTTGTAGTTTAAGTGGAATTTATTTAAATAAATTAACTTATGGATTAGTAATTGTTTGTTTATTTTTCTTATTTTTGGGCTTGTTTAAAGGTTTTTACCTGCTTCTGGACCAATTTTGCACATGTTCTGACATTCACCAAATAAATGGAGGATAAAAGAAGGAAAACTGTGTGGTCCTTTGAGTAAAAACCCTGTTGATGAAAGTCTACATGACTTTATCCATCCCTTTTCAAGTGGGGAAGCTGCACAGATTAAAAAATAACTTGACAATATATATATATATACACACACACAAAAGTTTATAATTAAATTTTATTGGTAAGGGAATCAGTCTTTTTACAATATTACTCATGTCCCACTGATTATTGCAAACATAGAGCTCCACAGCAACATCTGGCTGGGCCAGGCCATAACTGGCCCCAAATGCATAGATACCACAGCAAAACACATCAGCATCAGTATAATCTAGTAAAATTTACCAACTACATTGAGAGTAAATGGCCTCCATTTTCACAAAAAAAAGCAACCACTTCAAAATCATGGAAGGTGACTTAACAAAACAGTCAGCAGCTGTAAGTTCTATTTTCGGTGGATAATTTACATTTTCAGCGTTTCTGAGGTCCTGCTCCTTTTTTAATTTATAATTGTATAATCTGACCCAATCTGTATAATTTGATTGAATTTGACTTTGCAAAGTGCCTTGAGATGTCATGTTTCATGAATTGGCGCTTTATAAATAAAATTGAATTGAATTTTCACACTTCCACTTAGCTTCTCTGTCTTAATTTTCTGAGCTGTGTTGTGGCGCTTGATGTCACACAACCTACTAAGTACACATTGACTGCCATCACGTTTGACCCACCTCATGTTGACGGACTGACCAATGAGGAGAGGATCTCTCAACTCATGTTCACATTTACAGGCAGCGTCTCTCAAAATCTCTCTCAGCGCCATATAGTTATATCACTCTGTGCAGCGCAAAGGCTCCGGCAGACAGTTTAACATGAAGTGCGAGATAACCAAATGTTTTACTTGTGCCCTCACTGCCCTGGCTGACTACAAACAAAAACGTGGTTTTAGTGTGGTATTGGATATAATGTTAATATGTTTCATAACCGCAGTCTTTAATTTATTAAACCCTTTACTGTGGATGTTTGTCTTTTTATCTTTTGCTTCTTTAGGCTCCTGCAGTCCTCCCTGGTAGCTGCAGTTCAGCATGGCTCAGGAGAAAGTCTGCTCTGAGAGGATATGTTGAGTTTGAGCCTAATCAGCAGGAGGTTTGAGATCAGTTTGAGTTTGAGTAATCAGGTATTAAAATCGTTAATAATTGACTAGTGGAAAAGGTTTTGGAATGGTTTGCTCAGCTGCTTTATTCACTATCTGCCCCATGTCCCACAGCTTACTGGGCAGGAGGTTTTGCTCCGTTGACATTGGCTTAATATCTATATGTGTCAGGAGTAAAAATCTGTTGTAAGTGCAAACAGGACATGTCTTGCATTTCACAAACAAAAAAGGAATTCCACACGATTTAATGAAGTCATAACTATAAATTGTTGTTTTTACTTTAGAAAGGCGTTTCTTTGTCTCTGTCGGATAGTCTGGTGATATATATTGATAGCTAGAGGGAATCTTTCAGAACTGTATTGTAAGATAAATACAAGCGATGTATCAGGCCTCCTTCCCTATTCAGTGAGGATCACTCTGCCTTCACAGTGATGGCCTCCTTAATGCCTCTTTTCAAACTGTCTTTCCAAAATATAGACATCTTTAACAGTGCTGTTTCTGCTTCAGGTGGCTAGGTTTACACTGCTGAATCCTTGCTCAAACGATTTCTTTATGTTGTGCTAAGACATACAATATGTTATTTAAACTGTTGTTTAGTTTCTCGAATGCAGATGTTTTTCCAGTCCTCCTTACATCTGTTTGTATACACTGGAGTTATCACAGTTGACATTGGTACTTACAGAAGCCAAGAGCGGACATTTTCTTGAGACAACAAACACATTTTTTCATTACCTAAAGATAATGCAGACTGTTTTCTCATGATAACAGCATGATTTTGTCTCAAGAAAACAAACTTCATTTTCTGGAGATCATGAGATGATTGTGTGTGTTATACCGATTCCATCCTTCACAGGCATGCCACAACAGCAGAAGTGTAAGTCATGGCATGTATGTGTAATTCTGTGAATAATTCTGTGGATAAGTGATAGGTAAACCATAATGAGACCATGTTTTTGGTTTGATGATTTGCTTTGTGCATTTTTGAGCAGAAATGGTAAATAAAAGTTTCACATTCCACATTTGAGTCATAGGTAGTGTTGTTTCACAAAACCAAGATGAAACCGGGCAGATTAAACCTGGATTTTCCAGATGTTCTGGTTGAATTAAGCCTGGACTCTGTTTCACAAAAGCACTTCCACATCATAAATCACCATGGCAATCTAGTCTGAGCGGCTAGCCAGGCTTAAATCTGGTTCACACGGCAGGTTTTTAAAATAGTCGTACGATTTTCAAAGCCTGAGACACCAAACGTAGTAATGAAAAAATCCTAGATAAAACATCTTTCTTCGTAGAATGTGTGGTATCTGGTCAGTCGAAAAACATAACACACCACACACAAACAGATTTCACTTAAGATCATTGAGATGTCAGACAGGAAATCTTGCGAATCCTCTCAAGCTCAAACATGTATTCAGAATCAGAATCAGATATACTTCAATAATCCCAGAGGGAAATTGCTGTTTCAGTACAACCGCCATCACATATATATACATCACATACATCACAAACATTACAGGGGAGGAGACGGTTTACTGAGGCCATGCTGCCAAGGACACTGTTTACACAGTTCCCACAGGGCGCTGCCCTTTGAATCTGTTGAAGGATAAATTACACCATGGGGCAAGAGGAGGAAAGAAGAAAGAAGCATGAATCACACCCTATCCTCTCACGGTACAGTGTGAGATATCCGACAAAAAAAACCTCTTGCACAAAGAAGCACAAATATAACGAGACACATATAGCAGAAGGATAACATTGGAGATTTGTCGTGTGTAAGTTCATGAGATAAATGTGAGTCAGTAGTGTGTGCATGTTGTGTGGCGTTTTTATATGTCCATGAACGCTGTCCGGCAGGCAAGTGTTCTTGATGGAAAGTTTTTATCACTTCGCAGCCCAGCTTGACGCCTCCACAGATGTTTGCAGAGGAGGAGGGAGCAGGGGGGAGTAGTTCTGTGTGATTCCGCCATAACATCCCAGGGGAGAATTTAGATAGTGGGAAAGTCTGATTACAATACACAATTTGTTATGAGAACAAGCTAAATCAACCTTTCCTTCAGCTTTAAAGTCTTTTCATCACTGGCTTCCGGATCCGTCCGTCCGTCCGTCCGTCTTCTTCCGCTTATCCGGGGTCGGGTCGCGGGGGTAGCAGCTTCAGTAGGGAGGCCCAGACGTCCCTCTCCCCAGCCACTTGGGCCAGCTCCTCAGGAGGAATCCCAAGGCGTTCCCAGGCCAGCCGGGAGACATAGTCCCTCCAGCGTGTCCTGGGTCTTCCCCTGGGCCTCCTCCCGGTGGGACGTGCCCGGAACACCTCACCAGGGAGGCGTCCAGGAGGCATCCTGACTAGATGCCCGAGCCACCTCAACTGGCTCCTCTCGACGTGGAGGAGCAGCGGCTCTACTCTGAGTCCTCCCCGGATGACTGAGCTCCTCACCCTATCTCTAAGGGAGAGCCCAGACACACTACGGAGAAAACTCATTTCAGCCGCTTGTATCCGGGATCTCGTTCTTTCGGTCACGACCCAAAGCTCGTGACCATAGATGAGGGTAGGAACGTAGATCGACCGGTAAATCGAGAGCTTCGCCTTTTGGCTCAGCTCTCTCTTCACCACAACGGATCGGTACAGCGCCCGCTTCACAGCAGACGCTGCACCAATCCGCCTGTCGATCTCCCGCTCCATCCTCCCCTCATTCGTGAACAAGACCCCAAGATACTTGAACTCCTCCACTAGGGGCAGGACATCCTCCCCAACCCGGAGAAGGCACTCTACCCTTTTCCGGTTCAAGACCATGGTCTCGGATTTGGAGGCACTGATTTTCATCCTGGCCGCTTCGCACTCGGCTGCGAACTGCTCCAGTGAGAGCTGTAGATCACGCCCTGATGAGGCCAATAGGACCACGTCATCCGCGAATAGCAGAGACGCAATCCTAAGGCCACCAAAACGGATCCCCTCAACACCTTGACTGCGCCTAGAAATTCTGTCCATAAAAGTTATGAACAGAATCAGTGACCTTGGCGGAGTCCAACTCTCACCGGAAACGAGTCCGACTTACTGCCGGCAATGCGGACCAGACTCTGACACCGGTCGTACAGAGACCTGACAGCCCTTATTAAAGGGTCCGGTACTCCATACTCCCGAAGTACCCCCCACAGGATCCCCCGGGGGACACGGTCGAATGCCTTCTCCAGATCCACAAAACACATGTAGACTGGTTGGGCAAACTCCCATGCCCCCTCAAGAACCCTGCTGAGGGTATAGAGCTGGTCCAGTGTTCCACGGCCAGGACAAAAACCACACTGCTCTTCCTGAATCCGAGATTCGACTATCCGACGGACCCTCCTTTCCAGAACCCCTGAATAGACCTTACCAGGGAGGCTTAAGAGTGTGATTCCCCTGTAGTTGGAACACACCCTCCGGTCCCCCTTTTTAAATAGGGGGACCACCACCCCAGTCTGCCAATCCAGAGGAACTGCCCCCGATGTCCACGCAATGTTGCAGAGCCGCGTTAACCAACACAGCCCCACAACATCCAGAGCCTTAAGGTACTCAGGGCGAATCTCATCCACCCCCGGGGCCTTGCCACCGAGGAGCTTTTTAACAACCTCGGCAACCTCAGCCCCAGAGATGGGAGAACCCGACCCAGAGTCCTCAGGCTCTGCTTCCTCAATGGAAGACGTGTTGGTGGGATTAAGGAGGTCTTCGAAGTATTCCGCCCACCGACGCACGACGTCCCGAGTCGAGGTCAGCAGCACACCACCCCCACTGTAAACAGTGTTGGTACTGCACCGCTTCCCCCTCCTGAGACGCCGGATAGTGGACCAGAATCGCTTCGAAGCCGTACGGAAGTCTTTCTCCATGGCCTCTCCGAACTCTTCCGGATCCAATATTCCAAATTAGTTGGGCTATTTCCGCGTTTTCACTCCCAGATTTTATCCCATCTCACCTCTGAGTTCAACCACCGCACCCAGCTTATTCAGCTTATTGTTCTGTTCATTCACCGCCTTAGTGATCGCGTCGTAAGCCGCTGGCAGCCTCATCAAGGCCATATTCACTGCCAGCAGTCTCTGAAGTTGCTGATACATCAGAAATCCTCTGAATCCAAAAAGAAGAAATCCAAGTATCTTAAATCCGAATAAGTACACATCTTCGACGTCCTCAACAGAAAGAATTGAGAGGCACACCGTGGACCATTTCTCCCACGGGTCAAAAGTCTATCCCGCAAAAAAAAGTCCCATCGGGACAGGCGCGCTCCCCGTTCTTTTGCTTTCCAGTTGCAAAAATTTGATCAATAGCGTTCAGAATAAATAGATATGGATGAGCAGGAGGATTAACGGTGATAGTTTGTGGACTGCTTTTAACAGAGAAATAACATAACCAAAAGAAAAGGAGTTGGTTAAAGAAGTGGAGACAAGGTGACCGGGGGCCTTACGCTTGCTGCCCTATGAAATGGAGGCGGGGTGGGGTATTTTTCTCTCTCGGGGTTTCCCTCACCTCTCCTTTCTGATTGGCTACACATCACATTGGGCAACAGGCTGTTTGCTCGTTTGTCCTCGGGTGACACCACACACGCTAGGATATTGGGGCAAGACAATCCAACATGTTGAACATCCCTGATTTGAGGTTGGAGCGGTCCCCACGTTCTATGGAGCCGACCAGATTACTCTTAACACACCACACATGGTAGGAATACTTCTTAAGATTATATTACGAGACGCGCCAATAATCAGCACCTCATGTAAGGGGAAGATTGTGGCAAAAATTGACAGAAAAATCCTGCCATTTGAATCACCCTTCAGTTAATCCTCGTGCATTCTCTGTTCAGTCAGTGGTCACACTGATCAGAAACCAGTGTGTTTTGTCATTGATTCCCTTTTCTTATCTGATTGTTGTAGTTTCTTTTTTTTAAATCAGCCTGTATTAAAGTACCTCTGATACATATTGGCAGTCAGTCTCAAGTACTTTTATTATTTAACATGAAGGTAGCCTATACCATTATTAAATTTATAATTATCCATGTGGGCATTGTTAATGTTCGATTGTATTTATGAAGACTGCTGTTGTTCTAGGTTTGAAGAAAGGCCTTTAATAGATTGTTGCAGGTGCTGTGGACATGAGACAAATGGTTGACAAAAAAGTAAAGCCATTGTCAATAGTCTGGTGTTACACCATTTTTCACGATCTATCAGATTCTATGACCCTAGGGGGCGCTGTTTCACTTATTCCTCCAGAACAATTTTAGGGCCCCTAAAATGCATAGACTCATTACACAATCTCACAGCCCCAAACAGAAAAACTAAACAAACCTTAAAAAGGAGCAATAAGCAAAATGTCATTATTTTAGATAGAAATAAGTAAAATATAGTTTTGTGGAGGTATCTTTTTAGATGGAATATGGTATTACGTTACACACCATCTCTGTGTTGTGCTCCAGGTTCTTGTTTACAAAGCTGGGCCGGCTGGAAGGACACATTGATCCAGTGATCCTTTCTGGAACAGGTATACAACAGGGGACACAGCGCCATTCACTGCAGAAGCAGCAGCAGAGCAAAGTGGAAAGTTGGAGCCCACAAAGAACAGGTGGAAGTGGGATAAACCAGGCTGGAATTAGCGGTGAGACAGAATGCTGACACAGAATTAGCTGATTGTAATTTACAGCTAATCACTTATTTGTCCAGCAAGACGTGAGATGGAGGTTTTCTCTAATGAGCATCAGCAGGGTCATCATGAGGAGCAGAGAGCAGAGGGACTTTCACCTGAGCTACAGCTGGACTTAAAAGCTCTGACTGCGTTGACAATAGTAGGAATCCTCTCTGGGAGCTTCCTGCTCGATTTGCATAAAGGTCATTGGATCAGTAAAAATCAAAGCATTTATTCCTACAGTAGCTAAATACACTAAATGGTCTTTTTGATAACCACATTACTTCTCAGTTCTGCAGTAGGTCCAATTCTGCATGCTGACATAAAATGTGCTGTTCAATAAACCAGGAAAATATGACACCACTAGTAAGTTCAAAGGTAAGTCTCCATCATCTCTATCACATTTTCTGTTCTGATTCAAAACATACAGATCTAGGTTGAGATTCAATATTAAGAAGAAATAATTCATAGCAATTATTCCCAAATGTACAATTTATTAGTCAAATGTTCTATTTTTCTGAATACTACATGCAATATTGTGTAGACTAAACTGTCAGGATTCGGCAGGCTGTGCTGCATGCACTGCCTGTTTTTCTCTCCTTCAGGTGAGCAGAGTTGACAGGTGGGCGTGGCGCGCACCTGCAGCTCGTTACGACCGCTCAGCGTGGAGTTAAAACCAGGTTGCAGTCAGCTGAAGGACGCCGGAGTGTTAAACCGTTGTGGTACGCTTAGTGGCCACTGTCTCTCGACAGTTCCTTGTTCCTGCGTGATTCGTGTTCTTGTTCTTGGTTCTAACTCATATTTCCTGTCTCCTCGTAGTTCGCTCTGTGTTTTGGATTACTCACCTACTGCTCCGCTAAAGCGCCGAAGTCTCAACCAAGCTCCTGAATCTCTGTGCTCAGATTTTGCTCTGGCGTTCCCCTCGAGCCCCCTTGGCTATTACCAAGACGGACAAGAGAACCCCCCCTTCCTGGATTCACCCTGGTTCCTTCGGCTGCTCTCTGCTTCCTGCCTCCGCTGTGGTGCTGCTCGGGCTCCCCGCCTCCATTCCACCTTCTAGTCCGCCTGTCACTCAGTCACCTAGTTCCACCAAGAAAAAGAATCCGTCTTCCACTCCGCTCACCCTGGATAGGTTGCTCATACCTGGCGGTAAGCGCAGCATCACACATTTAGATTCCCGTACCAGCCTTAGTTTAAACTGTTCCTTTCTTTCCACAGTGTCTCGTATCCCGACGTCTCGATCATAGCTGGCGGCTCACTCATTGAGCATTACTTCTTCGTGTACCCTTGAGCCAAATAAACATCTTAAACTGCTTTTGTCTCCCGTCTGTGTCAATTCAATTCAATTCAATTCAATTTTATTTATATAGCGCCAATTCATGAAACATGTCATCTCAAGGCACTTTACAAAGTCAAGTTCAATCATATTATACAGATTGGGTCAGATTATACAGATTGGTCAAAAATGTTCCTATATAAGGAAACCAGTTGATTGCATCAAAGTCCCGACAAGAAGCATTCACTCCTGGGGAAGCGTAGAGCTATAGGGAGAGTCGTCTGCATTGTACATCGCTTTGCTGCAATCCCTCATACTGAGCAAGCATGAAGCGACAGTGGGAAGAAAAACTCCCCATTAACGGGAAGGAAAACCTCCGGCAGAACCGGGCTCAGTATGAACGGTCATCTGCCTCGACCGACTGGGGGTTACAGAAGACAGAGCAGAGACACAACAAGAGAGACAAAAAAACACAGAAGCACACATTGATCCAGTAATCTGTTCTACATTAGATGGTAATAGAGCCGTCTTCTCTGGATGATGTCACAGTTAACAGAACGCCAGACCAGGTGTGAAGATAAAAGAGAGAGAACAGAAAGTTAAAGCAGAAATGACAATACGTAATGCATAATTGAAGAACAGTAGAACTCTATAGAGTGAGAAAATTAGATCCTGTTGTCCTCCAGTAGCCTAAGCCTATATAGGTAGCTCAGAGTAACATGAGCCACTCTAGTTATAAGCTTTGTCAAAAAGGAAGGTTTTAAGATTAGTCTTAAAAGTAGACAGGGTGTCTGCCTCACGGACCAAAACTGGGAGTTGGTTCCACAGGAGAGGAGCCTGATAACTAAAGGATCTGCCTCCCATTCTACTTTTAGAGACTCTAGGAACCACCAGCAGACCTGCAGTCTGAGAGCGAAGTGCTCTGTTAGGAACATACGGGGTAATCAGAGCTCTGATATATGATGGAGCTTGATTATTAAGGGCTTTATATGTTAGAAGAAGAATTTTAAATTCTATTCTAATTGTATAAGCACATGCAACACAATTGCTGTCCTTTATTCCCATTGCATTGTACTGAATATTCAGAACAATCAATAAAATGTAATATGATCAAAAGCCAACTAGGGCAAGCGGTGTTCCCAACCTAGTGCCTCCACCTGCGAACACTTCTCCAAAAAAAGGGGGGGGGGTGCAGTACACACACTCGCACTCACATATACTTGCATACATCCTATACTCCCAGGTCCAGGGGTATCCAGCCTCCTGAAGGTGAACCCCAAAATTGTGATGTTGGGGTTCACCTCCCACACCCTGCCCTCCACACCTAAGCCCCCCCATATTCCAGGGGAGAGCAAAAGCGTCTGCCCCGGCCAACCCCCAGGGCCCAGCGCCCACCCCTAGCCAAGACTATTAAGAGGTGGCCAGCTCCTCCTCCAGGCCCCGGATTGGCAATCAGAGAACAGGGGTGTAAAAGACCCCGAGCCTGCCTCTGCCTGCTCAAATGTCATGTTGTTGTGTATTGTTCTCAAGTGCTGACAGACCAAAACTGGGAGTTGGTTCTACAGAAGAGGAGCCTGGTGGCTAAAGGATCTGCTTCCCATTCTACTTTTAGAGACTCTAGGAACCACCAGCAGACCTGCAGTCTGAGAGCGAAGTGCTCTGTTAAGAGCATACGGGGTAATCAGATCTCTGATATATGATGGAGCTTGATTATTAAGGGCTTTATACATGAGAAGGAGAATTTAAATTCCTTCATACTTTGGTCACAAGGTCCAAAGTATGAAGGTGTAGCAGGATGAAGCCTGCCCCAGGATTGAGGACACCTGGAACCTAATTACCTCAATGGGTGTGAGCATAAAGGCAGACTCGCTGACCTGCTTTCCTCATGCCTGCATTTGGTCGCACTTCAGTGGGAAGGTCGCTTGGTTAACTTGCAGTGGTCGAAACGCTGAAATCAGTAAGTGATGTTTCTCCTTCTGTATAAGACTGGCAATTTTAGTTGGTTAATTCAAATTGTTTAAATTTAGAAGCTGACTGAAGTCTCCTGTTTGACACTGGGGTGTGGTTAGTGATGGTGAGATGAAGCCTCATGAGGCATTGAACCACTTGAGCCAACTGGTTCGAGAAAGGGTTCATTTGTTGAAGCTTCATGTGCACACGAAACCACCAACTGGCCAGGTGTATGATCACAGCCAGTTGTATCTTAACAAATGTGATGCATTGATTTTTTGTCTATTATGGCTCTTGGGAATGACTTCACAAAAGTTGTAGGACGAAATCATTTGTCTACATAAATTATGTATGCACATATTTGTATAATAAAATATTGTTTGAATGTATTCTCTGTGTGTAATTATTCCCAAAATAGGAGTGTCATGTGATATGGCATGTTGTGTAATAATGTTTTTCTGTGACTCTAGAAAAATGGCATGGGCTTAATCAGGCAGAGGACAGTGAAAGTGCTTGTGGAACTAGGGAGGGGTAATGAATAGGCTAATGCTTGTGTAACTTGGATGATTTCATGCATTTTTATTAAGAAACAACAATTTCTCCACAGTTTTTGGTTTCAAACGATTTCTCTTTTTTGACACTACTTCTCCAGCCTTTGAAAAGACACGCTCACATGGCACAGATGATGCCGGAGTGCATAAATAAGTGCAAGTTTGTACAGATTGGGGTACAGTGACCGATGATTAGCCCAGTACTCCAGGGGGTTCTCCAGCCTGCTTATGTTTGCCTCTGTCCTGAATCCAGCGTCATCCACAATAGTGAAAGGCTGGGTATCCTTCACTATCATGGAGACTAGAGCTTCATCCAGCTCTTGTTTTCTGGTGGCTGGTTAAAAGGGAATAAATACAGTGTCTGTTACCTGTCTTTATTTGCACAACAAGCAAACATCAGCATGCAAAAATTGTGATAGTGTGTTTGTAATATAGTAATGCGCGGATGACTGGCGGAGCGGGGGGGGGGGGGGGGGCGGGGGGGGGCGTCGGTGAAGTCGCCTCTCGCTTCAAAGTATCCGTGTATTTTTGCCTGTTTTTTCCCTGCCATTCACGGCACGCGAGAAAGCAACAACAAAAAAACGCGTGTTAATGTCAATTAAACATGCAAGCATATCGAGTTAGTTTTTTTTTTTTTTTGGAATGTTGGCGAGGCGGTAGCGTGAGTTTGGCGAGGCGGCCGCCTCATAGTGTTGCGGAAAACACTGCTGTGGGGTTTCTAAAGCTGTCAAACCCCACGCCAAAATCTGAGCCACTTCCCGAAGCAGTCACGTGGTACAGCCGGGCAGCGAGGCTTCGGACGTCATCGTTTTCGGCTCCTCCCCTAAATGAAGCAAGCTTCGATACGCGCATTACGGAAACGTCCCCTCCATTACTCGACACACGCCTCAAAGCCTCGGCACATCACTAGGTGTGGTTGTAATTTACCCTCCCCAGGTCAGATTATCAACATAAGACGGGTATGTATTGTTTTTTTTATTGCACTGCACCCATGCAGTTCAATAGCACGAAATGACAATTATTTATACACAGAACATACTGGCAAGCGGATCCTCCTGCTGATGGGCCGGAAAGGGCTCTCTGGTCGGGGTGGAGTTATCCAGCTCTGGTTGTCATATTTCTATAATTGTGACTCTGAGGAACGCAATGACTGAAACAGTTGTAGGTTTAAGAAGGTTTATTGAAAAGGTTGGATTTGGATGGATCCTTCAGCGGGTCAAAGGGTCAAAAGGCGGTGGCTTTGGTTTGGTCCAGGGAAGAGGTGCTGTGCAGACGTCCCGGCTTTCGGTGCAGGTCCTGGTCCCTCCTCGGTGTTGTGATTGGTTGGAGGGTGGACAGGCAGGCGAGCGCAGGCAGGAGGGCTAACTGGGTTACTGAAGGTTCCGGTTTGGTTCTGAAACTGTTCCAGGCGGATCTCTGATGAGGGTGAAACGAGGCCTCCAGGCTTGGTGCGGATTACGAGGTTTCTAGGGCAAAAAGACAACAGGAACAAGGTAAGACAAGGTATCACGCAGAAACACGGAGAACACTTGGGTTTGGTCTGTACCACGCAGAAGCGCAAACGAACTGAAGCCCTCCTCCTGGTTCCAGCTCCTTATAAAGGGTGGTAATCAGCTCTGATGTGTCACACCTGCCTGTCCAGCCCTGCAGAGGAGGAAGAGAAGGGAAAGACAGGCCTGCACCTAGACCACAAAGTATGACACTGGTAGGTGACAATGGCTTCCCCTGCCTTCTGCCATTTTTTCCAAAAATTACCTTTTAACCTTAACCTTTTCAGATATAAAGCTGCTGCAGCTCGCTGGAGACCCTGCTGCTTTGTTTTGTTTAAGTTTAGTTGTTGGTGTGTGTGTGTTCTTTGTTTTTTTTTAACCCCACCCTTTTGTCTCCAGGCTGAGAACTGAAGGCGGTGGGGGGCATCCAGGGGAACTGGACCTGTGTGGTGTGCAAGTGACCGGTGTTGGAATTTCTGCACGATCGACTGTCTGTTCACACGTGCTTGGGGTGATTTATTTTGATTTATTAATTTGTTTAGGAACCAGTTCCCCACATTTGGATTGCCCTCCCCCTGCTGGTAGGCCCCATCATGGTGCACTTCCCTCCCCATTGTGGTTCTTTGGCTTTTAATTGTTTTTAAAAACATGGAACAATAAAACGTTTCTATTTTGTGGTGGAAAGAAGTCTTGTTCTCATTGGTTGCAAACCTTAGGTACCTGACTATTTCCTTGGGTGCAATTCCCAAGGTGGCGTGATTGACACCCTTTGGTTACCCTGTTGTGAAGGGCAGGGTAGCTGATCCACACACTCGTGTCTGATCCACACACTCGTGTTGCCACAAAGGCAAGAGTGCATCGGTTTATTTTGAGCAAAACTAGTCAAATCTAGGATAATTTTAAAGGCTACATTAAGGTTATCACATTCCATGTCAACATGACTGTTAAAATCCCCCACTATAATAACTTTGTCAGTGTTTAAGATAAGATAGTCTTTATTGATCTCACAATGGAGAAATTCACTCGTCACATCGGCTCATACAAGAAGGTGCAGAGTAGGGGTGGTGCATTCAGTTATATACAGTGAATCTTCCTATATACAATAAAGAATACCAAAAAAATACAAAAAGAAATAGGGATGGGCATATGCTGTCTTATTTACATACATAGTGATCTATATGTATATAAACATATATACATACTTATATATATATACATATATATATATATATATATATATATATATATATATATATACACCTATACACCTACATACATATGTACCTGCACGTATATATGTGCAAATACATTCGTGTATACATTTGTACATACATACATACATGTGTACTGACATATGTTCAGGTGGTAATAGCAGCAGAAGTCACTACATCAGGACTATTGCACGGGTTGTAGTACAGTGTATTAGATAGATTATTGCACATTAGTTATTGCACATTAATTATTACAGTTATGGTTACAGTTACAGTGCAGCATTGTATAATCTGGTAGCAGCAGGGATGAATGACCTGCGGTAGCGCTCCTTTTTACAGACAGGATGTCTAAGTCTGTCACTAAAGGAGCTGCTCAGCTCCTCTACAGTCTGGTGCAGGGGGTGGAAGGTGTTGTCCATGATGGATGTGAGCTTGGACAACACCCTCCTCTCAGCTACTTCCTCCACAGAGTCCAGAGCGCAGCCCAGGACAGAGGTGGCCTTCCTCACCAGCTTATTCAGCCTCTTTCTGTCCCGTTCTGCGCTGCCAGGGGCCCAGCAGACGACAGCGTAGAGGAGGGCTGAGGCCACCACAGAGTCATAAAATGTTTTTAGCAGAGGCCGGCTCACTCCAAAGGACTTCAGCCTCCTCAGGAGGTGGAGGCGGCTCTGGCCCTTCTTATACAGGGCGCCGGTGTTGTGAGTCCAGTCCAGCTTATTGTTGACGTGAACACCCAGGTATTTGAAACTCTCCACAGTTTCTATGTCCTGCCCCTGGATGTTCACAGGTGAGTGAGGTGGGGGTCTTCTCCTGAAGTCGATCACCATCTCCTTGGTCTTACTGGTGTTTAAACACAGATGGTTCTTCTCACACCAGTCCACAAAGTCCATGATGACCGACCGGTACTCCAGCTCGTTCCCCTCAGACACACAGCCCACAATGGCCGAGTCGTCAGAGAACTTCTGAAGGTGGCAGCTGTCCGTGTTGTAAGTAAACTCCGAGGTGTAAAGGGTGAAAAGAAACGGAGACAGAACGGTGCCCTGGGGGGCCCCGGTGCTGCAGAGGGCCACCTCTGACTGACAGCCATGCAGCCGCACGTACTGAGGGCGGTTAGTGAGGTAGTCCATGGTCCAGTCAGCTAGATGTTTGTCCACTCCAGCGTCCTCCAGCTTCCCCCTCAGCAGCACCAGTCTGATGGTGTTGAAAGTGCTGGAGAAGTCAAAGAACATGACTCTCACAGCACTCCCGGTGGTCTCCAGGTGGGTGAGCGCCCGCTGCAGCAGGTAGATGATGGCATCCTCTACTCCGAGGTTGGGCCGGTAGGCAAACTGCAGCGGGTCCAGGGTGGGGCTCACCACGGTGCGTAGGTGAGCAAGGATGAGGCGCTCCATGGTCTTCATCAGGTGGGAGGTCAGGGTGACTGGTCTGAAGTGGGCCGGTTCCCTGGCGTGCGGTGTTTTGGGAGCCGGTACCACACAGGAGGTCTTCCACAGGGTGGGCACCACCCCCAGGCTGAGGCTCAGGTTGTAGATGTAGGTGAGGACCTCACAGAGCTCATCTGCACAGGTCCTCAGTAGCCTGGGGGGGATGCCGTCCGGTCCTGAGGCTTTCCTCTGTTTCAGCCTCATCAGCTGTCCTCTCACCTGCATTGGTGTGACTGTGAGGAGGGAGGAAGGTAGGACCGAAGGTGTGGATGGGTCGGTGGTTGGTGAGAGTGGCGGCAGGGGGGATGGTAGGTCTCTGGAGGGCTGGTGGTTGGAGACGTGTGGAGAGTTGACGGCAGGGAGGGGGCCAGTGTGGGGGGAGTCAAACCGAGTGAAGAATGTGTTCAACTCATCTGCAGACTTGGTGTCACCATCTGCAGCCCTGCTGGTCCTCTGCCCGAAGCCGGAGATGTTCTTCAGACCTCTCCACACATCTCTGACGTTGTTCTGCGCCACCTGCTCCTCCATCTTCTTCCCATAGTCCTTCTTTGCTGCCCTGATCCTCCACTGGAGCTCCCGCTGGACTCCACGCTGCTTCTCCCTGTCCCCTGAGTAGAAAGCCCTCTTCTTCTGGTTCAGGAGGACTTTCAGCTCAGGGGTCACCCAGCGGGGGTTGTTTGGAAAGCATCATAGCCGTGGTGATGGCACGATGCTCTCCACACAGAAGGTCATGTAATCAGTGATGCATTCAGTCAGGCTGTTGATGTCGTCACCATGAGAGCTTTGGAACATGCTCCAGTCTGTGGTTCTGAAACAATCCCTCAGTCTCTCATTGGCCTGATCTGACCAAACTTTCACTGACTTCTTCTGTGCCTTTTGTCTCCTCACCAGTGGAATGTAGTGGGGGAGCAGATAGACGAGGTTGTGGTCTGAGCGTCCAAGAGGGGGGAGGGGGCGGAGGTGTAGGCGTCTTTAACATTGGCATAAAAAAAATCAGATAAAAAGTCTGAGAACTGATCTAAAAACTAAGAGTAAGGGCCTGGTGGATGATACAAAATAACAGAGAAGAGGTTTTATTGCTTTCCTGTTTGGATGTTGGAAACTGAGTGTTAAAAGAATTGTAGTTATTAGTTGGCCTTGGACTTATTAATAAATCAGACTGAAAGATGGTTGCTACTCATCATCCTCTTCCCGTAGTTCTGGGAATGTGGAAATTAAATAATTGGAGGGAGTTGACTCATTTATTGTGACGTAGTCCTCTTGTAACCAGGTTTCTGCGAAACAAAATAAATCATATTTTCAGAAATCAATTCATTAACTAACAAAGTCTTTGGAGGGAGAGACCTTATATTTAATAAAACACATTTAATTGTTTTATTTTTTTTGTTTCTAGTTGAGTCATTAATTTTTATGATTTGTTCCTTTGAGATCCATGTTTAATCTATTCAGTTTTGACAGTGGGAAAGACACTGTCTTAATAGGTTAATGAGTGGGTAACAGAACAGGACATTTGGCTTTTGCCAGAGGGCACCAAGATTGGCAAATTCACTACTGGCGCCCTGTGCTCTTCACAGATGAAAGCTGGTTCACACTGAGCACATGTGACAGGAGCATGGAGATGCCATGAAGAACATTCTGCTGCCTGCAACATCCTCCAGCATGGCCGGTTTGGCAGTAGGTCAGTAATGGTGTGGGGTGGCATTTCACACACAGCCCTCCATGTGATCGCCAGAGGTTGTTTGACTACCATTAGGTACAGAGATGAGATCCTCAGACCCATTGTGAGACCATATGCTGGTGCTGTTGGCCCTGGATTTCTCCTAATTCAAGACAGTGCTAGACCTTGTTGTGCAATTATACACTGTTTAAAGTTATTTAATGTTTAATAAATAACTCTCTGTTAGGTATTGTCAAGTGAATACCCGCTCTAGAGCTGATATAAGGACAACAGTTGAAAGGGATGATTCGAGCACTAGCGATCTTTTAACAGTAAACTCTGCACACACATAGAATAAGGAGTGACAACTTCTCTTCAAGTTCAAGAATTTATTAACAGAAAAAAATGAACTTCCAGAGAACAGCACTATATAATGCTATTTATCTGAATTAAGACTATATTTCAATCAACAAATCCTCTCTACCAGGCTAGTGAAACTAAAACTACTAAGCTAAAAAGCAAGCTAAGCTAAGGAAATATGCACACACTAAAAGACACCAAAGACAAAACAAAGTGGTTGATCATCCTCAGAATAATTCAGTGAATTGTGGTTCACTGCAGATCTGAGTTAAAGAACCAAAGTTCAATTAGGTTAACTAATTCAGAACATTTGGTATGTGTTTCAACCCATTCATAATGCAAATCCTGAGATAAACAAAACATTATTGACAAAATAACATTTTAAAAGGATTTCTCAGTAAGAGAAATACCTCCGCAAGGCTAGGGGTCGCTGTAGTAATCAGTCGCTAAAATCGGTTACTTCTAGAGTTATACAAAACTCCTTTATATCAACATTAATATTCTGTATTAATGCTTTAATAACACTCATAGCACTATCGAATGATGGTGGAGTGAAATGAAGCAAACCTTATGCTTGAACGAGCTGTAGTTGAATATCTGGAAACTGGATGTTACCGGAGCTAATAGTATTTAGGCTAGCGGACTTTCGGAGCTAACTTAAAAAACTTCGGCTTTAATTTAGTCGCAATGAGTACACTGGATAACACAAACGTCAATATCCCATCAGTGTATACAACCGTTGTGGAGATAACGTTTGTTATAACCATAAAAACACACTCAAATCACATCGGATATGACATGGTATCAAAATGCTAGCGGAAGCTATGTCGGTCAGCTCCACGTGTTTTAGAAACACCATGTAACCGCATTACACAAAACTTTCCAAATAAACCATTTAACTTCCCTGTTTGCTTCTCTGCCAAACCTGTCGGTGCCTCATGTGAGCTCGGTTCACTTTGACCATCCAAGGAAGAGCAGTGGAAAGCAGGGGATAGCTGCTTAGCAGCAGCAGAGATGCGGCCAGCCGAAATGCGGTCGGGATAGGCCGGTCCGAGGCCCTGCAGCGGCGACTCCAGATCGGCTTATGCTCTCAGCTTGGGATACTGAGTTCTGTATAGGCTTTTGGCCGCTCCATGTTGTCTGGAATCAGCTTCCTGCAACAGCTGAGAAAAATATAGAACGCTGGACTTGGCATAGGGATTCTTTGCTCCGGCATCTGATGCAGAAGTTTAGACTTAACACTGATTTGGCCGGCAGTCTCTCTGATGCCAGTCAGATCCTCCGCTCCGTAGAGGATGAGAATTTCCCCATTGCTATTCCAACAAAACAGCAGGAAATGAGTTTCAGAGAGGCACATTTTTACTCAGCTTGTGGGTCTTTCGGGCCCAATGAGGCCCCATGCCTGGCTGGCTTGTTCAGGGTTGACTCTCTCTCTGTAAGTCCCAGGAAGAAGTGGTAAAGAGTCTGAGTAGTGTTCTAGGCTCATAGCAGGGCATAACAACCTCATGTGGCTGGAGTGTGTCAGCAGTTGCTGCAAGATGAAAGCATTGATGCTATGGACAGACCTGCCCATTCCCCAGACCTGAATCCTATTGAGCACGTCTGGGACATCATGTCTCGCTCCATCCACCAACGGCACGTTGCACCACAGACTGTCTAGGAGTTGGAGGATGCGTATGTATTCTGTTCCATTTCTGGTCCGCTTCTCTTAAGGCCGCTACATATTCCAAGAGAGCAGAGACAAATTGTCTTACTCGCGTAGTGAATGACGTCATTTTGGAGGGTCTCCCTGCTTGGTCTCCACACAACCTTGGGGAAGAAGTTTCTTCTCCCAGGCTGTCCAACTACTGTGATTGGACAGGATTAAATGGGTGTCTTTAGATTGGAAAAGCGGAGATGTGTGAGCCATTTTTTACATTTGCTCCCCTCTAGCTAAGCTAAAATCAGTATAATTTACACTTTTCCTTTTACTTCGGGATGTTTTCTAGCTATGGAAATGATGACAATGTTTTCAGGACAAAGGGCAATGAAAATATGATTGTTAAAAAGTGTTCTGGTGTCTCACTTTACCCCAGATTTCTCTGGTCTTGTGCCTAAAGACCAGAGATATCAAGACAGACCAGAGAAATTAAGGGGGTAAAGTGAACCAGTTGGGGGTAAACTGATCCACTTACATTTTCCACTTCAAACCTACCACAAAAACACATGTTATAACAAATAGAATCCTGACAGCTTGACTGTCAGCCACACATTCCAAAGCTAATATTGTATCAGAATCATGGGGATTGGTCAATTAAGCACATTTTTTAAACATTTGAAAATAAACCAAAAATACTAAGAAGCAAATCAAATACAACATAATATCATTCAAAATTCTTTAATTAACATTCACAAACTGTGAGTCAGACAGAGGATAATCCGAACCAGCTAGGACACAGTCTGGGGCTCAGAACATAGGACCATCAGAACCAGGTAGAACAGCCTGGGATTCAAGACACAGGACTAGAACATTTATTTATTTATTTATTCGTTTATTTGATAGGGACAAGTCTGTTTCATGAATCATGTCACACACTACAACATTTTAGCTAAGGCTAATTCTCAATGCCTGTCCCCAGTTTGGATTTTACACAAAACACAGTGACTGTACACAAGGCACAACAGAACAAATTACACACTAAAACATCACAGATAAAAGATCAGGTCGGTTAAATTATTAATGTTCACATATCTGACCTTTCAATAAAAAGTCTTTAAGTTTATATTTAAAAAGGACCCAGTTTGACTCTCCCTTCAGTTCTGCAGGTAATGTATTCCATGTTTTGGCACCTTGTACAGTGAAAGCTGATTGTCCGAAGGAAGTTTTGCGTCTCGGTACTTGACAGTTTCCACTGTGAGCTCCTCTTGTGACTGAGCCCACAGATCTAAGAGGAACTACACAGTCACTGAAAACCTCAGGGGCCTGGTCATGCAAGCATTTGTAAACCAGTTTTAACTGAGCAAATTTGACAAAGTTCTCAAAGTTTAGCATTCTTAAATTATTCAGACTAACACAGTGATGGGACCTGATTGGTTTTTTATCTAAGATTTTTATAGCTCTATTGTATATCATCTGAAGAGGCTTGATAATGGTGCTTGTGGCCTGTGACCAAGAACTAATGCAGTAACTTAGATGTGAAAAGATTAAATTCAATTCAATTCAATTTTATTTATATAGCGCCAATTCATGAAACATGTCATCTCAAGGCACTTTACAAAGTTAAGTTCAATCATGTTATACAGATTGGGTCAGATTATACAGATTGGTCAAAAATGTTCCTATATAAGAAAACCAGTTGATTGCATCAAAGTCCCGACAAGCAGCATTCACTCCTGGAGAAGCGTAGAGCCACAGGGAGAGTCGTCTGCATTGTACATGGCTTTGCTGCAATCCCTCATACTGAGCAAGCATGAAGCGACAGTGGAAAGAAAAAACACCCGTTAGTGGGAAGGAAAAACCTCTAGCAGAACCGGGCTCAGTATGAACGGTCATCTGCCTCGACCGACTGGGGGTTACAGATCATGGAGTGCACAAAACTGTGAGCAGCGTGAAACGGTAGGTAATCTCTAATCAGTTTGAATGTGTACAAGTTTGCTTTTGTTACTCTGGCCACTTTTTTTACATGGCTGTCAAATTTCAATTGTGAATCAAGTATTAGTCCTAGATACTTGATTTGAGAGACTTGATGGATTCTGGCTCCATTTATCTGTAAATTTAATTCCTCGGATATGAGCTTGGTCCTAGAAGAGACAGCCCTGCATTATGGAACCACACTAACACAGTTTGTAGATGTCCTGACAGTTCATTAGAAACTGCTTGCACAGTCTTTCCACGAACATAAATTACTGCATCGTCGGCATATAACTGAAAACCTGCTGTTGGACAAGACTCTGGCAAGTCATTAATGTATAATGTAAAAAGTAGAGGGCCAAGGATGGATCCCTGTGGCACTCCTGTATTTATCTTTAAAAATTATGATTTTTCGTTGTTTATTGTGACACACTGCTCTCTTCCTTCTAAGTATGATTTAAAGGCACACTATGCAACATTTTTCAGTTAATTAATGTGTTCCATACCGTTTTGGATGATTAAATGAGTCATTTCAGGTCGAACAAAGGTTTTCACGGCCGCCCTGGTGGTCTGTAGGGGAAATACCGTACTTGCAATTGCTGG
The DNA here is from genome assembly GCA_037039145.1 of Fundulus diaphanus. Classification (NCBI taxonomy): domain Eukaryota; kingdom Metazoa; phylum Chordata; class Actinopteri; order Cyprinodontiformes; family Fundulidae; genus Fundulus; species Fundulus diaphanus. The sequence continues at coordinate 541,439 of CM073121.1, read as the reverse complement.
AGCCCTCGGCCCGCACCTCGTGCATCGCGAGAGTCGGTCTTGCTTTACGGCGAGAACTGCTACACGCCTCCAGTGAAAGACATGCTTGGTGCTAGTGCAGTGGCGATAGTTGTGCAGTTATCATGGCGGAACCAGCGAGAAAACAGCGAAAGCCCATGTCGGAGCAGGCAAGAAAGAGGAAAATGTCTCTGGAAAGAGAGAGGAGTCGTACACGGGTGAACATCGGGCAAGCTTTTTCCGAATGTCGAGAGCTAAAAGAAAAAGAAGGCTGCAAGGCTGACGCAGACCTCGCGTTTCTGCTGATGCGATTGTAAGTAACATTGGAATGGTTTCTCTCTCTCTCTCTGCATGTTCATACTTTCACTGTGTTAGTCATTGTTTGTACTGCCGTTCTTTCGACTTTTTGTTGCGTTCGCCTGTCTGCTGTAAGCCGGGCTTACACTGTTTGAAATTCAGTCGGCCGTCGTGAGGTTTTCGTGAGCGCATCCTGCTGTTCAAGCAGAGCTACGAGGGGGCGACCTCCGCCCGGCCCGGGACCATCGGGGCCCGGCGTCGGCTCGCGGGTGGGTTGGGGAGGGCGAGCGTTCTGGTCCGCGCAACGCGCTGGCGGTCTGTTTCCGTACGCCTCCGCTCGCGGGCGGGGTGGGCGGGCGGTCTGCCGTGCCGTGCGGCCGCCGGGGCGTCTCCGCTTTCCTCTCTCCCCTCCGTTCCCCCCGACGCCCGGTGCCTCCCGTGGGCCTCACCCGAGCCGGGCTCGACCCCCTGGTCTGGGTCCCTGTCACCCACCGGGGCACGACGTACAGTGTGAGCACTCCGGTCGCATCCGAGCGTCGCGCCGTACAGTGTGAGAACACAGATTGTGAGCGGTGAACTTTTAAACCCCGCGGTTCCGTCGCACAGTTTGAGATGTATATAAGTACCACGACTGAAAAACTCGTACAGTGTATGCCCGGCTTAAGCTCAAAACAACCGCGCCTGGCTTGACGGAGAAACCAGGAGAACAGCTGAGCATCTTTACGACAGTGCACTTTTACTTTCGCCCTCTGGGGGGAGCCTCGCTGGAAAATCAACCCCGGTTGCATAGTATACCTTTAAACCACTGTAAAGTTTTAGGTGAAAAATTTAATTTGGATAATTTTTCCATTAGAATTTTATGATTTAAAGTGTCAAATGCCTTTTTGAGATCCAAAAAGACTGTGCCTACTATTTCCCCACTGTCTATTGCCAACTTTATTTTTTCAACAAAATAAACAACAGCTTCTTCACCACATCACCTTTAGGAACATATGCCACATCATGTTCTTTTATACCAAACATGGGTCTCTCCCATGGTTTCTTGTTTCCCTTGATTCTTCTGAGGAATTGTGTAAGTATTTCATCGTTCTCAACTTTCTTAACTATGCCAACGTAACAGAGACTCCTGTGTTTGGTTGCAAATTTAACTAGAACAAAGTCACCCACATTAAGATCTGTGGCTCCAAGATCATTTCTCTCACCCTCAGAGCTCTCATCATCGAGTGGGACAGGGACATCTTCAGAGCTGCTATCTATGATTTTTTAAGTTTCTGAAGACCCCTGCAATTCCAAGCGACTAATTTCACACTACCTCCCAGAGACATCTAATAGTTTGGCAGAATATTTATCCTCCAATGTGGTGTTGTGCTATTATTACATTAGTTAATGCTTAATAAATAACTTTCGGTCTGTTAGGTATTGTCCGGTGGATATCAGCCCAAGCAGCTGATATTAAGACAATAGTTGAAAGGAAAAGAACGAGTACTGGCGTTCTTTTAACAGCAAACTCTGCACACACTATATTTCAATCAACAAATCCTCTCTACTATGCTAGTGAAACTTAACTAAAACCATTAAGCAAAATTAAGATAAAAAGTAAGCTAAAGAACTATGTACACACAAAAGAAACAAAAAGACAAATAAAACAATAAAACCATTTTAAATAAGCCACTTGACTTTCCCTACCTAACTCTGTCAAACCTCTGTGCCTCTGTGTCACTTCGGTTCACTTTGGGGTATCCAGTTGGAAGCAGTTGAAGCAGTGTGAATGCTGCTGTTCAGGAACAGCATGTGAAGAAAGCAATAGACCCCTTGCATCTGACGTCACAGTCACGTGATCGGGGGTGCGCGCCTCCATCTTGGTGGGCACGCTAGCCTGACAGCCCGTCTACTACATGACAAAACGGGTGATTTAGAGCGTACTTTTAGTTGGTTTATTTTTGGAATCTAAACAATGCCTACGACTTGTTGTGCTCCCGGTTGCACAGAGAGGCATTCCAAATCGTTGGATGTACGTTTCTCTCGTTTACCAAAGGATGAGGAAAGAAGAAAGAAATTGATATTTTCAATGAAAAGAGCGCAGGCAGACACTCCCAATGGACTGGGGGAGCCATCATACTACGAGAGAATTTGCAGTCTACACTTCATCTCCGGTAAATACAACTTAATTCTGCTCTATTCATTGTTCTACTTAAATAGCGGCGGAGGGGAGGTGGCGATCGCTAGACGGGGCCGGAGAAGCGGCCCGTGTAGCAATCGCTACAGCAGCCGCCGCAGCCGCCGCTGTCTGAAGCAGCAGACAGCGGCGGCTGTGGCGGCCGGTGTAGCGATCGCTACACTGGCCGGAGAAGCCGCTGTTGCTGCTGTAGCCGCCGCTGTCTGGAGCAGCACCCGCTTCCTGCTGCTCCAGACAGTGGCGGCTCTCCGGCCAGTGTAACGATCGCCACCTCCCCTCCGCCCGTTCACGGGCGCTAGTACTTCTGTGTTTACGCTGCAATGTCGCCGACACCCCCACCCATTTTAACAAGACAAAAACACCAAAATAATCCGTAGTGAATAATGTTTTTTTAACCTACCGGGCGGGTCTTCCTCTCTGCTTTGTGCTGTTGCACAAACATGTCTGAACATCCATCCATCCATTTTCTGACCCGCTTAATCCCTCATGGCGTCGCGGGCGTTTGCTGGAGCCTTTTTCCTGATATAAAATAATTGCAGCCGTCCAGTGGTTTCAGGGGCTTTCGTGCTCTCTTGTCCGTACTGGCCTGCGTGTTTATAAAGCAGCTGTGTCGCGGTACGAAACCCTTGGCCAGCATTTCACAGACTCGCTCCGTCCCTTCAGGCTTTTGCTGTGTGGATCTGGCAATCTGATACCATCAACCATCAACTTAGTCTTAAAACAATCTTGTGATACGTTATCTAAAGGAGAAAAATACCCGGAGAACTCGTCATTTCGTCAAATGGCGTGCCAACCAATATGGCCGCCACGCAAGGGGTTCTGGGTAACGGAGTCACATGGTTGCAAGGGGTCTATAGTCTGTGGACAGGAGGATTTATACAGAGGACCCCTGCTGTGAAAACAGTCCCCTGAGGGCCTGTAAAAGTCCCACATCTCAACAGCTTACACTTCAGTCTGATCCTTCGTCATGGCCTGATTGCACAATAGTGGCCTTCAGTTTCTCTTTTTGGGCACTGTAATATTGGGTGGGAGAACAATCAACCAACGTCTGTAACTTGAATTTACAACCCCCCCCCACCACACACACACACACACACACACACACACACACACACACACACACACACACACACACACACACACACACACACACACACACACACTCACCCACCCCAGTCCCCCCTCCCCTTTATCACCTAGTGGTACATGTATAGGGACCTCTTAAGAGCCCATCATTCAGGCCCCTGTCAAACCTTACATAAATGATTTTCTAATGCTTTATTAACTGTAGCTTATTCTCAACTAATAACATCAGCTTTTATAGCACAAGAAATTATGCTCGTAACACTGACAACCTTTAGCGTATAAGCAAACCAAATAGGCAAATCTCTATATTGCTTTTTATCAATATTAAGAATGGAATTTTGAACTTTATCAACTATTTTATGCAAAATTAAAGAATGATGGTTATCCTTACATCAAGAATTTGCATGTTTAAAGAAACATACACTCACTCCAATGGATAACTCAAAGTAAAACTGCATTGCAGCATTAATAGTGTTTTTGCATATAAGAAAAACAATAGATATTACTCAAATAGTTCTTTGTGCTTACTCATGGTTTTGTTGTATGCTCGTTCTCCGCTTGGACAATATTTCTTTTTACCTATGTCACCACTGCATTTGCATCAGTAAAATCCTTTTCCACTCCATTTGTTGTGATACGAAGCCTTGCTGGGTACATGATGCCATAGTGAACTCCTTCCTTGCCACGAAGAACCTGCTTTGATCTCATTGAAAGCCTCTTTAGTTTTAGTAACACCCGTAGGATAGTCAGGAAATGCTTGTCCCATTGGATTGCAGGGGTCCCTGGTGCGTGCCCAACTCAAAACCTCGGCGCAGTCCTGGAAGTAGCGGAGCTTGGCGATAATGGCTCTCGGCTTGCCGTCCCTCTTCATCGGGCCCGAGGTTCTGTGTGAACGGTCCACAAGAACCTCTTTATCCAGTTGTAAGGCCTATTTTAGCATCCTTGCTACTACGGTTGTAGTGCTTGTGATTTTTCCTTCAGGCACTCCAATTATTTGGATATTGCACCACTGCATTTTCACCTCCATGTCTTCACATTTGTTTTTAAGCCCTGCCACCTCCATCGACAAAGTATTTACTGTTGTTTACAAAGCAGTAAACTTGTTAGCACTTGAAGACAAACCTTTTTCTATTGCTTGTACTTTTTACACAGCTTTCATGAGTGTAATGTCGGCACGTAGTGAAGCTACAGCGGCGTGTATTTCCTGCTTTACCACTACACTTAGCTCATTTTTGAGGGATGCAAAATCGGCAGCACTTGCGTTTCTCATCTCTGTCTTTATTACTTCTGCAATGTCAGCTTTGAGCGATAGTAGGATGTCAGACTTCAGCGTTTCGGAGTTCATATCCAGACCGGAGCAGTCGTAGTTACCATCGAGGATATGCTAGGTTGTGCCTTAGCTGGCTCTCCATTTTTGTTTTTCTGCTGTTTCGTAGCCATTTGCACCCCACTTACTGGTATATTCCAGAAGTGTGGTGCGTACAGCAAATCTAAGCTGCACAGTAAATAAAATCCAAGCTGAACTGTAAACAAAATAATAATAAACCAAGTTATTTTGTACCATTTTGCAACTGTGGTGAGATGGTGTTCCACGGCCCCGCTCTCAGCACCAGGTGCTGATTGGAGCACACCACTGATTGATGGGTGGGGCAGATGCCTTTATAGTTGTGCGTCTTTGTTCTGGGTTCCGTTTCAGAAAGAATGGCCAATCTACCCTGAGAAGAAAGCTGCTGTTCTGAGTAGTTCTTCCTTACTCTGTCATACTCGGCGTTTCCGGTTTCAGAACAAGTGATATCAGTCAGGTAACTAAACACAACAAAAAAAAGGGGGGGGGGGTAGGGGGGGGCGCATTGATTACAAGAAGCAATGAAAGGACATGACAGGAAATAATGATGAAGTATGAAATACAGTTTAATCGGGTATGGTTAAGTTCTATGTTTTTCTTATGTTTAATGGTACTCAACTAAAGCATTAACTATATTCAACATATGCAATTAATGATGGGATGGTGTGAGTTATTGAAATAACTGATATGTTCATCTTTTTGCCAGCATTGTTCACCCATCCTTCTTTTTTTTTTTTTTTTCAGTGTCCTGTCTAGCAATGTGGCAATAAGAACTGATGTCTTAATGCCAAATAGAGCTCGACAGATTTTACTTTCACAAGTGGAGCAAACAGCTTTCGCCATAATGCTCCGCTTGATTTGTGCATGTAAATAGCTTTATTGTGATTCCTGTAGGGAGAATTTCAAATTATATGGACACTACAATGGGAAAGTGGGAGAGTAAAGGAAGAACAAGAAGAGAAAAAAAAGAAAGAGAAGAGGTGAAAGAAAGAAGAGATAAATATATGAATGCTGGAAGTGCCAAAATTTGATAAAGAATTAATTATTGCTTTCATTCTGTGTAATTCATTTATTAATATTGTGGGTCTCTGACTATGGAACAGTGCAACAGTAACATTCCTGAGTGCAACCTCTGAAAGCCTCTGAAAGATTTTCTGCATCTCCTATATTATTAAAAAGCTACTGTTTGCATAAAAACGAAGAACAGCACTAAGAAATTGTTCAGAACTGAGACCATCCTCCATCTGTTGTGTTAGAAAAGTTATGTGCGAGCTGAGAATATTGAAATAAATCATCTGACGACACCAAAGCACTTTACACTGGTTAGTCATTCACCCATTCATACACACATTCACACCCTGATGGTGGTGAGCTACATTGTAGTCACAGCTGCCCTGGAACAGACTGACAGAAGAGAGGCTGCAAAGTGCTGGTGCTAAATCTCACTGCAGAAAATGTAAATAATTTAACGGCAATAAAATTGGAACTCTGAAAGGTGTGCACATCTCTCAGTTGTTCCTTAGCAGGACCCTTACTCTGAAATAAAAATATGCTAAAAAATCCAAGACTTTTGTCTTTTTCATGTAATCGAGCTAAATCGGTTTTATCTAAACTAAGTAATCTAAAAGAAATTATTGCTGTAACTTCATTCCTTTAGTAAACCATGTAATTTTATACTCTCAGGTTTTGGACAGGCGTAATGTAGCCTCAATGTGCACATGCGATGCTGCTCACAGAGGTCAAGTGAACACTCAGGGAGTTTGTGTGTATGCTCAGACACATGAAAAATTAGAGGGAACATTGCTACGTATATTGAAGCTTAAAATCTGAGGTTTGACAGGAGCCCAGAAAAACCACGTCCTACTCCATTACCTGCTCGACAGCACCCCCCAACGGTTTTGAACTTATAGTCCTTCTGTTCATTCCTGTCATGGCCGAGGCAAAAAGTTCCTCATAAAGTCCTACGTTTTAACTTGGGGAGGCAAACATTGGAGCAAATCAGACAGTCTCGTCACCCCATTTTTGTTTTGTTTTATTGATGCCTGTGCAAATTCTCAGTTATGTGGGTCTTCACAACAGCAAACAGGCTTAAATCTGATCTAGTTTGCCTCTGATTTAAGCCTGTTTGCTGTTTTATTTGTGTTTTTTTAGAATGACTTATTTACGTTTTTATTCTTTCATTCTTCAGATTTCTTTAAAGTGTTAATGTCACACTGATGCTTAGTCGCAGCTGAACACACAACACTGATGGCTTACAATAGGGGGGGGTTAAAGGCACCCCCAGGAGGCGTTCTTCAACCCTCAGGCCTTGCCGGGTCTGTGGGAAACCAACAGAACTCCAGTGGAGGGGAGATGAGGGCGTAGTGAGTAGAGCCATGCAGAGATAGACAACAGCAAAGGAAAAGTGCCAAAAGAGAACACTCCACAGATCATCTGTTAATTTTTTATTGTGCAAGATTCATGTTAGATAATGGCTTCATGTTTGTGCTGCTGATTTACTGAACAGGGCGCATCTTCATGCTGATGGCCTTCAAAGAATAAAAACTGCCCTTCCAGCTGTACCAGATCACTCCAACCTCATATTTAGACCCATCAGCACCCCAGAGGTAGACCCCGTTTGGGTTTCCGTAATAGCACCTCCAGTACCAGAAAGCTCCAAGAAATAATTTTGGACAGTTTTCCGTCCCAGCATGTAGGTAGTGGTCAAAGGTGGCAAACTTTTGTCCGCTGTGACGTGTCATGGTGTCTCCTGCATTGAAAATATTTTAGTAAATAGAAATAATTCCTTGTGGTTATGTTCATCTTTACCTTTCTAAATATACAAAAACATTGACTACCTGAAGCACTAAGAAAAGATAGGAGACAAATCAGTCAAGCTTTATCAGCAGACTTGGGTCAGTAAATGGACAAGGTCAATATGCAGTAAAATATGTTAATAATCACTGATTATATTAAAATCATAGGAAACAACTCTTCATCAAAACACATAATCTAAAAGAGTAATAGACAATTGAGCTAATTAAGAAACATTAATTAAAAGTATTTAAAAGAGTCATTGTGTTGACAGTGCACCCTCAGTCTGGGGGAGCAGCAGGAGGAGGTCACAGTAGGAATCATGGGATTCACTAAGTTTAGTTGTCTTTCAGCTTTAAATGTTGAAAGTACTGGTTTTAAAACTATCCCTTTCAAGCTGTTATAACAAGCTGCAACAAGGTGTGATGGCTTTGCTGGTGATGATTTACCTGTAACTGCAAGTAACAACTGCTGCAACTATGCAGAATAGATTGATATGCTTTTAAAGTAGCCAATCACAGGGACGAAGCCTGACTCTTAATAATGAGGACCACCCAGACAGCTTAAGTTGCATGGTGGATAATGTTTCTAACACTCCCTGCCCTGTGCTGTAATAACAGTTCACTCAATATGGTAAATGGCCTGTAGTTTTATGTAGCCTGATGACTAGTGATGGGTCGATGAGGCGTCATGAAACGTTTCGACACATTGCCACTCTGTGCCGATACTGTGCCGATACTGTGTCACTGAATACTGACACCTGCTGGACCTTAAAAATCCCTACAGGCAACCTGGTTGACAGAGTTAACTGACACTGATTTGATGACCAAGTATACACAATACAATTTAAATCATTGTATGTTGAATTGTATTATTTTATATTTTCATTTGAATTAAACATATATTTGATTTTTTTTAGATACAGTCAATAAATAATGTGAAGGAGGATGCTTGTGGACTGGCTTTTTTATTTTTTACAAATGGTTGATCGGGCGCTGTGTTTAGTTACCTGACTCTGATATCATCTTTTCTGAAATCGGACGTGCTGAGAATGACAAAGGGAGGAAGAACTACTCAGAGTAGCAGCTTTCTACTAAGGGTAGATCAGCCGTTTTTTCTGAAACGACGCTCAGAACAAAGACGCACAGCGCAACCCGCCCAACCATAAATGTTCAGCCCATCCATCAGTGGTGCGCTCCGATCAGCACCTTGCGCTCACAGAGCGAGACTGTGGTACACCATCACACCAGAGTTGCAAAATGGTTAAAAATTAACCATTATTAACCGTTATTTTGTTTACAGTTCAGCTTGGATTTTATTTACTGCGCAGCATAGCTTTGCTGTGCGCGCTGCTGTGCGCGAGTGCACACGCGTGCAGCTTGGAGGGAACAGAAACAGTTTGGCGCGTCAGTCAGTTCGAAACAGGTGCTGTATTGGTCACGTGACCGAAACAGTTGCTGTATCGGTCACGTGACTTTTCCGTAGCAATACACACATCGACACGGGTTTCGCTCTATGAGACCGACACATGCGCTGACGCATCGGTGTTGCCGGACCCATCACTACTGATGACCCAAAGATCTTCAAACTACATTGAGTCATTCACATATTAACGGAGGTGAGCTCATCATAAGTTTACCTCGCACAGCCATGACCCTTGTGTTTTCACCTTAATACTTTGACCTCCAGACCAAGAGAGATCCACACATTTAGTTTTTCCAAGCCCAAAAGAACATTTCCATTTTCCAGAATCACATGTGTTCAACCCACATATAACATTTTATACATCTCAAACTTCATTCTTCCTCAGATAGTCATTTTAAGTTTCCATAAATGTGTGAAAATATGATAAAGAATTCATACATTTATATCCCAGAAAGTTGTAGTCTCAATTTATTGGGGATGCTTTGGTTACAATTGTAGCAGCTTTTAATATAATGATGAAAATAAGGGCTTTAGAGCCACATGTTTGTTTTAAAGCCAGGTCCCTAATGTGATTCAGAATCAGAAATACTTTAATAATCCCAGAGGGAAATTGTTGTTTCAGTGCAATCGCCATAACATAAACAAACAAACATCACAAACATTTCAGGGGGAGACGATTTACTGAGGCCTTGCTGCCAAGGACAACCGCCTTACACGGTGCCCACATGGCGCTGCCATTACTCTGTGAAAAGATGGCAACAAAAGGAAGGTGTGAGGGAAAAAAACATAACTCATACTTTATCCTATAACAGGATACAGTTTGAGATATCAAAAACCTCTTGCACAAAAAGCACAAATAAGACGAAACACATAGCAGAAGGTAAACATTTGAGACTAGTCGCGTGTAAGTGCATCAGTTTTGTGTGTCTGTTTGGGTGAAGTGTTTATATTTCCGTGAACACTCTCCAGAGGCCATTGTCCTTGATGTTATCAGCCGGCCAACAGTTCAGAAAGCATCCGCAGATGTCAGCGGGGGGGAGGGGGTAGCATGGGAGAGTTTCTGAGCACTCTCCACCATAACAATCCAGGAGTAGAGATAGGGAGGGCATAAACCAAATGTGTTATTTGTTATGAGACAGCTGTCTTTTGCTGGCTCCAAATGATGAAATCCAATTTTCCAAATTGTTGGGCTTTTCCGCGCTTCACTTCCAGATTTTATCCCAAATTCCCCTTGAGTTCAAACCACCGAAGCCAGTCTGCGTACCAGCACATCCAGCTTTTCGGCTTTGCTCCTCCACCTTCCAGATCTCTCCGTTCACCGCCTTAGTGAGCGCGTCATATGCAGCCGGCAGCCTGATCAAGGCCAAATGGCTACCGACATCCGATGTATTTGCTGATACATCAAAAATCCACCAGATCCAATAAGGTAGAAATCCAAGTATCCTGAATCCAAACATGCAAACGTTTCAAACGTCCAGGAATGACAAAGTCGAAAGACACACCGTTTTCCATCCAAGAATATAGGGTGTATCCCACAAAATGAGTCAATCGGGACCGGACGGGTCCCCCTTTCGTTGCCTACCCGTCGAAAAAAATTGAGCAATAGCAGTGAGAGCCCAGCTTACCAGATCCATGTTTTTCAGAGTTCGGTTGATATGAAGAAAGTGCTCAGAAAGACAAGACATAGCAGCAGAAGCAGGAGAGGGGGAGGGGGGAGGAAAGTGATTGAAGTTGTCTGTGGACAAGGCACGGCAAATTTATTTATAAAGCACTTTTCAGAAACAAGACGACTTAAAGTGGACAAAGCATCAGTGAAATCTGCATTTATTCTGGTCAAAAGCAACATGATATGATTCACCCTTAATCATCATCCTACAGCTGTGCAGTAGTTGTAAAGATTATAGCTACTCAGGGTTCCTGAGCTCTCTTAGTTGTTATTTTGCTTCTCCTCACTGTCACATATAACTTTGTGAGTTGCAGCCTCAGTGCTGGTTTTGCAACCCACCTGCTCCTCCATCGACGTATTCACCCAAGTAAAGAGTGTATCCTTCAAACTCAGAGGCCACGCTGAATGAGGTGTAACGAGCATACACCTGGTTTCCTTCAAAGTCCTCCATGTCCACTATCAGCTCGTACCGTTTCTGCCGAATGAGGTGGTGGATGTTCTCTAGACCTTGAAGAACAGAAATGTCACAAATTTCTAGTTTTTCCATAATTCAGTTTTGCTCTGGTTTTCAGCGGCTGTGTAGATGAGGACAGGATGTTCCACATTATGTTTGACATAAATTTATTTTGAGATGTTTTTGTCCAGTGAAATAAAGATTTTCTTCCTGTTCTCTGCACCTGGAGTTCCTGAAATTAATTTGACATATTGAGATGGAATTAACCACCAACTGACACAAAAACCTTTAGTCTAAGGATCTGTTAACAACTGCAGTTTGCTTCTCACTTCACAGACAGGCAGTAGTTCAGGTCTCACCAAGCCAGTACTCTCCAGCAGCATTCCCAAAACCCATCTTGTATGCCTCCCAGGGCCTGTGGAAGTTCACCGAGCCATCCATCCTCCTCTGGAACACCTGGGGAAGTTGAAGGTGGTTAACCAACTGAAAACAGCTTAGGGTTACTCACAGTGAGGTTTGATGCATTCAGGAATCAGATGATTGTGTTAGACTCTGAATTAATGCCGAGCTGCTGGATCTCTGTAGGTTTCAGTTGGAAAGACCAAATCCCCACTTTAGGCCTCTGCAAGTTTTAATGTTTGCTAAAATTCTTGAGAAATTTATCTCCAGCCTTTTTTTATTTAGATAAGACCAAGAGATTTTAAATCATTCAGAGCAAAGAATCTGTGTTGCTGAGGGTTTTCAAATCACATCCAAGGGATTCTTGTTCTCCTACTTTTACCTGCTATCACTACTAACTTTAATCCACTTAAAGATCATAACAGGTTGAGAAATGTTTTGTTTGATCGGACGGCTTTCGGGGGGAGCTCACCCGGGGCTCAATCCTTTGGCCTGTGCTATTTTCTATTTCTTGCCCAAGTTATGTCTTAGAAACATACAATATTGCTTTCAGTTGTTATGCAGATGATAGCCACATTTTACTCACTAAAATGTAAAAATAATTTCTCTTCATTAAGTCAAATGACTTTCCTAAAAATTTCAAAACAAATTTAATGGAAAGAGAGGGCTCATTTTTGGTCCATATACCTCAGGTGGATTTTGTCCTGTGGAATTAACCTGTTAATCCCAGCCGCCCTGAACTTTTGCTCAGAATAAAACGCTTAAATTCAATCATGTTTTATTCAGCAGTTACAAACTCCATTTAAAGAATCTTGGTTTAAATTTAGATAATCTGTGGATACCAATCTCATCCGAAAAAAAAAAAAAAAAGTTCCATTCCTCCCCTAACATTGGGGCCTGCTGGGCTCATCACTAATGCCTCCCGTCACTAACCTGGGTTTAATCTAGACAGTCAGGTAAGTGCAGTGGAGAAATTCAGCGTTTTTAAACCAAAATTAAATCACTCCCCTCAAACAATGCCTTCACTCAGAAATAGATATTTATACATTGATGTTAACCAGTTCTCTGCACAATATCTCCACCTGGTTAAAAATGCTGTAGCACAGCTTTTACCTTGAACTTGCACGCAAGAGCATATTAATCATGTCTTATTCTTACTACAATGGCACCCTGTACATCGAAGAGTTACGTTTGAATTTATTTTATTCTTAAGTGTAGAAATGATCTTGCTCCTATCTTTCTCAGTTCTTGCATCTGCCTTGCCTTCTAAGGCCATCAAATCAGGTCAACAGCTGTTGCTGGTCATGATGACGGCACACTAGGAGTTCAGGGTGTATTGGTTTGGGCTTCTGTTGTTGATGCTCCCAAATGATTCACCTGTTTTAACTCTGCACTGAGAATATGCTGGTGAAGATTCTCAGTCATCCAAGTCTGCACTGAGAACTCACCCTTTTGTTTTGCTTTCAAGTTAATTCAATTAAATTTTATTTATATAGCGCCAATTCACAAAACATGTCATCTCAAGGCACTTTACAAAGTCAAATTCAATCAAATCATACAGATTGGTCAAAATTTTTCCTATTTAATGAGACCCAGCAGATTGCATCGAGTCTTGACAAGCAGCATTCACTCCTCATGAAAGAACATAGAGCCACAGTCGACAGCATTGTTGATAGCTTTGGAGCAATCTCCCATACTGTGCATGCATGAAGCGACAGTGGAGAGGAAATCTCCCTTTTAACAGGAAGGAAAATCTCCAGCAGAACCAGGCTTAGTGTGAACGGCCATCTGCCTCGACCGACTGGGGGTTAGAGAAGTTAGAGCAGAGACACAAAAAGCATAGTAGCACAAATTGATCCAGGAATTCTTTCTAAGTCATAACGCAATAGCGGATGATCAGCCTCCCATGGATGATGTCAGAGCTAACAGAACGCAAGACCAGGTGTACCTTCTATGAAGAAAAACATGACAGAAAAAAAGTTAAAAGTTGAAATAACAATAAACAGTAGGAGAACTCAGCAGCCTAAGCCTGTAACAGCATAACTACTTAGACAGCTCAATATAACCTAAGCCATTCTTAACTATAAGTTTTAAGTCTAGTCTTAAAAGTAGATAGGGTTTTCTGCTTCACGGACCAAAACTGGGAGTTGGTTCCACAGGAGAGGAGCCTGATAGCTAAAGGATCTGCCTCCCATTCTACTTTTAGAGACTCTAGGAACCACCAGCAGACCTGCAGTCTGAGAGCGAAGTGCTCTGTTAGGAACATACGGGGTAATCAGAGCTCTGATATATGATGGAGCTTGATTATTAAGGGCTTTATACGTTAGAAGAAGAATTTTAAATTTTATTCTTGATTTAACAGGAAGCCAATGAAGGGAAGCTAAAATTAGAGAAATATGATCCCTCTTGCTGATTTTCATCAGAACTCTTGCTGCAGGATTTTGGATCTACTGAAGGCTTCATACTGCATTTTGTGGACTTCCTGATAGTAAAGAATTACAATAGTCCAGCCTTGAAGTAACAAATGCATGGACTAGTTTTTCAGCGTCACTTGTGGACAAAATATTTCTAACTTTGGCAATATGCCGGAGGTGAAAAAAGGAAACTCTGGAAACCCGTTTAATATGGGATCTAAATGATATATCATGGTCAAAAATAAAACCAAGGTTTTTTACTTTATTACCAGAGGTCAATTTATTGCCATCCAGATTAATTGATTGAAGTTTATTTCTGAGGACTCTGGTCCAAAGTTTACAACTTCTGTCTTGTCAGAATTTAAAAAGAAGAAATTTAAAGTCATACAGCTTTTGATGTCATCAAGACATGCCTGTAGTCAAAGTAATTGACTGCATTCATCAAGATTTCTGTATAAATATAGCAGTAGGAGATGTTCATTTTATTTTTGTAACTGCAAAGTTCATCTCATCTGTGCTAGCTGCTTATAAAGTACTTAATATATGTTTTTTAGGCTGCTTTTTGTATGCTTTTGTAGCACTTTCAGATTGTTCCTGAAATTCTAAAGTGCTCAATAGATGCATAAAATTTAACCTGACATTAGCACCCTCTAAAGATGACTCTCATGAACCAAATTATACTCTTAATGTATAATACAAATAGCTTTATTCTACCACAACAGGGGAATTCAGGCATGACAGTAGCAAAAACATGTAGACAGGATACACCAGAGTTACACTCTAAAATAAATTTAAAAAAAAAGCTAAGTTAAAATTAATTAGTACAAGAGAATGAATTTATCAGAAAGGGGAAAACTGCCCATTCAATTCAAGCTAATTAAAGCTCACCTTAAGAATATGAGGTGTTGTTTCACGACAGATAAAACACAGCATGATCTGAGATCAGATACTCACAGTCCATCTTCCTCCATGTGAGTCCATGTCACAGTAAACCTGCAAACACATAAAGTAAAATCTCAATCTGGCTGGTAGGATGGTGATTTGTTTGGTGGTTTGTTCAGTTTGGACTTTTTGACGGATGTTAAATTGATCAACATAAACTGGTTTCAGGGAATATTTTGAAATATTTTCCCTGTTTTATGTTAGACCCTGATGAGTTTTTAAATACAACACATAATATACCTGAACACCAGATGTGGATCCAATAGGATAGATGGTGTAAACACCACTGGGTCGGCTGGGATTCTGACGATAAACGTCATTGCAGTCCAAAACCGCAGAGCTAGCCCAGATAGGAACCAGCAGGAGGAGAAGAATTGCCAACAGCTGCAGCAGAGGAAGAGGTTACATCTCAGTTTCACAATGTTTACTTATTTCTTCATGAAATTTAGATAATGAAGCTAGAAAATGTCCATAGCAAATCAGAGAAATGTTCCTAGAAGAACCCCACAATGTTTCAGAAAATCTTATTGAAACTATTAGGATCCAAAACTACTGAGGAACATTTAGGATTACCTTCATAGCCAGAGTTGTGCTGCTGTTATTGTATGTCAGCTGTTCCTCTGAGTTCTGCTGCAGGGATCTGATGAATGTTGGAGAATTCTTCTCTGCTTTTAGAACCAACAGATTAATAAATTACCGAGCACCTGCTGCACACGATAACCCTTCACACTGTACAGGTGAGACATGTGTTCATCACAGCTGTGTGCTTTAGTCTGGCTCAGATGATAACGTGGAGACTGAGCTCTGGCAGAAAAACACATGCTGGTGAATGAATTAATGTCCTTTAAAAACTGAGCAGTGGGTTTTTCTCAGAAAGAACACTGCATCAACTTTGGCACAGTGTCTACTCTGAAAGTACGGAAATAGATGAGAAAGAGGGAGCTGGAATTGTAGTGAAAAATCTGTGAAGCTGCGAAAAAATAAAAACCTGCCTTATAAAGATCCTTAAAACAAGTCAGCCCTTTATTATCCCATGCCAAAAAAACGTAGAATCTGTGAGCACAAGTTGAACCAAATTATTCTTCAATAAAGCAGCTAATGTAGAAGCTGAGTTAAATTTGAAGTGTCTCTTGAATTGGTACCAAGATTTTAATACAGAGTGAACTATTTGATTATTTGTAAAGCCAGAGGGATTGGTTGAAAGATAGAATGGCCTTTAGAGAGGATGAGAAACAAGACTGTGCCTCCACGTTGCACCATGGTAGGTCTAGAAATACAAAGGAAATTTTGTGGATATGTCCTGCCCAATAACATAGTTGGAAGTTTGGAAGTGACAATCTGAATTTGCATCTCTGAAGTGTGGATTTACAGATCCTGGGTGGCTTTCCTCACCATAGGAAACCATAAATAGTTGATCAATTGTAAAAAAAAAATGCTTTGGCAGAAAAAGTGGGAGAGAATTGAACAAAAATAGAATTCTGGGTAAAACATTCATTTTAATTGCATTGATTCTACTGATAAGTGAGAGAGGTAAGCTACTCCATTGTTGGAAGTCCAATTTAATTTCAGACATCAAACGAAATCGGATGCAAAGAGAGAGCTTAACAATCTGGTTACACTGACCCCTAGATACCTAAAATCAGAGGTGTTCCACTTAACTGGAATGTCAGAGGGTGAAAACTTCAATGCTGTTGGATTTGTAGGACAGCATTCACTTAAGCAATATTTATCCTATAGCCTGAAAATGAGCCAAATCTCTGAAAAGCAGATAAAACTGATGAAATGGAGAGAGCAGGATCTGAAACATAAAGCAATAAATCATCAGCACACAGAGACAATTTAAATTTGGTGCCTAAACAGGAAATTTCAGTAATATTACATTTTTATCTGACAAAACTTTAAAGGCTGAAAACTGAATTGATTTTCCAACCAAAATAACAACCCCCGTGGCTTTAGAATTTAAATTTGAGGAAATACTTCAGAGACCCAGGGACATTTTAGTCTGACCTGATCTTTGATACACATGTGGGTTTCCTACAAAAACACTAGGTGAGCTCTAAGACGTTTCAAATGGGCAAATACCCTTGTTCTCTTAAGAGGGCTGCCCATGCCTCTAATGTTCAATTCAATTCAATTCAATTCAATTTTATTTATATAGCGCCAAATCAGGAAACATGTCATCTCAAGGCACTTTACAAAATCAAGTTCAATCATATTATACAGATTGGGTCAGATTATACAGATTGGTCAAAATGTCCTATATAAGGAAACCAGTTGATTGCATCAAAGTCCCGACAAGCAGCATTCACTCCTGGGGAACCGTAGAGCCACAGGGAGAGTCGTCTGCATTGTACATGGCTTTGCTGCAATCCCTCATACTGAGCAAGCATGAAGCGACAGTGGGAAGAAAAACCACCCATTAACGGGAAAAAAAAACCTCCGGCAGAACCGGGCTCAGTATGAACGGTCATCTGCCTCGACCGACTGGGGTTACAGAAGACAGAGCAGAGACACAACAAGAGAGACAAAAAAGCACAGAAGCACACATTGATCTAGTAATCTGTTCTACATTAGATGGTAGTAACGGGTGAACCGTCTTCTCTGGATGATGTCAAAGTTAACAGAACGCCAGACCAGGTGTACCTACTATGAAGAAAAAGAGAGAGAGCAAAAAGTTAAAAGCTGAAATGACGACAGTCATTTCAATGTAATACAATGCAAAACTGGAGAACCGTAGAATGAAGAACAGTAGAAATCAGTAGAGTGAGAAAATTAGACCCTGATGTCCTCCAGCAGCCTAGGCCTATCACAGCACAACTATAGAGATAGCTCAGGGTAACATGAGCCACTCTAACTATAAGCTTTGTCAAAAAGGAAGGTTTTAAGATTAGTCTTAAAAATAGATAGGGTGTCTGCCTCACGGACCAAAACTGGGAGTTGGTTCCACAGGAGAGGAGCCTGATAGCTAAAGGATCTGCCTCCCATTCTACTTTTAGAGACTCTAGGAACCACCAGCAGACCTGCAGTCTGAGAGCGAAGTGCTCTGTTAGGAACATACGGGGTAATCAGAGCTCTGATATATGATGGAGCTTGGTTATTAAGGGCTTTATACGTTAGAAGAAGAATTTTAAATTCTATTCTTGATTTAACAGGAAGCCAATGAAGGGAAGCTAAAATTGGAGAAATATGATCCCTCTTGTTGATTTTCATCAGGACTCTTGCCGCAGCATTTTGGATCAGCTGAAGACTTCGAACTGCATTTTGTGGACTTCCTGATAGTAAAGAATTACAATAGTCCAGCCTTGAAGTAACAAATGCATGGACTAGTTTTTCAGCATCACTCCTGGACAGAATTTTTCTAATTTTGGCGATATTCCGGAGGTGAAAAAAGGAAACTCTGGAAACCTGTTTAATATGGGATTTAAATGACATGTCTTGGTCGAAAACAACACCAAGGTTTTTAACTTTAATACCAGAGGCCAAGTTAATGCCATCCAGATTAAGTGATTGATTAAGAAGTTTATTTTTTGAGGACTCTGGCCCAAAGATTACAACTTCTGTCTTGTCAGAATTTAAATGCAGGAAATTTAAAGTCATCCAGCTTTTGATGTCATCAAGACATGACTGCAGTCGAAGTAACTGATTGGATTCATCAGGATTTATGGATAAATATAGCTGAGTGTCATGAGCATAACAGTGGAAATTAATCCCATGCTGTCTGATAATTTTGCCAACCGGAAGCATATATATAGTAAATAGAATTGGTCCAAGGACTGAACCCTGTGGTACTCCACAGGTGACCCTAGAGTTTGAAGAAGATTTATTATTAACATGAACAAACTGGAATCTGTCCGACAGATAAGATTTAAACCAGCCTAATGTTTTTCCCTTAATCCCTACAGTATGCTCAAGTCTTTGTAGGAGAATATTGTGATCAACTGTATCAAATGCAGCACTGAGATCTAACAGGACAAGTATAGACACAAGTCCATTATCTGAGGCCATGAGAATATCATTGGTGACCTTCACCAGAGCTGTTTCAGTGCTATGATGAGCTCTAAAGCCTGACTGAAACTCCTCAAGTAGGTCATTACTTTGTAAATGTTCACAAAGTTGATTAGCAACTACTTTCTCAAGAATTTTAGATAAGAAAAGAAGATTAGATATAGGTCTGTAGTTTACTAGCTCATCTTGATCAAGAGAAGGTTTCTTAAGTAAAGGTTTAATAACAGCTACTTTAAAAGCCTGTGGTACATATCCATTTACTAAGGATAGATTAATCATGTCTAAAATAGGACCACTGATCAGAGGGAATACCTCCTTAAACAACTTGGTTGGGATTGGGTCTAACATACAGGTAGAAGGTTTAGATGAAGCTAATATTCTAGATAGCTCAGAAAGCTCTACTGCTTTTAAACAGTTCAGACACTGCGCAGGTTCTAAGGATTCCTCCAATGCTGCCTCACTTACAGAGGACGAGGTAATCATGTTTGGGAGGATGCCAATTATTTTATTTTTAATGGAATCAATTTTATTTATGAAGAATCCCATAAAATCATTACTGCTAAGAGCTAAGGGGATGGCTGGATCAACAGAGCTGTGGCTCTGGGTAAGTTTGGCAACTGTATTGAAGAGAAATCTAGGATTATTCTTATTCTCCTCAATTAATGATGAAAAATATGCTGCTCTAACTCTGCGAATGGTCTTGTTATACAACAATAGACTGTCCCTCCAGATTAGGTAGGATTCCTCTTGGTGTGTAGAGCGCCATTTTCTCTCCAATTTCCTAACATTGTGCTTCAAGGAATGCAGCTCTGAATTAAACCAAGGAGCCAGCTTCCTGTGAATAATCACCTTCTTTTTCAAGGGAGCTACATTGTCTAATGCAGAACGTAATGACAAAGTCATACCGTTTACAAAGACATCTATTTGTGAATTGGAAGAAACAACATTGCTGCCATCTACTGGGCATTTCTGCAATACGGAGGATATTAAAAAGGGGACAGACTCTTTAAGTTTTGATACAGCATTATCCGATAAAGATCTACTATAATGGAACCCTCTTTTGGGGGTGGAGAACTCAGTTAGATTAAACTCAAATGTTATTAAAAAATGATCAGATAGGACAGGGTTGTGAGGAAATACTGTTAATTCTTCACAATCAATGCCATATGTCAGCACAAGGTCTAAAGTATGGAGCCAAGAGTGCGTCGGTTTATGCACATTTTGAGCAAAACCAATTGAATCTAGGATAGTTTTAAAGGCTACACTAAGGTTATCACATTCTGTGTCAACATGGATGTTAAAATCACCCACTATAATAACCTTATCAGTATTTAACACCAAATCAGATAAGAAATCTGACAACTCATCCAAAAACTGAGTATAAGGGCCTGGTGGACGATACAAAACAACAAACAGAAGAGGTTTTATTGCTTTGCAGTTTGGATGAGGGAAACTGAGGGTTAAATGTTCAAAAGAACTGTAGTTATTAATTGGCCTGGGACTAATTAATAGAGGCGCCAGCTCAAAAATCTCACAGAGGCCCCGGTTTGTGGGATATTCATATTATTATCATCAGCTAGCATGTTATGGGTTTATTACAAGAGAAGAGACAGGTGAACTGAATGTGATCCACCCCCCACCTCCAAACAAACAATAAATTGGAGAAAAGCAAAAGTAAGTAACCCATTAAAGTGAACAATCACCCCGCCACCCACCGCCCTGTAGCACTTCCAATGACACCATCCATAAGTGAAGGAAAACCCAGTGCAAATGCCACAAGGACTCAGATCCCTAGAATAAATGCTTACAGTTCTTAGCATGATATTTTATGCCAGAAACCTGTTTGATTATGAGTATTATTATTATTATTATTATTATTTTCTTCTTTTTTCCCCCCAGTGTCCTGTCTAGCAATGTGGCAATAGGAATTGATGTCTCAATGCCAGATAGAGCTCGACAGATTTTGCTTTTACAAGTGGAGCGAACAGCTTTCGCCATAGTGCTCCGCTTGATTTATGCATGTAAATAGCTTTATTTTGATTCCTGCAGGGAGAATTTCAAATTATATGGACACTACAATTGGAGAGTAAAGGAAGAACAAGAAGAGAGAGAAAAAAAAGAAAGAAAGAGAAGAGGTGAAAGAAAGAAGAGATAAAAGGGAGAGAGTGATAAAACGTTCTCCGTCTGCTCCATTACCTGGAAAGAGAGATGCAAAAAGAACAGCACAACCAACAGACATAAAGCAACAGATACAATTGAATAACACCTAGATGCCATTGCTAATTCATATGTATTATTATTTAAGCTGACATGTGTTAAGTGAAACCTGAAAAAAGAAAGTGAAAGAACATAAATAAATAAATAAATTACAGGCTTTCTGTATATAAGTGAACACTTAATACATGGAACCCTGCACCTGTGGGAGTTTGTGAGAGTGCACTAGTTTAGGTGAAAATTATCCAGAAGGAAATAGCTCGATAGTGGTTGTGGAGAACCAAAGGCCCGCCTTCCCCGAGCACAGAGGCAGGACTCAGGGGACCCATAACCCCGGACTCCCAAAGCGGCCCCTAAAGCAGGGCGCCCAAGAGGGGCCGACACAGGATATCTGCAACCCCCCCCCCCCCAAGGAAAGAGGAGAGACGGCCCCGAGGAAATTCCCCAGCCACCGCAATGCCGACGCCCCCAAGAGCCGTGGGGACGAGCCCGTGGGCTCTGCCGGCAGCCAGCCCCGCTGAAGTGGTCCTGAGGGCCAGAGGCCCCAGGGCCCATGGCCCCGCCGTGGGGGCGGGGCGAAGCAGCCACCGGGAGTGGGCCGGCGCACACCCGGGAACCCGCCCCAAACCCGAGGCCCACCAATGCGCCAGAGGGCCAAGGCGCCTGCCAATGCAGCGGAGGAGAGCAGGACGTGGGGGGATGGGCTCCGCACCTAGCGGAGATTTGAGATGTTCTTGGGAGAGGGAGCCGACCGTACCCATACCTGGAAAAAAAAGAAAAGGAAAACTCATTCACACCATCCCTCAATTGTGCCCCACTCACCACACACAGATTTACAAAAAAAAAAAAAAAAAAAGGTCGCTATACACACATTCCCACATAACACTCGCATCCAACACTCACAAGAGGGGGGGTCACCCCAAATCAACTATACGACTGCTTGTACCCGACCCCCGCCCCCGGACCAGACGCCCACCGGACCAGGCCCCCCAAAGAGGGGGGGCCAACACAACCTGTACGGGCCACCCAGCCAGAAACCCCCTCATCCCCTAAATACCTAATAAACCCCCTACCTCCCCCACCTTACCCTAGCAACCCCTGCCCCGCACCCCTCCTGGGGGGAGCGGAGGCGTCAGCCCCAGACCTGGCAAGCCGCTGACTACCCATAGCAGCCCCCCGCCAAGACCTCGGACACAGTGGCCCGCACCTCCTCCAGGCCCCAGACTCCTTGCCGCCATCGGAGAACGGGGGTGTGCAAAAGACCCCGATCCTCCCTACGCCCGCTCAGATGTTGTGTTGTTGCATGTTGTTCTCAAGTGTGTTTAAAAACTGGGAGTGCCAAAGAGGGTGCACGGCACAGCCCACCCCCCCTCCGGAAGGAAGCTGGTGCCAGCGCACCCCCTCCAAGCAACTGCCCAGAACCCTCAATGTCTAAGTGCGAGAGGAGGTGAAGGGAGCCGTCCGAGGTGAGGCTCACACAACATAAGCCCCCCCCAGACGTCTTCCCCCCACCCCCCCATACCATGGCCTACATGAGTGTGCGTTGTGAAATTGTTTGGAGTGAAAGTGTCTAAAATGCATGATAAAATTGAGGAGAGGGACGTCACCAGAAAGTGGCAACCTCCAGTAACGCCCCCTCCCCAAGGACCTACATGTGTGGAACAGGCAGAGGGAGGAGTCCGGGGATGGGGAGCAAAGGACTGGGAAGCCATCCCAGGGAGCCAGCTCCCCTACTGACTCTAATAGGCACCCCCGCTCCCCGAAAGCCCCACCCAGAGAAGGGGGCCTCGCCAGCGGCACCACCGTAGCCCGGGGGCCAGGGAGAGGCCGCAGGGCCCGCCAGCCAACCACCCACCAGGACCAACATCTCAACCCCCCCAGCCCACCCACCAAGCCTACTGGCTTTACCCCCCCACAGAAAAAAAAAAAAAAAAAAAAGATGGGGGGGACCCTGGCCAGCCAGCCCGCACGAGCCATCCTAAACCCCACCCCCCAAGCGAAACCCGCACCGGGAGACGACATGGACCAGGACCGGGACAGGGGGCCGGACACAAGCCCACCAGAACGTCCATTTCTCCACCCCCCCCCCCCCCCTCCGTAGATTTAATCCTTCCCCAACACTAACATTCAAACAATTCACCATACATTCGACAGTAGACATCCAGGCTGAGTAAGTCCCTACTCCCCCTCCTTCCCCTCCCCCCACTAGCAGAGTGCCGATCCAATGAAGGAGAAGAGCATCTGCCCTGAGATGTTAATGTCCATGCCCCCTACCAGCTCAACAGGCCCCGAGGACCCCCAGCGCACCAGAGGCCCCGTGCAGGGGCGGACACCCAGGCGCGCGCCGGCCCACACCGAAAGCGGCACACCCCTCGGAACCGGAACCCCCGAGGCCCCGCCGGGGCCCCCGCCGGGGCCCCCGCCCGAGGGCGGCATGCCCCAGGGACCCCAGGCCCCCAGACCCACCCTGGCCCCACCCAGCGGCAGCACAGCTACCAGGTCAGTAACCCACGTCCATCACCACGCAGCTCCCCAAGAGCGCCGCAAGCGGTTGCTGTAGGCCGCCCGTAGGCCTCCCAAGCCCTTCCCAGATGGGGGCAACAGACCCTGGAGTCAGACCCACCAGGCGCCCCACTCCGAGTGCCCCCAGAGCCCCAGGAACCCCTCCATCCAGCCACTGCGCCCTGCAGGAAGCAACCCACCGCCCCCTATTCCACTAAGTGATGGTGTTGATCAGAGGAGCCCAAAGAGATCGATCAGATGTGGATGCAGATGCTGTCTCAAGATTAATATGATCCAACAAAAGATCTCTATACTGATTGATACTGAGATTTTTTTTACTTTTCCAATTCATGAGGATAGTTTTCTTTGCGATACATAATGCAGTGAAAACCATGTAAACTATTTCTTTTTCCAGAGGGCTTTCCTCAAAAGGAGTGATAATGACGACACAAAGGAAGTAGGTTTGAACAGTTCTTTACTCTACTCCAACAAAGAGCAACTGTACAAAAACCCTATATATATACACCACCGAACAAACATATTTTCCAATCTCTCTACTGAGTGAGAGTGGAGCCCCCTAGTGGTCTGCCACACATGCCCCCCCTGAACACTCACTAGGGTAAAAAACAAAAACAAAAAAAACAAGCTAATCCAGATCCTTGGGTTTCAACAAACGTCCAAAACGGCTGAACTAATCCTTCTCCCGCAGCAGGGACGAGTTAGCCAGAGCGATCCGCACCGGAGCCGGGAGTTATCGCAGAAACAGGTGGATGAAAAGAAATCCGCCTTCATCGTCATTGAGTACGGACAGCATGCTTTCCATCAGCTCCAAAGCCGAGCCATCCCCTGACCCCGAGAGAGAAAGCAACTTCTCGGCGCGTTCTGTGTCAGACAGGGAGTAACAGCGGAGAAACAGGTGCTTGAGCGTGCTGTACTTCCCCTCCGCCGGAGGGTTGCGAAGCAGGGGCCGTTTCTCAATATGGCCGTTTCTCAATTCAAGAACACATATTGAGAAACGGCCTATGCGTTCTTGAGCGGTCTCGTGTGCTCGTGACACGTCATCAGCCTCAGCCCGAGCACTGTTCCAATTGCCGAGAACGCCAGAGCGAGAACGCGCCACATCCCCGGATGTTGTTCTCGCCCCGCCCTCCTTATTGAGCATGCATCAGAGCAGACTTGTGCGTTCTTCAGACTGACCGCTTTCCCAGAATGCACCGCGGCAAGATAGTTTTTAGGCTTTTTAGAAATTAAAAATGTTGTTTTAAAAAAATGTTCAATAAGATTTATTGTGGTGTAGTATATAAATACTTTTGAATGTTAAAGAAATGCTAAAGAACTGTGCGTCTCATGACGTCACAAGTACGCTTCTGTTCCAATACACCATACGTGCTGCGTGCTCGCGTTCTTGTCAAGTCCGATCTTCCTGTGTTCTCGCCAAGACCGGACTTGACGAGAACGCGAGTCCGTACTCGCGTTCTCGTGAATTGAGAAACGGCCAGGGTCATTGCGCGCCTGGTAGATGGCGGATCCAGCGCCGAAACCACATAGTGGTACTTTGTGTCGTCCGATGAGATTCCACGAAGAGCAAACTGTACTTCAACGTGGAAGAACCCTGATTGCGGATCATGTAGCCAGAAATCCGGGATCTTAACGGCCACAGCAAAAGAAGCCGGAGGAGCCGGTGGAGGTCCACCAGAAACGGCGATCAGCTGTGAGGAGCTGGGCAGGCCATCAGATGTGGACATGTTGGCTCACAGGGGTCACCAATGTGGAGGAGTGATAATGACGACACAAAGGATGTAGGTTTGAGCCGTGCACTGGAGAGCAGAACGTCTGAGCCGTGCACTGGAGAGCAGAACATCTGAGCCGTGCACTGGAGAGCAGAACATCTGAGCCGTGCACTGGAGAGCAGAACGTCGGAGTCGTGGACTTGAGACCAGAACGTCGGAGTCGTGGACTTGAGACCAGAACGTCGGAGCCGTGGACTTGAGACCAGAACGTTGGAGCCGTGGACTTGAGACCAGAACGTCGGCACCGTGGACTTGAGACCAGAACGTCGGAGTCGTGGACTTGAGACCAGAACGTCGGCGCCGTGGACTTGAGACCAGAAGGGCTCTCCAGGAGTGAAAACTGGAGTGGGAACAGAGCTGAGCTGGATCTAGGCAGAGACTGGAACAAAAACAAAGCTAACGGAAACTCTAATGACTGACTGGAACAAAAAACAAAGTTGAAGTAAGTCTTCTGGCTGACTGTAACAAAAACGGAGCTGACAAGGATTCTGTCAGAGACGGAGCGGGAGTGAACGCTATGGACCGGCGACGAGAACACAACTAAGGTGAGTTTATAAAGGGAGCTTGACAGGTGACGGGAATAAAGACTAATTAGTGTCCTGACAGGTGTGACTAATAGCAGAGCGAGGGAGAGCTGAGTGAACTGCAAAATAACAAGAAAGAAGCCAGATACAACTTAAACCATGACACTAGCAGAACCGGGCTCAGTATGAACGGTCATCTGCCTCGACCAACTGGGGGTTACAGAAGACAGAGCAGAGACACAACAAGACAGACAAAAAGCACAGAAGCACACATTGATCTAGTAATCTGTTCTATATTAGATGGTAATAGTCGGTGATCTGTCCTCCCTGGATGATGTCACAGTCAACAGAACGTCAGACCAGGTGTACCTACTATGAAGAAAAAAGAGAGAAAACAAAAAGTTAAAAGCTGAAATTACAACAGTCATTTCAATGTAATACAATGCAAATCTGGAGAACAGTAGACTGGAGAACAGTAGAAATCAGTAGAGTGAGAAAAATAGGCCCTGATGTCCTCCAGTAGCCTAAGCCTATAGCAGCATAACTATAGAGGTAGCTCAGGGTAACATGACTTTTACAAGTGTCTTCGAATATGGAGAAAACAAACTGTGGACCTTGGATAGAGAAAATATATGTTGGCACACCCCATCGTGTCAAAATCTCTGTGGTCAGGTACTGGGAAATTATTTCTGCAGTAGCCTTATGGAGGGGAAACATCTCAACCCACCGTGAGAAATAGTCCACAAAAACAAGTAGATGGATGTTACCATTCGAACTCCGTGGAAAAGGTCCCATAAGGTCCACACCCAACATCTCCCATGGTGCACTCACCTCTGTTTGCTGTAACTTGCCAGGAGGTTTGCGGGTTTCGGGTTTGTACATCTGACAGACTTGACAAGATCTCACATAGTCTCGAACATCAATGCTCATCCTTGGCCAATACACCAATGCGTGTAACCGTTTATAGGTTTTGTATCGTCCAAAATGTCCAGATAAGGCATCATTATGTTTGTGATGAAGTAATTGTGGACGGAGTGATGGAGGGATATAGACTTGATAAAGAGTTTTGTGTGGTAACTGAACAACTCTATATACCTTGTCTTCCAGGATGGTGTACTTTATGGTTGGCGTCTCATGTACTGTTCCTTTTTCTATTATTTGTTGGTAAATGTCTTGTGCAAGGTGTAACCCCTTTGAAATGGTCAGGGTTTATGTGGTTTGGAATTAATATTTGGATAAGTATTTGAAGTGTTTAATATTGAATATGTTAAAGCTGTAATAAGAAAAACGTCGTTCATAAAGAACAGTGTGTCATGGAAGATGTTGACAAAGCTAATAATGTTTTGTTAAAAAGGTTTGTGTAAAAAAGAGTGTTGTCACATGTTGTTTTATTTTGAAAGGGCTTGTGTTTGGATAAAGGAAGTGGTGCAGAGCATAAGGAGTATACTGATTTGTAAATGGTTGATAAACAGGAAGGGGAGCGACAGGAAGAAAAAAGAAGGATGGTTATGGCGGGACCACGGAGAAAAAACGTACCGAAGTTTGCTAAAAAACGGGGGTTTTGCTGATGTTTTGGGACTCTCAACTCGACAGTTATAAGTCGAATTCAATTCAATTCAATTCAATTTTATTTATATAGCGCCAAATCATGAAACATGTCATCTCAAGGCACTTTACAAAATCAAGTTCAATCATATTATACAGATTGGGTCAGATTATACAGATTGGTCAAAATGTCCTATATAAGGAAACCAGTTGATTGCATCAAACTCCCGACAAGCAGCATTCACTCCTGGGGGACCGTAGAGCCACTGGGAGAGTCGTCTGCATTGTACATGGCTTTGCTGCAATCCCTCATACTGAGCAAGCATGAAGCGACAGTGGGAAGAAAAACCACCCATTAACGGGGAAAAAAAACCTCCGGCAGAACCGGGCTCAGTATGAACGGTCATCTGCCTCGACCGACTGGGGTTACAGAAGACAGAGCAGAGACACAACAAGAGAGACAAACAAGCACAGAAGCACACATTGATCTAGTAATCTGTTCTACATTAGATGGTAATAGTCGGTGATCTGTCCTCCCTGGATGATTTCACAGTCAACAGAACGTCAGACCAGGTGTACCTACTATGAAGAAAAAAGAGAGAGAACAAAAAGTTAAAAGCTGAAATGACAACAGTCATTTCAATGTAATGCAATGCAAATCTGGAGAACAGTAGACTGGAGAACAGTAAAAATCAGTAGAGTGAGAAAAGTAGGCCCTGATGTCCTCCAGTAGCCTAAGCCTATAGCAGCAAAACTATAAAGGTAGCTCAGAGTAACATGAGCCACTCTAGTTATAAGCTTTGTCAAAAAGGAAGGTTTTAAGATTAGTCTTAAAAGTAGACAGGGTGTCTGCTTCACGGACCAAAACTGGGAGTTGGTTCCACAGGAGAGGAGCCTGATAGCTAAAGGATCTGCCTCCCATTCTACTTTTAGAGACTCTAGGAACCACCAGCAGACCTGCAGTCTGAGAGCGAAGTGCTCTGTTAGGAACATACGGAATAATCAGAGCTCTGATATATGATGGAGAATATCAGCTCTACTTTATTGTTGGCTATTACTGGTATTATTTCAACCCGAAATTTACTGCAAAGAAGCCATAAGTTTTGTATCAGTGCTCGCTAATGCATTAGCATTCACTAGCAAAGTGAATGGACTTTTAGCACTGAAAGCTAACTCAGCTAACAGAGACTCAAGTAGAGTTTCCGGCGTGGAAGCTTGGGGAGTCGAGTACCGTGCAGAGAGCGATACTGATGGTCTGTGGAGCTGAGCCAGAAGACTGCATCTTCATTGAACCTTCCTGCTGACTACTGCCTTCCTGGGGACCAAAGACGGGTGAAGTGTGAACAACATCCTGCATCCATTTTCCCTTATCAGCCGAGACCAAAGGACAGGTGAATTACCTGGAGGTTTGGAACTTCAGAGTGAGGCAAGTACATATCGCTGCAGCGCCTGTTGGATATCCAACTCCGCCCATCCA
Organism: Fundulus diaphanus; assembly: GCA_037039145.1. Lineage (NCBI taxonomy): Eukaryota > Metazoa > Chordata > Actinopteri > Cyprinodontiformes > Fundulidae > Fundulus > Fundulus diaphanus. The sequence goes on along the minus strand of CM073121.1, from coordinate 512,388 downwards.
AGTCGGCCATTTTGATGACGTCACCCCCCAACTCAACTCCGCCCATCCAAGTCGGCCATTTTGAATACGTCACCCCTGGGAAGTGTGGCGCGGTGAAAGTAAAAATATGAAGGGCAAACTTTAGAAAGTTTTAATTACAACATAAAAAACTGCAGTCACGTTATTTTCGGTGACAGTAGCCGTTAAAATAATTTCCCAAATATAAAAATGTTGCAATAAACATGCATTATCGTAATTGCTTCATGGCAATATATCCATTAATTTAAAAATTGTGAAATTAATCTTGCAAACACTGAATTAAACTCACACACAAAATAGCTATTAAATAAAGTCTTTATTAATTAAAATTGTATTTTATGCAATAATAATTATTCAATATTAGTTAATTGTTTATTGGTTTAACCTGTTTTTGTGACTGTTTTGCATTCATTTACATAGTACGGGTCAAAATGACCCGCAACATAATCAATATAATTTTTTTCAACATAGTATAAAGGTTAAATAGGGTTGTACAATAAGTCCAAACAAGTTTATCCAAAAAATTATTTTTATTCTTTATTTTTATTTTACAGCATGTCCACTGTAGTGGACAACAGGATCATTTGAGTACGAAAACAGACACATTTGGTAGATAAAAATTTTACCAGATTATAGAGTTTTTTTAACTAAGAATACAAACATTTTAGGCTGTAAATTGACTATTATACAAGAATACAGACATTTTGATTATAAAATAGACACATTTATTATTCTTGAACTTACATTTTGCAAAATTATCTTTACAATTCAATCCTTTTATTGGCCCCCTTGAATCCTTGAGTTATTTGAACAATGAACATAGAACTAATGTGAAACTGATTTTTTGGGGATTTATTTCTTCTGTCAAACTGAATCCAATCTAGTTTTTCCTTCACTCTTCATTTTGTTCTTAGTATGTTCTTTGTTAGTGGTGATAGTCCTGGAAGCAATTTCTCTTTTTGGCAATGCAGAGGAACATCTTGCATTTGGTACATCTCATGTACGTCTTGCTCTTGCAGCCCTTATTTCTGCATCTTTCTGCATGCTTGGTATCCATCATCTCAGGCATGTGCGTGGCTCCTATTCTGCGCACGGATGGCTCTGGTTGTGGGATCCTCATTTTAGATGGTGGCTCATACTCATCCTCACTCTCTTCACAGCTGTTATCCAGTTCCGGACTCTCCAACAGCTCTTCAGCTAGGACTAATTTGAAGTCCAGGTACTGATGTGTGTTCTTGGATGCTCTGTGCAGAGCTTTGCTGTCAGACTTGTATTGTATCCAGGAGTTTGTGATGGCAACATCAAAGAAGTGACTGATCACACGCGATGTCCATTTCCTTGTCCTGCTTGACATACGATAGAAGCTAAGCATGCGATCACAAAGATCCACGCCACCCATGTTGTCATTATACTGCTTAATTACTGCTGGTCTTTTAACCTGGACCATGTGCTTTTCTTTCTTGGACCATCTGGTACAGATGTCTTCCAGGTCTTTCCCATGTACAGTGGATGCCATGAGCACTGGTTTGTTGTCAAACCATTTTGTGATGGCCAGCTCAGGACTCTTTCTGGCCACTGACACTGATGTTCCTCTCCCCTCTTTTTTCAACTGTTTGTCTTCTGGCAGCTGGCACAGCTTTGGGACACGGTTCTTCATTATAGTTCCAGTTGCAGGAAGGCCCTTTGCCAGCAATGCATCCAATAGATCTATGGTTGTGAAGTACCTGTCGAAGAATATGTGGCTTCCTTTTGGAACAGATTCAACCATCCGTAGAACTGCTGCAGCTCCAACTCCTAACCTTTGGACTGTAAAGGTATTCTTCCCTTGGTAGACTTCAAAATCAAGCATCAGACCATTTGGGGATGCAAGGACAAAGACCTTTAGGCCAGTAGGGTTTGGCTTGCCAGGAACATATTGCCTGACTGGACAACGGCCTGTGAACGGGATGATTTGCTCATCAATGCAGACCGTCTCTCGCTTTGCAAGGCTGAGACAGCCTTGCCGTACACGATCGAGTATTGGCCTAACTTTCCAAAGAATATCTGCCTTCTTTGTTTCCTCTGTTACAGCCAGGTCATTGACAATCTTGAGGGAGTTTCTTATCCTGAAGAATCTATCCCTAGACATTTTGCTACTTATGACTGGCACTTTAGTTTTTTTGGCCCAAAACATTTTAATTCTGGGATAGCCAAGGCAGGCCATGTGGACTGAAATGCCAAAGAAGATTTTTATTTCTTGTGGCGTAGTTTTCATACACACTCCTCTGCTTTGCAGCTCTCTTTGATTTGTGTATGTTGCCAAATCTTCAAAGACCTTGTTGTCAATGTACTGTGAAAAGTATTTAATTGGACTCCAGTCTGCACGTGTTGTAGGGTCATCTTGACACACAGGAAGCTCAGATAACACAGGTGCAAATCTGATCGGAAGGAAAAAAAAAGATTAATAAATGATAAATAACAGTTTATATACTCAATGCAGCTAAATTTAAAATTGTGGAACTGCATCAAACATACATATTACTCCTGGCCCACAGGGGGCGTCGAGTTTCCTGCTCATCCCTGTCTGTGTCTGACTCTGTGTCTGCATCTGTCCCTTCAACTGAGCCTTCTGCATCATCTTCGTCTTCTTCATTGCCGTCTTCTCTCACTGGTTGAAACTCATCCTCATCTCTCTCATCATCTGACAACTCTAAATCTGAATCTCCCTCGATTATTTTGTGAAGAATTCTTTCTGCTTCAGTTCTGTTTCCTATAAAAATGTGGAGTCATTATTTACATGAAGATAGTCCTGATGTCCACTATAGTTGACATTCATAAAATGGCAAATTTTTCAAAAGATACATAATGTATTTGCTATCATAACTAAATATATGATTCCTTACACCTTAATGAACAAGAAAATATATGATTATCATAGTAACAAAACCATTGACAAACAATATTTGACTCACCTCTTATCTTTCCATAAAATGTGCTTGTTCCTATGGCATCCATTTTGGATTGAAAGATAGAGGGGGTTTCCGGCCTACCAGCCAATCAAATAAAATATCACTGAAAAGCCCAGGATGTCCTCTGTACAGTACAGCAGGAATTAAGAGACTAGCATAAAAGATTTAAAGGAGAGGGATGAAACTCAAATGTCCACTACAGTGGACATAAGTCAATGGGCTGGGTCTCAGGAGGATAAATATATATATATATATATATTTTGGGTTGGTAGGTGGGCCAGGGGTGGACGTCCTCTGGCTAAGGGGAAAGGGTAGGGGTGTTAAACATTGCTGACACAGCTGAACAAGAATAAAAAAACAAAACAAAAACTGTGTAATCTTCTTGATATTCGAAAACAAAAAGGAGGCATTCTCTTGAATTATGGATGTCGTCATCATTGGCGATGTTCTGAAAGAACTGCTGTCGATCCTCTGGTGTCATGGACAATATGCTGGGCAGTTCAACATGTCCACGGAAAAGAGACATGATGTCCCGTATCCAGCATACTGCTTCATCGATTCTTGTCATGGTGCTCTGAGAGAAAGACAGAAGTAAATTTGATATCACATTTACATTCAGTACAATATTTTCACCAATACACATATTCCCATCCTAATAACTAATGGCCCCATGTCAATTTTCTGATACTTATTTCATAACTGCTGTCTATGAGTTTCAGAACATGGACAACAACAAAACAGCACACACCTTCTGAACATGAAGGATTTTGTTTTCTTTCAAACAGCATTGCATAGGGAACGGGGAACAGTTCCAATTAAAGAGACATTAAACCTGAATACGCCTAAATATTGCTCGTCACCAAAGCGCAAAGGATCAGCTGATATATTTGGAAAGCTTTGGGCATCAGGAGCTATCAAGTGAAGTGTCAATGACAACCAACAATCAATCAATGTATAGCATATTTTTTGGGGAGATGTTATAAAGGTGGTTACTTTCAATATAATTATAAGCAGGTGTTCCTAGAGCTGTGGAAGCTGGATCTGTGGTCGGGAGTTTCCTGCTGTCCCCGTATTCCTACTCTGCTACAATTACAGCCACTGTTCATAGTCTTATTGCTATCATTACTGCCATCATTATCATTACTATCAGTATCATTGCCATTTTTTTTCCAGTCTATGTGTTACTGTGTAGGCTGCCTCTCTCTGCTCCCTCTCTCGCCCTCTCTCTCTCTCACCCCCAGCCGGCCGAGGCAGATGCCCCCCCCCGCCCTGAGCCATGGTTCTGCTCCAGGTTTCTGCCTGTTAAAAGGAAGTTTTTCCCTTCCTGTGTCTCCGAGTGCTGCTCTTGGTGGTAACTGTTTTTCTTCTGTAAATAACTCAGAGTCTGAGCTGCTCTGTTTGGAAAGCTGGGAAATAACTGTTTTTGTGATATGGGGCTATATAAATAAAATTGAATTGAATTGAACAAGTTAAATGTCAATGCATATGTGTAGTACCTGCAAGGTCATTACTGTAATTGGTTTTAACAATAAAACAACAATAAACAATTTAAAGCTACACTGGAGCAAGTAAATACTTACACAGAGGAGCCAGTGTCCTGGTTTCCACACAGGAAAAATCTGGAGATCTTTTGATGCTGCATCAGCCTGTAGGTGATCATAAAGCCAATAAGTGTCCCATTTCCCAACTTATGAAAATGGAAGACATTGCAGGGGGAAAAAAGGAGTAGAAAAAAGTAAATAAGCTTACCGGTAAATTAAGAAAAGGGAAACTTGGTGCATGCCAAGTGGCAACGACATAGGCATCTGCTGCATACATATCCTTCTTCTGCCAACACATAAGTAAGGGACAGAAAAAGCTGTCATGTGAGGAATCACATGTTTGATAGACTTCATGATCAACTTAAAGGTTAACAAATAACTATGCACACCTTCCACCAGGCCATGTCACAAGTGAGCTCCATGCAGCTGTTGGAAATCTATAAAGAGAAATGCAGATGTTAATTTCAAATGTGAGGTAGAAAATCCACACACGTATAACTGCTATATCCTACTTACTGTCGCTTCCAAGTTGTGCTGCAAACCAAGTGACTGGAAGTCTTGACGTGTTAAGTTGGTAGTGCCAATTGTCCCAATAATCTCGGTTTCTGACCTTCTGGCATCGAGCACATAGTCAACCTTGAACAAGAGAAGTTATACATACATACATACATACATACATACATACATACATACATACATACATACATACATACATACATACATACATACAACAAACAAACTAACAGCATTAATGGTCATGTTATTGTAACTACAGCATATACAGTAAAACCAACAATCATGTTATGAGCATACATTTAAATATTTCGATTAAACTGAACTTGGGATAATTTGTTTCAGAAGCAAACAATTACAGGGAAGGAGGAATCATTTTTAAAACGCACCTGTGACTCTGTGATGCCTGATCTGGCAAGCAGATGTCTTAAATGGGGTAGGCCCCAAAAGTCTGGTCTGCACACTGACAGATCTGGCACAAAAAAACAAACAAACAAACAAATAAAATAAACAAAGTTTGTAAGGCAGACTGTCATTTAGTAGATAGTCCATAGTGAAATATATCTAAGAAGGCTTAAACATGCCTTTAACATTTGAAGATTCATCAAGCTGGCCTGCTGACAAACCTTGACCAAAACATTTGCCTTTTTCTGTGCATGTACAGTTTTAAAAAATATTAATGATAATAATCTGTGACAAGCTGTACTGTTCGCCAACATAGTCAAAAATATTTTGTAAATAGACATTGTGTTACAAATTAAACCGCTAGCAACTCTGCTAAGTATACTGATATGTGTAATTAACGTTAGCAGGCTAATAACGTTATATTTCTCAAGCCGAAATAATTTTCACTCTAACTGTTGGGCTCTTACTAATCTTGCATACTTTCTTCACACAAAAATGATAACGTTCTGTAATGTTTATCCCGTGACATCACAGGATGGATATTGCATAAACTCAATTTCACAAGAAACATCTATAACTAAAACTAAACAGGACCTAGCGCTAGCTAACATTAAATTGATGGTAGCCTACAAAACTACTACCTTATCATGCAAAAAACTAATGAAAACAATAAACTAGATCGTCACATCAAATATCATAATATATTTCATCCAGCAGGGTCAACAAAGTAATATCGTTAGGCCTATGAACATAAAATTATGTATTTTTCACTTAACGACATCGTTCGTTTTCCGATTTGCTATGGGCAGTAAAGTTTTGTTTGCGCCTAAGAAAGCTCATAGTCGCATGACGTCATCAAAATGGCCGACTTGGATGGGCGGAGTTGGATATCCAAAAGGCGCTGCAGCGAAAGGCTTCTCGAGTGAGGTACCACATCCCACCTTTCCAACATCACATCAGGCCTGCAACGGGGGATATTTTGTTTTATTTTAAACTATATGCCGGTTTAGGTGTAAATTAGGGAGTGTGGGCCCACATATTGAGTTTAAGTTGGACAATTTAATCTGAATTTTATTACAGAGTGGAATGTGATTCCATATTATTTTGGAAACGGTTGAATTGTATTGTTTCTGTTTTCTTTTGTTTAATATAAGTTCAAAAACCTATAAACCGCTGTGTGTTGTTTGATTTTTCTCAATAAGTTAAAACATTGGATAAGAAATAAGGATAAGTAAGGCTGGGTTATAACATTGATTTTGATTGCCTAATGTTGTATTTATGTTATTTCTGAACTCAGAGGTCGGACAAACTCAAGTCAAAATGGAAGTTTAGAGTAAATAGATTTTAGGGTTTTTTACACACTCAGGGGCCCTTACCTACTTCACTGGGGTATAGGTGGACTGCAAAAAGGATCCTGCTGCTGAGCTTTCCAGATGTTCTCATCTGTCATTTCGAGCGGGTGAGAAGTGTCTCGCTTCGATCGAAGTACGACTGCACAGGTAATTGGTGAATGGTCAGGAGCATTGATTGGGGCTCGTGACAGAGCATCAGGAACGGTGTTATATTTTCCTTTACGATATTCCACAGTAAAGGATGTCATGGTTGAGTTTTGACTTAGCTTTCTGCTTAAGATTAGTTTTCAGTTTTCATCTCTTTTTAGGTTCTAGTTATGATTTGACTTTTATTTCTGTTAGTTTTAGCTCCTCCCTTCCCCTCACTTAAGCTTTCCCTTCACTCCCTTTGCAGTCAGTCACACCTGTTGGTAATTAATCAGTCAGACGCATTTCACCTGCTAGCCTCCCTATTTAAGCCTCCCTCTGTCTCACTCTTGTGCCGGTCCGTCTTCATAATAATATGATAAACTTTACATACTGGAAGAATAAAGGTATTGAATATCTGGAACATTTACTTGACGGAACCGAGTTCATCACTTTTGCCAAACTAAATATGCAATATGGCATTAGTAAAAATAAATTTTTGGAATATGAACAACTTAAATCTATAATTAGAAATAAATTTAAGCATATTAAATTCATAAATAAAATTGATGCCATTAAAAATAAAATAATTGGCATCCTCCCAAACATGATTACCTCATCCCCAGTAAGTAAGGAAGCATCGGAGGAATCTTTAGAACCTGCACAGTGTTTGAACTGTTTAGAAGCAGTAGAGCTTTCTGAGCTATCTAAAATCTTAGCTTCATCTACACCTTCTACCTGTATGTTAGACCCAATCCCAACCAAGTTGTTTAAGGAGGTATTCCCTTTGATCAGTGGTCCTATTTTAGACATGATTAATCTATCCTTAGTAAATGGATATGTACCACAGGTTTTTAAAGTAGCTGTTTTTAAACCTTTACTTAAGAAACCTTCTCTTGATCAAGATGAGCTAGTAAACTACAGACCTATATCTAATCTTCTTTTCTTATCTAAAATCCTTGAGAAAGTAGTTGCTAATCAACTTTGTGAACATTTACAAAGCAATGACCTACTTGAGGAGTTTCAGTCAGACTTCAGAGCTCATCATAGCACTGAAACAGCTCTAGTGAAGGTCACTAATGATATTCTCATGGCCTCAGATAATGGACTTGTGTCTGTACTTGTCCTGTTAGATCTCAGTGCTGCATTTGATACAGTTGATCACAATATTCTCCTACAAAGACTTGAACATACTGTAGGGATTAAGGGGAAAGCATTAGGCTGGTTTAAATCTTATCTGTCGGACAGATTCCAGTTTGTTCATGTTAATAATAAATCTTCCTCAAACTCTAGGGTCACCTGTGGAGTACCACAGGGTTCAGTCCTTGGACCAATTCTCTTTACTATATATATGCTTCCGATCGGCAAAATTATCAGACAGCATGGGATTCATTTCCACTGTTATGCTGATGACACTCAGCTATATTTATCCATAAATCCTGATGAATCCAATCAATTACTTCGACTGCAGTCATGTCTTGATGACATCAAAAGCTGGATGACTTTAAATTTCCTGCATCTAAATTATGACAAGACAGAAGTTGCAATCTTTGGGCCAGAGTCCTCAAAAAATAAACTTCTTAACCAATCACTTAATCTGGATGGCATTAACTTGGCCTCTGGTAATAAAGTAAAAAACCGTGGTGTTATTTTTGACCAAGACATGTCATTTAAATCCCATATTAAACAGGTTTCCAGAGTTTCCTTTTTTCACCTCCGGAATATCGCCAAATTAGAAACATTCTGTCCAGGAGTGATGCTGAAAAACTAGTCCATGCATTTGTTACTTCAAGGCTGGACTATTGTAATTCTTTACTATCAGGAAGTCCACAAAATGCAGTTCAAAGTCTTCAGCTGATCCAAAATGCTGCAGCAAGAGTTCTGATGAAAATCAACAAGAGGGATCATATTTATCTAATTTTAGCTTCCCTTCATTGGCTTCCTGTTAAATCAAGAATAGAATTTAAAATTCTTCTTCTAACGTATAAAGCCCTTAATAATCAAGCTCCATCATATATCAGAGCTCTAATTACCCCGTATGTTCCTAACAGAGCACTTCGCTCTCAGACTGCAGGTCTGCTGGTGGTTCCTAGAGTCTCTAAAAGTAGAATGGGAGGCAGATCCTTTAGCTATCAGGCTCCTCTCCTGTGGAACCAACTCCCAGTTTTGGTCCGTGAAGCAGACACCCTGTCTACTTTTAAAACTAATCTTAAAACCTTCCTTTTTGACAAAGCTTATAACTAGAGTGGCTCATGTTACTCTGAGCTACCTTTATAGTTTTACTGCTATAGGCTTAGGCTACTGGAGGACATCAGGATCTAATTTTCTCACTCTATAGAGTTCTACTGTTCTTCAATTATGCATTACGTGTTGTCATTTCTGCTTTAACTTTCTGTTCTCTCTCTTTTATCTTCATAGTAGGTACACCTGGTCTGGCGTTCTGTTAAATGTGACATCATCCAAAGAAGATGGCTCACCCGCTATTACCATCTGTAGAACAGATTACTGGATCAATGTGTGCTTCTGTGCTTTTTTGTCTCTCTTGTTGTGTCTCTGCTCTGTCTTCTGTAACCCCCAGTCGGTCGAGGCAGATGACCGTTCATACTGAGCCCGGTTCTGCCGGAGGTTTTCCTTCCCGTTAATGGGGAGTTTTTCTTCCCACTGTCGCTTCATGCTTGCTCAGTATGAGGGGTTGCAGCAAAGCCATGTACAATGCAGACGACTCTCCCTGTGGCTCTACGATTCTCCAGGAGTGAATGCTGCTTGTCGGGACTTTGATGCAATCAACTGGTTTCCTTATAAAGGAACATTTTTGACCAATCTGTATAATCTGAACCAATCTGTATAATATGATTGAACTTAACTTTGTAAAGTGCCTTGAGATGACATGTTTCATGAATTGGCGCTATATAAATAAAATTGAATTGAATTGAATTGAAAGGTGGTTTACAAATCCCAACTAATATATTAGAGTTCCTAGATTTAAACCCCCCAAATTACTGTCTAAATCATACAGGACACTGACTAAAATAGATGATTCAATATCTCTTCCTATTATGAAATGGGAAGAGGATTTATCAGTCAGCTTTGAACAAAACTTCTGGGCTCAGATAAGTCTAAGAACTTTCAAATTGACTAGAAACACCAACTTACAACTAATACAATACAAAATCCTTCACAGAGTACATTATACAGGACAAAGATTATTCAAGATAGGTCTGGCACAATCTAATATCTGTCCACACTGCATAGGCAATCATCCTGATAACTATATTGATGCGTTATGGTTATGCACACCAGTCCAGAGGTTCTGGGCACAGATATGTAAGGACTTATCAAAGTGCCTGAGTTGTAAAATTTCACCTTCCGCATCAGTTTGCTTGCTCGGTAACTTTGAGGAAAGCCATTTGGAAAAAAAAAAATAGTTTACATGGTTTTCACTGCATTATGTATCGCAAAGAAAACTATCCTCATGAATTGGAAAGGTAAGGAAAATCTCAGTATCAATCAGTATATAGATCTTTTGTTGGATCATATTAATCTTGAGACAGCATCTGCATCCACATCTGATCGATCTCTTTGTGCTCCTTTGATCAGCACCATCACTTAGTGGAATGGGGGGCGGTAGGTTGCTTCCTGCAGGGCGCAGTGGCTGGATAGGGGGGTCCCTGGGGCTCTGGGGGGCACTCGGAGTGGGGTGCCTGGTGGGTCTGACTCCGGGGTCTGTTGCCCCCATCTGGGAGGGGCTTGGGAGGCCTACAGGCAGCCTACAGCAGCCGCTTGCGGCGCTCTTGGGGAGTTCTGCGGTGACAGCCGTGGGTTACTGACCTGGTAGCTGTGCTGCTGCTGGGTGGGTCTGGGGCCCTGGGGTCCCTGGGGAGTGCCGCCCTCGGGCGGGGGCCCCGGCGGGGCCTCGGGGGTTCGGGTTCCGGGGGGCGGGCCGCTTGGGATCTGGGCCGGCGCGCACCCGGGTGTCTGCCCCTGCTCGGGGCCTCTGGTGTGCTGGGGGGCCTCGGGGCCTGTTGAGCTGGTAGGGGGGCATGGACATTAACATCTCAGGGCAGATGCTCTTCCCCTTCTTTGGATTGGCACTCTGCTAGTGGGGGGAGGGGAGGGAGGGGGAGTAGGGACTAAACCAGCCTGGATGTCTATTGTCGTATGTATGGTGAGTTGTTTGAATGTTAGTGTTGGGGAGGTATTACATCTACGGGTGGGGGGTGGGGGGGGATGTGGACATGCTGGTGGGCTTGTGTCCGGCCCCCTGTCTCGGTCCCGGTCCGTGTCGTCTCCCGGTTTCGCCTAGGGGGGTGGGGTGTGGGATGGCTCGTGCGGGCTGGCTAGCCAGGGTCCCCCCTCTTAATTATCTATTTATTTATTTAATAATAATAATTATTATTTTTTTGGGGGGGGGGGAAGCCAGTAGGCTTGGTGGGTGGGCTGGGGGGGGGGGGGGTGGAGGTGTTGTTCCTGGTGGGTGGTTGGCTCGCGGGCCCTGCGGCCTCTCCCTGGCCCCCGGGCTATGGTGGTGCCACTGGCAGGCCCCCTTCTCTGGGTGGGCTTTCGGGGAGCGGGGATGCCTATTGGAGTCAGTAGGGGAGCTGGCTCCCTGGGATGGCTCCCCAGTCCTTTTCTCCCCATCCCCGGACTCCTCCCTCTGCCTGCTCCATCACGCTGCCACACATGTAGGACCTTGGGGAGGGGGGCGTTATTGGAGGTTGCCACTTTCTGATGACGTCCCTCTCCCCAATTTTATTATGCATTTTAGACACTTTCACTTCAAACATTTTCACAACACACATTCATGTAGGCCATGGTATGGGGGGGGTGGGGGTGAAGACGTCTGGGGGGGGGGGCTTATGTTGTGTGAGCCTCGCCTCAGACGGCTCCCTTCACCCCCTCTCGCATTTAGACATTGAGGGTTCTGGGCAGTTGCTTGGAGGGGGTGCGCCGGCTCCAGCTTCCTTCCGGAGGGGGGGGTGGGCTGTGCCGGGCACCCCCTTCGGCGCTCCCAGTTTTAAACACACTAGAGAACAACATTCAACAACACAACATCTGAGCGGGCGTAGGGAGGATCGGGGTCTTTTGCACACCCCCGTTCTCCCATCACGGCACGGAGTCTGGGGCCTGGAGGAGGAGCTGGATCCCGGGTGGGTGCCGGACCGTTCCCGGTGGCCGCTTCGCGGGGCCTGGCCCTGCGGCTCCTGGCCCCGCGGCTCCTGGGGGCTTCGGCATTGCAGTGGCTGGGGGATTTCCTCGGGGTCGTCTCTCCTCTTTCCTTGGGGGGGGGGGGGGGGGTTGCGGAGTTCTTGTGTTGGCCCCTCTTGGGCGCCCTGCTTTGCGGGCCCCTTTAGGAGTCCGGGGTTATGGGTCCCCTGACGCCTGCCTCGGCGCTTGGGGAAGGCGGGCCTTTGGTTCTCCACAACCACTATCAAACAATTTCCTTCTGGATAAATTTCACATACACAAGTGCACTCTCACAAACACCTACAGGTGCTGGGTTCCAGGTACTAAGTGTTCACTTATATACAGAAAGCCCATAATTTATTTATTTATATATATATATATATATATATATATATATATATATATATATATATATATATATATATATATATATATTTTCACTTTCTTTTCTCAGGTATCACTTTACACATGTCAACTTGAATAATACACATGATTTAGCAATGAAATCAAGGTGTTACTCTATAGTATCTGTTACACTATGTCTGTTGGTTGTGCTGTTCTTTTTACATCTCTCTTTCCAGGTGATGAAGCAGACGGAAAACGTTTTATCATTCTTTCCCTTTTATCTCTTCTTTCTTTCACCTCTTCTCTTTCTTTTTTTCTCTTCCTGTTCTTCCTTTACTCTCCTACTTTCCCATTGTAGTGTCCTCATAATTTGAAATTCTCCCTGCAGGAATCACAATAAAACTATTTACATGCATAAATCAAGCGGAGCACTACGGCGAATGCTGATTGCTCCACTTGTGAAAGCAAAATCTGTCGAGCTCTATTTTGTTAGGATATTTTTCTAGGATGAACCCGGACACAGCACGCACACACAGAGCTAGTTCTTAGGAGTGAGTTTATTGAAAAGAGTGGAAGATGGATGATGATGGAACCAGAGTCTTTCAACAGACGGAGGTGTAGGGTGCAGAAGCTGGCCGACAGGAGGCGTGTGGAGAGACTGACCGGGAGGAACTCTGAAGCCGAAGACTAGTGACCAGGACGGAACATCTGAGCCGAGGACTTGAGAGCAGAACATCTGAGCCGTGGACTTGAGAGCAGAACATCTGAGCCGTGGACTTGAGAGCAGAACATCTGAGCCGTGGACTTGAGAGCAGAACCTCTGAGCCGTGGACTTGAGAGCAGAACCTCTGAGCCGTGGACTTGAGAGCAGAACTTCTGAGCCGTGCACTGGAGAGCAGAACGTCTGAGCCGTGCACTGGAGAGCAGAACGTCTGAGCCGTTTACTTGAGACCAGAACGTCGGAGTCGTGGACTTGAGACGAGAACGTCGGAGCCGTGGACTTGAGACCAGAACGTCGGCGCCGTGGACTTGAGACCAGAACGTCGGAGCCGTGGACTTGAGACCAGAACGTCGGAGCCGTGGACTTGAGACCAGAACGTCGGCGCCGTGGACTTGAGACCAGAACGTCGGAGTCGTGGACTTGAGACCAGAACGTCGGCGCCGTGGACTTGAGACCAGAACGTCGGCGCCGTGGACTTGAGACCAGAACGGCTCTCCAGGAGTGAAAACTGGAGTGGGAACAGAGCTGAGCTGGATCTAGGCAGAGACTGGAACAAAAACAAAGCTAACAGAAACTCTAATGACTGACTGGAACAAAAAACAAAGTTGAAGTAAGTCTTCTGGCTGACTGTAACAAAAACGGAGCTGACAAGGATTCTGTCAGAGACGGAGCGGGAGTGAACGCTATGGACCGGCGACGAGAACACAACTAAGGTGAGTTTATAAAGGGAGCTTGACAGGTGACGGGAATAAAGACTAATTAGTGTCCTGACAGGTGTGACTAATAGCAGAGCGAGGGAGAGCTGAGTGAACTGCAAAATAACAAGAAAGAAGCCAGATACAACTTAAACCATGACACTACCCCCCCCTCAAGGCCGGACACCGGACGGCCCAGAACCTCCCACACTGGGTGGGCGGAGGGGGCCCAGGAAGGTGGGCAAGAATCAGGCTGAACACTGGGGACCAAAGAGCCAGCGAACACGGGGAACCGAAGGCTAGAGAACAAGGGGAATCTAAAGCTAGAAAACACGAGGAACCAAAGGGCTAGAGAGCACGGGGAACCAAAAGGGCTAGAGAATACGAAGGACCAAGGGCTAGAGAACACGAGGAACCAAAGGGCTAGAGAACACGGGGGAACAAAAGTCCAGAGAATCCTGGGGAACAGGTGAAAGGAAACCCCAGAGAGACAAGACAGGCGTGCGCCAACGCCAGGGGGGAAGAACGGACGTACGGAAACGCCCAAGGGAAGGAACGGGCGCACGACAGCGCCAAAGGGAAGTAACGGGCGCACGACAGCGCCAAAGGGAAGGAACGGGCGCACGACAGCGCCAAAGGGAAGGAACGGGCGTACTTAACGCCAAAGGGAAGGAACGGGCGTACTTAACGCCAAAGGGAAGGAACAGGCGTACGACAACGCCAGAGGGAAGAAACAGGCGTACGACAACGCCAGAGGGAAGAAACAGGCGTACGACAACGCCAGAGGGAAGAACAGGCGTACGACAACGCCAGAGGGAAGAACAGGCGTACGACAACACCAGAGGGAAGAACAGGCGTACGACAACGCCAGAGGGAAGAACAGGCGTACGACAACGCCAGAGGGAAGAACAAGCGTACTTAAAACACCAGGGCTCAACAACAAACGCTGGAGCACGACTGGCGTACAGAAACGCCAGGGGATACCCGCCGGGGCGTGAGGGAAACGCCGGGGCTTGGGGAAGAGAACGTCGGGGCGCAAGGGAAACGCCGGAGCACAAGGGAAACAGGAACTTCTAAAACGCCAGGAATCTAAACACCAGGGAACTGAGGGCGTCTAAACACACCGGGGAACCGAGATCAGAGGGCGTCTAAACACGCCGGGGAACCGAGAACAGAGGGCGTCTAAACACGCCGGGGAACCGAGAACAGAGGGCGTCTAAACACGCCGGGGAACCGAGATAAACATAAACACCAGGAAGTAGAGGGTGAGCTAGGCAGCAACAGGCCAGGCGCGCCAGAGGGCACAGACAGCGACTTATAAGCACCGGAGGGCTCTGGCGGCGCACCAGAGGGCTCAGCCGGCGACATAGGAGCGCCGGAGGGCTCTGGCGGCGACCTGCATGCGCTGGAAAGCGACAAGTTGGCGCACCAGAGGGCTCAGCCGGCGACATGGGAGCGCCGGAGGACTCTGGCGGCGACCTGCTTGCGCTGGGCAGCGACAGGTTGGCGCACCAGAGGGCTCAGCCGGTGACATGGGAGCGCCGGAGGGCTCTTGCGGCGATCTGCGTGTGCTGGGCAGCAACAGGTTGGCGCACCAGAGGGCTCAGCCGGCGACATGGGAGCGCCGGAGGGCTCTGGCGGCGACCTGCATGCGCTGGGCAGCGATAGGCCGGGCGCGCCAGAGGGCTCAGCCGGCTACTGTGGAACGCCGGAGGGCTCTGGCGGCGCCTAAACAAGGGAACAACAAGAACTAAGAGGGCTAGGGGAACAGAACAGAGACACTAGGGCAAGACAGAACAAAAAAAACACTGAAGGGAACTAAACCAACCCAAACAGGGCAAAAACAAACAAAGAAAACAGGAGAAGAAGGGCGCAGGGACCTAGAAAGCGCAGGGACCCCAGAGAGCGCAGGGACCTTTAAGAGCGCTGGAATCCATCCAACGCAGGAACCCATACAGCGCAGGAACCCAGACGGCGCAGGAACCCAGACACATAGATACTAAGGGGAAAAAAAAAAGACAAACAAAGCTTAATAAAAAAAACAAATACAGAACTAAGACTAGAACTACAGAGGCTAGACAGGAACTACAGGGGCTAGGATAGGGACTACAGGGCTGACGAAACTACAGGGCTGACGAAGCTACAGGGCTGACGAAGCTACAGGGCTGACGAAACTACAGGGCTAAAACCGGATCTACGAGTCTAAAAACTGACAAAAACAAGACTGGCAACTAGGAAAAGAACCAAACGCTAAAGCAAAACTATGAAACAAAACAGAACAGGGAGATGAGGGCAAGTACAGCTAAACTAATGAAAAACTAGATAACTAGAGCTAGAAATATGAACACAAAGCAAAACAGGAAGTCTAAGGTAAAAACTGGAACTCAAAAACTCGGAAGACTAAAGCTAACCCAGAACTATAGAACCGAGCTAGAAAAACAGAAAGCTAAATAAACTCAAATACTCAAAAGAAAGATAAACCCCAAAATAACCCTAAAACACCCAAAATTTCTAAGTAAACCAAAACTAAGGTTGAGCCTAAACAAATGAACAGAAGGCAGACATAGTTCTTCTAAAACAGTAAAAAATATACAAAAGCAAGACTAGAAACTAAAGCAGAACTAGAACACAACAAAACCAAACCTGAATAACTTTAAGAAATCTAAGGAGCACTGAGAATCTAAGGAACGTTAAGTAATTCAAAAATAACTCAAAAAACAAGGACCCAAAAAATAACTTAAAACAAAACAGAAACCAGGAGGCGCTGGGCAGCAAAGTCTCAGTATGCTGGGCAGCGGCAAAAGTCAACGCTGGGCAGCGACGACGAGGAGCGCCGTCTTTTAAGGCTGAGCAGCGTGGGAGGCGGACTTCGCTAAAGGTGATCCGGGAAACAGAGTCAGAGGCGGGGCGTCGCGGATGCGACCCCGGCAGACGAACCGGAAGCGTGACGTCGCAATCCAGCGACCATGGCGAGACAAAAACAGAGGCGAGGCGTCGCCGCAGGCAAGATGAACCGGAGGCGGGGCAGATCCTACCAGCTTCTGCACCAGGCTCTGTGCGTGCTCGGGTTCATCCCTTGTCCGGTCCATAATGTTATGATATTTTTCTAGGATGAACCCGGACACAGCACGCACACACAGAGCTAGTTCTTAGGAGTGAGTTTATTGAAAAGAGTGGAAGATGGATGATGATGGAACCAGAGTCTTTCAACAGACGGAGGTGTAGGGTGCAGAAGCTGGCCGACAGGAGGCGTGTGGAGAGACTGACCGGGAGGAACTCTGAAGCCGAAGACTAGTGACCAGGACGGAACATCTGAGCCGAGGACTTGAGAGCAGAACATCTGAGCCGTGGACTTGAGAGCAGAACATCTGAGCCGTGGACTTGAGAGCAGAACCTCTGAGCCGTGGACTTGAGAGCAGAACCTCTGAGCCGTGGACTTGAGAGCAGAACCTTTGAGCCGTGCACTGGAGAGCAGAACATCTGAGCCATGCACTGGAGAGCAGAACATCTGAGCCGTGCACTGGAGAGCAGAACGTCTGAGCCGTGCACTGGAGAGCAGAACGTCGGAGTCGTGGACTTGAGACCAGAACGTCGGAGCCGTGGACTTGAGAACAGAACGTCGGCGCCATGGACTTGAGACCAGAACGTCGGAGTCGTGGACTTGAGACCAGAACGTCGGCGCCGTGGACTTGAGACCAGAACGGCTCTCCAGGAGTGAAAACTGGAGTGGGAACAGAGCTGAGCTGGAACTAGGCAGAGACTGGAACAAAAACAAAGCTAACGGAAACTCTAATGACTGACTGGAACAAAAAACAAAGTTGAAGTAAGTCTTCTGGCTGACTGTAACAAAAACGGAGCTGACAAGGATTCTGGCAGAGACGGAGCGGGAGTGAACGCTATGGACCGGCGACGAGAACACAACTAAGGTGAGTTTATAAAGGGAGCTTGACAGGTGACGGGAATAAAGACTAATTAGTGTCCTGACAGGTGTGACTAATAGCAGAGCGAGGGAGAGCTGAGTGAACTGCAAAATAACAAGAAAGAAGCCAGATACAACTTAAACCATGACATATTTGGCATTAAGACATCAATTCTTATTGCCACATTGCTAGACAAGACACTGGGGGAAAAAAAAAAAGTATTATTTAACCAGTTGTTGATTGGTTAGACTTGTCCAGCAAACGTTGATAACTTTAATTATAATTGCAATTGGAGTTTTAATCCTTACCCCTTTACCACAAGCCAATGAAAATGTCTCAGTTTATTCAGTCATTAACTCAAAAGGAGATAATTCGATAGCTCTTAGAGACCATTCAATTTCTGACTCAAAATAACCACAAACACCTACGATTTCACAAGCTATTATTTATTAAACCAAAAATTCCCTGTTACAGTAATTATTCTGCTTAATAAAACACTAGGAAACACTACTCGCTACTCAACAGAACATGCAAAAGGAAATAAATGAAAATAAAGTAATTAGAGGTAGCAATGCTTAAATCAATTCACAGTTGGTAGGGAATCTCATTGACATCAACATTAACCATCACAATCAACATGTCAGCACATTGAAGTAACAGCATTGAAAGAACATGGGCTAAATAGCTCTGATGTAGCGAAACTTTATCAAGTGAGAATGCTATACAGCATTCTCACTTATTAAGTTCCTTCAGGTCTTGATTATTATTATGTACGTTTTTCGGCATCTAACTACTCCTGCATACTTCAACCGATTTAAACAATTTTCGTATCAAAACGTTCAGCTCGTTCACGACATTACTGCTATGTCTTTTGGTAATTATAACTTTTATAATATTTAAAATATTTAACTTTTTGTCAGTTTTTTGCTCTCATTGAAATTGAATGGAGAATCCTTCAAATTCTTCAAATTTTTCAGCTTTTTGACAGCTTACTGCTTCAGCCTACTTTCAGCTAGAAACGCCATTCAACTTTTAAAATGTTCAAATAACCTTCAGCTATCTTCAGCTACTTCAGCTTTTTCATATCTTTCACCATTTTCATATAGTACCTCCTTAAAATAATTTTGGCTTTTCAAGAAATTCAGAAAAATGAATGTGTTGCTATGGTTGCTAGGGAGTTCATTTAGAGTGGCCACTCTAACAATTCTATAGATTTTCCTTCTCTGAACAACTTCTTCCCACTCACACAATTTTCACTCTATTCACATAAATTATACATCAAAACATAGGAATTTTTGGCTGGATTCTTGAAATGTAACCCTCATTGATGTAGCATTTATAGATTGTTCGCAAATAACCCCAGAGCACCAAGAAGCCTAAAAGCTCTCTATTGATTTTCTATGGAGGTGTGGTGAAAAATCACTACAAACTGATACTACTGCTACTACTACTGATACTACTACAACTACTACTGATACTACTACTGCTACTGATAATTCTACTACTACTACCACTACTACTACTGCTACTACTGATACTACTACTACTACTACTACTGCTGCTACTACTACTACTACCACTACTACTACTGCTACTACTGATACTACTACTACTACTACTACTACTGCTACCACTACTACTGCTGCTACTACTACTACTACTGATACTACTGCTACTACTGCTACTAATACAACTACTACTACTAATGATACTACAACTACTACTACTGAAACCACTACTACTACTGATACTACTGCTACTACTACTACTAATACAACTACTACTACTAATGATACTACAACTACTACTACTGAAACCACTACTACTACTGATACTACTGCTACTACTACTACTACTACTGATACTACTACTACTACTACTACTACTACTACTACTGATACTACTGCTACTACTACTACTACTACTACTACTACCACTGATACTACTACTACTAATACTACTACTACTACCACCACTACTACTACTGATACTACTGGTACTACTACTGATACTACTACTACTACTGATACTACTGATACTACTACTGAAACCACTACTACTACTGATACTACTGCTACTACTACTACTACTACTACTGATACCACCACTACTACTACTGCTACTACTACTGATACTACTGCTACTACTACTGATACTACTACTACTACTACTACTACTACTACTACTACCACCGATACTACTACTACTACCACTACTACTACTGATACTACTGGTACTACTACTGCTACTACTACTGATACTACTACTACTACTACTACTACTACTACTACTACCACCGATACTACTACTACTACCACTACTACTACTGATACTACTGGTACTACTACTGATACTACTACTACTACTGATACTACTGATACTACTACTGATACTACTACTACTACTACTACTACTACTACTGCTACTACTACTGATACTAATACTACTACTACTACCATCACTGATACTACTACTACTACTACTGATACAACTACTACTACTACTGATACTACTACTACTACTACCACCGATACTACTACTACTAATACTACTACTACTACCATTACTACTACTACTACTGCTACCACTACTACTACTACTACTACTACTGATACTACTACTACTGCTGATAGTACTACTACTACTACTGATACTACTACTACTACTGCTGATACTACTACTACTACTACTACTGATACAACTAGTACTACTACTACTGATACTACTACTACTACTACAAATTCCTTCAAATTCTTCAATTTTTTCAAATTCTTCAAATTCCTTCAAATTCTTTAAAAACCGATACTCCTGATACTACTACTGATACTACTACTACTAATGATACTACTGCTACTACTACTCATACTACTACTACTAATACTAACTTTCAAATATCCTTCAACTATCTTCAACTTCAGTTTTTTCATAACATTCTTCTAATCCTTCAGTTGTTTTTCATTACTACTGATAGTACTACTGATACGACTACTACTACTACTACTGATACCAATACTACTACTGATACTACTGCTACTACTAATACTGCTACTACTACTACTACTACTTATAGTACTACTACTAATACTAACTTTCAAATATCCTTCAACTATCTTCAACTTCTTCAGTTTTTTCATAACATTATTCGAATCCTTCAGCTGTTTTTCATTACTACTGATAGTACTACTGATACTACTGCTACTACTAATACTGCTACTACCACTACTACTACTACTACTTATAGTACTACTACTAATACTAACTTTCAAATATCCTTCAACTATCTTGAACTACTTCAGTTTTTTCATAACATTCTTCTAATCCTTCAGCTGTTTTTCATTACTACTGATAGTACTGCTGATACTACTACTACTACTACTACTACTACTACTGATACTACTGATACTATTACTGATACTACTACTACTACTAGTACTACTACTACTACTACTACTGATACTACTAGTACTACTACTACAGATTCCTTCAAATTCTTCAAATGTTTCAAATTCTTCAAATTCCTTCAAATTCTTTAAAAATTGATACTACTACTACCACTACTACTGATACTAATACTACTACCACTACTGATACTGCTACTGCTACTACTTCTACTACTGCTACTGATACAACTACTACTTCTTCTGCTACTACTACTACTACAGTTTAACTGGTTTAGCTGTTTCAAAACATTCTTCTCTTCCTCCAGCTTTTGTCCTTTCATGTTCAAATTGTTTTTCTTGGATCTCAATACTTTTCAGCTAGTTTTTCACTTCTGCAGGGATCTTCTGAATCTTATGCTCAAAAGATCTTCTGCATCTTCTGCTCAAATCATTCTGCAGTAAAGCATTCTCACTGCTGTTTCGCAGGAACAGCCTTTGCTAGTTATTACCCTGTTTTTATTTATTATTATTCTGTCGGCATCTAACTACTCCCGCATACTTCAACCGATTTCAACAATTTTGGTATCAAAATGTTTGGCTCGTTCCCGGCATGACTGCTATATCTCATGGTTATGCTAACTTTTATACTTTTTAAAATATTTCACTTTGTGCGTTTTTTTTGGTTGCTCCCATTGAAATCAATGCCAATTCCTTCAAATTATTTAATTCCTTCAAATTCCTCACATTCTTCACATTATTCACATTCTTCAAATTCTTCAAATGTTTCTAATTTTTCAAATTGTTCAAATTGTTCAAATTCCTTCAAATTCTTCAAATTCCTTCAAATTCTTCAAGTCCTTCAAATCCCTTCAGTCTTCAATTTTTTTCAAATTCTTCAAATTTTTCAAATTCCTTTAAATTGTTTCAAATTCTTCAAATTGCTTCAAATTTTTCAAATCCATTCAAATTCATTTTTTTCAAATTCTTCAAATCTGATTTCAATGTTTTTCAGCTACTTTTTCTCTTCTGCAGGGATCTTTTGCATCTTCTGCTCAAGTCATTCTGCACATTAGCATTTTCACTCGCTGTTACTCAGGAACAGCTTTTTCTAGTCAGTGAGAATTCTCACTTATTGTTTTCCTGTTTTTCTTTATTATTATTATCAGTGAGAATGCTATACAGCATTCTCACTTCTACTACTACTACTACTACTACTACTACTGATACTACCACTGCTACTACTACTACTACTACTGATACTACCACTGCTACTACTGATACTACCACTGCTACTACTACTACTGATACTACTACTGATACTAATACTACTACTACTGATACTAATACTACTACTGATACTAGTACCACTACTACTACTACTACTAATACTACTACTACTACTACTGATACTAATACTACTACTACTGATACTACTGATAAGATAAGATAAGATAGTCTTTATTGATCTCACAATGGAGAAATTCACTCGTCACATCGGCTCATACAAGAAGGTGCAGAGTAGGGAAGGTGCATTCAGTTATATACAGTGAATCTTCATATCTACAATGGATCAAAAGAATACCAAAAAAATAAAATAAAAAAATACAAAGACGGAAATAGGAATGTAAATGTCTCATCTACATTCTTAGTGGTCTATATATATATATATATATATATAAACATATCTATATACTTAAATATATACATATATCTATGCGCCTACTTACATACGCACCTACGCGTATGTACGTGCATATACATTGTATACATTTGTACATACATACATACATACATACATACATACATACATACATACATACATGTGTACTGACTTATGTTCAAGTGTTGATAGCAGCAGAAGTCACTACATCAGGATTATTGCACGGGTTGTAGGACAGTGTATTAAATAGATTATTGCACCTTGGTTATTGCACATTAAATATTACAGTTATGGTCACAGTTGCAGTTACAGTGCAGCATTGTAAAATTTGATAGCAGCAGGAATAAATGACCTGCGGTAACGCTCCTTTTTACAGACAGGATGTCTAAGTCTTGCACTGAAGGAGCTGCTCAGCTCCTCTACAGTCTGGTGCAGGGGGTGGAAGGTGTTGTCCATGATGAATGTGAACTTGGACAACACCCTCCTCTCAGCTACTTCCTCCACTGAGTCCAGAGTGCAGCCCAGGACAGAAGTGGCCTTCCTCACCAGCTTGTTCAG
Organism: Fundulus diaphanus; assembly: GCA_037039145.1. Classification (NCBI taxonomy): domain Eukaryota; kingdom Metazoa; phylum Chordata; class Actinopteri; order Cyprinodontiformes; family Fundulidae; genus Fundulus; species Fundulus diaphanus. Next base: position 489,022 of record CM073121.1, on the reverse strand, counting down.
CCTCTTTCTGTCCCGCTCTGCACTGCCAGGAGCCCATCAGACAAGAGCGTAGAGGAGGGCTGAGGCCACCACAGAGTCATAGAAAGTTTTTAACATAGGCCGGCTCACTCCAAAGGACCTCAGCCTCCTCAGGAGGTGGAGCCGGCTCTGGCCCTTCTTATACAGGGTGTCGGTGTTATGTGTCCAGTCCAGCTTATTGTTGACGTGAACACCCAGGTATTTGAAACTCTCCACAGTTTCTATGTCCTGCCCCTGGATGTTCACAGGTGAGTGAGGTGGGTGTCTTCTCCTGAAGTCGATCACCATCTCCTTGGTCTTACTGGTGTTTAAGCACAGATCGTTCTTCTCACACCAGTCCACAAAGTCCATGATGACCGACCGGTACTCCAGCTCGTTCCCCTCAGACACACAGCCCACAATGGCCGAGTCGTCAGAGAACTTCTGAAGGTGGCAGCTGTCCGTGTTGTAGGTGAAGTTCGAGGTGTAGAGGGTGAAGAGAAACGGAGACAGGACGGTGCCCTGGGGGGCCCCGGTGCTGCAGAGTGCCACCTCTGACTGACAGCCGTGCAGCTGCACGTACTGAGGGCGGTCAGTGAGGTAGTCCATGGTCCAGTCAGCGAGGTGTTTGTCCACCCCAGCGTCCTCCAGCTTCTCCCTCAGCAGCACCGGTCTGATGGTGTTGAAAGCGCTGGAGAAGTCAAAGAACATGACTCTCACAGCGCTCCCGGTGGTCTCCAGGTGGGTTAGCGCCCGCTGCAGCAGGTAGATGATGGCATCCTCTACTCCGATGTTGGGCTGGTAGGCAAACTGCAGCGGGTCCAGGGTGGGGCTCACCACAGTGCGCAGGTGAGCTAGGATGAGGCGCTCCATGGTCTTCATCAGGTGGGAGGTCAGGAAGACTGGTCTGAAGTGGGCCGGTTCCCTGGCGTGCGTTGTTTTGGGAACCGGTACCACACAGGAGGTCTTCCACAGGGTGGGCACCACCCCCAGGCTGAGGCTCAGGTTGTAGATGTAGCTGAGGACCTCACAGAGCTCATCTGCACAGGTCCTCAGTAGCCTGGGGGGGATGCCGTCCGGTCCTGAGGCTTTCCTTTGTTTCAGCCTCGTCAGCTGTCCTCTCACCTGCATTGGTGTGACTGTGAGGGGGGAGGAAGGTAGGGCTGAAGGTGTGGATGGGTCGTTGATTGGAGTGGCGGTGGGGGGGATGGTAGGTCTCTGGAGCGCTGGTGGTTGGAGACGTGTGGAGAGTTGAGGGCAAGGAGGGGGCCAGTGTGGGGGGAGTCGAACCGAGTGAAGAATGTGTTCAACTCATCTGCAGACTTGGTGTCTCCGTCTGCAGCCCTGCTGGTCCTCTGCCCGAAGCCGGAGATGTTCTTCAGACCTCTCCACACATCCCTGACGTTGTTCTGTGCCAGCTGCTCCTCCATCTTCTTCCCATAATCCTTCTTTGCTACCCTGATCTTCCACTGGAGCTCCCGCTGGACTCTACATTGCTCCTCTCTGTCCCCTGAGTAGAAAGCCCTCTTCTTCTGGTTCAGGAGGACTTTCAGCTCAGGGGTCACCCAGCGGGGGTTGTTTGGAAAGCATCGTAGCCGTCGTGTAGGCACGATGCTCTCCACACAGAAGTTCATGTAGTCAGTGATGCATTCAGTCAGGCTGTTGATGTCCTCTCCATGAGAAATTTGGAACATGCTCCAGTCTGTGGTTCTGAAACAGTCCTTCAGTTTCTCACTGGCTTCGTCTGACCAAACTTTCACTGACTTCTTCTGTGCCTTTTGTCTCCTCACCAGTGGGATGTAATGGGGGAGCAGATAGACGAGGTTGTGGTCTGAGCGTCCCAGAGGGGGGAGGGGGCGGAGGTGTAAGCGTCCTTAACGTTAGCATAAAAAAGGTCCAGCGTTTTATTGTCCCTTGTTTTACACGTGACGTACTGGGTGAGCGTGGGGAGGGTGGAGCGGAGGGAGGCATGGTTGAAATCCCCTGTGATCAGCAGGAGAGTGCGGGGGTGCTGTGTTTGCAGTTTGTTTACAGCGGCGTGGATCCGCTCACACGCGGCGGCGGCCGCCGCGGAGGGAGGGATGTAAACACAGAGCATGATCACGTGGCCGAATTCTCTCGGCAAGTAATAAGGTCTTAAGCTCACTGCGAGAAGTTCAACATCCGAGCAGCATATCTGCTGCTTCACATGAACATGCGCCGCGCTACACCACCTCTCATTCACAAACACCGCCAGCCCTCCCCCTCTCTTTTTTCAGCTCCCCGCAAAAGTTCTGTCTGCGCGGATAAGTTTAAAGCCGTCCGTGGAGATCACTGAGTCCGGGACAGATCCATCTAACCACGTCTCCGTGAAGCACATAATGCTAGCGTCTCTGTACTTACTCTGGAAACGGGTTAGTGCTGTGAGTTCCTCGGTCTTGTTCCGTAAAGATCTAACGTTTCCAGTGACAACCGATGGTAAATAACCTTTCCTCCGCTTCGTCCTCCCGCCCCGACATCCTCTCCGCCTCCTCCGTATTTCTGCGGGGATGTATAGTTTCTCAGCGTGGTGATGAACGGGGCCGCAGCGCGAGGAGTCACGTAGTCCGAGAAGCTGGTTCCTCGTGTAGATCAAGGGACGCTCGGAGTTGCGGACAAAGGGATCTCCACTCGCGGCATCGAAATGTGCCGAAAGTAACAAAATTATAATCACTAGAGTCCCAAACGTTGGTTTCTTCAGGGCATCTAGGCTCAGAATACCCGATGCGGTATTCAAAAATATACAAGCAATCCAGAAAACACAATAAAAAGGAGAAAGTAGGAAAAGAAGGGATACCGCCGATGTGACTGGCTGCTGCCTGCGCAGCGCCATCTTGGAAGGCTGATACTAATACTACTACTGATAATACTACTGATAATACTACTAATACCACTACTACTACTACTACTACTACTAATACTACTACTACTACTGCTATTACTACTATTGATACTACTACTACTACTACTTTTGATACTACTACTGATAGTACTACTACTGATACTACTACTACTGATACTACTACTTATACTAATACTATTCAATTCAATTCAATTTTATTTATATAGCGCCAATTCATGAAACATGTCATTTCAAGGCACTTTACAAAGTTAAATTCAATCATATTATACAGATTGGGTCAGATTATACAGATTGGTCAAAAATGTTCCTATATAAGGAAACCAGTTGATTGCATCAAAGTCCCGACAAGCAGCATTCACTCCTGGAGAAGCGTAGAGCCACAGGGAGAGTCGTCTGCATTGTACATGGCTTTGCTGCAATCCCTCATACTGAGCAAGCATGAAGCGACAGTGGGAAGAAAAACTCCCCATTAACGGGAAGGAAAAACTCCGGCAGAACCGGGCTCAGTATGAACGGTCATCTGCCTCGACTGACTGGGAGTTACAGAATACAGAGCAGAGACACAACAAGAGAGACAAAAAAGCACAGAAGCACACATTTATCCAGTAATCTGTTCTACATTAGATGGTAATAGCGGGTGAGCCGTCTTCTTTGGATGATGTCACATTTAACAGAACGCCAGACCAGGTGTACCTACTATGAAGATAAAAGAGAGAGAACAGAAAGTTAAAGCAGAAATGACAACACGTAATGCATAATTGAAGAACAGTAGAACTCTATAGAGTGAGAAAATTAGATCCTGATGTCCTCTAGTAGCCTAAGCCTATAGCAGTAAAACTATAAAGGTAGCTCAGAGTAACATGAGCCACTCTAGTTATAAGCTTTGTCAAAAAGGAAGGTTTTAAGATTAGTCTTAAAAGTAGACAGGGTGTCTGCTTCACGGACCAAAACTGGGAGTTGGTTCCACAGGAGAGGAGCCTGATAGCTAAAGGATCTGCCTCCCATTCTACTTTTAGAGACTCTAGGAACCACCAGCAGACCTGCAGTCTGAGAGCGAAGTGCTCTGTTAGGAACATACGGGGTAATCAGAGCTCTGATATATGATGGAGCTTGATTATTAAGGGCTTTATACGTTAGAAGAAGAATTTTAAATTCTATTCTTGATTTAACAGGAAGCCAATGAAGGGAAGCTAAAATTGGAGAAATATGATCCCGCTTGTTGATTTTCATCAGAACTCTTGCTGCAGCATTTTGGATCAGCTGAAGGCTTTGAACTGCATTTTGTGGACTTCCTGATAGTAAAGAATTACAATAGTCCAGCCTTGAAGTAACAAATGCATGGACTAGTTTTTCAGCATCACTCCTGGACAGAATGTTTCTAATTTTGGCAATATTCCTGAGGTGAAAAAAGGAAACTCTGGAAACCTGTTTAATATGGGATTTAAATGACATGTCTTGGTCAAAAATAACACCAAGGTTTTTTACTTTATGACCAGAGGCCAAGTTAATGCCATCCAGATTAAGTGATTGGTTAAGAAGTTTATTTTTTGAGGACTCTGGCCCAAAGATTGCAACTTCTGTCTTGTCATAATTTAGATGCAGGAAATTTAAAGTCATCCAGCTTTTGATGTCATCAAGACATGACTGCAGTCGAAGTAATTGATTGGATTCATCAGGATTTATGGATAAATATAGCTGAGTGTCATCAGCATAACAGTGGAAATGAATCCCATGCTGTCTGATAATTTTGCCGATCGGAAGCATATATATAGTAAAGAGAATTGGTCCAAGGACTGAACCCTGTGGTACTCCACAGGTGACCCTAGAGTTTGAGGAAGATTTATTATTAACATGAACAAACTGGAATCTGTCCGACAGATAAGATTTGAACCAGCCTAATGCTTTCCCCTTAATCCCTACAGTATGTTCAAGTCTTTGTAGGAGAATATTGTGATCAACTGTATCAAATGCAGCACTGAGATCTAACAGGACAAGTACAGACACAAGTCCATTATCTGAGGCCATGAGAATATCATTAGTGACCTTCACCAGAGCTGTTTCAGTGCTATGATGAGCTCTGAAGCCTGACTGAAACTCCTCAAGTAGGTCATTGCTTTGTAAATGTTCACAAAGTTGATTAGCAACTACTTTCTCAAGAATTTTAGATAAGAAAAGAAGATTAGATATAGGTCTGTAGTTTACTAGCTCATCTTGATCAAGAGGTTTCTTAAGTAAAGGTTTAATAACAGCTACTTTAAAAACCTGTGGTACATATCCATTTACTAAGGATAGATTAATCATGTCTAAAATAGGACCACTGATCAAAGGGAATACCTCCTTAAACAACTTGGTTGGGATTGGGTCTAACATACAGGTAGAAGGTTTAGATGAAGCTAAGATTTTAGATAGCTCAGAAAGCTCTACTGCTTCTAAACAGTTCAAACACTGTGCAGGTTCTAAAGATTCCTCCAATGCTGCCTTACTTACTGGGGATGAGGTAATCATGTTTGGGAGGATGCCAATTATTTTATTTTTAATGGCATCAATTTTGTTTATGAAGAATCCCATAAAATCATTACTGCTAAGAGCTAAGGGAATGGATGGATCAACAGAGCTGCAGCTCTGAGTAAGTTTGGCAACTGTACTAAAGAGAAATCTAGGATTATTTTTATTCTCTTCAATTAATAATGAAAAATATGCTACTCTAACTCTGCGAAGGGTCTTGTTATACAACAATAGACTGTCCCTCCAGATTAAGTAGGATTCCTCTTGGTGTGTAGAGCGCCATTTTCTCTCCAATTTCCTAACATTGTGCTTCAAGGAACACAGCTCTGAATTAAACCAGGGAGCCAGCTTCCTGTGAATTATCACCTTCTTTTTCAAGGGAGCTACATTGTCTAATGCAGAACGCAATGAACGAAGTCACACTGTTAGGAAAGGTATCAATTTGTGAATGGGAAGAAACAGCATTGCTGCCATCTACAGGGCATTTCTGCAATACTGAGGATATTAAAAAGGGGACAAACTCTTTAAGTTTTGATACAGCATTATCCGATAAAGATCTACTATAATGGAACCCTCTTTTGGGGTGGAGAACTCAGTTAGATTAAACTCAAATGTTATTAAAAAATGATCAGATAGGACAGGGTTGTGAGAGAATACTGTTAATTCTTCACAATCAATGCCATATGTCAGCACAAGGTCCAAAGTATGGAGCCGAGAGTGCGATGGCTTATGCACATTTTGAGCAAAACCAATTGAATCTAGGATAGTTTTAAAGGCTACACTAAGGTTATCACATTCAGTGTCAACATGGATGTTAAAATCACCCACTATAATAACCTTGTCAGTATTTAACACCAAATCAGATAAGAAGTCTGACAGCTGATCCAGAAACTGAGAGTCAGGGCCTGGTGGACGATACAAAACAATAAACAGAAGAGGTTTTATTGCTTTGCAGTTTGGATGAGGGAAACTGAGGGTTAAATGTTCAAAAGAACTGTAATTATTAATTGGCCTGGGACTAACTAAGAGCTATGCTTACTACGAACCGTCACCCAGCCGGCCTGCTTAACCGGTTGTTCGAGTGCGGCTGTTGGTTCGCTACGTGTTAGGGTTAGGGTTAGGGTTAGTTACTCTTTGTGGCTCCGCGCTAGCAAAGGAGCGGCTTTCAGCTGGTTTTTCAACAGCACGGAGCCGGGTCTCCAGTTCTGACACCCACCCATGCTATTACTACTGCTACTGATACTACTACTGATACTACTACTACTACTACTACTACTGATACTACTACTACTACTACTACTATTGATATGACTACTGATACTACTACTACTATTGATATGACTACTGATACTACTACTACTGATACTATTACTACTTCTACCAATAATACTACCAGTGTTGGGCAAGTTACTTTAAAAAAGTAATTAGTTATAGTTACTAGTTACTTCTCCCAAAAAGTAACTGAGTTACTAACTGAGTTACTCCACTATAAAAGTAACTAGTTACTAGTAAAAGTAATTATTGCGTTACTTTTTCGTTTCTGGCTTTTTTATTTATTTTTTTACAAATTTTTTGCTGACATGTCCATTCAATGCACCCCCCCCCCCACACACACACACACACACACACTCCCCCTTTTGTGTTGAACAGTGAAGTGTGGTGAAAGCAGCTTTAATTCTCCATCACATAACTTTCATATCACGCATGCATTGACTTTTTCAACAATTTTCTCTTGCGGTTTTCAGCAGCAACGGCATTGTTTCTTATGGTTTAATATTGTCCATATGCCTTCTTTAAATATTTCTAATTGTACTCGCAGGACATGCGCAATTCCAAAGTTATTTCCTGTCATTGCCATGGGGAATCACGTTATTTGCGTTCCAGTGATCGGGATTTTTTTCATGCTCACGTTCAAAGGTCGGTCAGGCGCTGTGTTTAGTTACCTGACTAATATCATCTGTTCTGAGACATGCGGAGAACAGGGCCGGATTATCCATAAGGGCCAGTGGGCCAGTGACCAGGGGCACCAACCATGGGGGGGGGCACCACATGACACATGCTTTAAAAATATATTTTTCATAAATTGTTATATTATTTACTTGAAATTGTTGAAAGACCATGCATTATTCGTTTTGTGAACACTGATGTCACAATAATAATAAATGATAAATCAAGATTTTTTTTGATTTCAACATTTTAAAATGAGATATTTGAATATTGCTCACTGCTCATATGCCTACATGTAGTTGTGTAAGTTAGTAAATAGTAAAGAAATCCCCTTGATTATGTCTGATGTTTTTGACCGGAGGACAGCACGGGTAAGGGGGGGGGGGAGGGGGGGGCTTTGAGGTATAGTGCCCAGGGGCACCACATTGTCTTAATACGGGCCTGGCTGAGAATGACAAAGGGAGGAAGAGCTGCTCAGAGTTGCAGCTTTCTACTCAGTGTAGATCAGCCGTTTTTTCTGAAACGACTGTGCAGCATAGCTTTGCTGTGCGCGCTGAATCCAGATGCTGTGCGCGAATGCACACGCGCGCAGTTCAGAAGAAACATAAACAGTTTGGCGCGTCAGTCAGTTCGAAACAGTTCCTGTATCGGCCACGTAGCGCATACGCGCGTCGACACAGGTTTTTCTCTACGAGCTCGACTCATGCGCCGACGCATCCGTGTTGCCGGACCCATGTTCTTGTCCGTTTCGCTGTTTAACTCAAAATAACGTGCTTACCTCCAAGAATCAAACGCTGTCTTCTCGGTCATCTTGCCGGGGTACAAACACAAGTAGCTTACACACACAGGTGCGCGCGCACACACACACACAGAGGCAAGGAGCAGGGTACAGACGCAAGCAGCCGCATCTGACTAAATCCGCGGTTCTCAAAGTGTGTGGCGCGACCCACTGGTGGGGAATTGAGACGTGACAGGTGGGGCGCGCCAAGTTCCGGCGTGTGTGTGTGTGTTGTGTGACTATAAATGTAGAACGTGTGAGAGCAAACTGTCCTTATAGCTGTCTGTTGCCGCTTATTAGACCAATCAAACCCACAAAGTAATCATTACTAGCCTACATGCAGTCTAATTAAAAGAACATTAGATATGAGAAAAATTTCACCTGGAACTGAAGTGCCAAAATAATGATTGACATGACGTCGGCATATTATTTGTAACGGGATAACCTTTCGCGCCCCAGTGTTGCCAACTCAGCGACTTTTTTTTTTTTTTCTTCTTTTTTTTTTTTTTTTTTTTTCTCACTAGCGACTTTGTCGCTATATTTCAGACCCCTCCAGCGACTCTTTTTCAAAGAAGCGACTAGCGACAAATCTAGCGAATTTTGGAGACTCTTACGTGAAATCACGTATCATTCATACTCTTGTCCTCCAGCGGCAGCTGCTGCCGTGGGGCGCCTCCCCCCTCCCATCTCCGTTCTCCCGCTACCGGAGGAGTCCCTCTCAGCGCTGCAGTCAGAGCCACAGCATGTTTACCCTCAGCGTCCAGACTGCAAATAAAGCGCACATGCGCCGGGATTGACGGCGCAGGTTGATCATAAATAACAGAATTTGAAATATTTTATCTTAAATAAATAACGGCGTTTGATTCACACAGCCACATGTTCATGTTTTACCGTGATTTGTAGGCTCCTTGGTGGACCACAAGGGAAAAAAGAAAATGTTAAAAAAAAAATTTAAAAAATTGTAACTCCGCCATAGTGTCTCTTTATGGTTCATTTTGCCGGTCTCAAACCCGGGTAAAGGAGGAGGGTTAGTATTGAAATAAATTAAACATTAATTAAAAAAATAAAATAAAAATAATAATTATAATAATAGTAATAATAATAATAATACTAATAATAAACATTAATGGACAGCAAAAAGTAGCTCTATATATTCTGAGTGTTTTTACTCACTTTTTGTCTCTCTCTAACAACGTTATTTCTCCCACAGCACCAATAATTTACACATCACATCGTGTTGCAGATTATGCAAATTAGGCGATGATGTCATTCAGCGACTTCTAGAGACTTTTAGCACAGCCAATAGCTACTTTCCTTACTGAGGAGTTGGCAACACTGTCGCGCTCATATATCTGTATCTGTATACATCTGTTTCGCGCCAATGGGCAGGCTGTTGCTTCACTGAAAACAAAATACAGATCTCAGCTGAACATTGAGCATGACTTGAGAGTGGCAGTATCAAGCCTGCAACCCCGTTTTGAGAAACTGTGCAATGCAAAACAGGCTCATTGCAGCCACTAATGCAGGGATAAATAGACCTGTCTTGCCAGATGGATTTTACTTCTTTTCTTTTATTAACATATTGCAGAGTGGCACTTTATTTTGGAAAATAACGGAGATACAGGAGAGCTACCTCCTCAGGACAAGACTCTGCTGTCCACCTACACCTTAAGGACAAAGGACACTCTTTTGAGGACCAAAATGTTCACATTTTGGACAAAGAAGATAGATGGTTTGAAAGGGATGTGAAGGAAGCCATCTACGTTAAGAGAGAAAACCCAACCTTAAACAGAGGAGGAGGCCTTAGGTTCCAACTCTCAAAAACTTACAATACAGCAATAGGATTAATTCCGGCCAATCTTCACTTTAACTCTCACCCTCATTCGGGTGATCAAAACATTGTTCCTTTAAGCCAGGCCAATAACAACCCTAACGACTCCTCGTTACAGAGGAGTGGACCAGTTTCGGTCCAATCTGCTGTCTTAATGGCCTTAACGACCGCCCAATACTAAGGGGTGGACCTGTTTCGGTTGAATTTGCATGTTATCTAAGCCATTACAAGGCCTTTATTTGGCATTGGTATAAAGCTGGTTACTCCACATTACCCCAGACTTTTTGAATTGAGAAAGCTTCCTGGAGAGGAAGCGAAACGTCTTCTACTACGAATAACAAGTCCAGTTGCCTTGTTTTTTACTTTTTTTGGAAAGATACTAATACTACTACTACTGATACTAGTACTACTACTACTGCTACTGATACTACTACTACTACTACTAATACTACCACTACTACTGATACAACTACTATTTCTTCTGCTGCTACTACAACTACTTCCTCTGCTGCTACTACTACTACTACTACTACTACTACTACTAAAACTGTTTAACTGGTTTAGCTCTTTCATAACATTCTTCTAATCCTTCATCTTTTGTCCTTTCATGTTCAAATTGGTTCTTCTTTGATTTCAATGTTTTTCAGCTAGTTTTCACTTCTGCAGGGATCTTCTGCATATTCTGCTCAAATCATTCTGCAGATTAGCATTCTCACTCGCTGTTACGCGAGTCTCTAAAAGTAGAATGGGAGGCAGATCCTTTAGTTTTCAGGCTCCTCTCCTGTGGAACCAACTCCCGGTTTTGGTTCGTGAGGCAGACACCCTGTCTACTTTTAAGACTAGGCTTAAAACTTTCCTTTTTGACAAAGCTTATAGTTCTAGTAGTTTAGGTTACCCTGAGCTATCTCTACAGTTATGCTGCTATAGGGTTAGGCTGTTGGAGGACATCAGGGTCTATTTCTCTCACTCTGCTGAGTTGTCCTACTGTTCTCCAATTTGCATTGTTTTTTGTTATTTAAACTTTTAACTTTTTGTTCTCTTTTTTTTCTTCATAGTAGGTACACCTGTTTTGGCATTCTGTCAGCTGTGACATCATACAGGGAAGACAGATCACCCGCTATTACCATCTAATGTAGAACAAATTACTGGATGAATGTGTGCTTCTGTGCTTGTTTGTCTCTCTTGTTGTGTCTCTGCTCTGTCTTCTGTAACCCCCAGTCGGTCGAGGCAGATGACCGTTCATACTGAGCCTGGTTCTGCTGGAGGTTTTTCCTTCCCGTTAATGGGGAGTTTTTCTTTCCACTGTCGCTTCATGCTTGCTCAGTATGAGGGATTGCTGCAAAGCCATGGACAACTCTCCCTGTGGCTCTACGCTTCTCCAGGAGTGAATGCTGCTTGTCGGGACTTTGATGCAATCAACTGGCTTCCCATATATAGGAAATGTTTTGACCAATCTGTATAACCTGACCCAATCTGTATAATCTGTTTGAATTTGACTTTGTAAAGTGCCTTGAGATGACATGTTTCATGAATTGGCGATATACTGTATAAATAAATTAAATTGAACTGAATTGGAAGTATAATCTTGTAACAATGACCCACTACATTGAGTAAATGGCCTCCATTTTCACAAAAATTAAATAAACAACCGCTTCCAAATCACGGAAGATGACTTAACAAAACAGTCAGCATCTTTAAGGGAAGTGAAGAAATTACCTATTTTCAGTGGATAATTGACATTTTTAGCGTTTCTGAGGTCCTGCTCCTTTTTTAATTTTTGTTTCACGCTTCCAATAAGCTTCTCCATGTCTTAATTTTCTGAGCTGTGTTGTGGCGCTTGATGTCACACAACCTACTAAGTACACATTGACTGCCATCACGTTTGACCCACCTCATGTTGACGGACTGACCAATGAGGAGAGGATCTCTCAACTCATGTTCACATTTACAGGCAGCGTCTCTCAATATCTCTCTCAGCGCCATATAGTTATATCACTCTGTGCAGCGCAAAGGCTCCGGCAGACAGTTTAACATGAAGTGGGAGATAACCAAATGTTTTACTTGTGCCCTCACTGCCCTGGCTGACTACAAACAAAAACGTGGTTTTAGTGTGGTATTGGATATAATGTTAATATGTTTCATAACCGCAGTCTTTAATTTATTAAACCCTTTACTGTGGATGTTTGTCTTTTTATCTTTTGCTTCTTTAGGCTCCTGCAGTCCTCCCTGGTAGCTGCAGTTCAGCATGGCTCAGGAGAAAGACTGCTCTGCTCCGAGAGGATATGTTGAGTTTGAGCCTAATCAGCAGGAGGTTTGAGATCAGTTTGAGTTTGAGTAATCAGGTATTAAAATCGTTAATAATTGACTAGTGGAAAAGGTTTTGGAATGGTTTGCTCAGCTGCTTTGTTCACTATCTGCCCCATGTCCCACAGCTTACTGGGCAGGAGGTTTTGCTCCGTTGACATTGGCTTAATATCTATATGTGTCAGGATTAAAAATCTGTTGTAAGTGCAAACAGGACGTGTCTTGCATTTCACAAACAAAAAAGGAATTCCACACGATTTAATGAAGTCATAACTATAAATTGTTGTTTTTACTTTAGAAAGGCGTTTCTTTGTCTCTGTCGGATAGTCTGGTGATGTATATTGATAGCTAGGAATCTTTCAGAACTGAAGCTAAAGACAAGCGATGTATCAGGTGTTGTGCTATAATAACACCATGATGAATGGTGATGTCAGATTGAATTCTGAACAGTGAAAGAGGTGACAAAGGACCTCCACTCCTGCTGCAAACAAAAGGAGACACAGGCAGAAAGGATGGCCTCTCTCTCTCTCTCTCAGCAGGGTGCTTCTGTAGACACTCCCCACAGATAAAAAAGGGTCAGAGTGCTTCTGACCACGCTCTCTCCTCAGACTTCTTCAGACTCCAAGCTGCTCAGACCAACTCGTCCTGGAGCAGACCAGGAAACCACTTCTGGCCATGGGCCCTGCCGGGCCTGACCGACGCACATCCAGCACCTGGAGGAATTTCTCGTCGCCCGGAGAACATGTCCGAGCAAATCAGAGTTAAGTCTGCTGTCTTAACCTCAGCATGAGGAGCAGGAGGAAGGGATCCTGCCTGCCAAAAACAGCGTTGTTTTCTTCTTTTCAGCCTTTACAGGGAAGCGAACCCCAGATGGAGCTGAAAAGCCAGCAGCAGAACCCACTTTGAATGCTCAGGAGGACCTGCTCTAATCGTGACTGCAACCGAGTCAGAGACTATCTGCAGGACATCAGGCCTCCGACCCCGACCACATGGTGCTGCAGAGCTAAGCGCCTTGCCCGCTGCTGGACAAACCAACAACGTTCCTGCTTTCAACGCTCCTTCCTTGGAATGGCCAAACTGGACAAAACTCACACGGTTAAAAGACAGGTTTGGGCATAGAAAGAGCTGAGGGAGAAGTTAAATAGTTAGTCTGGAAATGTTTGGTAACTCGTTTGGACACATGGTGCCTTTAGAACAAAGGGCTAACGGAGGTAGCTCACGCTAGCCTTCCGTTTATGGTATTGCTAATATCATTTGAGTGTGTTTTATGTTATAACAAGGTTATCTCCACAAGGGTTTCATACATTGATGTGACATTAATGTTTACGTTATCCAGCCCACTCATTATGACTAAAAATAAAGCTAAAGCCCTTATTTGTTAGCGCCGAATGCCCGCTAGCCAAAATGCTATTAGCTTCTGTTAACATCCAATTTCCGGACATTCAAAAGGAGCAGTTTTAAAGCATAAAAGCTTAACCGTTCTGCTCCACCATCCTTCGATGGGGCTATGAGCCTTATTCCCACATTAATATCGAATATTAATGTTGGTTTTAAAGGCAATTTTGATAAAGATTGGCCATAAAGGTTAAATGATTTTATTGAGCAAATCAGTCTTTAGAATATTATTTACTCAAAATAATGTTCTGTTTAACTTGGGCTTTGCATTGTGAATGGTTTGAAACACATGCCAAATGTTTTTAACTCCATTCCATGTTTTTTTTTTAATCAGATCTGCAGTGAACAAGGATTCACCGAATTATTCTGATCATGACCAACCACTTTTGTTTTGTCTTTTGTTTGTTTTGCATGTAAATAGTTCCTTAGCTTAGCTTCTTTTGATCTTCATTTTGCTTAGTAGTTTAGTTATGTTTCACTAGCCTAGTAGAGAGGATTTGTTAATCGAAATATTTTGTTAATTCAGATAAACAGCATTACATAGTGATGTTCTCTGGATGTTCATCTTATTTCTGTTATTAAATTCTTCAACTTGAAAAGAAGTTGTCACTCCTTTATTCTATGTGTGTGCAGGTTTTGCTGTTAAAAGATCGCTAGTGCTCGAATTCATCCCTTTCAACCATTGTCTTGATATCAGCTTAAGAGCTGATCATCACCAGACAATACTTAACAGACAGAGGGTTATTTAATAAACATCAAATAACTTTAAACAGTGTATAATTGCACAACACAGGCCTCCTTACCTATTCAGTGAGGATCGCTCTGCCTTCACAGTGATGGCCTCCTTAATGCCTCTTTTCAAACTGTCTTTCCAAAATATAGACATTTTAAAAACAGTGCCGTTTCTGCTTCAGGTGGCTAGGTTTACACTGCTAAATTCCTTGCTCAAACGATTTCTTTATGTTGTGTTAAGACATACAATATGTTATTTAAACAGTTGTTTAGTTTCTCGAATGCAGATGTTTTTCCAGTCCTCCTTACATCTGTTTGTATACACTGGAGTTGTCACAGTTGACATTGGTACTTACAGAAGCCAAGAGCGGACATTTTCTTGAGACAACAAACTAATTTTCACATTACCTAAAGATAATGCAGACTGTTTTCTCATGATAACAGCATGATTTTTTCCTCAAGAAAACAAACTTCATTTTCTGGAGATCATGAGATGAATGTGTGTGTTAAACCAATTCCACCCTTCACAGGCATGCCACAACAGCAGAAGTGTAAGTCATGGCATGTATGTGTAATTCTGTGAATATTTCTGTGGATAAGTGATAGGTAAATCATAATGAGACCATGTTGTTGGTTTGATGATTTGCTTTGTGCATTTTTGAGCAGAATTAGTAAATAAAAGTTTCACATTCCACGTTTGATTCATAGGTGTAATCAGTGTGCGATTTGCAAAAAAACCAGAGGGGGGGATAATTTCAAAAGTTGTATTAATGAATCAAAGTTTTATTAATAATGGTTAGCTAGCAGGTGCTCTTTCAGGTAGCTAGCTAGACCCAGTAGGTTAGACTTTTGTTTTTAAACTTGCGCCATCTACTGTCGGGACTCAGGAGTAGGTATTAATTTACTTTAACCGCTTTGAGCAGAAAATGTAATAATACTCTTTAAATACAAACAACAAAATTAATTTACAAATGTGAAGGACACAAGATATGTATTAATATCAATTTTGAAAAATCCATCATATTCAGGGGTTAAAGCAAAAACAATCAATTTGACTGAAAACATTTTCTAGTCAGCCCATATATTCCCGGTTCGTGGACGTCATGCCACCTTAGTAACCTCATTTGCTTATTGTAACAAGTCCACTTTAACCAAATCTGACATTTCCATTGACAATTCCTGTATCTCTCCCACCTTCCAGCTTCAGAGCCTTTGCACCATCAAGGACAGCCCTCTGCATAATCTCCTTCACTTTCCACATCCATAACATCACCTGGTTAACTTTCATATTTGCAGCATCAAGCAAGTTCTTCCTTCACACTTTTGCCAAACTGGTCCACAGTCCACTCACCTTTCCACTTTACAATTTCCACACCCTCCATAAACTGCAGCTAATTCAAAAGACAGCAGCTTGCATCATTACATCATCTTCTTCACATCTGTACATTAACTCTACTGTAACATTCAATATAAATCAATCCTATATACTCTGTGTCCCCACCTCTCGCTCATTGACTGCTGGAGATGGTCAACAGCCCCTCCACGACCTTCTTTGTTACAGAAAAGCGCAGGTGGAATAATATTTATGATTTTTTTTTACTTTTTCCGAATCAGACCCAGTCAAACCGGGACATTGTTTCACATTCCGACCCTCCTTCTTCTTCTTAAAAAAAAAGCGCGTCATGCTAAATTAGCCGAGCTACAGCGTTACTCTTTCAGTTTTAAATAAAACATAACAGCAACAGACACACTTACCGAGGGAAGTTGTTGTCAGCTGTTTTATGCACTGAACTTTCTGACCTGCTGGTTTACATAAATCCAAAGAAAACCTTTGACTACCGCTACTTTCATTCATGCATCTGTGGTCAGTTTGAGATTTTCTCCAGGAAACAGGTCCACCCAAGGTCTGGGAAAACTGGCAACCAGAAGCAGACTAGGATAAGCAGACTCGGTAAACTTACAGACAGGCGAGGGTCGGGTACACGGGCAGACAATCCAGGATAGAACAGGGCAGAATCCGAGGTACAGAAACAGATCAGGTCCGATAACCAGGCAGGCAAAACAGGAACAGACAGGGATCGGGCTGGCTCGGTAACATGAAGCAGAAACAGGTCAGGAACAGACAGGCAAGCAAAACAAGGATCGCTGGAAGTTCTCACCGTGAGGATTGAGACGTTCTGGCAGGGAAGTGGCAGAGGAGGCAGGAGAACAAAAGGTGAGAGACTGAGCTAATTAGCCAGAAACAGGTGGAGGTAATCAGGGGAAGGGAAGTGGCTGAAGCAGGAAACAAGCTGACAGAAAATAAGTGGAAGGGGAAAGAAACTAAGCCAATCCAAAACATAAATAATCGCAAAGACCAAACCTAAGATAGAACAAAACACAGAGTTGAAATCAGAACATTAGTTCTGATTTCAACGAGACCAGATAACCAGATAACTAAAGAGACCAGATAACTAGAACAGTAAACAGGCTAAACTTGAATCCAACACAATACAAAACTAGACACAGAAATAAACCCTAAAGCAGGAAAGCTAACTTAACCAAAATAATAACATGAACCAGAACAGAACATTACAATAGGTTAATAGACCTGAGTGTTGTTTCACAAAACCAAGATGAAACCGGGCAGATTAAACCTGGATTTTCCAGATGTTCTGGCTGAATTAAGCCTGGACTCTGTTTCACAAAAGCACTTCCACATCATAAATCACCATGGCAATCTATTCTGAGCAGCTAGCCTGCTCCAGACCAGGCTAACAGCCAGGCTTAAATCTGGTTCACACAGCAGGATTTTAAAATAGTCGGACGATTTTCAAAGCCTGAGACACCAAACGTAGTAATGAAAAAATCCTAGATAAAACATCTTTCTTCGTAGAATGTGTGGTATCTGGTCCGTCGAAAAGCATAACACACCACACACGAACAGATTTCACTTAAGATCATTCAGATGTCAGACAGGAAATCTTGCGAATCCTCTCAAGCTCAAACGTGTATTCAGAATAAATAGACATGGATGAGCAGGAGGATTAACGGTGATAGTTTGTGGACTGATTTTACCAGAGAAAAAACATAACAAAAAGAAAAAGGAGTTGGTTAAAGAAGTGGAGACAAGGTGACCGGGGGCCTTACGCTTGCTGCCCTATGAAATGGAGGCGAGGTGGGGTATTTTTCTCTCTCGGGGTTTCCCTCACCTCTCCTTTCTGATTGGCTACACATCACATTGGGCAACAGGCTGTTTGCTCGTTTGTCCTCGGGTGACACCACACACGCTAGGATATTGGGGCAAGACAATCCAACATGTTGACCATCCCTGATTTGAGGTTGGAGAGGTCCCCACGTTCTATGGAGCGGACCAGATTACTCTTAACACACCACACATGGTAGGAATACTTCTTAAGATTATCTTACGAGACGCGTCGATAATCAGCACCTCTTGGAAGAAGTATCTTTTTAGATGGAATATGGTATTATGTTACACACCTTCTCTATGTTGTTCTCCAGTTTCTTGTTTACAAAGCTGGGCCGGCTGGAAGGCACATTGATCCAGTGATCCTTTCTGGAACAGGTATACAACAGGGGACACGGCTCCATTCACTGCAGAAGCAGCAGCAGAGCAAAGTGGAAAGTAGGAGCCCACAAAGAACAGGTGGCAGGAAAATCCAGCAGCTAGCAGAGGCCTACTTGAAGCACAGGTGAGGCAGGTAAATCCAGCAGCTAGCAGAAATTTGAAGCACAGATGAGGCAGGTAAATCCAGCAGCTAGCAGAGGCCTTATTGAAACTCAGAGGTGAGACAGGAAAATCCAGCAGCAGGCAGAGACTTGATTGAAGCAGAGAGGTAGCAGATAAATCCAGCAGCGAGCAGAGGCCTTACTTGAAACTCAGAGGTGAGACAGGAAAATCCAGCAGCAGGCAGAGACTTAACTAGAGACACAGAGGTGGCAAGATTCCAGCAGCTAGCAGGGGCAAACCAGGCTGACAGACGTGAAGTGAGTGGAGAATGATGACGAACCGGCGGGGAAGAGAAGACTGAGGGAGGCTTTTATAGGGAGGCTGACAGGTGGAGTGAGTCTGACTAATTAATGCCTAACAGGTGTGACTGATTGCTGGGGGAGTGAAGTGAGAGGAGGAGGAACTGAAAAACAACAGGGCAAAAGGCCAGACCAAAACTGAATCATGACAGTATTAAGAAGAAATAATTCATAGCAATTATTCCCAAATGTACCATTTATTAGTCAAATGTTCTATTTTTCTGAATACTACATGCAATATTGTGTAGACTAAACTAATTGAGGATATGGTTTTACTCAAAGCAATACTTACACACCATTTTAGCTATACAGTTCTTAATAACTGAAACTTTAATACAGATAAGGAAAGCAAAGGAACGGGGAGCATTCCTGTCCCGATGGAACCTTTTTTGCGGGATACTCCGTGGATCGGTGGAATAGGTGGTCCACGGTGTGCCTCTCAATGATTTCCGTGGAGGACGCCGAAGACGTGTATATATTTGGATTTATGATTCACGGATTTCTCCTTATTGGATGTGGGGGATTTCTGATGTATCGGCAACTTCAGCGCCTGCTGGCGGCAAATTCTGCCTTTATTAGACTGCCAGCGGGGTACGACGCGATCACAAAGGCGATGAATGAACAGAACATCAGGCTGGAGAAGCTAACGGCGGTGGTTGGAAGAGGCGAGATGGGATAACATCTGGATGTGAAGATGCGAAAAAGAGCCCTCTAATTTGGAAAATTGGACCCTGGAGCCAGTGATGAAAAGACTTTTAAAGCTGAAGGAAAAGTGTCTCAACTTGTTCTCAAAACAAATTGTGTATTTAAATCAGACTCCCTCTATCTAAATTCTCCCCTGCGTTGTTATGACGAAATCGCACAGAAGTACTCCCCCACCTGCTTACTCCCCCTCCCCTGCAAGACATCTGTGGAGGCGTCCAGCTGGCTGTGAAGTGATAGACTTTCCATCAAGGACACTTGCCTGCCGGAGGGACGGCCTTCATGGACATACAGATTTCCACACAACATGCACACACCACTGACTTTACATTTCTCTCATGGACTTACACACGACCAATCTCAAATGTTCTCCTTCTGCTATTATGTGTCTCGTTATATTTGTGCCTTTATGCAATGAGGTTTTTTATGTAGGATTTCTCATACTGTAAAATTTTTTTACATTATGATAAATTCTTATCTTTTTCTCCCTCCACTACCCCCATGTTCTTAATCTTCCTTCAACAGATTTCAAGGGCAGCGCCTCGTGGGCTCCGTGTAGGCGGGGTCCGGGGCTGTTTGGAGGAATGCGCCTAACGGCTGCGCTGATTAGCAGCGGCCGACTGACTGCGTTCCTTGGCAACGCAAGGCCTCAGTCAATCGTTCCCCCAAAATGTTTGTTAAGTGTATGTAATGGACGGTTGTACTGGAACTGATTTTTCGATTGCAATGCAAATTGTAATTGACAATAAAATTTGATTGATTGATTGATTGATTGATTGATTGATTGATTGATTGAAGATAACCTGATCAGAATGAGGCTCTGTTATATTTTAAACCCCAAAGGTTAACACCCATTTTCTATATAAAGTGTAGCAAATAGTAAACACTTCACCAATGGCACACCTGCTCAGTGGAGAACAGCAAACTGATGTAAAATAGTTTTATATATTTTTTTGCCAGGACAAATGTAATGAGTAATACTAGCCTATGCTCCACTTATCTGGAACAAACTTCCAGAAAACTGTAAAAGTGCAGAAAGGCTGAGTTCCTTTAAATCAAGGTTAAAAACACATTTGTTTAGGATTGCCTTCGGCTGTTCTAGTTAAACTGTTTTACTGAAACATCATTAGTTCAACTTTGTAGTCCAACTGTTTTTAATGTTTACTTTTAGTTTCTATTTTTCCATGTTCTATTTTGTTTCTACATTTTATTCCTACTTGCCTTTATTCTGAAAAGTCCAAAGCAAAACAGACAAAAACCTAAATCATGACAACAAATGAAAATAGTATCTTCATTAATGGAATGAAGGCCTGGAAAGATGCAACAAAACAGAACTGGTTCATGACAGAAGAAACATCCATCCATCCTCTGACCCGCTTAATCCCTCATGGGGTCGTGGGGGTTGCTGGTGCCTATCTCCAGCGTTCACTGGGCGACCCTGGTCAGGTCGCCAGTCTGTCGCAGGGCAACACATAGACAGACAGGACAAACAACCATTCACGCACACACTCACACCTAAGGACACAGAAGAAACATATTTAGATAATTAATTTTAATCGAATGTTTGGAAAGCTCTCTGCATACTTAAAATAAATGTGCTTGTAAAACCTTACCATTGACTAAGATTTAAGAAAATCAACTTTAAACCAGTTTCCTTTTTTTAAATGTAACAAATTACAGCCATGGAGCCATAGGAGTGAAACACTTGTTTGAATGTAAAATCTAACAAGGTTGTTTATGTTGACGAAGAAGGAAACACATTTATTTGACCCTTAATGAACCACTTCTCTGTTTCAGAAAGAAAATATTGTTAGATTGAGCATCTGTCACTTCAACTACTAACGAAAAATTTAAACCAATATCAAACCAAATCACAATAATTTACATTTAATTAAAACACAGTCAAGGCAGAGAATTGATACATGTCCAATATCATTTTAATTTTAAATGACCTGTACTTAAGTATAAAAATACTCCTGGGCTATCTTATCATTATTTAGATGACGTGGCTTCAGTTTTTCTCTCCCGTGTTGTGCAGTAGCAGTCCCTTCCGACAAATGGAAAAATGGATGGAAATTCCACTCATGTAAAAGGTTAGTCAGTAACCTAGCTGTTAGATTTCATAGTTAAGATGAAGATTGGGAGGTTATATGTAAATGGGTCTCTCTTGTGAAGGAGACTTCTTGTTTTAGTGAGATTACCTGTACAAATAGAGGTTTAATTAGTTAAAGGTGGAAGTTTACCATTTTCAGGAAGGAGTAACTTACATTTTTGTAGAGCATCTTTGACAAATTACCTCTGTTGCTAATAATAGATAGCAGTGTGTCAGAACTAGATGACCTTTAGATGTCTTTGGTACAATAAATGAAGTGGAAATTTTAAGTTTAAGATTTTACAGCGAATAACATGTATTGTTCCTTGCATCTTGCCAGATCACCGTGGACCAGTCTCGCTAAGCTTTAAGGCAAGTACTCCTAAGGAGAACCTAACAAAATGGCACAGGACAAGATCAGGCTAACCTACACAATCCAATTGCTGGATACAACCTATGTTCTGCCTACTAGAAAGGTTTATATGTGTAAACAATAACAGCTAATGTGGTAATTGGAAATCATTTCAGTTATTTAAATTAATAATTTTGCTTTTCATTTTAGGCATTAAAAAAGATGGTGGAAGAGAAATTCTACAAAACGAAGGAAAAGGCCAAAGAAGACATCCAAAAGGTGTTTGCCGTCAGCCTGACAGCAGATATGTGGACGTCCATGAATATGTGTGTACCTGGCCATAACATGCCACTTCATTGATCCCAATGACAAACTGGGCATTGTATTAATTGAAGTGGAGCATTTCCCTTCCACTCACACATCTGACAATCTGGCCAGGGTAGTGCATAATCACATGGCGGAGTGGGGAATTACTGATAAGGTGAACTGTCTGGTGACTGATGCCGCAGCTAACATGATAGCATGTGCTAAGGCATTAAAGATCAGGCACTCCATCTGCATTACTCATGGACAGAATTTATTAGTCCGAAAATCATTTGACCAGATCCCTGCCCTCTGTGATATCCGCGTAAAGGCTAAAAGAATTGTGGCATATTTCCACTCAAGCATTACAGGTAAAGAAAGGCTAGAAGTTACTCAAATACCGATGGGAAGACAATCACAAAAGCTTATAATCGACGTGGACACATGCTGGAACAGAACTTACCTTATGTTGGAACGTCTGTTTCAACAAAAACAGCCTATGGCCACAGCCCTCATAACACTCAAGACTGATATATTCCCTTTGACTTCTCAGGATTTTAGATAATTGAGGAATCCTTGCTGGTGTTGTGCCCATTTTTCCAAGCAACTTCAGAGCTCTCTGAAGAGAAAAGGGTGTCAATATCCAAGTTTATACCTTTAATAAACATGCTGCACCATGCATTGCTTACAAAGATAAGATAAGATAGGCTTTATTGATCTCACATTGGAGAAATTCACTTGCCACATCGGCTCATTAGTCAATTATCAGAAGAAAGTGCAAAAGTAGGAAAGGTGCATCAGTTATATATATTGTATCTTCATAGATACAATGTATATAAGATGGCAAATATCAAAAATTATGTTGCAAGACTTCTGTTTGACAACCTATTGAGGCGTGTCAAAGAACAAGTGGCAAATATTGAATCATTAAGTGTCATGACAATGGCCACATTGCTGGACCCTAGGTTCAAAATTCTTGGTTTTCTTAGTCAAAGCAAGGCACAAGAGGCAGTACGGCAGCTGAAAGCAGAATGTTCTGCACTGATTACAAGCAATGAAGGTATCCAGCTGCAGGATTCACCAGATGCAGGAGAAGGCACCAGCAGATCTTGTGAGTTTTTATTTATTTTGAAATTTTCTTGTGACATTTGTACGACTGTATTTCAGCTGTTGGTGTTGTATATTATCTGTATTGATTTTTTTTTTTAATTATTTATAGGTGAACTGTGGTCTCTGTTAGATACTACAGAGGTGTAGCTCCAATGCCACAGCAGATGCCATTGTTGAAGTGGAGTGATACCTTGCTGAAATGAACCTAAGGAGACATGAAGATCCATTGGAGTATTGGCATACGCAGAAACATGTGCATCCCCATTTGTACTGTATGGCACTGAAGTTCCTCTGTTCACCTGCATCATCAGTGCCTTGTGAACAACTTTTTTCCAAGGCGGGGAGGTCATCTGTCGACGAAGAAACCATCTAAAACATGAAACATTGAAAAAAGTCCTATTCCCAAATAAAACCAATTAAACCTAAAATCCAGAAATTTCTAAATTTTCTTTTGTTTGATCAGGAGATACATCAGAGTCACACATCAAAAGCAGACTAAAAGCCATTGGAAGAGGCAAACTCTATATGTAACTTAATATTAAGAACCAGAACTAGAACTCCCAGGAAGAGATGATTTTAAACAAATTCTGTTTTTCAGGAAGCAAGTTCCAAGCTCAAAGTATACAGAGTCTGCCCCAACAATCACTCAATTCCCAATACACTAAATTAACACATATCTTCAAACACATATCTTGTCAAATAAGTCCATGACATAAAAGAAAACACAACCACCGATGGTCAAGGATTAGATTGGCTACAAAACATTTTAATAATTAAAACATGACAATTAAATATGATTTAATTGATTATCCTCTTACTAAACATGAGTTTGATGAAAACTTTGTGACAATATTGCATTAACTAATTTTTGGAAGTATGATACAACTGAGTGACAAGGCTGTTACAGTTTCACTGGCAGATGTCACTACTGAATGATGAATGAAGCATCGAGTAATGAACCTTTTTCCAAAGCAAAGTGTTGGAAAGCTTCATTGCTTCACGAGGCTTCATTTGCCCATCACTACTGTCTGGTGTGCGCTCAACCCTAAAAAACTCAACCCACTGTCATCGCGCTGGCTCCGTCTCTGCTCGCGTGTGGCTCTGCACTCGTGCTTGACCTGCTCCTTCCACGCTGAACACCAGCTGTGCCCTCGGCAGTTTCTCCACTCGCTCTGCTCTGTCTCTGCACTTACGACTTCAAAAACTGTCCACACCACCAGCCAATCACAGACAGTTTTTTTTTCATCCAATCAGAGTATTGCTTGCAAATACTTCCTTGAGCTACTAAGTGAGGTGTGAAAAATGCTGTTGTCTCATCTTTTTCAGCTTCTGGGAGGTGAGGCAAACGTTTCTTTGAAACCTATTAAAGGAATTCCTACACTACATCCCATATAAACATTTCATTACTTTACTGTAGGGTTTTCAATATAGACCTAGTTGAAAAGCCACATGCAGAGTCCTGAATTGAATGAGAATATGTAGAAAGAGACAAAGGTGATGGAGGAGGCCTTCAAAAGACTTTCTCTTTGCAAATCATGAATTGTTAAAAATACCAGGGGGTCACGTGATGCGCTTGGCTTGAGAGGATCACTTTCACCACTCCCCGCTCCCTATCCACTGATAAATCTAATTTTTTACCATTAAACCTGGATTACTCATAACAGACCTAGTGCCGAAAATGTCTAGAACAAAAGGAAATATTAATCCACGAGAGACGCCTTGTTAAGCTCGACAAGAAGGGAAGAAAATGCAGGCTGCTAACACGGAACTAGCATGGACGATGATAATGGTGATACGTCTTTTGAGGAAAGCGTTGCTAACATGGTCTCTAAAACTGTCAGTGAAAAGATTGGGGCTCTCGTGGAACAGAAATTTGCAGAACTACACTCTCTTCTGGACATTCTGAGCAGCCGTGTAGTGGATAATACAAATCAAATAACCAAAATTGAGAATCACAATTCAGATGGGGAGGATTGCACAACCACCCTGGAAAATAATTTAGAGGATCTGGAAAAAAACGTGAAGATTCTAACTGATCGAGCTGAGGACAACGAAAAGAGGAGCTGCAGAGATAATATACGAATCAGCAGCCTTAAACAAGGTGTGGTGGTGAATCATGCTGTTAAGTTTTTGGAGACATGGCTCCCAGATGTGCTTGAGCTGGAGACCAAATGAGGCTCAATTAAAATTGATCGGGCATACATAATCTTGGGCCTGCCGAAGAAAGATTATAATGGCCCACTTATCATCAAGCCACACAACTTTCGCGATAAGCTACGAATTCTCGCTGCAGCTCGGGAGAAAAGGATAATCATCTATCAAGGCAGCAAGATTTACATCTGTCGGGACCTGTCAGCTCAGGTGAGGGAAGCACAATGGCAGTTCAACGTAGTCTGTGGTCACCTTATTCAGAGAGGCCTGCGGTTCAAGATGCGTTACCTGGCCAGACTGTGCTTTTTCTCAATGGGGAAGAATGCGCCTTTGACAGCCCATGGGAAGCTGAGGATTTTTTGAGCAAGAACTACTGGGAAAGCAGACTCGGAGGTTAGATAGGAAGTGCATGACAAGGACACCAGACTGTTAAAGGTATTAGTCGTTGAATGTTTACATTTCACTGCGACTATTATTCATTATTATTATTCATTTTATATTCATACTATTATTAATTTTATATTTTTCCCTGACTTCTCCTAATTCTAACTTTAATGTTTACCTAGGAATTACTTTGCATATGTACATTTTGGTTTTGTATTAGACTTCTTTACTTAGTCAATCAGATAATATGGTTTGATCAGATTACGTGTTTTCTGTTTTTGGATGGGGCAGAGGGACTTCAGAGAACAAACATCAATGTTGGGATAGTTATATACAAGCCTGCAACTGGTGGGGCTTTTTTTCTCTCCTTTGGGTGGGAGGATCCACTTCACTTGCCCTAAGACTTTTGATTTACTTAAGCCGGGCATACACTGTCACGAATCGGAGACAGAGGGACCCAGTATTCAACCAGACAAGCAGAGATTTTGGGTTCAGATGTTTTATTGCTCTTAACCAAGCAAGACAGGAAAAAGCAGGCTCAATGGTCAAAATGGCAGTCCAAACTCCGGTACACAAAAGGCAGTCCAAAATAGGCAGAAGTACAGACAAGGATAAGGCAAACTCAGAAAATCCCAAGGCAGGTCCAGGTCAGAGAAACAGGTAAGCAATCGTACAGGGCAGGAAAAACAGGTTCAGGGTTCAGGCTGGCTCAGAAGTCAAAAAGGCAATCAGGGTAATATCTACAGGTCAGTCAAAAAGAGAATGTTGGACAAAACTCACCGAAGGCTTGTTAATGATCTGGCAGTTTGCAGATGTTTGTAGCAGGACTATATAGGGGAGTGAGCAGGTGATCGGGAGTGAAGACTAATTACAAGTGACAGGTGGAAATAATCAAAGGAAAGGTGGTAACTGAACTGAACTGATTGGCTAGTGACTGGAGGTTGACAGGTGAGCAGATCTGATTGGCTGGTAACTGGTGTTTGGGGAGTGACAGATAAACAGATTGAGTGAGCTGGCAGATTGCTGGGAAGAGACAGAACTGAACTGGAAACATAAATAAAATCAAACTACAATAAAATCTAACCTATTCCATAAACCAAAACTAATACAGAACCTAAACCTAAGACTAAACACAACACACACAAGCTATAATAGAAACCAAACAAGAAAGAGCCCAAAACCAAAACTGATTTTAAAGACCGGAGAGTTAACTAATAAATCAAAATTAACAAACAGCTGAAACAAAACCCAAATCCTGACAGAGCCCCTCCCTTAAGGACGGATACCAGACGTCCTTAAACAAGACAAATGATAAACAAAAACAGACTAGACCGGGCGGGTGGAGGGAGGTGTAGGACGGAGGGCTAGAGTCAGAAAAAAATTTTTAGACAAGACTTTAAACAAGACAAAATAAAAACAACCCTAACATGGCACAACACAGCTAAACGGACTTTCTGGGGAATCCCCCCGACGTGTCAGGTTCTCCAGCGGACGTCCCGAAGGACGGCTTCGGCGTGTCAGGTTCTCCGGCGGACGTCCCGAAGGACGGCCTTGGCGTGTCAGGTTCTCCGGCGGACGTCCCGAAGGACGGCCTCAGCGTGTCAGGTTCTCCGGCGGACGTCCCGAAGGACGGCCTCGGCGTGTCAGGTTCTCCGGCGGACGTCCCGAAGGACGGCCTCGGCGTGTCAGGTTCTCTGGCGGACGTCCCGAAAGATGACCCCTGCGAGACAGGTAATCCGGCGGGTGTCCTGTAGGACGGCCCCGGTTGACAAAGTGGCGGAGCAGGTCTCTCGGAGGCCGGCGGCGGAGCAGGTCTCTCGGAGGCCGGCGGCGGAGCAGGTCTCTCGGAGGCCGGCGGCGGACCAGCAACCTCGGAGGCCGTCGGAGGAACAGGACCTTCAGGAACCGACGCCTGGAGAGAGAAAGAGCAGAACCTGGCGCCGGACTAAAGGCTGGAGACGGCGCCGGACTATGGGCTAGAAGAGGCGCCTCGCTACAGGCTTCAGGTTCAGGAGGCGCCTGGCTACAGGCTTCAGGTTCAGGAGGCGCCTGGCTACAGGCTTCAGGTTCAGGAGGCGCCTGGCTACAGGCTTCAGGTTCAGGAGGCGCCTGGCTACAGGCTTCAGGTTCAGGAGGCGCCTGGCTACAGGCTTCAGGTTCAGGAGGCGCCTGGCTACAGGCTTCAGGTTCAGACGGGGCCTGGCTACAGGCTTCAGGTTCAGACGGGGCCTGGCTACAGGCTTCAGGTTCAGACGGGGCCTGGCTACAGGCTTCAGGTTCAGACGGGGCCTGGCTACAGGCTTCAGGTTCAGACGGGGCCTGGCTACAGGCTTCAGGTTCAGACGGAGCCTGGCTACAGGCTTCAGGTTCAGACGGAGCCTGGCTACAGGCTTCAGGTTCAAGAGGCCCCGGGCTACAGGCTTCAGTTGCTCCCAGACCCTTTAACACCCAGAACCTTAGCAGTAACCCCTCCAGAACCTCCGACAAAGAGAGCTTGGTCAGCCACTTGGGAAATTGGCTTTCTAGCCAAAGGTGAGGGGGTAAGATCTTCAAAAGAGGTCCGGAGATCTCCCAGTCTCCATGGTGCTCTGGGTGCTTCTCGTCTGGACGAGGGCCACGACGCCGCTTGTCGTCTGGACGAGGGCCACGACGACGCTTGTCGTCTGGACGAGGGCCGCGACGACGCTTGTCGTCTGGACGAGGGCCGCGACGACGCTTGTCGTCTGGACGAGGGCCGCGACGACGCTTGTCGTCTGGACGAGGGCCGCGACGACGCTTGTCGTCTGGACGAGCCCCAGAGTTGCGGCCTGGAAGAGGGCTTGTCTGAACCCCCTCCTCGTGGTCCAGTGGTAGACCCTCCTGGGTTCCCACGTCGCAGACTGGCTGCAAACCCGCCTGGGTCGCAGCGTCACGGGCCGGCTGCAAACCCGCCTGGGTCGCAGCGTCATGGGCCGGCTGCAAACCCGCCTGGGTCGCAGCGTCACGGGCCGGCTGCAAACCCGCCTGGGTCGCAGCGTCACGGGCCGGTTGCAAACCCGCCTGGGTCGCAGCGTCACGGGCCGGCTGCAAACCCGCCTGGGTCGCAGCGTCACGGGCCGGCTGCATACCCGCCTGGGTCGCAGAATCACGGGCCGGCTGCAAACCTTCCTGGGTCGCAGCGTCGCTGACCGATGTCAGATCCTCTTGGGCAGAAACAACGGCCTGCGCTGCACCAACGGTGGCCGGATCCTCTGGGACCGGTGTGGGTCGGCTGTAGAATAACCGGAGGGCCAATCTATAATGCCCCTCCACCTCCTTTAACTCTCTCTCCAGAGTCGGTGAGGGACGGGTTGCAAGGACCTCTCTGAGGTTCTTAATAATGGGGGCAAAAGTCCTTATTTTATTTTCCAGAGCCCGATCCTCGGCGTCACGGACGCCACCAGGAGGCACTGTGGACTGCTCGGCTCTGGGGAGCACGGGACTTCGGTCCATGTTGCTGCTGCTGCTGGAGAGGTGACGTCTGGGACCAACACCGGGGGGACAGATCGCCAGCCTGGAACCTTCCAGTGAGCCTCCCAGCAACATGGCTCTGCCGGAGAGTAAGGTGCAGACCGACGGCGGGCTCATGTTAAAAAAGAAAAAAAAAAAGAAAAAATACCCCTGACTTGTCTGGCGATGGGTCTGGTTAGGCCAGATCATTCTGTCACGAATCGGAGACAGAGGGACCCAGTATTCAACCAGACAAGCAGAGATTTTGGGTTCAGATGTTTTATAGCTCTTAAACAAGCAAGACAGGAAAAAGCAGGCTCAATGGTCAAAATGGCAGTCCAAACTCCGGTACACAAAAGGCAGTCCAAAATAGGCAGAAGTACAGACAAGGATAAGGCAAACTCAGAAAATCCCAAGGCAGGTCCAGGTCAGAGAAACAGGTAAGCAATCGTACAGGGCAGGAAAAACAGGTTCAGGGTTCAGGCTGGCTCAGAAGTCAAAAAGGCAATCAGGGTAATATCTACAGGTCAGTCAAAAAGAGAATGTTGGACAAAACTCACCGAAGGCTTGTTAATGATCTGGCAGTTTGCAGATGTTTGTAGCAGGACTATATAGGGGAGTGAGCAGGTGATCGGGAGTGAAGACTAATTACAAGTGACAGGTGGAAATAATCAAAGGAAAGGTGGTAACTGAACTGAACTGATTGGCTAGTGACTGGAGGTTGACAGGTGAGCAGATCTGATTGGCTGGTAACTGGTGTTTGGGGAGTGACAGATAAACAGATTGAGTGAGCTGGCAGATTGCTGGGAAGAGACAGAACTGAACTGGAAACATAAATAAAATCAAACTACAATAAAATCTAACCTATTCCATAAACCAAAACTAATACAGAACCTAAACCTAAGACTAAACACAACACACACAAGCTATAATAGAAACCAAACAAGAAAGAGCCCAAAACCAAAACTGATTTTAAAGACCGGAGAGTTAACTAATAAATCAAAATTAACAAACAGCTGAAACAAAACCCAAATCCTGACATACACTGTACAACATTTTCAGTCGTTGTACTCAGATACAGCTCAAACTGTACAATGAAACTGCAGGGTTTAAAAGTTCACAGCTCACGATATCTGTTCTTACACTGTATGGCCCGATGCTTTGATGCGATCTGACTGCTCACACTGTACGTCCAAAAACCACGTCAGACACAGCCCCTTAGAGTGATGGCGCTTCTTGGACTTGTCTCTCCGAAAACCTAATGTAAACAGTAGAAGAAGAAATAGACGGAAGTGAGGCTCACTAGAACAAAACATGCTGCATTGGCAAGTCTACGAGTTGCTCCTCCGTAGTTTGACTGCATGTTACTGTCATGATTTCGGCACTATTGCCTGGTCTGATCACTCATTTTACACACCTATTTAACTCCGCCCTGTTCTCATTACCACTCACCTGTTCCACCTGCATATGACAGTATATATTCACCCTCCAGACCAGACAGCAGTGCCAGTTTATTTCGTCCATAGTGATCGTCTTATACCAGCATTCTTTACTCTGACTACCTGTTCCTGACCTGTTCTGCCCTCCGACCTCCGAGTTTGCCTGTTCCTACCTGATCCGTTTGCCTGACCTGTCTTTAGAAGCCCGCCCTACCTGATACCTGCCTGACCTCTGTCTGACCGTGTACCGAACCCTGAACTGTGACCCAACTCGGTACTGGATTATCCCTTGGCAACTCACCGGCTCTCTGGCCTACTGGTTCCGACCACCGACTACGTTCCCCACATCGGCTCTTGCTTTACCCACTGGATTTTCCTGCTCTCTACCGTCTGCACGGTTTCTGACCTGCTGCCTGTCCACCGACCATCGCTTCCTCTGCGCTTTGGACTCTCGGAGCTTGACAACCTGCCGCGTCGTGTTGGCAGCTCACCAGCTGGAATGCCTTTCCATCACCGGACCAGTACTGGACATTAAAGACCAGGTTAGTGGCCCGGATGTTTGTGTTTAATCACATCCAGACAGACAAGGTCACTAACCTGTTGTCCCACCCGCAGAGGTTCCTGCTGAAAACACAGATGCCGCCCGCTCCGTTTCAGTTTTTAATAAACTGTTTGTTCGCCTGGAATACTGGGTCCTTCTGTTCTGTGCGTGACAGTTACACATACCGCCGCTATGCTTCTCTCCACTCCTATGTTGGCCCAGTACACTATACGACGCAGGACGCACAATGCAGTTGAAACTCGGCCCGATCTAAAAAAATTCTCACTCGACTGAAGAGTCGGCACAAAAAAGGCAAAAAATCATATAGTGTATGCCCAGCTTTACGAGGGTCTTTTCTTTGTGTGTGTGTGTGTGTGTGTGTGTTGTTTGTGTCTTTACATGGAGGCTCTGTTCAGTTCAGGGTATGAGCCTTCACTTGGCCTTCCTTCAAGAAACCCATCTTACAGACCAGGAACATTTAAAACTAAGAAGGAACTGGGTGGGTCAGGTATTCTATTCGTCTTACAATTCCAAGAGGAAGTAGACACCCTATCTACTTTTAAGACTAATCTTAAAACTTTCCTTTTTGACAAAGCTTATAGTTAAAGTGGCTCATGTTACCCTGAGCTACCTCTATAGTTACCTGCTATAGGCTTAGGCTACTGGAGGACATCAGGGTCTATTTCTCTCACTCTACTGAGTTCTACTGTTCTCCAGTTTTGCATTGCTTGTCGTCATTTCAGCTTTTAACTTTTTGTTCTCTCTCTTTTCTTTCTTCATAGTAGCACCTGGTCTGGCGTTCTGTTAGCTGTGACATCATCCAGGGAAGACAGATCACCCGCTATTACCATCTAATGTAGAACAGATTGCTGGATGAATGTGTGCTTGTTTGTCTCTCTTGTTGTGTCTCTGCTCTGTCTTCTGTAACCCCCAGTCGGTCGAGGCAGATGACCGTTCATACTGAGCCCGGTTCTGCTGGAGGTTTTCCTTCCTGTAAATGGGGAGTTTTTCTTTCCGCTGTCGCTTCATGCTTGCTCAGTTTGAGGGATTGCTGCAAAGTCATGGACAATGCAGACGACTCTCCCTGTGGCTCTACGCTTCTCCAGGAGTGAATGCTGCTTGTCAAGACTTTGATACAATCAACTGGGTTCCCTTATATAGGATTTTTTTTACCAATCTGTATAATCTGACCAAATCTGTATAATATGATTGAATTTGACTTTGTAAAGTGCCTTGAGATGACATGTTTCATGAATTGGCGCTATATAAATAATATTGCCTTTTTTGGTTTTATTCTTTAGTTCTGTGCAGAGGTGGATAAACCCGGTTTCAGAAAGTAAAAACCCTTTCTGGTTTTCCTTCATCCTGTTCCCTTAACAAGGTGGTTTTAGTCCCTGTCTGTGCTGTGGAGCTGGAAATGCAAATGGTTAGAATTAATCTCTGGACAGGGCTTTTCACTTTCCTAACCTGGATTTCCTACCTCTGGTTTTGTGCACCAATCAGAAAACACTGGCCCTACTCTGGCCCCCCTGCAAAATTTGGTCTAGAACCACCACTGTTTTAGAGGACTTGCTTTTTCACCCTGGCTGCTCTCATTCTCTCTTTTATCTTTGTAATTCAGAAACAGGTCACGGTCCATGACAACTTTCACGGACCGTTACTCTGAAAGTAGTCAAAATTATGCTGAAGTTAGACAGTTACGCTCATATTTCATGAGTCTAACGCCGGCGTTCCACCATTCCGCTGAAAAAATTCCTGGTGAGGACAGTGATTTTTATAAACTCATTAGGAGGGTCAGTTCTGGTCTGGGATGATCTCTATACCAAGTGACACATCACTAATTAATCTCTTTCACCCTATGCATGGAGCTGTTGTAGAGCTGGAGAGTTCTGTCAGTGCCAGACTGCTGCGTCCTAGATACTCAAAGGACCACTTCCGCAGATTGCTCCTCCCAGCTGCTGTTAGACTCATAGGCTGCTGTTCTTCCGATGTTTAACTTGAATATTTAATCTTTTCTACCCGAGTTTGCCAAATGATCAATAATTGTGCAATAATTACTTTGATATTTTATTTTTACTTTTAACTCATTCTCTGTTTAGAACTAACTCTACATTACATTCGCTTGTTTTTTCATTACTACAAATTGTTTGTAACTCTGTCTGTCTTTGCCACTGTCTTGTCCAAATTTCCACCACTGTGGGACAATAATGGAATTTTTTTCTTGTTTTTCAAAAACTCTGCTCCAAAAATAATAACTGTTGTCCTGTCTTAATATAAAAGAAGAAGATTTAAAGACATTTAGGTTTTTATGTCTTAGTGATATGCATGTATACAGTCCTCAAATGGGTCTATTTTGCAGGAAAAAGTAAAGAGGCTTCCAGCAACCACACCCAGCTCTAACCTTGGGAGCAACTCCCTCTACCGGTGTCATATAGGAATAGGGGGTTTTCAGGTGACGTCACGCTCAGGTGACTACTCAGCGCGTCCGCCATATTGGGTGGCAGTCGTTTCGCACCGTTGACCCTGCATTGTATGACGCCTTAGGCAGTATTGAAAGTGAACAATGGGGAAAACGTGTTTAATGGTTGGGTGCACGGCCCGTGGAGGTGGAGAACAACGCTCTTTCTATCGCCTACCAGCCGTAATCGTGAATCAATGTGAAAAAACAAAACAGCTATCTGAACAACGCCGTCACCTATGGCTGACACGGATATCCAGGTCCGATTTGGACGGTGTTAAGCTGGAATACGCCAGAGTCTGCGGTGCTCACTTTGTCACAGGTAATTAACTGTTAAGCATTTAAAACATGTAAGAATATATTAATAATAGGGCTTGGGCGTCATGACGTATTACTTTCCGTGGCCGCCATGTTGACTGCCTCCGCCGCCGCTACTCAGACTACTGCCTATGACTACCGCGTACTGTACTCCCTCTCAGCCGTGTTTTAATTTGATTAATTTCACCTTAACTTGATTTCAACCATGGTAAACCGTTGCTGTATTGTGGGCTGTAACAGTAACACATGATCGCCATGGAAAAAACATAGAAATGGGTTAATTTTCCACCGCTTTCCTGCCTGGAGGCACAACCACGGAGAACAAGTGTCAGAGATAACGAAGAGTCGTCGGCTCGCTTGGATCGCGGCTGTAAGACGAACGAACATAACTTTCCACAGTATCCCGATGTCAATGAGAGTGTGTTCTAAACCTTTGAAACACATAGCAGCTAGTTAAAAGTACATTACATGCGTGAGTGGTTGTTAGCACTAACGGTTAGCAGGTGCCAGAGCCCGTCTGAGCGCAGCTTACCTTTGTACGAGTTACTGTGTTCCCACTGTTTGCTGGCTTTATGATCTGCAGCTCCTGAACCCATCCATTCGTAAACTGCACATGAGACTCCAAGGACTTGTAGCTTCAGAACTGTTCTGAAGTATAGGCGCTCACACCACAAACAAGGTAGCCGAAGACGTCTGATATGCAAAGTGACGTCCGCGCTACTTCCGGGTTACGCCGGCGTAAATACGGTTAATACAACTTAATTTTGCACTGGTCATTGTTCTGCTTAAATAATTAAAGCCGCGAGCGGCGTCGATCAGCCCTGCAGCCGAGCGCCTTCGCGCACCGCCGGCCGCCAGCCACCGCAGAAGCTGTCACGCATTTTCGTCGCATTTGCGTCGGATTGTTTACATTTTTACCATCTTATTAAAACTCACCCGTCCACGTATGATGCCGATTTCCTTCATGTACATAACTTCTACATCTCGTACCCAACCAGATGTGAACTGGTTGTGAGCCTCTAGACCCTTGTAAGCTCTCATTTCCTCAAGACTGTGCAGAGGGTTTTCACTGAACACCAGGTAATGCACTATGTCGCCGTGCTCTACATTTGGCCAATCATCTGGATTAGTGCTAAACAAGGCACCGTGGAGGGCATAGGGGTCCATATGGTCGATCACGGAACATTTCCTCAGATATACGTCCTTATCTGGTGGCTCTAGCGTGCTGGCGTACTTATCCATTCGCGATATGATATGATAATATGCCACCCAAGATGGCGAACCGGAAGCTGGCCAGTGACGTCACTGAAAACCCCCTATTGCTAATATAACCCAACTCTAATCAATGTATGGAAATAGTATTTCCCTTTATAGAACCACAGAGGTGAAATCTAACTTTGCATTCAACCTATCCCCAAGGGTTAGCTGACACCCAGAGTAACAGACGGAGTTTCAATCCGCTGAACTTTGGGTCCGCTCCAGGATGTTCAACCACTAGGCCCGCCACTCCCACACCAGGTGCTGTTTCTGTCATGATACTCACTACTATATGATGGAGGAGGACCCTCAGGATGGGACCTTGTTCATTAACGAAAAAGAAAAAAGAAGAAATTCAATTACACTACAATGTGATCCTACATTTGTATGCGGCGGTGGACCGTATTAGCCGGGTGCCATTCCGAACTTAGTCCCACCCACAACGTTTGAGGTCGGGAAGTTCGGTCTGGCATTGCTCAATAGTAGCGCGAGTATGCTCGCCCAATATCTGGCGGGCCAATCAAATTGTCAGGGCGGGCTTTATACGATGATGGACAGATGATCAACAGTAACGTAATCAACCACGTCACCAAAGCGCGCTTGGGTTGAATTTGTTTACAACAACGATGGCTGCCGTTGGAGAGTTGAGGTGTGTAGATTCTGCTATTAGGTCTGTTCTAGAAGATATTGACAGCAAATTAATTTTAAAAGAGGAACAGAGAAACGCGATCAAGGCATTTGTTGAAAAGAAAGATGTTTTTGGCGTCCTTCCTACGGTTTAATTTATCAGCTGGCTCCGTTGGTCGCTAAGAAGATGGGACACAATGAAAACCCATTGGTCATTGTTGTTTCTCCTTTGGTCCCACTCATGGAGGACCAAGTGAAAGAAGCAACTGAAATGGGCATCACGGCGATGCAACTTGGCGTGAACGACGAGGTGGATATAGCCAGCGGTCGTTGCCAGCTCCTTTTCGGAAGCCCAGAATCCTGGCTGCTGAACAAATAGTGGAGGGACATGCTAGGCTCCGATGTTTTTCAAGCCAACGTTATGGGTATCGTCGTGGACGAAGTTCATCTAATTTACAAATGGTAAGAGATCATCTGACTGTCTGACTTAGTAAATAACTCGCAATGTCGTGATATGAATCCCATGTTGTAAACATAGTAGGTAACCTTGTACGTTCTGTTGACAACAACTATGCGTCGCTTAACATACGTCACACACTCCGTTGCTCTTATTGGTTGTAGGTCTATCCAATTGAGTGCAGAGGCATTTTTTTTCCTGGTTCGTTCGAAACACGCCCCATAATCACAGCTCTATGGAGCAGTATCAGACTCAAATTCTGACTAGAATTGAGTATGACTGCGTCAGGCTAGGACTGTATAGGAGTGAAATTGGACCCTAGACTTGTTGTGAGGCCTACAGAAATCAGGCTGAATTATGTGAATGAAACCTGTGGGGAAATGATGTGAACTCTCTTAATTACTACATTATAAGCACAAAACCATATTTGAATCAGACATTTTAAAGCAGGGAATGTATTTCAATCAGCAGGGACACAGCTAAAACTACCTTTTTTTACAAAATAAATAAGGTATTACTTGACACCTCTTGCAGCTTTCTTAGAATGCTATGAGGTAAGCCTATTCTAATTGTACAAGCACATGCAACACAACTACTGTCCTTTATTGCCATTGCACTGTACTGAATATTCAGAATAATCAATAAAATGTAATATGTGAACACTCCTCCAAAATAAGGGGGGTGGGTGTTAAGGCACATAGAAGGAGTGACAACTTCTCTTCAAGTTCAAGAATTTATTAACAAATAAAATTAACGTTCAGAGAACATCACTATATAATGCTGTTTATCTGAAATAACACTATATTTCAAGAAACAAATCCTCTCTACTAGGCCAGTGAAACCTAACTAGCCTTAACTAACTAGGACTGTCTCGCGTCCGCTTTCCTGCAACAGCTGACAAAAATAAACAAAGCTGTTTCGGCATTCTTTACTGGTTGTGCAGAAGTCAGAGTGCAAATTAGCTTCGATCGGGTCGGTGAATCTCCGAACTCAGTCGGGTCCTCCGCTCCGCAGAGGATGAGTTTCTCCCCATTGCTGACCAAATAAAACAGCAGGAACTGAGTTTCAGAGAAGCACATTTTTTACTCAGCTCGTGGGTCTTTCAGGCCCCGTGAGGCCCGCATGGTGGCTCGCAAGCGTGGCTGGCTTCCCCAGCCAGCCGCTCCTCCAATCCTCCAAAGTTCTAGGCATAAGGCCCGTTTACACTACACTTTTTTAACCGAGCCGAGACCAGTCCGAGCTCGGTAACCGAGATAACTCTTGTGTGTAAACGGTCAGCAGACTGAACCAGACCGCGCTAAACCTAACCGGACCGCGCTAACTGCAGACCAGCTCTTGGGTAGGTCTCGGCCTGGTTCTATTTTATCCCGGTTTCTGATAACGAAGAGCGCATGAGCAGACGGCGTCATGCCCTTACAGTCAGCTGACTGTCAGCGGGTTTTCCGGCGTGTCTGGCTGCACGTCCCGATTCACACTCCATTCAGACAAATTTCAGACATTCATAATAATACTAGCTTCCTTACCGTGCCACACGGTTTCCAGTGATGATTCTGCTTAGCAGCGCAATGAACCTCAGCGTCTGTCGTTGTTTCCTGCGTCTGTAAATCCTTATTAGACGTTCGTTTGTCTCATCCACTTCCCAAAAAGCCAACTTTCTCAAGTAAATTCACCAATGGTTGCCTTCTTCCCCTGACTCTCTGCAAACACCGAAATATCACAATATCAAGCATAACTTCCTGAATGTTACGGGCGCAGCTGTGTGTGTTTCGCTGCTTCCGCCTTCAATCCCAGAGAGCGGTAGTACCGCAGATCGCCACTAGGGGGCGAGGAGCAACCAAGGAACCGAGATAGCGTTGTGTGTAAACGGTCGTCAGAAACGAGGCTCGGCCTGGTAACTGGACCAAGCTTGGACTGGTCTCGGCATGGCTCGGTTTTTTAGGTGTAGTGTAAACGGGCCTATTAGTGGTGAAGTGTGTGAGGAGTGGTCTGTGGCTCATAGCAGGCACCCTGCTGAGAGAGGCTGTCTCTGCCAAATGTGTGAAGTTCCTCTGCTCCCAATCCATTTTGTTTCCTCTGCCATGTCACATGCTGTTCAAAATTCACTGTGAATTTTGTCATGGCGCGATGGCATCACAACAAATTTACTGCCAGAAAATTCTCTGTCCCCGCAGGACCAGCAGCTGATAAAACCAGGAGACTAGGTGTTCATCAAAGTCATCAAAAGAAAGAACTGGGCCAGTCCACGCTGGTGTAGCAGGATGAAGCCTGCCCCAGGATTGAGGACACCTGGCGCCTAATTACCTCAATGGGTGTGAGCATAAAGGCAGACTCTCTCACCTGCTTTCCTCATGCCTGCATTAGGTCGCACTTCAGTGGGAAGGTCGCTTGGTTAACTTGCAGTGGTTGAAACTCTGAAATCAAAGCTGCCTGAAGTCTCCTGTTGGATACTGGGGTGTGGTTGTAATTTACCCTCCCCAGGTCAGCTTATCAACACAAGACGGAACGTACTGCCAAGCAGATCCTCCTGCTGTTGGGCCAGAAAGGGCTCTCTGGTTGGGGTGGAGTCATCCAGCTCTGATATAAAGCTGCTGCAGCTCGCTGGAGACCCTGCTGCTTTGTTTTTGTTTTGTTTATTTAAATTTGGTTGTTTTTTTTAACTATCCTATTGTTCTGTGTGGCCTCCTGCTTTGTTGTATGTAACGGGCGTGTTTTTTTTAAGATTACTTAATGGGGTACCGCGCACGTGACGTCACCGCCTCAAGAGCAACGCCCCTTTTGCCGCTTAGGTAGGACAAACCGATAGAGAACGCACGTAGCAACCAGCAACAGAACCAGCGATATGACCGACATTGCAGCCATTAAACTTTCCCAAAACGATGTCCCAGGCGCACGGTTTACTGGTCGCACTGTCGAAGAACACACCAACCTTCAGCTCAAACGATGGCTTGAGTGTCGAGGGCTTAAAAAGACCGGAAAACGGGCCGAGTCGATCGAACGGTAAGCTTTGTTTTTTTTTTTCCTGCGCGGCGGTCATGCCGTCGTCGGCCGTTTTTTTTGTTTGTAATCACCGTCCAGGGATCGGTATATGTTTAATGTTTGTCTCATTTGAAATGTTTTTGAGTAGGCTATCCTGGTAGCAGGGTATCATGTTAGCGCCTGCTACCATGATACCCTATATGCTATCATGGTAGCAGGCGCTTCATTACTAACATGTCGGCCACCAAAATAATCTTACCTGTTCACTACTTGATGTCGCTGGAATTGGGTCAGGATGTTCTTCGGTTGGGCCCTTTCCTCCGACAAAATCCTTGCTACATATGTAGGCCGACCGCACCG
Source organism: Fundulus diaphanus (assembly GCA_037039145.1). Lineage (NCBI taxonomy): Eukaryota > Metazoa > Chordata > Actinopteri > Cyprinodontiformes > Fundulidae > Fundulus > Fundulus diaphanus. Next base: position 449,628 of record CM073121.1, on the reverse strand, counting down.
ATGGACCAAGCGCACACATTTCTCCTTGGCACTCTTGAATTTCGGGAAAGTAATGAAGAAAACATCCTTCATATGCGGCCGATCAGCGTACCTCGAGTCGCTGTTGCACGTTCCATAGCAAAAATGTTTAATAACCATGGTCTTAGATTTTGGAAAAAGCAGTCTTTTAAACGAGTACAACCTAGGCTAACGCACGTCTCTTCACAGCAAAACAGCTGCGGGTTTGGGAGTTTGTCCTACTGCGTACCACGTGATGTGACGTCATCGTGACGTTACGTTTCTAAAAATAGCTCGCTCGCGGTACCCCATTAAAACATGGATTTTTAATAATTGGAAACATCAGAGGTTAGGGGTAACCTCATTTTAGCACCCCGTGTCTAAATTGTAGTGTCTTTCTTCCTTTTTGTATTTGCTTTGTTTAACCCCACCCTTTTGTCTCCAAGCTGAGAGCTGAAGGCAGTGGGGGGCATCCAGTGGAACTGGACCTGTGTGCTGTGCAAGTGACCGGTGTTGGGATTTCTGCACGAGCGAGTGTCTGTTCACACGTGCTTGGGATGATTTATTTTGATTTATTAATTTGTTTAGGAACCAGTTCCCCACATTTGGACTGCCCTCCCCCTGCTGGTAGGCCCCAGCATGGTGCACTTCCCTCCCCATTGTGGTTCTTTGGCTTTTAATTGTTTTTAAAAACATGTAACAATAAAACGTTACTATTTTGTGGTGGAAAGAAGTCTTGTTCTCATTGGTTGCGAACCTTAGGTACCTGACTATTTCCTTGGGTGCAATTCCCAAGGTGGTGTGATTGACACCCTTTGGTTACCCTGTTGTGAAGGGCAGGGTGGCCGATCCAAACACTTGTGTTGCCGCACTGGGAAGGACCATTCCAAGTGCTCCTGACCACACCTACTGCTGTGGAAATGGCTGAAAGATCCTCATGGATTCACCTCAGCCACTGTAAGTTACAGAGAGTGCTAGACATCTAAGGTTGGAATGGTGGGAAAGACCGACTACAAACGGATTTTGGTGTTCTAAGGCCACTCGTCTCAGCGTCGGTGAAGAAACCAATTGACCCCTGTTCTTTAGAGTCCTGGTTACAATAGTGTCTCTGTAAACTGAGCAAAAATGGGGTTCCCATGGAGATGGGGCTTCATTTCTGTTGTGGCTGCTGTGTGTTTGATGTGTTTTTGTCCAGATCCGCTGAGTGAAAGAGGAAAGAGGTTCATTCACTCCACAGCTGTAAAGATCTGGTTAGGAAATGTTCCTAATCATCCTCCAGACAAGCTATGAGAAAAGTATATGAAAATGCTGGCCCAGCAACAGAATAAATCTGTTATGTGTGTTCAGTCATGCCTAAATCAACCAAACAACCTACACTGTATGCAAAGGGGATTATATTTCTTGGGGACAGCCATGATCCCCCACTTTCTCCCCTCCATCATGGAAAATGAAACTATTGGACTGTTTCGAATGGTTCGCATCTGTGAAAATGCCACGCGCCAAATCCTATACTCCATAAACAGCATCGGCTATTTGGTTAGCTCAAGAGCTCATGTGAATCGAAGTGAAGTACACTCAATATGTGTATTCTCGCCCTACCAGACAGTACACAAAAAGCTGGGCCATGTAAAGGGGTGCAAAGCCAATCTCATAGACCTGTTCCCCAACTCACCATTCACAAAGGACTTCAAACCAGGGGAGATGGGGGATGGTTCCTGTGTGGAGGAAACTGGTCGCCAACTGGTCAGGTGCCTGCACACCAGTTTTTGTCAGCTCAAGATGTTTATGAGCATCACCAGACCCACTGAAGAAAAATTTTTTTTAGGCTTTTACAGCACTTGTGGCACGTTTGTTGTACAGTAGGCTGACAGGAAAGGGGCTACGAGACAGAGTAAAAGGACGACAGATCGGAGTCGAACCTGAGTCAGCCACGTCGAGGGCCAAGGCCTCCATACACGGGTCGTGCGCGCTAACCACCGCGCCACCAAAGCACCCCCAAGAGAGATAAATTCAAACACTGCATTCATGATCCCATCTGGTGATCTAACGTTCCACCAGAATACAAGCACTGGAGCACTGGCTACAAGGTGGTTCTTGTACTTTTCCCACGGATCGGAGTTCCAAAGACTATGTTGATCAGTGAAACATTGGACTATTGAATGAAAACCTTAGTAAACATCACAATGGACATTAATAACGGACAGAATAAAGAATTAGGTGAAATGCGCTTAATGGTGTTGCAAAACAGAATGGTGCTGGATATGCTTACTGCTAGTCAAGGTGGAGTCTGTGTAATAATAGGAATAACATGCTGTACAAATGAGACGCATGTAGCACAAGCAATGTCAGCTCTAAGGGACTTACAACATGTAATGGCACAGGACAATGTCCCTCAGGACTGCTGAGTGCTGATGTACTGCTCCAATATCAAATGCTCCATGATGAAAATCCTCCTGAACTTCAGATTGATGCCTCTCCTTTGTTTGTAACCCTAACCCTAACATACACTGTTTTATGTTATTTCATGTTTATAAGCTATGTACATGCAAAAGAACACAAAAGACAAAACAAAGTGGTTGATCGTTATCAGAATAATTCAGTGAATCCCGGTTCACTGCAGATCTGACTTAAAGAACACGGAATGAGCTTAAATTAGTTTTACTAATTTAGACAACATTTGGCATGTGTTTCAACCCATTCACAATGCAAATCCTGAGTTAAACAAAACATAATTTAATGAAATAACATATTATTTGAGTTAAAGAACCAAAGTTCACATTAAAGAACATGGAATGATCTTAAATTAGCTTCACTAATTCAGAGCAACATTTGGCATTGTCAGGTCTAAACACCTAGAACATCATACAAACAGGGAAAGAAAGACACAAAGGCAATTAGTTTGGTTTCGTTCTCGAGGAGAGTAGGAAGAAGACCGCACAGTTACAATCTCCTGCCCACTCTATTGGTCTCAAAGTTCTCCTCGATTTTATTAAGAAAGGGGCGTGTCCCTAGTTACAATGAGTGAGGCTGTACTGAGGGGTGGGGGAACAGATAGTTTACAGCCTCAGTTGTACTCAAAGATACACAGCTGAGTAATCACGTTCAGTCAGCACATAATCTTGTAGGTGAGTCCTCTTGTTTCATGAAGGGACAAACAGAGTCTCTTATGTTTCTTCACAGGGACATGAATAAGCTATCATGTGAGTAATATGATTATGTCAGAAGCTTACATTACTACATCATAACAAGATAAATCGATTAATGAAGTATAAACATTAATCTCAACATTCCCCCCTGTTTATGGTGTATAATGTCAGATGAAAAATACTACTACAATTTTCACTAAAGAGCCACTTCATCGACGATTTTCGGCTGCTAGATCATGGAGTAACAGCAACATTATCACGTACACTCGGAGGGGTTGTGAGTTCACACATGGTCGACAAATAACATTTTCTGTTACAATTGTCTTCTTCTTCCTGGTCATCTGCATAGTCACTGGGAGCCAAAAGAGGATACTGTTCCTGCGGAGGAGCTATTGCAGTAGTTATTAACTGCTGCGTTAAACCTCGAAGACATGGAATGCAGCAGCAGCCGCAAAGGGTCAAGATGGCGGCAAACACAGCTGTGGACACAAGCACCGATGAAACAAGGGTGCGGTATTCTCCAAAAACATCCAACCATGAGTCCCACATGGACGTGTCCACGCCGGAATGCTCCTTCATTTTACCATTCAGTGACCGTAGGCCTTCGAGGGCGACAGTGAGACTGCCGTCTGAGGCTGTGTTGTTTGGAATGAAAGTACAACATTGCTCACCAAAAATTGCACAGACTCCTCCTTTTTCTGTCATGATTTTAGGTTCTGTCTTAGTTTTGAATTATGGAATAGTTTGAGTTTTGTTGTGGTTTGATTTTGTTCTTTGTTTTATACTATCTGTTAGGGTTCTGTAAGCTTTTAGCTCAGTTCTGTTCACCTGCCAGCTCACCTCCCTGTTTTTGCCCTATTAGCTTGTCACTCCCCTGTCAGCAGTCACCAACCTATCAGTTCAGTTCTCTGTCAGTCACTTCCCTGCCTCTGATTAGTTCCAGCTGTTTCCCTGTAATTAGTTTTCACTCCATTTCACCTGTGCACTTCACTATATAGTTCTGCCTCAGTCTTTAGTTCTCCGCCAGATCATTAACGAGCCTTCGGTGAGTTTTGTCCAGCGTTCTTATTCTGATAACCTGTTGATATTACCCGGATTGCCTTTTTGACTTCTGAGCCAGCCTGACCCCTGAACCTGATTTTCCTGCCCTGTACGATTGATTACCTGTTTCTCTGACCTGGACCTGCCTTAGGATATTTTGAGTTTTTGCCTTAGCCTTGACTGTACTTTTGCCTGTTTTTGGACTGCCTTTCGTGTACCGGATGTTGGACTGTCATTTTGACCATTGAGCCTTGCCTGTCCCTGTTTTTTTATTAAATCCTGTTTTTTGCCTTCACCTCGCTTGTTTGGTTGAATTCTGGGTTTTCCTGATTCACGTTCATAACAGAATGATCTGGCCAACCTAAAACCTATCGCCAAACAAGCTTGTAGAGGTTTTTTTTTCTCCCCTTAAATTTTTTTTTTTTTTTTTCCCCTCCACAAACTATGGCTTTGGAGGGTTCCAGATTGGCGTTCTGTCCCCCTGGTGTCGGTCCCAGACGCCATCTCTCCAGTAGCCGCAGCAGCAGTAACTCGCTGCCTGCTCGGAGCCTACGCTTGGGAGGGCTGTTTTTAACAAATTCAGGTTCTGCTCGGAGTAGTAGGGATCACTCACCCAGCGACACCGCTGTCGGCTCTGCCCATGGGTTTTATCCTGACCCAACTTTGTTTTTGGAGGTCGAAGCGGAGGTGGTGCGGGATCATCGCCCGGATCTTTTTCTCTCTCTCCCTCCAGAAGAGGAGATGCAGGGAACGCTGTGGGCTCTGCCGATCCCGGCTCTACCGAAAGAGTTAAACCTCCAGCAAGTCCTGCCATCCCGCCGTCGGAGGAGGGGACGGAAACCTGTGGGTCGCTCCCTCACCCGTTCTGTTCGGCCGACAGTCGAGCCAGTCCAGCACCTGTCGGTTGCCACTTCCTGCCCAGTGGATCGGAGTCCGGTGCTCCCCAGAGCTGAGCGGCCCACAGCGCCTCCTGGTGGCGCCCGTGATGCTGAGGATCTGACTCTGGAGAACCAGATAAGAACTTTTACCCCTATTATTAAACACCTTAGGGAGGCTCTTTTCAGCCAGTATTCAGAGGAGCTGGAGGATAAATTAAAGGAGGTTGAGGGGCACTATAGAGCGGCTCTCCAGGCTTTCTATAGTAGACCCGATCCTGTCCCCAAGGGTCCAGCCGACGCCTCTGCACCTGCACCTGTCCCAGAGGACCCGCCCTCTACCTCAGCTCCAGTGCCGGCTTCCGGCAGCTTTAAAGCAGCACAGGCTCCGCAGCCGGCCCAAGACGCTGCAACGCCGGAGGGTCCGCAGCCGGCCCAAGACGCTGCAACGCCGGAGGGTCCGCAGCCGGCCCAAGACGCTGCAACGCCGGAGGGTCCGCAGTCGGCCCAAGACGCTGCAACCCAGGAGGGTCCGCAGCCGGCCCAAGACGCTGCAACCCAGGAGGGTCCGCAGCCGGCCCAAGACGCTGCAACCCAGGAGGGTCCGCAGCCGGCCCAAGACGCTGCAACCCAGGAGGGTCCTCAGCCGGCCCAAGACGCTGCAACCCAGGAGGGCCCGCCGCCAGTCTGCGACGTGGGAACCCAGGAGGGTCTGCCGCCAGTCTGTGACGTGGGAACCCAGGAGGGTCTGCCGCCAGTCTGCGACGTGGGAACCCAGGAGGGTCTACCACTGGTCCACGAGGAGGGGGTTCAGACGAGCCCTCTTTCAGGCCGCAACTCTGGGGCTCATCGGGACAAGCGGCATCGTGGCCCTCGCCCAGACGACAGGCGGCGTTGTGGCCCTCGTTCAGATGACAAGCGGCGTCGTGGCCCTCGTCCAGACAGCAAGCGGCGTCGCGGCCCTCATCCAAACGACAAGCTCCGTTGGGGGTCTCATCCAGACGACAAGCGTCGGGGGTCTCGCCGAGAAGACAAGCACCCAGAGCCCCATGGAGACTTAGAGGTCCCTGGACCTCTTCTGAAGCTCTTACCCCCTCACCTTTGGCTAGATAGCCAATTTCCCAAGTGGCTGACCAAGCTTTCTTTGTCGGAGGTTCTGGAAGGGTTACTGCTGAGGTTCTGGGTGTTAAAGGGTCTGGGAGCATCTGAAGTCTGTAGCCCGGGGCCTCCTGAACCGGAAGCCTGTAGCCTGGGGCCTCCTGAACCTGAAGCCTGTAGCCAGGTCCCGTCTGAACCTGAAGCCTGTAGCCAGGCTCCGTCTGAACCTGAAGCCTGTAGCCAGGCTCCGTCTGAACCTGAAGCCTGTAGCCAGGGGCCGTCTGAACCTGAAGCCTGTAGCCAGGGGCCGTCTGAACCTGAAGCCTGTAGCCAGGGGCCGTCTGAACCTGAAGCCGGTAGCCAGGCGCCTCCTGAACTCTGTAGCCAGGCGCCTCCTGAACTCTTTAGCCAGGCGCCTCCTGAACTCTTTAGCAAGGCGTCTCTTCTAGCTCTTAGTCCGGCGCTGTCTCCAGCCTTTAGTCCGGCGCCAGGTTCTGTTCTCTCTCTCTCCAGGCGTCGGTTCCTGAGGGTCCTGTTCTGCCGACGGCCTCCGAGGTTGCTGCTCCGCCGACGGCCTCCGAGAGACCTGCTCCGCCGACGGCCTCCGAGAGACCTGCTCTGCCGACGGCCTCCGAGAGACCTGCTCCGCCGACGGCCTCCGAGAGACCTGCTCCGCCGCCGGCCTCGGAGGTTGCTGCTCCGCCGCCGGTCTCCGAGAGACCTGCTCCGCCGCCGGCCTATGAGATACCTGCTCCGCCACCGGCCGCCGGACATCTTTGCTAACCGGGGCCGTCCTACAGGACACCCGCCGGATTACCTGTCTCACAGGGGTCGTCCTTCGGGACGTCCGCCGGAGAACCTGACACGCCTAGGACGTCCGCCGGAGAACCCGCCACGTCGAGGCCGTCCTTCGGGACGTCCGCCGGAGAACCTGACACGCCGAGGCCGTCCTTCTGGACGTCCGCCGGAGAACCTGACATGCCTAGGTCGTCCGCCGGAGAACCTGACTCGTCGGGGCTGTCCTCCTGGACGCCCGCCGGAGAACCTGACTCGTCGGGGCTGTCCTCCTGGACGCCCGCCTGAGAACTTGACTCATCTTGCTTTGTTTTAGTTTGTATTTGGACATTTGTTTGACTCTAGCCCTCCGTCCTGCACCTCCCTCCACCCACCCGATCTAGTCTGTCTTCTTTGTCTTGCTTTAGGCTGTCTGGAATCCGGCCTTAAGGAGGGGGTTCTGTCATGATTTTAGGTTCTGTCTTAGTTTTGAATTATGGAATAGTTTGAGTTTTGTTGTGGTTTGATTTTGTTCTTTGTTTTATACTATCTGTTAGGGTTCTGTAAGCTTTTAGCTCAGTTCTGTTCACCTGCCAGCTCACCTCCCTGTTTTTGCCCTATTAGCTTGTCACTCCCCTGTCAGCAGTCACCAACCTATCAGTTCAGTTCTCTGTCAGTCACTTCCCTGCCTCTGATTAGTTCCAGCTGTTTCCCTGTAATTAGTTTTCACTCCATTTCACCTGTGCACTTCACTATATAGTTCTGCCTCAGTCTTTAGTTCTCCGCCAGATCATTAACGAGCCTTCGGTGAGTTTTGTCCAGCGTTCTTATTCTGATAACCTGTTGATATTACCCGGATTGCCTTTTTGACTTCTGAGCCAGCCTGACCCCTGAACCTGATTTTCCTGCCCTGTACGATTGATTACCTGTTTCTCTGACCTGGACCTGCCTTAGGATATTTTAAGTTTTTGCCTTAGCCTTGACTGTACTTTTGCCTGTTTTTGGACTGCCTTTCGTGTACCGGATGTTGGACTGTCATTTTGACCATTGAGCCTTGCCTGTCCCTGTTTTTTTATTAAATCCTGTTTTTTGCCTTCACCTCGCTTGTTTGGTTGAATTCTGGGTTTTCCTGATTCACGTTCATAACATTTTCTGCCAGTAACATGTCCAGAGCAATTCTATTCTGAAAAGCCATGAGTGAAGTCGCAGCCAGTTGTCCATGTATTGCTTCAAAAACACTCTGTGTCCAATTTCCTAGTTGTTGCACATTGTAATGAATGTGATTTCCATATTCTTGTAAATAGTACACCACCAGCAAGATGCTGATTCAATGCTGATTCAAGAACAAAATTTTTTGTTCTTGTGGTGTAGCCAAAGGGTAAATTTTGTCCATTGTGAACAGTTGGTAGTTGGAACAGTTTTGTTCATTACCTCTAGTAAACATTTAGCATCCATTACTGCTGGAACAACTTGGACCAGTTACTGCCTGGGACCCAAGCACACTACGCAGCTTTGTCCAGCCATGTTAGCAGCTTGCTCTACCATTAACAGCCAGTTGTTTGTTTGTCCTGAGACTCCTGTTGTGACCTGAAACCATTCATTGGTAGTAAGGGGGCTGTTTATTATTAAGGGTACCATCTCTGAATCTATTTTGGGTCCCCGTGTGAGTGTTCCTCCTGCCGAGATTTTGCTATTTATTCTGTTTACATTGAAGGCCGTTACATTAGGACAAAATCCTAAACGAACACAAGGGTCCTGTTCGTGTTGTCTCCAAATACAAAGCATTAATACATGACAAGGAGGATCTATGTATTGACCGGAGGATTCAGGTTTTTCTGGCAGTGGTTCACTAGTTGTATTGAATGTAAAAAAAAAATAATAAATAAATCTTTTCCTGCTAAATGCATTTGTCATTCTTGTTTTCCATATTTTAGCTCTATTGGAGTGGCCATATGATCTTTCTGTCCATCGGCCAGTGGTTGCAAAAACATTTCCCCAATAATGTCCTGACTGTTTTAGGCCGGTGCTGTCCAAGTACCAATCGTACCCTTTCCAGGAATCTCCGCTGTAGCCTCCTATGTTTATTTTGCTGATGTCTTGTACCAGAACTGCCTGAAATCTTGTACTGTTATAACAGAAATACAGATCTCCTGTTCTTCTATGTTCTGTTTTTAAACATGGGTTCGGGAAGGTTGTTGATAATTCGGGTGATTTGTCAAAATAGTCTATTGTGGTTTCTACCAGACTGAAGAAAACGCACACAATCAGCAGTAAAAGGGTATTCATCTTGCCTCTTTTAGTGCAATACGGCTTAATGCGTCATTCAAGCTGAATTCCTCTACTTGGTTCCGTAATGCTCTTTTGCTTCGCCGACTTTCGGATCTCGCCGACTCTATATGTTTGGGTCCACCCTATTATCGGACTTATAAGTACTTCCCCTATCGGAGCTTTCAGCTTGAATGACATTTTTACAATGAGATAAATGGATCCATGCGGACCTTTCTGCTATTTTTACTGCTGTAGGGGTGGTAAGGAGCACTTGAAGGGGTCCTTCCCACTTGGGTGAAGTTTCTGTTTCATGGCTACTGTGTCAAGGTTCATCTCAACTCATTTAACACACTCTTTAACAGTCTCAACAAAGAATTGTATTAAAACATTTCAAAAACTTCTTGCTGAACCAGCCTTAGAATACTTCACATTTTTCTAAAAACCTGAAACAGAAAACCCTTAAGTTTGTAAAAGAAAGCTCCACTATGTATATTTCCAGAATATTGTTGTGATGTTACTCAGAAGCATTCCCATGTATCTTTTGTCTTATTTTGAAAAGCTCAGCTTGAGAAAAAGGAAGTGTGTGCATACCCCAAGCACACACAAAGTCGTAATTGGTTGCTATTCAGGAAGTGGGTGTAGCCCAGGGCGGAGACAGGAAGTAGTTCTGTGAATCAGTTTCAGCTTGACATGCATCAAACCAAAGGATTAGTTGAATATGCCTTTCACCCAAAGCGAAGAGCTATTCTAACCCCATTATTCTCTTATATTTTTGATAATTTCTGCTTGTTTTAACAGACAGCTTTTGTAAGCAACCCTGGTTGTGTTTTATGTCCCCTATTTGAATCTTGTTTGAAAAATAAATAAATAAATAAAACTTTAAACTGTGGTATGCTGCGAACAGTAATTCATTGGTCTTCTTTTAAAAATATCTCCCCCTGATCATTTAACTGCTCCATACTGCTCTAGATAGACTTTTTATGAGTCTTTAGACCTTTTTCAGTCATCTAACATTAGTTTAATTGATAATACTCCCCAATACAATCTTAACCTCATCTAATTCAACCTTTTAACAAGTATCTTGTTCTCGGTTCTCCTGTGTTTAGTTTACCCTTAAAAAACTTTAAGCAGACATTACTCTGAGTGATTTCTTACATTTTCATTTATCCCTTATTATTATTGTTGCATTTTCTGCGTTCTTACAAATTTAGGATCTGTGTTCGTTAAATTATAATCACCCAGTGATCTATGAATCCTTATTTTATGTTTGCACCGTGACATTTTTCTCATATAATCTGCTAAATCAGTTTCTTCTTTCAGTTCCCATTCATTCTTAAAATATGGCAGCCTGTATTGCCTGCCAAACAATGTCTCATAGGTCTCGTAGCTTTGAGGGTGATATGAACAATTATTCTTTAAGTCTATGTGAAAGCACTGTCCTATCTTTTTGATCACTTGGTTTACAAAATGAGTGCTATTGTCACTGTAGATTTTTTTTTTTATATATATATATATATCATATCTAGGTACAATGTCTTTGCACAAAGCTTTAGCTACTGTTACTGCCTTTCCATTTAGAAAAGCATCTATTATCACTAGACAATACTTTTTATCTTCACTCTGATTTAATTCAATGAAGTCCATGTGAATTATTTGAAATGGGTAGCTGGGAGATGGAAACTTGCCTCAGTTCACAGTGTGAACTGTTGAAAATGCATACTGACTGACTGTGTAAATAGTCGTTTGTTTTCCTTTCATTAATTTGAAGCCTCTGTGAGGGCTACCAGTTCTGCAGCTTTTGCAGAGTATTTGATGGCAGTTTTTCTGCTTTTAAGACTTTTGTTGCTGTAACAACAGCATAACCTGTCTGTGTTTTAACATAGTTGTCTTTTCTTGATGAGCCATCTATGAAAAGAGTTTGTCCCTCGGTTAAGGGTTGATCTTTTAGATCTGGTCTGGATTTAGTCAACTCTTCAGCTATTTGTTGACAGTCATCTTTGTTGCGGGCCGCGATAAGGCGCAGGCCACACTATCTAGTTTAGATGAAAAGTAAGCAATTGGCTTCATTTTTGCACCGTGCTGCTGTACTAAAACCGAGGTCATGTAACAGCCTTTGCAGTCTACCATTTGAATAAACTGTTTATTGTAATCCGGCAACGCTAGAGCGGTGCTGGAAACTAAGGCCTGTTTTAGATCACAAAAGGCTTTTTCTGCTTCTGCCGTCCGGTTTAATTGTGTTGACATTTTCAATTCTTGTTTATACATTAGTTTTTGTAGAGGCCCTGCTATTTCCGGGTTCTTCTTTCTGCAGTAGTTTGTGAGGCCTAAAAGGGACATCATTTGTGCTTTGTTACAGGTTTTGGTGCTTGTAGTACAGCTGTCTTCCTTTCCTCTAAGATGGTTCTGCCTTGTGCATTCAGGTTATGACCTAAATACTTCACCGTTGTTCTACATAGTTGAAGTTTGTTTTTGCTGATTTTATGGCCTTGGCTGGCTAGATGATCTAATAGGGCTTTTGTATCTGTTTCACAAGTCTGCTTATCTGGAGATGCTAAAAGCACGTCATCCATGTATAGCAGAATTTGACTCCCTCCAGGAAGGTTATATTTTCCCATACTTGCGGACATTACTTGTGAATAGGTAGTTGGACTTTCACAGTAACCTTGGGGTAGCCTGGTGTAAGTATATCTTTGACCTTTAAAAGGTAAATGTAAACCAGAACTGACTTGTTTTGTCCACTGGCGAAGAAAAGAATGCATTTATGATGTCTACAACAGTGTAGTATGTTGAATCTGGTCTTAAAGTATTGAGAAGAGTGTAAGGATCTGATACGCATGGTGCTCTTTGCACTACTGCGTTGTTAACTGCCTGTAGGTCCTGGACCATCCTCCATCCAACTGATGGGGCCTTTTTCTTCACTGGAAAAATTGGAGTGTTGCATGGTGAGTCATCACATTTAACAATTACTCCTGCTGTAATGAGATTTTTAATCACTGGCTCAATTCCTTGTCGTGCATCAGGCTTTAAAGGATATTGTCTGACACAGGGTCTGTAGTCAGATTTGGGTGTTATTTGCACTGGTACTGCTCCTTTAACCAGTCCTACGTCAGTGAGACCCTGGGACCAGAGGGAAGGTGTTAGATCTTTTAACAGAATCTCCTCTCCCTTCGTTAAATTCATCATAGATCATGTTTGTGATGTTTCTTCATCTAGATGTACTCCAAACTGTACAGGCGTGCTTGCCCAGTCTTCTGCCCTTTGTGCATGATGCATTATCTGTCCCAACTGTTTCTAAACACCGTTTTTTTTTTTTTTAAACGACATGTGAGGGGAAATGCGTTCTGTTAAAACTCTGTTTTTTTTTTTTTTTTTGCAAGATTATTCCTGCTACCGCGGTGCTGTGAGCATCCGAGTAGAGGTAATCCGCTGTTATTGTTGCCGGTGTACACTTTTCAACTTGTTTTTCATAATCTGGATCCGATCCTGGGCTGTTTTTGTACCAGAGAGTGACATGCAGATCTTTTTCTGTCATTTCATCTTGTATTTTGCTTATAGCTTGTCTCCCTTCCTGTTTTAGGGCTGAGGCTGACTTGTGTGGAGGTGTGTTTGGGACGTCCAGAGTATAGTAGTAGTGAGGGTTTCCTGAACCCCTTTGCACAAGTACGTCTTCATGTTGTCTTTTTACCACAATGCTTCCATTTGCTGTGGGAACCAGGGTTAATCCTAATTGATACAACCCATCTCTGCCCAAGAGATTAACTGGGCAGCTGGGAATGTATAAGATTTGCATTTGGCATTTTTTTTCCTCGGGGTCATCCAGAGTTACTGGAGTGGTGACTGGGACCCTATTAGTGGTTCCACTTGCATTTCTGACCAGAATGGTTTCATCACTGAATTTACAGAATTGTATTTGTTCTCTGCAGGTGGTTCTGCATGCTCCGGTGTCACACAAAAATGTAATTTCTTTCCCATTCACCAGTAAGTTGATTTCTGGTTTAATTCCTCCCACCAAAAATAGTTCATACAGGTTTAGCATTACTTCTTCCTCTGGGGGTTCTTTTGCATTTTTCTCTTCATCGGTTAGTCATGCTAAATGGTTTTTCCTTTGTTTTTGATTGGGACAATTTCTTTGGATGTGTCCCAACTGTCCACACCTCCAACAGTCATCAGATTCTTTAAGACGACCGTGGAACCTTCCCTTCCCTCCTCGGCCTCTGCCCCTGCGTCTGTTATCGGGCTGGCCTCTATGGCCTTGATAAAACACTTCTTCTTCTGAGAGGAAAGTGTCTGATTTTGTTTTGTTTTTTTGTCGTTCTTTATCTTTGATTAATTTTTCTGCATGGAGTGCATGATTAATGTACTCTTCTGGGTTACCAGACGCCATGTCTATGTAATGTCGATTTATCCACTGTTGTATTGCGTTATTTGAACCTGCATGCAGAGCGTTCTTTAACTGCTGCTGATAGGGACTTTGGGCGTTTTGTTCCTCATTCAGACTTGAATGTATTTTGAACACAGCGGTCATCCTTACTCGGTGTTCATCAAAACTTTCATCTGTTTTTTGTTTGGTTCTTCCTATTTTTATTTTAATATGACCTTGGCCTACGGGCCCTGTTTCATCCTCCTTTTTCTTATTTCTTTGCCCTTTTACTCTGGATTTTGCTACTTTTTCCCACCATCCTAAATCCTGCCATCCTTCCTTTGCCATTTTGTGTTAATCATTTTTGCACTTCTTTGTTATTTTGTCTTTTAATTCTGCAATGTTTTGGGAATTGAGGCGTCCCTCAAATCCATATTTCTCAATCCACCTATTTAAATGTTTATTTTTGCTAGGATCTTTACTTTGTACAAATTTCCAGTCACTGCTGGTTAATCATTCTCTTATTTTGCTTGAGCTTTTTCCCATTTTGAATCAATTTGGACCAGTGTGTTTAATACCTAGGGTATTCTAAACACTGCGGTTTGTTTATCAGCAGGACAATACTAAAAACTATTGTGGTAATTTCTGCTTCAACCTTTTCAGTTGAGAAATTCTTGCCTTTGCATCCACAAAAGCCGTATTGTACTTTTCCTGCTGTTTTAGTATGGAATAATATAACCTAGTGGTTATATTGTTCCCAATCACACTCTCAGTCACACTTTTAAGCTTGTTTACCTGAACTAGTTCCACTTCTTTTATAGACGAAAAAATATCCTACTTTTACTACAGACATTTTCGGAGGCCTGCTCCCCTGGTAGGAATTATTATAGCTCTATTTTTTTTCTTGCCCGAACAGTGTCTAGAATTCCTCGGTCTTTTCTCTTTTATAAACGTAAAATATCCTACTTTTACTACAGGCATTTTCGGAGGCCTGCTCCCCTGGTAGGAATTATTTTACTCTATTTAGTCTTTTTCACTCAGGTTTTTGTTTCAATGAAAACCCTACTTACGAAATTTAAAAGACTCCGTCGTCCTCCTTTGTGTCTTAATCCCTCGGATCACCGTCAACCTTCAGAATCCAAGGGGACGGGATGAAACCCAGTCCTGTTAAAGGGTCTGAAGGACTCTTCAGTCCTGCTGTGGCCACAGTCTTTCTGGATTTCACCCGCGTCCACCAGTATCTTCAGGTATGTTGGGATCCGGCTCGAAGGACCAAGTTAATGTCAGGTCTAAACACCTAGAACATCATACAAATAGGGAAAGAAAGACACAAAGGCAATTAGTTTGGTTTCATTCTCGAGGAGAGTAGGAAGAAGACCGCACAGTTACAATCTCCTGCCCACTCTGTCGGTCTCAACGTTCTCCTCGATTTTATTAAGAAAGGGGTGTGTCCCTAAACAGATAGTTTACAGCCTCAGTTGTCAACAAAGATACACAGCTGAGTAATCACGTTCAGTCAGCACATAATCTTGTAGCTGAGTCCTCTTGTTTCATGAAGGGACAAACAGAGTCTCTTATGTTTCTTCACAGGGACATGAATAAGCTATCATGTGAGTAATATGATTATGTCAGAAGCTTACATTACTACATCATAACAAGATAAATCGATTAATGAAGTATAAACATTAATCTCAACAGGCATGTTTTTCAACCCATTCACAATGCAAATCCCGAGTTACACAAAACATAATTTGAGGAAATAACATTTTAAAGAATGATTTGCTCAGTAAAATCATTAACTTTTGGGACGCTCAGTTTTATTAATGCGATTATACCTCCGAGAGGCTAGGGGTCGCTGTAGCGATCAGTCGCTAAAATCAGCTAATCCTAAAGTTAAACAAAATGCCTGTAAATCAACAGTAATATTCCATATTAATGCGGTAATAACGCTCATAGCACTATCGAACGATGGCGCCGCATTAATTTTAAAAAGCTCCGGCTTTATTTTCGTCGTAATGAGTGAGCCGGATAACATAAACATTCATATCCCATCAATGGATGAAACCCTTGTGGAGATAACATTTGTTATAACCATAAATCATATCGGCAATGGCCTGATACAGAATGCTAGCACGAGCTACGTCTGTTAGCTCTTTGTGTTTAAAAACACCATATACACATTACACAAGCTTTCCAAACGAACCATGTAACTCTCCCTGCTCATTTCTCTGCCAGACCTGTCGGTGTCTCGTGTGAGTTCGGCCCACTTTGGCCATCGAAGGAAGAGAGCGGTGAAAGCAGAGGATTCGTTGGTTCTTAGCCCGCTAGCACGCTGCCGAAAGGGGTAGCAGCAGCAGACATGCGGCCATGAGCTAGCCGAAACGTGGTCGGAGCAGGCATCTCCGAGGTCCTGCATGCAGTCTTTGACCCGGTTGCAGTCGCGATTTCAGCTCTTTTTTGGTCCTGTGCCGACCTTCCGGCCGCTCCACGTTGTCTGGAATTAGTTCCGTCTGGAGTCCACTGAGGAAGCAAAACAAAGCTGGCATAGACGGATTCGTTCACTTCGGCATCTGTTTTAAGCAGAAGTGAGAGACTTATCTTTGATTCGGCTGGCAGTTTCTCCGATGCCAGCAGGAACTGAATTTCAGAGAGGCTGAAACCCCAGCCACGCACTCCGTCAGATGTCCCAGGCAGAAGAGTGAAGACTGAGAGTCTGGCCAGAAGTGATCTGACCAACTGTCTGTGGGAGTGGTCTAGGCTCATGGCAGCATCCCTGCAGCGAGGCTGTCTCAGCCTGAATGTGTGAAAATCCTTTTGGTCCCTCCCCCATGGTACATGTTCAGAATTCAATCTGACCTCATTCATTCTCTCATCATGGCTTTAATATCATGGCACAACACCTTATTCTATGTGTGTGCAGAGTTTGCTGTTAAAAGATCGCCAGTGCTCGAATTATCCCTTTCAACTATTGTCCTGATATCAGCTCTCGGGCTGATATTCACCGGACAATACCTAACAGACAGAGAGTTATTAATTAAACGTCAAATACTTTTAAGTAGTGTATAATTTTGCACAACACTGTGTATTGTCACCCAGTCGGCCTGATTGCCTGGCACAAAATAATAAAAATAAAGGGAACACTTAAACAACACAATGTAACTCCAAGTCAGCCACACTTTTGTTAAATCAAACTGTCCACTTAAGAAGCAACACTGTTTGACAATCAATTTCACCTGCTATTGTGCAAATAGAATAGACAACAGGTGGAAACTATAGGCAATTAGCAAGACACCCCCAATATAGGAGTGGTTCTGCAGGTGGTGACCACAAACCACTTCGCAGTTGCTTTCTGGCTAATGTTTTGGTCAGTTTTGATTGCTGGCGGTGCTTTCATTCTAGTGGTAGCATGAGATGGCTTCTACAACCCACACAATTGACTCAGTTAGTGCAGCTCATCCAGGATGGCACATCAATCCGAGCTGCGGCAAGAACGTTTGCTGTTTCTGTCAGCGTAGTGTCCAGAGCATGGAGGCGCTACCAGGAGACAGGTCAGAACATCAGGAGACGTGATGGAGGCCAGAGGAGGGCAACAACCCTGCAGCAGGACCGTTACCTCCACCTTTGTGCAAGTAGGAACAGGAGCACTGCCAGAACCCTGCAAAATTACCTCCAGCAGGCCACAAATGTGCATGTGTCTATTCAAACGATGAGAAACAGACTCCATGAGGGTGGTATGAGGGCCTGACATCAACATGTTGGGGTTATGCTTACAGCCCAACACCGTGGCTTTTGGCTTTTGCCAGAGAGCACCAAGATTGGCAAATTCACTACTGGCGCCCTGTACTCTTCACAGATGAAAGCTGGTTCACACTGAGCACATGTGACAGATGTGACAGGAGTTTGTGGGGCATTTTTTGGGGGGGCCACACAGCCCTCAATGTGCTCGCAAGAGGTTGTCTGACTGCCATTAGGTACAGAGATGAGATCCTCAGACCCATTGTGAGACCATATGCTGAGACAGTGTCTTTCCCACGGCCAAAACTGAACAGATTATATTCAAGATGACGGCGCCCTGAGCAGCTGCGGCGGCTGCTACAGCTCTCGACAACCTGCAAGCATTTCTACAAAATATGTCGCCTAGCACGCTACAAACTATACATCAATCCAGTAGATCAGTTTATCCATGCAGTAGGTTAGTATATGCCCGCCTGTGCATGCTGGAGTTACGGTCATCAAGTGTTTTTGGACTCGTAACTACAACTACTCCAGATTGTTTATGTAGCTTCAGAGTGCTTCGGGCACAAGTCCCAGAGGTTCACAATGCAGCGGACTCGCCAAGCAGCACACGTCGGAGGAGGAGCAAGCGTGTGACCGGGGGCGGAAACGCGGCTGTCAAGGTGGGCTAACAGTTAACCTAAAAACTAACTCCTACAAACCGCCGCTTCCATCCATCTTGCTCTCCAACGTCCACTCACTGGACAACAAAACAGATCACCTTCAACTTGAACTCTCTTCAAAGAGGAAGTTTAGAAACTGCTGCACTCTCATCCTGACGGAGACATGGCTTAACTAATCGACAACGGCATTAGCCTGGAGGCGCTCGCTACTTTCTGCACCGACAGAAACTGCGGACTAAGCGGTAATTCCAAGGGGGTGGCCTATGTGTTTACATCAACAACAACTGGTGTAAAAATGCTAGCTCTGTCGCCAGCTACTGCTCTCCGGACATTGAGCTTTTGACTATTAACTGCAGACCTTTCTACCATTCAGGGAGTTTACAGTTGTTAGCATCACTGCTGTTTATGTGCCTCCCAGCGCTAATACTAAAGAGGCTATGAGTGTTCTCTATTGGACTATCACTGAGCTGCAATCTGCACTGTCTTTTCATCATTGCTGGGGATTTTAACCAGCCCAATATGAAGGCTGTTCTCTCTCATTTCAAACAACACATGGATTTTCCAACTCGGGGAGCGAACACTCTAGACTTGGTTTACACCAATATAACCTCTTTGGGAGGTTTGAGGCACTAAACAGCACTCCAGCAGTTAAAGCTGTTCCCCATCAGGAAGAGGAGGTCCTCTGCCTGACACCGCCGACTTGTGGAAGACTCTGAGGAGAGTCAACCCGCGGAAGGCCCCAGGTCCTGACAACATACCTGGGCGGGTGCACAAGGAGTGTGCAGGTCAGCTAGCTGGTGTCCTCACAGGACATCAGGTTAGCGAAGCGGAGGCACAGTCGAAAACTCCAGGATCTTTTCCACATAGCCAGCAACACCAGGAGCTTGTGGCAAGGCATATGGGCAATTACAGACTACAACACACCATCCCCCCTGGTGGGTGAAGTTGATGCTGACTTCCTTAACAGACTAAAAAACTTCTTTGGGCAGTGACAGCTGTTCCCCGTCAGGAAGAGGAGGCACTCTGCCTTGACACGTCTTGAAGACTGAGAAGAGTCAACCCGCTGGAGGCCCCAAGCCCCGACAACATACCTGGGCGGGTGTTCAGGGAATGTGCAGGTCAGCTGGCTGGTGTCCTCACAGACATATTTTACACCTTGCCTGACTAAGCCACAGTGCCAGCATGCTTTAAGTCTGCCTCCATCATTCTGGTGCCAAAGAAACCTCAAGTCACCACATTTAATGACTACCGGCCTGTTGCACTGACTCCCATCACGATGAAGTGAGCTCTTCACCTGAGCCTGGCACACCTGGAGGAGAAGAACACCCATGTGCGGATGCTGTTCCTGGACTTCAGCATTCAACACCATCATTCCACAGCATCTGGTAGGAAAACTGAAACATCTGGGCTTCAGCACACCCCTTCGCAACTGGACACGCGCCGCTGCCGTAGCTGCAGGATGCCCACAGATTCGGAGCCGGGACATCCCCATTGCGGCAAAGTCAGAGTAAAGAAAAATTTTTACTTTTATTTCTCTTTTTCACCCATAAGGTGATATATTTTGTGCCTGGGCAGAACCTATTAGGAATTAGTTTAATGCTTAATTATTCTGAGACGGAGTTTGTTTTAACTGTGTGTTGAATTTTTCTGATATTGTGCATGTAATAAGTGATTCTGCTGTGTTTGATTTGGTTGGTGACACATTGGCTACGCCGTTAGCCGACTCAGAACGTTCTTTCTTTCTCCTCCTTTTCTTCATTCTCCTTCCTTTGTCTACATGTTCAGTTTCCCGCATTTTCTTTGAAGTCCTTTGTTCAGGAGACCGCCTCCTGATCAAAGCCCACCCTACACTAGGAGTGTGCACTAGATAGGTCATTAGGACCTCCTCCTCACGCGTCACGCAAGGTTGTAGGTCATATGTCGTCATAGTCGCCATCTTGGAAAGGTGCAAGATAGCTTTAGACGGTTAGTTTAGCGTGTTGTGGAGTACAGAAGCGTTCCCCATCTAGCTTCAGGTCTGTTTTCTCAAAGCTATTTTGTCTTTCAATGCTGCTATGTCAAAGTGCTGACTTCTTGAATGTGATGTTAAACAACTGTGAATTGAATTAAGAATTGCTACCTCTCATTTAATCCATTTTGACTTGTTTTATTTTCATTTATTTTCTTTTTCATGTTCCTTCAGTAGCGAGTAGTGTTTTCTAGTGTTTTTATTAAATAGAATAATTGCTGTAACAGGGATTTAATAAATAATAACGTGTGAAATAGTAATTGTAGTTATTTTGGTCCAGAAGTTGAATGGTCTCTAAGAGCAAAAGAAGTACCTCTTTTTGAGTTAACAACTGAATTAACTGAGACATTTTCATTGGTTTGTGATAAGAAGTAAGGGTTAAATTGCAGTTATAATTTGAGTTATCAACGTGTTAAAGAAATGTCAATGTAATCATTTTCTTTTTATTAAGGAATGTTCTACTGTTTTAACTTCACACAGGAAGAAACAGATGTTTCTCCTAGACAAGGAATCTCTTGCTGTATATGTTAATCCTACACCTCTTTGTATGCCAACCCCATGTTGTAAAACCCCCCTTGTCCTTTCTTTTGTTTCTTAACCCTCATGTTGTGAACTCCTGAATCCTCCTGTCCCTTCTTTGATGTAGGAGCCATTTCTCTATTTTGTTTTAGAACTCAGATTATTTAATTCATTTGTATTTATTTGGTTATTTGTTGCATTTAGAATACAGTTGTTTAGAATACAATTATTTCTTAGTAAATTGTTTAATTAGTTAATTGATTTTGTTTGGGTTTTGGGTGTGTCTGGTGTATAAATACATGGACTCCAGGTAGCTCAGGATGGAAAGTGGGTGGGCTTATGGTTTTTTACCAGTCTTCCAGTGCTGCAACCAGGGCAGTCTACCAGTCCTTTCAGGAAGCAAGTCACTCAGCCTGGTTAGTCAGTGAGTAGCAGGTGAAGCGAGCACAAAGGCTGAAACCAGGGCAGCCAAGGCAGCAAGTAGGTTTTCTGTTTGTATCATGTTTATTTTTTCCCTGAAGAGGCCTGGAATAAACTCTCAGAACTGCATTTTTTGACGTATTTTGAGAATTTTTTGTACTGCGTAAACCCGGAAACCCACTATTCATCAAGTAACTATTTGATTTACATTTAATTTTTGTTCGTTTACTTTTAAGTTCTTCCATAGACAAGTAGTCATTACAACAAGTAAAAAACCCGGCCTTGGACCTTTGTTTTCAACGATATCAAATCTGCTGATGAGTGGATGGTGAAGCCAGGAGGATTCCACTTCTTTGTTCTTGGACGATGTCAGGAGGAGGAAGTGCCACGCCCACAAGCCATGAGGTGCCTCAGATATAAGCCACAAACACTCATGTCCCTCTTCGATGACAACGGTATGTACAAAGATTGCTAATGCTGTAAAGGAAAAGCGGCCAGACGATTGGAGTTTGATGATAGCAATCAATGTTAAAGTACAAGTTTATCAACATGAAGATGAGTTAAAGATTGAATTAAAGCATTGCACTCCTAAACAAAGCAAGTGGATTTGAAATATAAACGGAACAAAGGCAACAACAAAGTTACATGCAGTTTAAAGTTTGTGCAAAAATGTCTGATGTAACAAAACCACAGATGGCAAAGAGTGACTCAGAGGTTTCATCCAAAAGAAGCATTAAATTCACAGAGAAAGGCTTGATGTCATATATGAAAACATGCCAAGATAAAAGAACTGCTAAATTGAAACAAGCAAAACGGATAAAAGATGATTTAAATGTGTTGATGGACTCCAAGGATAACGCTGACTCAGTCAAGTCACTTCTGACTACATTTATGCAATGTTGTGAGGATGCAGAGGTGTCGCATAAACAATTCACAAGTTTGCCACTCCCCTGTGATGAACTTAAGAAACAAAATGAACATTTTCAAAGTAAAATGAGTACTTACCTGGCGTTTACTGAACGTGTCACGGGCTGGTTATGTGAACTGAGTGAGCCCTTTGTGATACCAAATGCTGATGACCAAGCCAAAGACAACGCTGAATATTTAATTAACTCTGAAGACAGTGTTTCCAATGTGTGCTCTGTAAAGTCCAATGTATGCTCTCAATTGTCCCGTGTCTCTTCCACTGCATCTGCACGCATAAGAGCAGAGGCTGAAAGAGCAGCGCTGCTGGAGCGTGCTGCAGCTCTCAAAAGGAAGCATCAGCTTGAAGCCATGGAGGAGAAGCTAAAGCAAGAAAAGGAGCAATTTGAACTTGAGACGGAACTAGCGGCTGCTAATGCAAAGCTTCGCGTATTAGAAATAAATTCACAAGGTGGCTCGAAATGTTCTGATGGCATGAACTCTTACATTAAAAGGGGTATTTGTAAGTCGGCGCCAAAACTTAATCCAAGTGCCAACATATTTGTCCCTGAGGACATGGACGTTGTTAAAATGTCCTCTGCAATCTCTGAGCATCCAGTTGTTCGATTGAAACATAAGTCAGCAATTCAAAACACTGAGCCACAAAGTGTCCATGTTCAACTAAATGTTCAAAGTCCAGACACAAGTGTAAAGCCACAACTGGGAGAATTGGATCATCAAACCAGTATAATTAACATCATGCAAAGGCAAAATGACATCACTGCCATGTTGGTTCAGCAGAGTCAGAGTTCGGTCTTGCCACCAAGAAACATTCCAATTTTTGATGGCAACCCTCTTGAATACAAATCATTCATAAGAGCTTTTGAGAACAGCGTGGAGGCCAAAACATCTAACTTGAGCGATTGTTTACACTTTCTAGAACAATTCACTAGGGGACAACCTAGAGACCTTGTACATAGTTGCCAGCATTTACCATCGGAATTGGGCTATCTTCAAGCTAAAAATCTTCTTTCTGAACATTTTGGAAATGAATACAAGATTGCACATGCCTATATGGATAAAATTAACAACTGGCCAGCTATTAAAAGTGAGGATATTAAATCACTGCAAGCATTTGCTCTGTTTCTTAAGGGATGCTCAAATTTAACGAAACACCTCATTCATATGAAAGAACTGGACTTGCCTTCTAATATGAGGAGCATAATCTTTAAGCTTCCCTACAAAATGAGAGAGAGATGGAGAAATGCAGCCTGTGACCTGCAAGAAAAAAGGAATCAAAGAGCACTATTTACTGATCTTGTTGCTTTTGTTGAAAAGCAGGTTAAAATTGCATCTGATCCGTTGTTTGGCAATATCACTGATGTTCAACAGCTCATCTCTAAAAACCCCAGTAGCGGCCTTACAAAACTAAAGAAAAAGGGGAGCAGCTTTTTCACAAAAGTCCTTTCAGTGAATAATGAATCATCTGAAGATGAGATGAAGTCCTCTAAAAACCACAACTGTTTGTATTGTTTCAAAAGTAATCACTCAGTTGACAAATGTTTTAAGTTCAAAGACAAGCCACACAAGGATAAAGTGAACTTTAAGGAAAAAGGCATGTGTTTTGGCTGTTTAAAGGTGGGACACATAAGCAAAGAATGCAGAGGTCGCTTGATCTGTACTGTGTGTCACCAACAACATCCCAGTGTCCTGCACATTGACAAGGAAACCACAAAAGCTTTCTCCAGATGTCCACAGAATTCTCTGAGAACCACGTCCACAATGACTCAAACCTGTAGTCATATTAGGGTCTGTGATGAAGATAATTCAATTCTCTCTATTGTTGCAGTTCAAGTTAGGAGTCCAAAAACCAACACAACTGTGCATACATATGCATTTCTGGACCCGGGCAGCACAGCAACATTCTGCACAGAAAGTCTGGCCAGAAGGCTGCAACTGAAGGGCAAGAGAACAAGCATTCAGCTGCAAACGATGGGTCATAAAGACATTGTGAGTACAAACATCATCTCTGGACTGCAAGTAGCAGCGTTTGATAAAAATTTCATTGAGCTTCCAGATGTCATGACACAAAAACGAATGCCTGTTTCAAAGCGAAATGTTCCACAACAGGAGGACATTAACCAGTGGCCATACCTGCAAAGTATCTGTCAAGGTTTTGTTTACCGATGAACTCAGGACGCACACACGGAACTAAAAGTTTGAGTTTTTATTGAAAGAAGTGAGCTGGGTGATGAGTGATGAAGACCGGAGGTTCAGGACTGCAGAAAGTCAGGGATGTAGATGATGGCAGGAGCTGACGGCCCGGAGACAGAGAGTCCACACTTGCTAGGTGCTGCTCGGCTAGCAGGCCTCATAGCACTCAGGTTAGCAGTTCATTGGAGACACCAGGGCACAGAGCTGAGCTTCACCAGGGCGGCTAGTCAGGTTAGCAGAACTTGAGAGACACCAGGGCACAGAGCTGAGCTTCTCCAGGGCGGCTAGTCCGGTTACAGAACTTGAGAGACACCAGGGCACAGAGCAGAGCCTTTCCAGGAACAAACAGTGAACGAACAGTCTTTAGAGTGACTGGCAGGACTAACCTTAACAACAGGAGCAAAACAAAGCTTCCAAGGCAAAACAGGGACTGGCATGGAGAGGTGTGGAATGATGACGGCCCAGTGCTGAACTGAAGGCAGAGGGAGGTTTAAATAGAGTACTTCACAGGTGGAACAAGGGTCTGGCTAATTGACTGATAAATGATTATCAGGTGTGACTGACTGCTGAGGAGGTGAAGTGAAAATTGACAGAAAATAACTGATGACTGAAAACTAACAATAACTAAAGTCAAACCTAACCCAAAAGAGATGAAAAAATGAAAACAGAAAAACAAAGCCAAACCAAAACTCAACCATGACAGTATCAAGCTCCACAACTTAGATGCTGATGTAGATTTACTCATTGGCACAGACGCACCTAAAGTAATGGAGCCGTGGGAGCTGATAAACAGCCAGGATGATGGCCCATATGCAGTTTGGACTCGAGTTGGATGGGTCATCAATGGACCACTTAGGAGTGAAAGGAGAAAGACAGACTGTCATGCTTTCACCGCAAACAGGATTTCTGTACAAAATCTGGAAACAATGTTGATTGAACAATATAATCATGATTTCAATGAAAAAACATCCCAAGAACAGATTGAAATATCCAGAGAAGATATCAAGTTTATGGATATCATGAACAATACAGCACATTTAATCAATGGACATTATTGCATTGATTTGCCTTTTAAGGCTGAAAATGCCACCTTGCCAGTGAACCGCTGTATTGCAGAGCAACGTCTTCAAAGCCTTAAAAGGAAGTTTGATAAGAGCATCACCTTCAAGAAAGACTACATTGCATTTATGGATGACATGATATGTAATGGATATGCTGAAGTTGTTCCAAGTGATCGCTTAGTGGGCAGTGAGGGAAAAGTGTGGTATATACCCCACCATGGTGTTTATCACCCCAGAAAAGGCAAACTACGAGTTGTTTTTGATTGTGCTGCAACATTCAAGGGGACCTCACTGAATTGCCAGCTGTTACAAGGACCAAATCTGACCAACTCAGTTGTGGAAGTCCTTGTACGCTTTAGACAAGAGCCAATTGCCATTATGGCAGATATTCAAGCCATGTTTCACCAGGTCTGTGTTCCAGAGAAACATAGAGACTTTCTTCGCTTCCTCTGGTGGCCCAATGGTAACACATCACAAGTTCCACAAGAATATCGAATGACAGTGCATCTGTTTGGAGCAGTGTCCTCGCCGAGCTGTGCAAATTATGCATTAAGAAGAACAGCAGAAGATAATGCTCAGCAATTTCCAGCCGAAGTGGTCAGTACATCCAGCATAATTTCTATGTGGATGATTGCCTGAAATCTTTGCCTACAGAAGAAGAAGCAATAAAATTTGCCCAAGATCTGACAGCTCTTTGTAACAAAGGAGGATTTAAGCTCTCCAAGTGGATCAGTAATAATCACACGGTGTTGCAAACATTTCCAGACAACATCAAAGCAAAGGAAATACTGGAACTGGATTTGGAGCTTCCAATGGAACGGGCACTTGGCTTACAGTGGTGCACTCAAGGTGATGTCTTTAAATTTAAAGCTTCATTTCCAGAGCGGTCGCACACGAGAAGGGGAATACTGTCAGTAGTAAGCTCATTGTATGATCCTTTGGGTTTTCTCGCTCCCTTCATCATCACTGGCAAAATTATACTACAAGAGCTATGCAGGAGAAACCTGGGCTGGGACGATGCTGTTCCTAATAATTTCTCCAATCAATGGACCGACTGGATGAAAGATCTGAAGAGGATCTCAGAGTTTGAAGTGGACCGCTGTATTAAGCCTAAAGACTTTTGTCCTGTTACTGCACAGCTTCACCACTTCTCTGATGCCAGTCAAGTGGGATATGGTACAGTGTCGTATCTAAGATTAAAAAATGAGCATCACATACACCTAGCATTCATCCTGGGAAAGGCCAGAGTTGCTCCTCTTAAGCAGACAACCATTCCTCGTTTGGAGCTCACTGCAGCTGTCCTCGCTGTTCGAATAGACCAACTACTACACAGAGAGTTGCACCTTGAACTTGAGACATCTGTTTTCTGGACTGACAGTACCACTGTCTTAAAGTACATCTGCAATGAAGCAAAGCGTTTTCATACCTTTGTTGCAAACAGAGTGTCCATCATCAGAGATGCTACACAAACTGATCAATGGAGACATGTGAGCTCTAAAGATAATCCAGCTGATGAAGCATCAAGAGGGATGAAAGCGGAAGACTTTATGGAGCAAAGTAAATGGATTAATGGTCCTAAGTTCCTGCTTGAGTCTGAAGATAAATGGCCTAAACTGGAAGTAAGGTATGACTCTCTTCCTGCTGATGATTCTGAAATAAAAAGGAATGTGACTATCAACGCTGTTGTTGAGAAGATTAAATGCCCTACCAGTGTTTTCATCTCCTATTTCTCATCTTGGGCAAAGCTAAAGACATCTGTAGCTTGGGTTTTAAAGCTCAAAAAACTCCTTATTTTGTTGTCTCAAAAAAGACAAGAGTTTTCTGCCATGTTACAGCAGTCTGCAGAAGATGGAAACACCAAGCAGGAAAAGGTGTCACAAAAGATGCAGCAATTTAAAGCTAGGCTGAAGAAGCAGTGTTTGACATCTGAAGATCTGGCTAAAGCAGAGCATTTCATTATTCAGTTTGAACAACATCGCAGGTTTGGTCCAGAGATCACCTCGATCAAAGCCAACAGGATTGTTTCTAAAGACAGCCAGCTGTACAGACTTGATCCAGTGTTGGACAATGGAGTCCTCAGAGTGGGTGGACGCCTCAAAAGAGCTGCTATGCCGTCTGAAACTAAACATCCTGTCATCCTGTCCAAAGACATGCATGTGGCAACATTAATTCTGTTCTACATTCACCATCTGCTTGGTCACGCAGGAAGAAACCACATGCTGTCCAGGCTGCGTCAGAGATACTGGATAATCAATGGAAACTCTGCTGCCAGAAAAATCTTGTCTGATTGTGTGACCTGTAGAAAAAATAGAGGAAAGCTTTTGGAACAAAAAATGGCTGACTTACCCCAGGAAAGGGTTGCACCAGACAAAGCTCCATTTACAGATGTGGGAGTTGATTATTTTGGCCCCATTGATGTTAAGAGAGGCAGAAGTCTGCTCAAACGGTATGGAGTAATATTCACGTGCCCAACAAGTCGTGCTGTTCATTTGGAGGTGGCTCATACCCTTGATGCAGACTCTTGTATCAATGCAATTAGAAGATTCATCTGTAGACGTGGTCCAGTCTCTTCCATCAGGTCAGACAACGGCACAAATTTTGTGGGAGCCAACAGAGAACTAAGAGAACATCTGGCTGCCTTGAACCAGAGCAAAATACAAAGAGTTCTGGTCCAAGATGGCATAAACTGGCACTTTAATACACCGGTAGCTTCACATCAAGGTGGTGTCTGGGAGCGCTTGATTCGTTTTGTCAGAAGTATACTCACCTCAGTTCTAAAACAGCAGGTTGTGGATGATGAAACTTTGCAAACTGTTTTCTGTGAGGCTGAAGCCATTTTGAATGATAGACCCATCACACTGGTCTCTGACGATTCAAATGATTTAGAAGCCCTCACACCAAATCACATCCTGACACTAAAGAACAAACCTGTTATGCCACCCGGACTGTTTCAAAAGCAAGATCTATACCTCAGACGACGTTGGAAACAAGTACAGTATATGGCTGAACTGTTTTGGAAAAGATGGATCTCTGAGTATTTGCCTTTGATGCAGGAAAGACAAAAATGGATGAGACCGAGAAGAAACATCACTGCTGGCGATATTGTCCTGATTGCAGATGTGACGGCACCCAGAGGATGTTGGCAGATGGGGAGAGTCCTGGCTGTCAACGCTGATGCACGAGGACTGGTTCGTTCAGTGCAACTTCGGACCAAAACCAGTGTGTTGGAGAGACCAGTGACGAAGCTCTGCTTGCTTTTGGAAGCATCTGCGGACTAAGGACATTTTATTCTTTCTTTCTCTCTCTTCCTTTCTCTCTGTCTATATCCAATCTCTTTGCAGGTTCATCATAAAGAAGAATGAAGAACCCAGAAGATTTGCATTGAAATATTTGTATTGAAATTGTTGTTAGAATAGCTCCTTTAGTTAGAGAAGTAATTGTGATGTAATGCACAATTAGGGGCCGGAGTGTAGGAGCCATTTCTCTATTTTGTTTTAGAACTCAGATTATTTAATTCATTTGTATTTATTTGGTTATTTGTTGCATTTAGAATACAGTTGTTTAGAATACAATTATTTCTTAGTAAATTGTTTAATTAGTTAATTGATTTTGTTTGGGTTTTGGGTGTGTCTGGTGTATAAATACATGGACTCCAGGTAGCTCAGGATGGAAAGTGGGTGGGCTTATGGTTTTTTACCAGTCTTCCAGTGCTGCAACCAGGGCAGTCTACCAGTCCTTTCAGGAAGCAAGTCACTCAGCCTGGTTAGTCAGTGAGTAGCAGGTGAAGCGAGCACAAAGGCTGAAACCAGGGCAGCCAAGGCAGCAAGTAGGTTTTCTGTTTGTATCATGTTTATTTTTTCCCCGAAGAGGCCTGGAATAAACTCTCAGAACTGCATTTTTTGACGTATTTTGAGAATTTTTTGTACTGCGTAAACCCGGAAACCCACTATTCATCAAGTAACTATTTGATTTACATTTAATTTTTGTTCGTTTACTTTTAAGTACTTCCATAGACAAGTAGTCATTACATTTGATGTCTGACAGTAAAGGCAAAGAGACAGAGGTAGCCCAGGGCAGACGGACCCAAGACTGTGACGGAACAGGCCTCACGATCCTGGCTCCTCTGCCCTTTTTCTGTCGGAAGAGTCTACCTTGTGTTTGTGTTGGTTTTCTTTCTAGGATAAAAGGGTTATTAAACTTAACCCTATCACAACGTTTGCTGGATAAGTCTAATCGGTCAACAACCGGTTAGATCACACTTTTCCAGCATAAATAAGTTCATAACAGCTAATTAACAAATGCATTGTTACAGGCTTATAGCCCTTGGATCACAACCATTTGAATTATATTTGTTATAGCTACTATTTGAGTTTCAATTATCTATTATTAAATTATAATAGCAAATTATAATTAATAATAATATTCATAATCAAACAGGTTTCTGGCATAACAACAGAGAGGAGGCGGAGGAGCTGGTGGGCTGGTGCAGAGACATAGCCTGATCCTGAAAGTGGAGAAGACGAAGGAGATCATCGACTTCAGGAAGAACTGGCCTCGCCACACTCCACAGCTCATCAACAGCTCAGGTGTGGAGGTGGTCAGCAGCACCAAATTCCTAGGGGTGCACATCACAGAGAACCTCACCTGGTCTGTGAACACCACCTCACTGGTCAAGAGGGCACAGAAGCGCTTGTACTTCCTGCGGAGGATGAGGAGCGCCCACCTGCCCGCGCCCATCCTCAAGTCCTTCTACAGAAGCACCATAGACAGCAGTCTGGCCAGATTTCTCTCTGTGTGGTGTGGAGGCTGCAGCGCCTCAGACTGGAAGAACGTGAGGAGAGTGGTGAGGACAACAGAGAGGATCATCTGGGCTCCTCTTCATTTCAATAAGGACATTTCAGCACTGCGTGTCCCGAGGCTGTAACATCATCAGTGACCCCTCACACCCCCACTATGGACTGTTCTCCCTGCTGTCCTCTGGGAAGAGGCTTCGCAGCATCTGCTGCAGGTCCACCAGGTTCTGCAACAGCTTTTCCCCCGTTGCCATCAGACTGTTGAACTGTTAAACTCTAAACAAGAACTTTATGGCCTTTTTGCATCATTATTTTGCACTGCCGACGTTGTTGAAGTTTTATAATCAATTTAAATTTAAAAGTACAGAACTGAATGTTTACTGCATTTTTGCACCTTTATTATTTTCCACTGCCAACATTGAACTTTTCAAATTAATGCCTTTTTTGTACCATTATCTTTGCACTATAAACATGGTTGAGCATTCTTCTTCACACTTTTTTAAAATTTTTTACACAAAACTTTTTTTTTTTTTTTTTTTCCCAGTGTCCTGTCTAGCAATGTGGCAATAGGAATTGATGTCTCAATGCCAGATAGAGCTCGACAGATTTTGCTTTTACAAGTGGAGCGAACAGCTTTCGCCATAGTGCTCCACTTGATTTATGCTTGTAAATAGCTTTATTGTGATTCCTGCAGGGAGACTTTCAAATTATATGGACATTACAATGGGAGAGTAAAGGAAGAAAAAGAAGTGAGAGAGAAAAAAAAGAGTAGAGGTGAAAGAAAGAAGAGATAAAAGGGAGAGAATGATAAAACCTTCTTCGTCTGCTCCATCACCTGGAAAGAGAGGTGCAAAAAGAACAGCACAACCAACAGACATAAAGCAACAGATACAATCGAATAACACTTAGATGCCATTGCTAAATCATATATATTATTATGTAAGCTGACATGTGTAATGTGATACCTGAAAAAAGAAAGTGAAAGAACATAAATAAATAAATAAATTATAAGCTTACTGTATATAAGTGAACATTTAATACCTGGCACCCAGCACCTGTGGGAGTTTGTGAGAGTGCACTAGTTTAGTTGAAAATTATCCAGAAGGAAATAGCTTGATAGTGGTTGTGGAGAATCAAAGGCCCGCCTTCCCCGAGCACAGAGGCAGGATTCAGGGGACCCATAATCCCGGACTCCCAAAGGGGTCCCCAAAGCAGGGCGCCCAGGAGGGGCCGTCACAGGATATCTGCAACCCCCCCCCCCCCCCCCCAAGGAAAGAGTAGAGACGACCCCGAGGAAATCCCCCAGCCACCGCAATGCAAACGCCCCCAAGAGCCGCGGTGACGAGCCCGTGGGCTCCGCCGGCAGCTAGCCCTGCTGAAGTGGTCCCGGCCATGGGCCCTGGGGGCCAGAGGCCCCAGGGGCGCCCCGCCCCCGCGACGGGGGCCCCGGCCGCCCCCCGGGGGACCAGGCCCCGCGAAGAAGGCACCGGGAGTAGGCCGGCGCATGCCCGGGAACCCGCCCCAAACCCGAAGCCCACCAATGCGCCAGAGGGCCAAGACGCCTGCCAGTGCAGCGGAGGAGGGCAGGACGTGGGGGGATGGGCTCCGCACCTAGCGGAGAAAAAAAAAGGAAAACTCATTCACACCATCCCTCCCTTGTGCCCCACTCACCACACAAACAGATTAAAAAAAAAAAAAGAAAAAAGACGCTGTACACACATTCCCACATAACCCTCGCATCCAACACTGACCAGAGGGGGGGATCACCCCAAATCGACTATACGACTGCTTGTGCCCGACCCCCAAACCCCGGCCCCGCCCCCAGACCAGACGCCCCCCGGACCGGGCCCCCCAAAGAGGGTGGGCCAACACGACCCGTACATGCCACCCAGCCAGAGCCCCCCTCACCCCCTAAATACCTAATAAACCCCTTCCCTCCCCCACCTTACCCTAGCCACCCCTGCCCCCCGCCCCTCCTGGGGGGAGCGGAGGCGTCAGCCCCAGACCTGGCAAGCCGCTAACTACCCATTGCTGACTACCCATTGCCCACTCAGATGTTGTGTTGTTGCATGTTGTTCTCAAGTGCGTTTAAAAACTGGGAGCGCTGAAGAGGGTGCGCGGCACAGCCCACCCCCCCTCCGGAAGGAAGCTGGTGCCAGCGCACCCCCTCCGGGCAACTGCCCAGAACCCTCAATGTCTAAGTGCGAGAGGAGGTGAAGGGAGCCGTCCGAGGTGAGGCTCACACAACATAAGCCCCCCCTAACCCTAAGGACCAGGACCGGGACAGGGGGCCGGACACAAGCCCACCAGAACGTCCATCCCCCCCCCACACACCCGTAGATTTAATGCCTCCCCAACAATAACGTTCAAACAACTCACCATACATTCGACAGTAGACATCCAGGCTGGGTAAGTCCCTACTCCCCCTCCTTCCCCCTCCCCCCACTAGCAGAGTGCCTATCCAATGAAGGAGAAGAGCATCTGCCCTGAGATGTTAATGACCATGCCCCCCTACCAGCTCAACAGGCCCCGAGGCCCCCCAGCACACCAGAGGCCCCGTGCAGGGGCGGACACCCGGGCGCGCGCCGGCCCACACCAAAAGCGGCACCCCCCCGGAACCGGAACCCCCGGGGCCCCCGCCCGAGGGCGGCGCGCCCCAGGGACCCCAGACCCACCCCGGCCCCACCCAGCGGCAGCACAGCTACCAGGTCAGTAACCCACGTCCGTCACCACGCAGCTCCCCAAGAGCGCCACAAGCGGTTGCTGTAGGCCGCCCGTAGGCCTCCCAAGCCCCTCCCAGATGGGGGCAACAGACCCTGGAGTCAGATCCACCAGGCGCCCTGCACCAAGTGCCCCCAGAGCCCCAGGAACCCCTCCATCCAGCCACCGCGCCCTGCAGGAAGCAACCCACCGCCCCCTATTCCACTAAGTGATGGTGTTGATCAGAGGAGCCCAAAGAGACCAATCAGATGTGGAAGCAGATGCTGTCTCTAGATTAATATGATCCAACAAAAGATCTCTATACTGATTGATACTGAGATTTTCTTTACTTTTCCAATTCATGAGGATAGTTTTCTTTGCGATACATAATGCAGTGAAAACCATGTAACCTATTTCTTTTTTCAGAGGACTTTCCTCAAAATTACCGAGCAAGCAAACTGATGGGGAAGGTGTAATTTTACAGCTCAAGCACTTTGATAAGTCCTTACATATCTGTGTCCAGAACCTCTGGACTGGTGTGCATAACCATAACGCATGAAAATAATTATCAGGATGATTGCCTATGCAGTGTGGACAGATATTAGATTGTGCCAAACCCATCTTGAATAATCTTTGTCCTGTGTAGTGTACTCTGTGAAGGATTTTGTATTGTATTAGTTGTAAGTTGGTGTTTCTAGTCTATTTGAAAGTTCTTAGACATGTCTGAGCCCAGAAATTTTGTTCAAAGGTGCCTGATAAATCCTTTTCCCATTTCATAATAGGAAGAGATATGGAATCATCTATTTTAGTCAGTGTCCTGTATGATTTAGACAGTAGTTTGGGGGGGGGTTAAATCTAGGAACTCTAATATATTAGTTGGGATTTGTAAACCACCATTAATATGCTTATATTTATTTCTAATTATAGATTTAAGTTGTTCATATTCCAAGAATTTATTTTTACTAATGCCATATTGCATATTTAGTTTAGCAAAATTGATGAACTCGGTTCCGTCAAGTAGATGTTCCAGATATTTAATACCTTTATTCTTCCAGTATGTAAAGTTTATCATTTTATTATTTTGTAGGATATCAGGGTTATTCCAGATAGGTGTACGACTGCAAGGGATAAGGGATGACTTTGTCATTTTAAGGAACTCCCACCATGCTGTCAGAGTAAAACTAATGTTGATATTTTTGAAGCATGTATGCCGTTTTATATTTGAGCTAATAAACGGCAAATCTGAAATCATGATATTATTGCACATTTCCTGTTCTATATCTAACCAAGGCTCATCTAGAAGACTATTTTTTATCCATTTAGAGATGTATTGTAGCCTATTTGCTAAGTAATAGTTATGGAAGTTAGGCAAATCTAACCCTCCCCTGTCTTTAGTCTTCTGTATTGTCTTTAAGCTAATACGTGGGGGTTTGTCTTTCCAAAGAAATTTAGAAATGGCAGAGTCTAGAGATTTAAACCAGTCAGATGATGGTTTATTGGGGATCATTGAAAATAAATAATTAATTCTAGGTAGGACCATAATTTTTATTGAAGCTACCCTACCCATAATTGAGATTGGAAGCGATTTCCATCTTTCAAGGTCCTCTTCTATCCTGTTTAAAAGTGGGGCGTGGTTAAGTTTAAGTAAATCCGTTAATTTAGACGACACAGTAATACCTAAATATTTAATATTTCCTGATTGCATTTGTAAATCTAGGGAGTTCTCAAGAGAGCAATTAATTGACAGTACTGTAGATTTAGACCAGTTTAAAGAGTAATCTGATACTTTAGAGAAAGATTCTAGTATTCTAATTACTTGTGAAAGAGAATCATTTGAATGCTGGAGATAAAGTAATACATCATCCGCGTACAGACTAATCTTATGCTCTATTTTCATGCATTTTATACCTTTTACAGTTTTTGTTTGTCTGATTGTTGCTGCTAGAGGTTCTATAAAGATGGCAAAAAGTGATGGAGAAAGAGGGCATCCTTGCCTGGTGCCCCTCTGTAGACAAAAACTGGAAGATATTTGATTATTTGTCCTGACACAGGCTGTTGGAGAATTGTATAAAATTTTTAACCAATTTATGAATAATTCGCCAAAACCGAATTTATGAAGAGTAGCGAATAAAAATTTCCAGTTTACTCTATCAAATGCTTTTTCTGCGTCTAAAGACAATATATTGGTTCTAATGTTTTTACTGTAGGAATAATCAATTAAATTAAGTAATCTGCGTGTATTTGTGGATGACTGCCTTCCTCTGATGAAACCAGTTTGATCTGGATGTATTATGAGAGGAGTTACTTTGTCTAATCTTTTTGCAAAAGCTTTACAGATTATCTTAATATCCACATTAATTAAGGATATGGGACGATAACTGGTGAGCAACACAGGATCTTTGTCTGGCTTGAGCAGAAGGCCAATGGTGGCAGAATTCATATTAGCTGGAAATCTACCTTTTTCCTGTATTTCCTGCAACATTCTGTGGAACGTTGGGGCTAGAATGTTCCAGAACTCTTTGTAAAACTCAGTAGGGAATCCATCTGGATCTGGAGCCTTTTTATTAGGCATGCTTTTAAGAGCTTCCTGGGTTTCAACTGTTGTCAGCGGGGAATCCAGTGTCATTCTTTGGTTATCTGATAATTTAGGAAGTGTAATTTTATCCAGAAATTGCTTAATATCCTTCTCTGATGGATTTATCTGTGGTGTGTATAAAGATTTGTAGAAATCGCGGAAGGTATTATTTATACACTCCGGTTCACTTACTGTATTACCAGTTGAATCTGTAACTGCAAATATAGTAGTTTTCTTCTTATTTATTTTAAGCTGATTAGCTAGGAAGCTTCCTGACTTATTGCCATGTTCAAAATTTTCTATTCGAAGTCTTTGTATTAGAAATCTATTTTGCTTTTCAATATAGTGGTTTAGTTCTAATTTTACTTCACGGATTTTACCTAACTTTCCTTCTTCTTGAGAGGATTCTAGTAACTTAAGTTTTTCTTCTAATTCCTGAATCTTTTTGTTTTCTTTTTTCTTTTTATGAGATGAGAAAGAAATTATTTTACCTCTCATCACTGCTTTTCCAGCTTCCCACAATATCGATGCCGATGTACCTGGTTGATCATTGTATTCTAAGTATGAAGCCCACTGTTCTTTGATGAATTTTATAAATTCTTCATCTTTAAGCAGTGATGTATTAAATCTCCAGCTTTTGTTTTGTGGGGTTATTTTTTTATTAATTAAGGTGAGAGTAACAGGAGCGTGGTCACTGATAGCAATAGGATGAATTACCGTCTCTGAAACTTCCGACAGCAGTGAGCTGCTTATTAGAAAGTAGTCCAGACGAGAGTACGAATGGTGAACATTTGAGAAAAAAGTGTATTCTTTACTAATAGGATGAAGAGAACGCCATGCATCGCAAAGACCAAAATCACTCATGTATTGTTTGACTATACTTACTGACTGCCAACTACGCTGAGTCCCTGTTGTATTCAACCTGTCTATATCGTTATTTAAACCAAAGTTGAAGTCACCTCCTATAATTAGTGAACAATCCCCGTGTTTTGAAAGTGCATGGAAGAATTGGTGGAAAAAAGAGGGGTCATCAACATTTGGACCATATATACTGACAATACATAGCTTCTGGTTATGGATAGCTATTTTAATTATCATGTATCTACCTTCAGGATCTATAGTTTTATCTAATATTTTAAAACCAACGTTTTTGTGGATTAAGATTGCTACACCTCTCTGTCTAGAGTTATAGCCGGCCGCAAACACATCAGGGAACTCAGGTGAATTAAGCTCACTTGCATTTGTAGCTGATTTATGGGTTTCTTGCAATAAGACAACATCTGCATTTAATCTAGTAAGCTGGTTAATGATCTTCATTTTTTTCTCTCTGGTGCCAGCCCCATGCACATTCCATGTCACAAACTTTACATTCGCCATAGATGTGAGTGAGAAGTTAGAAGGTGCATGCCCTTGAGAAAATAGTCATACATAGACCCAGGTAGCATCATATGATGTGTTTGTGATTGACTGATGATCAGGAAAGAAGCAGACAAATAAGATAGAAATACACAAAGAAATAAAAAAGTGCAAAGAGTAAGAGAGTGTGAAAAAGGATAAACCATAGCCCGTGCCTTGTGTACCCAACTGTGAACAACAACCATACCAACGTGCTCTTGAGCTGTGCGTGTATTTCATTTATCACCGTGTACCGATCTGTGCGCCTTTTTTATTTATTTATTTTTTTATTTTTTTAAGTCATTGAAACATGCTTTAAATCCACCTGTGGTGTAACTAATAAAGCCAAGGGGTGATCTTCTGATCCCTGAACAACTGTCCATTAATATAAAGTCTGTCAACCGATATGGTGGCTTTAACGCCCTCCATCATGTATTTCTTCCTGATTGGGAACAGCACTCGCCTGCGATCTAGGATTTCCTTAGGAAACTGATCATTAACACTAAAGTCTGTCCCTCTCAGTTCCCTGCCGCAACTTCTAACAAATTCTTTTTGTTTATAATGCTCAAATTTAGCTATGATCGGGCGAGGACGGGTTTTGTCGGGTTTCTTACCTCCGAGCCGGTGGACTCGATGAAAAGTGATGTTTTTTACCTGATCCGCCGGGATTTTTAGCCTCTGCTGGAGAAAGTTCCGGACCGTTTCTTCGGCTATCTCACCCTGCTGCTCCTGGATGCCTGCAAAGACGAGATTATCTCTCATACTTCGCGACTGTATGTCCAGAATGGATTCCTTCATTTTCTTATTTTCTCCGGAAAGCTGGATAATCCCTTCGGTCAACTCTGTAACCTTCCCCCTCAGCGCGTCATTCTCCGCGGCCATAGCTGTTAGCTGGGCTTGGCTAAACTCCACTGACTCCCTCAGAGACTGAAACTCCTTATGTAGAACTTCTACCAAGGCGAGACGCGCGTCAAGGCTGGTAAGCTTCTTGTCGATGGATTCCAAGATGTCACTGAAGTTCCTGTCGAGAGACAGAGTAGATGAAGATGACACGCTGGTAGAATTAGAACATGTGCGCTTAAGTGACGGTGTGTTAGCAGCCGTAGGCTTCTGGGCCTTCCCCATCACGACGCTATCAAAACACTCGTCCAGGTAGCACTCCAGGCTCGTCACAGTCTCTTCGTCCAGTTTGTTCCCTCGTAAAAAGTAAGACAATTGTAAATGTTTGGGCTTTTACTTTGTATTATTTTCAGTTATTGGTTCGTTCTTACCTTAGCGTGTTTGATTTGAATTACATGAACGCCTCCATTTTACTTACGCACAGCTCTCGCGAGATCTCAGCCGCTCATCTCCGTCCTCCAACACCATAGACACAAACTTTTTAAACTTTTTCCTCCTGCACTGTTACATTCCTATCACTGCTGTAGTCTATATTGTAATGTTATTTTATTTCTATTGCAATCTCATTACCTGTATGCAACGAAATTTCATTTTGTATGCCCTCTGTGCATACAAAATGACAATAAAGTTTGTCTAAGTCTAAGTGTTGTTGGCCTTGGTTTCCTCCTAATGCAAGACAGTGTTAGACCTCATGTGGCTGGAGTGTGTCAGCAATTGCTGCAAGATGAAGGCATTGATGCTATGGACT
Organism: Fundulus diaphanus; assembly: GCA_037039145.1. Classification (NCBI taxonomy): domain Eukaryota; kingdom Metazoa; phylum Chordata; class Actinopteri; order Cyprinodontiformes; family Fundulidae; genus Fundulus; species Fundulus diaphanus. The sequence continues at coordinate 411,436 of CM073121.1, read as the reverse complement.
GGCCCACCCGTTCCCCAGACCTGAATCCTATTGAGCACACTGGGACATCATGTCTCGCTCCATCCACCAACACCACGTTGCACCACAGACTGTCCAGGAGTTGGAGGATGTGTTAGTCCAGGTCTTGAAGGAGATCCCTCAGGAGACCATTCGCCACCTCAGCAGGAGCATGCCCAGGCGTTGTAGGGAGGTCATACAGGCACGTGGAGGCCACACAAGCTATCAAGCCTCATTTGGACTTGTTTTAAAGGAGAAGTCCGGTCAACAAGGAAAAATCAGGGGACCATTAGCTATAACTAAAACTAATACGTTCGTGGTTATTTAATGAATTTAGCTTTAATCAATAAGAAAATAAAAACATAAATTGTCGTCTGGATCCCTGTGTATGGAGGCCGCCCTTACTGCCCATATTTGGGCAGTAAGGGCCGTCTGACATCACATCTTGCGACGTGGAAAAGCGGAAGCGGCGACAGCATTTCTCCGCTCTTTTCATGCAAAGTCAATAGGAGCCGTTCTACACAGCTGCGATCATCAACAATTTTTTCGGATTTTCAGAGGACTTCACCACTGACATTCGCAAGAGCTATTGTTACAGCAACAATGCCCACGTGCATGGCCATTGGATGTTCCAACACAACTGGTAAAAGTGGAAAAAACATTTCTTATTTCAACTTTCTGATTCATGAGTCACCGGGCTCGTCGCTGGATTGCCAACTTAAAGAGAGCGGATTTGCCATCTAACTTCTTGCCAGAGAGAAAACACGTCATATGCAGCAACCACTTAGAAGAAGAATGTTTTGAACATGACATGAGAGCGAGGATTTTCGGTAAGTAATTTTTAAATTTTTAATTTAGAATTTGCGGGGATGGTTACCGACCAGAGGGGCGGAGGGATACAACATGTGATGTGGTATCCCCCGCCCCAGCATGTGCTGGAACCAGGGGCGTGCATACATAGACACTAGGTGGTGCTAAAGCACTAGGAAGTTTGCCCTTTATCAACGAAAATGCCCTTTTGAAACTCGTTTTTTTTTTTTTTTTTTTTATTATTAATATTCAGGGCAGTCAAAAGTAGCCGGTCAACGGCGGCAAATCGCCGTCTATAGCAGCTCTTGCCGCCGCCTACATTTCTCCGATTATATAATGGAGCGATATTTGTGCCTTCTGGTTGAGCGCGGAGCAGACCCTGGACTGGAAGCCGTCTTCTTTTTTTTTTTTTTTTACCTCGGAGTGGCCATCGACCTTTTAGTACTATCTTTGATGTGTCAATCATACAATTTAACCAATCAAATCATTGACTGAAGGCAACATGCTAGCCAATCACAGCTGGAGAGGGGCGGGACACCGAGTCATAGCCTTCAGTCGCCGCCGCAGTTCGGCTGTGGTGTGGTCACCCTTGGTGTCGGTAGAGCGGGATGGAAATTTGGTCTGATTACCAAACAATTACAAGAAGTGACAACAAAGCAGAGAGCGAGCTGGAAGGAGCGCTATAAATTTCTGTTTGAAATGTCAGCACTGAAGTCTAAACTGGAGTAAACATTCACGCTAGGAGGGTTAGCTAGGACAGCTAGCAGGGTGAGCTAGGACAGCTAGGAGCCCAAGGAGCAGAATCAAGCACTAAAGCTGCCAAACTGAAGAGACTTGCAGGTAGAAGGGAACTCTGCTTTGTTCTGCTCCTTGTTCTCATAGCTGCTGTAATTACAGAACCTGTTCTAGTCAGAATTGTTACTTTAGTCAGTGTTCAGCCTGACACCAGCGCTCATGTAGCTTATGCTGGACTTTTGAGTTAAGACACAGCGCTACAGGTTACCCTATGTCACTGTTAGTCCAAAGGCCAAATCTCAAACTCTCTCATGTTAAAAGCACAGAACTATTAAACACATAAGAACATGCCATTAGCACACAACTGAGCTGAAGCAAAGAAAAAAAACTGCGCATATGGGCTCCAAACAAAATGTACAATCAGACAACCAAATAACACACAAGATCTCTTTAATAATCAGGATATTTCACCCAGAAAAAATAAATTATAAATAGCTTCCCAACATGAGTTGTAAATCTACCTTAATATAAACTTAATTTCTCTCAGTATAGCTCAATTAAACATTTCTCTTACACGCAGTCATGAAATATTTTTAAGTAGAACTCAACCCCTCTTGGGCGTTTACATTGACCAAACACTTGATTAACCATTAGTCTTTTCTTGTTTTATTATAACAATCAATATTATTCATTATAACTATTATTCATTGATGATGTCAGATCGACAGATTCAACTTATTTAAAAAATATATAATGACTATTTTGATATATTTTGTTAGTAATTCTTTCTAAAAGCCCAACAAATGTTATGAAAAGCTTCGGAAATTTTTGACAATCTGCCCATAAGCTATTTTTTTTCCAGCTCAATGTGTTCAAAAGCCTAATTGTTTGGAAACCTGCCTAATTTGGCAACACCGACTACACTATTGCTATTTGTTTGTTCGTTACAGTAGTCACAGAGCCACTGTTCAGCCTGAAGTATATATATATATAGATATATATCTATATATAAGTGCACCCTCCTACCTGATAGTGTGTAGCCTGCTACTGTAAAAACGTTTGACTGCCCTGAATATTATTAAGATTTTACTGAGGTCGGTTTTGAAATGATCTTTTGAAAACCTGAGCCATTAAAAACCACTGAAACAATGCCCCGAAATGAGCCACCTCCTTGCGCACGCTAAAAAGTGCCCTCCCACCCCCTCCTGAGCACCTGCCCCCTAAAATGTCTGTGCACGCCACAGGCTGGAACGCTTTTATATTTTAATATTTATACAATAATGACCACCTGCCCTATTTACTAGAGGTTAAATATAACTCAAGTCACTTCAGCGCGATCTCTCCTCCGCTGAAGCGCCTGAAAGCCGTGCTGCAGAGGAGCGAGCGCGCTTACACATACACACACACACACACGCGTGTATATATATATATATTCGGGGGCCCGACTGAGTTTGCACTGGAAATAAGTCCGGTTTCTGTCAAGAAACTCTTCTAAAAAATCCATATCGCTATCAGATGATGATAGCTCCACGGAACTCCCATCACTGTCACTAAGTACTTCATCACTCTCTGCTTAGTACAGAGCACCAGTCATCACCGTGTTGGAAAATAATGCGTCGTGACAAACAACAGAGCGTTGGGACTTGCTCAACAGCGGGTCCGCTGAGTGACGTCACAAAATGGGAGGTGACAGTACTATTGTTGACCAAGATGGATTTCGCCACATAAACACGATTAAATGAAAATAATTCTTAATTAAAAAAACGTATAATTTATTGCACAGTATGTAATAGTTTTATATTTAAAGTACTTTCTGATTTTGACCAGAGTTCTTCTTTAAGGACGTTACATCAAGGTTGGATCCATTTATAGCGTGTTTTTCCACTTTAATTTTGAGTGTAGCTCCAAATCCAGACCTCCATGGGTCGGTCTTTGATTTCCGTTGATACTTTTTGGGTGAATTTGTTGTCACCACATTCAACTATGTAAGGAATAAAGTATTTAATAAGAATATTTCATTGATTCAGATCTAGGATGTGTTACTTTAATATTTCCTTTATTTTTTTGAGCTGAAGATTAATTACTGATGTTTTAAAGCCCTTACGATTTTTGTTTTGCTTACATATAATGAAAACATAACATTTAAGATAGAATATTACATCAAACCAACAAAAAAAAATTTTTATTACAGAAATGTGGGTCTGACGCAAAGTATGTTTAATACTTTCTTAAAGGTAGTTATAGTCAAAAGGTACCGTATTTTTCGGACCGTAAGGTGCCCTGGATTATAAGGCTCACAGTGAATTAACATGTCTTTGTCCACACATAACGCGCACTGGAGTGTAAGGCACACTAAATATTCTTTCACAAGTGTACATCACTCTGCCCCTTCATGTACATATCTCTCTCCTGAGAGAGAGCTATCCCTGTTCGGAGCAAAGAGTAAGTTAAAGTAAGTTAAAGAATTAACTTACTAGGGTTATTGTTGGTAGGGCGTACTCCGTGCACAGGCTGCCTAAAGGCTCCAACATATCTAGGCATACTGTGAGCTGCACAAACTCTGCGCTGACTCTCCACGGACATTTTAGCCTTCATAGTTGAGCGTGCTGTTGCCTACATTTCTTGTGGCAAATTCCTACAATTCCCACACTTTCTGCCAGTGGGACGAAGCGGCAGAACGGATGGTAAATGTGCGATTAGCTAGCTGAGCAACTAGAGTGTGCTCCCACCGCACACCTGTCAGTGAGAACAGAGAGGGACTGTGATGCCCAGCTTCCTTGCGACCGCCTGCTTAGAGCAGCTCAGTGTATAGGTTTGAACTCACCTCATTCAATGTTTTGTCTTAATTTTTATTACTACCTCTGGGGACTCTTTTCAGACAGTTGGAAAACCCTTTCAGGCGACTAGCCTCTTGAAGCTCATTGAGAAAAGGCCTGTTCAGCTAACCTTCACAGTCTGTCATGTTCTATCAATGGCCAGACAGGCCTCTATTCCTCTCAAGTGTAACAAAAGAGAATTAACTTTAGCAGTGAAGCCTGTGGTACTCCACAAGTAAACCTGGAGTGTGAAGAAATCACTGATTTAGCTTACTTTATCCCTTGCACAGTTGCACAGATGGTAGCACTGTTTTCTTTCAACAAGAAGGTCCTGGGTTTCAGTCCTTGTCTAGGGTCTTTCTGCAAGGAGTCTGCATGTTCTCCCTGTCCATGCATGGGCTGTGTCCAAATGCTTCCTCCTTTAGTCCAAAACCCAACCTAACAGTCAAAAACATGACTGTTAGGTTGTTATCTGAATTGTGAGTGTGTGTGATTGTGCATGATTGTCTGTCATGTTGCTCTGTGATGGAATGGCGACCTGTCCAGGGTCTACCCCACCTCTTGCCCAATGACTGCTGGGGATGGGCACCAGTCCCCCTGTGCACTTGCAGATAAGCTGATATAGACAATGGATGGATGAACACCTAGGATTTAAAGCAGGCTAGGTTGGTTCCCTACCCCTACAGGATCCAGCCTGCTGCCTCAGCTCTGCATCCCAACAGCTCCTCAAATTGGCCCTAAACAAGTTTAAACCCTGAGGTGCTTTTGCTGTAGCTGCCCCACAGCTCTGGAATTACCTGCCTTTGCATGTCAGACAGAGCTCTTCTTTCAGAGTTTTAAGAGTCTACTTATAACAAACCTATTTGCTGAAGCCCCGTTTTTAACTTTTTTCATTTTCTTCTCTCTCTCTCTCTCTCTCTCTCTCTCTCTCTCTCTCTCTCTCTCTCTCTCTCTCTCTCTATCTCTCTCTATCTCTCTCTATCTCTCTCTCTCTATCTCTCTCTCTCTATCTCTCTCTCTCTATCTCTCTCTCTCTATCTCTCTCTCTCTCTCTCTCTCTCTCTCTCTCTCTCTCTCTCTCTCTCTCTATCTCTCTCTCTCTCTCTCTCTCTGTGTTTTTTTTGGGGTGATTAAACTACGCTGCTGCTGTGTTCTTGCAGAAGTCAGTGTAACTATGTGGGTGGGTGCTTTGACGGGTGGGTCTGGCCTGTGTGGGTGGGTGCTTCGGTTTGGGTCCCTGACACTCCTGGGCCCCAAGAAACTCCCAGAAAGTGTTCTTGGGGTTAGCTCCCCCTCCTGACGTCATGTCTGGAGGCAGGCTGCGAGCCGCTGAATTGACACCGTTCACCTCCTACTGAGGAACTTTGCTGGAGTTCTCCTCTTCGACTGCGGACCGACTCAGCTCGTGTTCCAAGAAGACAGACGGTGGTTCGACAGCCCGGGTCCGTCTGGTAGTTCATGTCCTGCTTTAGTTGAAACTTTTTTCTTTCTAATAAGGAAGACTTTTTTCCCCTGGAGTACGTTCATTGGGCTGGTGGTCGAACATTTTTAGGAAAACCTCAGTTTTCCTGGCTCCCCAAAAGTGAAAGGAGAAGGATCTGGACCGGACCGTGCTAACTTTCTATCTCCCCGGACAGTTGTGGATATGGTTTGGGTTAGATGGGGCCTCCTCCTTTCCTTTGGCTTGTTTCTCTCCCCTGTCTGTAAATCGGTGGAGCGGCAGCAGAGTCGGGGCGGCTTCAGGAGGCTTTACGTGCTGCAGCCCGGTCCGGGCCCGGGGCCCGGTTCGGCAGCTGGGGAAGGCGCGGTGCGCCTCAGCACCATCTCTACACGCCACGGCCCGTCCGGACAGCCCCTGGCGTATAATGTAGAACTCACAGGAAACTTTGGCAGCCAGGTTCGGAACCGCAGGATGGGGAACCCGCAGCAGCAGGAGCAGAACCAGCTGATGAAGCTGTCCGGGTAAGAGAAAATAACGGGGAGCCATGAAGCAGTTAGGAAGCGCATCTAAAACTCCACTGAAAGTACTGGTACTGATGAAGTTTGGTTCCTACTGAAGTCTGGTCAGAGCAGGGAGGAGGTCCAAACACTCCGAACACTTTTAGCCCATCTAGACTCCACCAATGATGCTTATGCTGCAACATAAGCTGCTTTATTGAGACAAGTATGAGCCTAACAGGACACCATCTCTAACACCACCAGCATGTTTCCAGCTGCTCAAATGCCAATAAATCCCATTTTATCATTCTATTCATCCACTGCTACCTTTTGGCCCTTAAATGCATTATATAATTTGCTTTGATGCATAAACTGGGATACATTTTGTAATACATAGTCTGTTGTTTTTTAAACAAACTAGCTGTATTTAAGGGCATCAAGAATTTCTTATCTTTAAAAGGTCTTTGTTACATTGACTTAAAACCAAGAATTACATGAAGGAGCTTGTCTATGTTATTGTCGATAGCTACAGGTCAGACTTTAAAGGAAACATTAAATCATTATTGGCCAGTAAATACCCAATCAGTGGGCTGTGCCAGAGCTTTCTGATCTGGCAGGACAGACATTCAACCTTTAATAGCATTCTCACTGCTTCACTGAGCATGCTGACATCAAACAATGTCACATTTGATCTGACAAGTTTATAACAGGTTTTTGGCTTAAATTTCTATTGATTTTTAAAAACTGTTCTCTTTGACATACAAACAGTCAGTAGTAAAATATAAAACAGGGGCATATTTTCATTCAAAGTAAAATTCTGTGAACATTAAATTCTGCTTTGAGCATGTTGTTGCTTGGTGGAAACCCAGGTTCTATCAGGGTGGGTTCTTATCAGGCATGGGCTGGGATTGGATAAAGTTAAAATCACTGTAAAGATTTAACCTCTTATGACCTGAGAAGTTTAGTCGAACATAGGCTTTTTCATATCTAAAAATGATCCATTTCTCTTCATATTTTTAGTTCTCCTGACAGATCTGTAAATGAGGTTCAACTAAACAAACGTTTGAAAAGGAACTATTTTTTGTCAGCCTTTTTCAGGTGTCTAAAAGCACATGTTTGGACCCAAATTCCTGAGTCTTAATAGTTTTAAACAAGATAAGGTATAGGATAATTTAACTGTTTTGTTTAAAAGTGGAAAGAAACAATCAGACTGAGCTGGTAAAATAATATTGCATTTTGATTATGGTTTTAATAACAGTATGTACAGTATGTCTATACTGTTGATTTTTATATAAAAATGTAAAAAGGCAGACTATTTGAACTCTTTGAAGTAACATGTTCCTGTCGATATCAGACTGGTCATTACTGGGGCTATCTGCTCAGGTACACACCCCACACTCTGCTGCTTTATAGACAGACCACTCATGGCTTGCCAAGGGTAGTTTTTTGCCACTGTAGATATTTCTAATCAGCCACATCATCTCTGTAAGGGACAAAAATGTGTCGGGGCTTTTTTCAGACAGCTGACTGGCATGGCAAAGCAACAGGTGGGGGAGGTGCAGCGCTGCATTATTCAATGTTGCATATAGCTGGGGAAAGCTCCAGTCACTACCATACTTTCTCTGGCATCCCATATTTAATGAGACTTGTATGGTTTGATGGAATCATAGGAATGGTATGATAGAAAGATTTTGTGGTTTTGAAACAATTTTTTAAACCATGACACCTGCAGTCAGGCAAGACAGCTCTCACACACTGTTTTAGTAACATTCTGAAGGATGGTTTCCTTTAACATTTGGTTTAACATGTGATTTTTAATTGAAACTTTCAATTCTGCCAACAAGCTGCTACATCAGACCAATTCTCCAATCCTATGGGAACGAGGGATGATGAGACGCTAACATAAAGTTTTTTAGACAGTGTCCAGATGCCGCGTGCCTGTGCTGCAGCTGCTGGGTTCGGTTGAGGCGGTTGGTGCTCAGAGTAGGGCTGCTACTGTGGTTCAGTCTGTGGTGCTGTGGGTCTGTACCACTATGCTAATTTAAACTAGCTGCCTGTGACAGATGTGCTGCCAGTCCACCAGAGCAACCACACAGACAATAGCAATATGGAGTATATTGCTCTAAGCACACCCACTTTATATAAGATGAACTATATTTCAGAAAGATGAGTCTATTATGTCTACACATACTTGTTGCGTTGGATTTAAGAAAGCAGAACTGAGGTGAAAGTTTAAGAGTGGTATTTTAAGTTATTAAAAAAAACAGTTACAAGACTTCGAAGACACTGTTTCTAGTGAGTGTAGATAATAGAACCAGTCTCTGGCCTGGAGGAGGTTATTCTGAGGCCTCTTTGAAAACCTACCATCTCTATATTGGTCATGCAGCAAGAGGCAGGTCTCTGGTGTAAAACAATGCTGTTAATGCTAAACAAGCATTGCTCCTTCTCAGCCCAGTAACGGTAATCCTCGTACTATTGTGTTGTCTTTGAAGTTTGTTGTCAGGTATTTCTTGGTTTAAGTTACTTTTTTAATTTGTTAAGTTAATAGCTAAATTACAATAATATAAAAATTATTACCAGGGAGAATAATGATTGCATTACTTTAAAAAATATGTTTAAATATTTAAAAGGATTTTGTACCCCTCTTAATGGAACATTGGTTGTTTGCACCTGTAATACTGTATCGGTTTATTTTGCTGTTCTTTTTATATCTCTCTTTGCAGGTGTAGAAGCAGACTCCGACAATGTTATTTTGCTCTCTCCTTTTCATCCTCCTCTATTTTTTCAACTTTTCTCCCTTTCAACATACTGTCTCATCTTTTTCTTTTCTTTTCTTTTTTTCTCCTACCTTCCCGTTTTTGTGTCCATTGAACATGAAAAAATCCCAGAATAAAATCTAATAAAGCTTTTTGCATATGTAAATCAAGTGGAGTACTATGGTGAACGCAGTAATGCTCCACTTGTGAAAGTTAAAATCTGTTGGGCTCTCTTTGGCATTAAGACAGCAATTCCTAATACTACACTGCCACACAGGACATGTGAAAAAAGGGAATTAGTATTGGACAGGCAGTGTAAATGACTTGCTCAGATTAGAACCCGTGCAACTATTAGCATGTTGTAAACACTTATTGAGTTTGTTGTGAGCAACAGAGATTATAAACTCTTAACAGCAGCTGAGAGGAAGGACGTGTGGCATAGAAACTCATTTGAGCATCCAGGATGCAGCAGTCTGTCACTAAAAGAGCTCTCCAGCTCTACAACAACCCCATACATGGTTTCTTCACAGAGATATTGTAGATGCTGATGGCTGCAGGCAGGAAGGATCTCCTGTTGTGGTCTGTCTTACAGTTGGTATGGAGAAGCCTCTGACTGAAGACACTCTGGCTACATTCACACTGCAGCCTGAAGTGACCCAATTCCAATTTTTTTGCCCATATGCGACCTGTATCTGATCTTTTCATGACAGTCTGAACAACACAGATCGGATTTTTTCAAATGCGACCTGTGTCTGTACGGCCAGGGCGCATTCATCCGACCTACACGTCATTGATACTTGACAAACGTCACTAACGATGGACCTGGCTATGCCAAAGAGGTTGGCTAAATAAAATAAAAAAAAGAGGTTGGCTATTGTGCGGTAACAAGCACCTGTTACAAGTCAATACAGCGCCACAGCAACGCGTTTACTCGCTGCTATGGCCGCCGAAGATGTGTGTTTTTACGTGAGAGCGCTAAAGATACGCTGCAGCATTACGATCATTGTTTACTTCCGCAAACAATGAGCACGCTTGCTACGCATGACGTCATCGCGTCCTCTACTGCGCATGCGGGACACTTAGGTGTATGAATGCAGTTCCCACTGGAGATCACATACAAGTCGCATATATTTGGAAATGTGAACGGACACGCAAAAAAATACGATTTCACAAAGAAATCGGAATTGAGCATCAAGGCCTGCAGTATGAATGTAGCCTTGTTTCTGTTCAACAGTCTGATGAAGAGGATACTCAGGGTTGTTCATAATGTTCATCATTTTATGAAGAATCCTTCTTTGTACAGTAATCTCCAGATGATTTTTCAAAACATTAAAACATAGTCCTAGTGTTGAAACAATCACTACATATATCTGTTAGCTCATGTACCTTTGCGCTGGCATTGTGTTACCTGCTTGTACCATTGTGACTTTCTCTGCTTGTTTCTGTTTTCAGGGTGAATGTCTGTGGAGGCCAGTGCTGCCATGGATGGAGTAAAACTCAGGGATCGCAGAGGTGCACCAAGCGTAAGTCTTAGATACACTCTTTTCAGCAACATGTTCTCTAGTTGACATGTAAATACTTGTTTTCATATACATAACATGTGCCTTACAATACCTTTAAATACTTTAAAACAACACACTTTTCTTTTTGTTGGTAACACTCTTTTTAATGAGAATATCTGAATATGAAGTTTTGTTGTTTCCCAAAGAGTTGCTTCAATAGGAACTGTACAAACTCTGCATTTTTGTGGTTGCTGTCTAAATTTGACTAAAAAGGTGGACAGTTTTCCACATTAACAGTGACCAAAGATCAATTGACTGATGTAAGATAGCAGTTATGTTCTAATTTATTTGAAAATAAATACATAAATAAAAAATAAATAAAATTACCTGTATTTGTTTGAGTTTTCAGATCTGGGAGCATATTCATGCCTCTTTAACTTTTACAGATTTTGTTAGGTTACAGCCAGACACTGTGATTGACCAGCACAATTTGGTAGTGGAAGAAAAAATGTTTTATGAAATACTTTCTCACTGTGTAAAATGACAAAACTAAGAGCTACTTTTAGTCTGAGGATTCTTTGTGAATATGGGCACAGGGCTTTATGCAATGTTCCCCTTAATTTTTCATGTGTCTGAGCATACACAAACTCCCTGAGTGTTCACTTGACCTCTGTGAGCAGCATCGCACGTGCACACTGAGGCTACATTACGCCTGTCCAAAACCTGAGATTATAACAAGCTACATGGCTTACTAAAAGAATCAAATAACAGCAATAATTTATTTTAGATTACCTAGTTTAGATACAACTGATTTAGCCCAATTACATGAAAAAGACAAACATCTTGGATTTTTAAGAGCTGTGTGGTATGCTTTATTTCAGAGTAGGGGGTCCTGCTAAGGAAGAACTGAGAGACATGCGCATCTTTCAGAGTTCAAATTTTATTGCCATTAAATTATTTACATTTTCTGCAGTGATTTTTAGCAGTAGCATGTTGTATTGTGCAGCCTGGTCCAGGGCAGCTGTGGCTACAAACATAGCTCACCACCATCAGGGTGTGAATGTGTGCATGACTGGGTGAACGACTGACCAGTGTAAAGCGTTTTGGGGTCATCAGACTTGATAAAACGCTATTCAAGTATGAGCCATTTACCAAGCCAAACATATATTGCTGTAGTCCTCAGGCATGTGCTCATATAGAAACGTATAAACAGTTGCTTTTCAAAAACAGAGGTAGAACAACAAGGCTGGTCAGAAACCAGAACTTCAACTGCAGCTGATAACACCAGCGAAGCAACAGCGCTCCAGAAACAAACAGCAGGTGTAGCGCTCAAAAACCAACCAACTTTATGAAGCGCCAAAGTACAAATTGGTTGAAAAATGGCACTTAAGGTCTCAGATAAGCAGATCCCACACAGCCACACAAACAGCTGACATGCAGCAGGGCCCTGTTTCAGAAAGCTGGGTTAATGGATATTCAGAGTAATTTCTGGGCTAAATTCCTTCATACCCTGGCTTGTCCATGTCAGAAAGCTCAAAAGCCTTGACCCTGAGTCAAATTATGACAACAAATTACGCCGTGAAACAAGTCCGCTACCGTGCAGCGTTGTTTGGACTGACTGAGTTTTTCCTTATTTTTAGCTGAGATCTGCACAAAGAAGTGTTGGGAAAGGTGTGTCCTTTTCTGGAGGAGCCTGTATGCTGGAGGGAAAATACTCAACAGAAATTTCTGTCGGGAGAGGCTGATCAGACCATGATTAAATGTCTAATCACTTCTGGATTAATACATTTTCAAGCGTTACCGTTTTCCACCGCTGTCAATGATTTATTTTAATATTCTCTTTTCTAATACGAGGGGACGCCCTCAGTTCCGAACAATTTCTTTGTGCTGCTCTTCGTTTTTTTTGCCAACGGCAGCTTTTTAATATCATAGGTGGCGCAGAAAATCTGTCAGGAATGCTACTGTTGCACTTAGTTACAGTCAAGTTTAATGGTGTTCCATTGTCAGAGACCCACAAGATTAATAAAAGAACTACACAGAATGAAAGCAATAATTTATTCTGTATCAACTTTTGAGACTTCCAGCTCTAATTTTCCATTCATATATTTTAGTTTCCATTGATATATTTTCCCCCTCAACACCGTTAGGGCTATGGCACATTTCTTCACTTAAATAACGCCACCTTTACTTCAATTTAAAATAGAAATATAGACTATATGATTAATATAAAGTGAGTTTGGCACAAATTATACACCTACAAGACAATCTGTGTCAACTCTTTTTAGAAACATGGGTGAACAATGATGAATGAACATATCAGTTATTTCAATAACTCTGACCATCCCATCTTTAATTGTATATGTTGAATATAGCCAATTAATGCTTTAGTTGAGTACGGTTAAACATAAGAAAAACTTAGAACTTAACCCAACCTGATTAAACTGTATTTTCATACTTGATCATGATTTGCTGCCATGTCCTTTCAATGCCTTTCGTAATCACACCCCTCCCCCTGCCCCTTTGTGTTGAATGAGTGAAATGTGAGAAAACAGCTTTAATTCTCTGTCAAATAACTCTTATATCACTCATGTATTGACTTCTTCAACAATTCTCTGTCGCTAACTCGCTTTTCTGCAGCAACAGCATTGTTTCTTATGGTTTAATATTCTCCATATGCCTTCGTTAAAGATTTCTAATTCCACTCGTGGGAAATGCGTACTTCCAGGCTTCTTACTTCCTGCCGTTGCCATGGTGAATCACGTTATCTGTGTTCCACTGAGGAGGGCTTTTTTCATGCTCGTGCTGGGACTCAACTAAGGGTTGATTGGATGCTGAGTTTAGTTACCTGATTGACATCACCTGTTCTGAAACCGAAAATGCTGAGTATGACAGAGTGAGCTTTCTACTCAGGGTAGATCGGCCATTTTTGTTCTGTAACAGGTCCCAGAAAGACGCACAGCGCAACGTGCTCAAGTAACGGTCTCTACCCCTCCCATCAATCAGTGGTGCGCTCCGATCAGCACCTGGAGCTCACAGAGTGAGACCATGGAACACTGTTTCACCAGAATTGCAAAATGGTACAAAATAACCAGGTTTATTGTTATTTTGTTTACAGTTCAACTTGGATTTTAAATACTGCGCAGCATAGATTTGCTGTGCGCGCTGAATCGAGGAAACATTGGCCTTAATGTAAGAGTAGCAAGAAAAGAGCTGCTGTTGAAAGAAAGCCACAAGAGGTCTTGTTTACCAGAAACCATTTAGAACAGCGGTTCCCAAACTTTTTTAGCACCCTCTTCTGTGTTCCCACCGGGTTGACGCACCCTCCAATCTTAAACCCCTCCCCCAAAAAACAAACAAATGCAACAAGCTTTTTTATAGCCATATTAAAGGCGGCATGTTTAATCATGCTCAAATTACCAGAACACACATAACAGAAAAAAAGAAAATTGCAGTTGCAGTTACAATAATACAACCACCAGAGAAAGAGACACTCAGATCGGTCAAACCTCCACAGACAACCGGAAACTTCTCTGAAGCAGGTGGATTCACGGACTAAACTCTGATAACCTTTATTTGATTTGTGTCCGATGACGAATGATTGTTTCACAGCGGTTACCTTCAGCAGGTAAACACGCCCACGGCAACATACCCCAGCTCCCCGCACCCCCCCCCCCCCCCACCATCTGTTGCCGGTTTCCCTGTTTCTATCTGAATACCCGCTAAACTTGCATCTTTAAAATGAACTGCACCTGCCTGAATCACAATGAAAAGTACAGATCTGTGCGTAAACGGTCAAGAAACTGTTTCTACCACCAATATTCCCAACAGCAGCAACAGTGTGAGCATGACATGCGCGACAGTGCTTCTAATTGGTTCAGAGTCACAACACCATGGGCAGTGCTGTTTGTAGGTGCTGCGCCATCAATAGAGAGATCGAGTCACTCAATTTAATCTTGTAAATAAAACTTTCGGCCCGAATTAAATTTTCCCTCTACTGACGTAAACGATGTGAAGTGAGGAGAGAGATAGAGAGACATTTTATGATTCCCACTCGTTCTCTTCCTAAAAAAGCGCTTTGTGGTCCTCGGACTAGTTAAAGTGCTATGCAAGTGCAAGCCATTTACCATTTTTACCAAAAACTAATAGACTTAACAACTTCTTTCCCAAAGCTGTAAAGGCTATCACCCCGTGCTGAAAACCAAATAAATCACCAGCTCAGTTCATAGTTTGTTGCATGTTACAAGCATGCTTTTGGTTCCACAGGTTCTTGATCCCATTGAAAATAATTTACAGTCTCTGTCATGCCAATGTCTATTTGCACATTTTTAGTTTCTCACAAACATGCAAATTGTACAGTTATTTAACTTGAAGATTCACATTTTTGTAAACTGTCTGCTACCTGACTTTTTGACTTGAGCCAATTAACTTATTATCCCACAATGGGGAAATTTGGCCGTGTAATGACTATTTTCAGACTTTTCTGTGTTTTTTCAATCGAACATTTAAATCTTATTAGACACTAAGGACTAGTTGCATGCTTTTAGCTTCTCAGGAAGTGTTGTCATGCATTCAACTATTCAAACATTGTCTTGATTGTGTCTCTGTGCTGAAAATGTCATTATGGTTACATAATAACAATAAAGATTTTTGATTATGAATTTATCATTCAGAGCAATGACGCAATGGTGGCCTTCCCACCAAACAGAATGTGTTCGGCCTTTTGTTCATTTAAATTTTTTTTAAAGACAGGTAAATATGAAGATCCTCTACACAACAGTGGAAAGACTGAGTCTTAATTTCGCACCAAGTCACAGCAGATAGAGGAAAAAATGGAGAGGATCCAGGAATGGAACCCTGTGGCACCCCACATGACAGAGTAGCACTGGAAGAAGATACATTATTAATAATAACTAAAAGAACTGTCTGCCAGATTGGATTTAAACCATTTAAGGGCTGAGTAACGGATTCCAACATGGTGGCTTAAGTGAGACAGGACAGAATGATCAACAGTATCAAAGGCTGCTATGAGGTCCAGCAGCACCAGGACAACTGGGCACATACCGACAATGGACATAGCAATTTTATTATCTACCTTTAGTAAAGTGGGATGCAGTCTGAAGCCAGACAGAAACTTCAAAATATCTTCAGAAAATTGCTGTTTCTTGGTAAAAACATTTTTGAAAACCTGGGCCAGGTTTAGCAAATGAGAACTAGACCTAAAAAGTAGCTAAAACCAAGGGGTCTAAGTGAGGTTTTCTAAGTATAAGCTGTATGATTGCATGTTTAAAAGACTTTAGCATAACTCCTGAACTAAAACAGGAGTTAATAACACACAGAACAATATGATCAATTATGTTTAAAAACCTCTTTCAACAATGAGTTGAAAAACAGTCAAGGGGACAATTACTAGTTCTCATATGTTGCACAATTTGTTCAGATAAGAAAAACTGCTCAAAAATGGCAGAACCTGTAGGGACAGCAGAGACAACTACATTAACAGGTCTACCAATAGCATGTAGTAGTATCCATTGTTTAACCAGGAAAAAAAACCTAATTGAGATTAAAACCTCTTTTCCAAGAGTGAGCTGGCCAAGGCAGCAGCATAAAACACAGAACATAAAAAAACAGACCAAATACACAGACATATAAGTTTCACATTAGAGGCGAACAAATATTTCGGCATGAAAACAGGTATTTATTTACACATTTGTTTACACATTGTGTGAACATCAGGGTGTTATGATTAGTGATTTAGCCATTATGGGCCACATTTTATGGCACCAGGATGTTTTCATTCCAATTCTGAAAAGTGCTTGAAAAATAAATAAAAATGTTTTTTGTAAAAGCATGTTTTTTATTAGTGCCATTTATTGCAAAAGTGCATATTAAAATGCCCAAATAGGCTTTTACACTTTCAGAAATAAAAGAATAAAGTATGCGATTAATTTGCGATTAATCTTGAGTTAACTATTGACATTATGCGATTAATTGCGTGTGTGTGTGTGTGTGTGCCTTTTATAATCCAGTTAGTGGGATCCAGTTAACATGTCTAAATCTAATTTTAACTACCTCTGTGGAATGAAATGACCACTCAGTTTATCTGAGGAAGCCTGCTATTTGGCTTAAACTATGGTCCCACACTGATGTACGAAATACCTAATTTCATAAGCAGAGCAGCGATACATGCCCTATAGAAAACATTACTGTAGTTAAAGTCATTTGTGGTAAAGTATTTGGTTTTACTTTTATTTCAACACCCACATTCCCTCCACCTGTACTCGCCTGGGTTTCCTTTAAATAACAGAATGCGGGAGTTGAGATATTAATTTCAAACTATGTGACAAAATTCAGAATTGACAATAACATCATTGTCAAAGCCATAAACTGTGTGAAGCTGCTTGCAAGGCAAGGCAAGGCAAATTTATTTATATAGCACAATTCAGTACAGAGACAATGCAAAGTGCTTTACATGATTAAAATATAGGAATAAAAGCAAGTAGGGATAGAATGTAGAAAAAAAAGTAATTTTAAAACAGTTTAACTTGAACAACTTGCAGCATACTTGTTTACGTTTGCCGTGGTCCAGCCCTTATCAGTTATTAGAGAGGAATCTTCCAGGTGGTCCTCTATAACCCTAACAAATGAGTTAGAAATCATCACAGAAATATCTTGGATAGTTTCTTATTGATGCAGAACATTTCATTATCTTTTTTTGTATGGTTGTAGTGAACAATGTGTTTCAGATACCATGAGCTCATCAGATTCAGAAGCTTATCTGGAAACATTCCGATGACTCCTCCAGACGTCATATTGTTGGGTCATATTGCTGGATTCGGGTAAAGAATAGCACTTTGTAAAATTGGCCTAATTTGGACATTTCATGGACATGTTGCTGCCAAAATGGCTCTATGAATGTGTAATTGCAACAGTTGTTTTAAAATGACATACTGAGGAATGGATTACAGCCTACTTGATATCAGGAACCTGTTCATATTTTCTGTTAATTTTAAGTTTTATATAGCTACTTAAAAAGCATTATTTCTCTCTGGGTCTTTTAACAAAAATATTTGTGTCCTTAGTTTTGGTTTTTGCTTCTTTGCAACAGAAATGTTCCTACTCCCAAATCCTTCAACACAATGCTATTGAAAACTGTCCATCTAAACCAGGCCAGAAATTACACTCACTGACAAAAACAGTTTTAAATCAATTTAGGCCCACAGAAGGTATATATAGATATGAGTTGGTACTCATGCAGACTGGTGATGTGTATATAAATCATTTTGTTTGCTGAAAAGCAGTTGTGTCTAGCACAAACACCAGAGGGCATCACATGTGGACTTATGAGTGAAGCTGCTTATTGCAGGTTATTAATGGAATCAACTGCTAATTGTGCTGTGATTCTTGATGTTTGGTGATCTTCACTCTCCAGTCATAACCATCACTGGTTTGCATCAGAATCAGCTTTATTTGCCAGGTATGTGTACACATACAAGGAATTTGACACTGGATTGTGCAATGTTCACAATGTGCTTACTTATACAATAACACAATACTGCATTAATAAAAATCAAACCCGATCTGCAGTATAGAAACTCATCTGAACACACTAGAAACAAGTGGACAAATTGACACAATAATGCAATGGTGAAATGAGGAGAGTGCAAAGGATGCAGGAGTAAATATTATTCCCATTGTTATTATTATGTACATGTCAGAGGTGGGAGTGATGTACAGGTGTACATACACATACAAACATATTTATCCATAGTGTGATAGAGTGCATAGAATGCTGGAATAAATTAGTGTTATATACAGTGTTTTTAAATTCAATTCAAATTGAAATATACTTTATTGATCCTAAAGGAAAACTAAATGTCCTTGGCAGGAAAAATCTTTTGCAGCGGTTTTGCAAGGAATTTGAAAAAGCCTCTGACTGAAGACCCTCTGTTTTCTCAAGACAGTCTCATGAAGAAGATGGTCAGGATTGTCCATAGTTTTTTTGGTTTTATAAAGAATACTTCTTTGCATTATCATCTCCAGAGGTTCCACGGTTGTCCCCAGAACAGAACCAGCCTTCTTTATCGGGCTGTTGAGCCTTTTTAGGTCCCTGGCTCTGACACTGCTGCTCCAACAGATGACGGCAGAATAGATGACACTCTCAACAACAGACTTAAAGAAGATATGCAGCATCTTGTTGCAAACCTTGAAGAACCTTAGCTACCACGAGAAGTACAGTCTTCTCAGTCCCTTCTTATAGACGGCTTCACTGTTGCGCCTCCAGTTCAGTCTGTTGTCCAGATGAGCACTGAGGTATTTATATTCCTCAATCACCTCCACTTGTTCTCCCATCATAAAAACAGGTTTTTAGCTAACCCTGTTTCTCCTGAAATCTACAATCAATTCCTTTGTTTTGTCCATATTCAAGATGAGATGATTGTTCCCACACCATACCACAAAGCAATCCACTAGATCTCTGTACTCAGCTTCTTGTTCATCTCTGATACACCTGACGACAGCAGAATCATCTGTAGATGACAGAAGTCTTGTATTCTGTAGATGACTTGTGCTGGAAGTCTGAAGTGTACAGAGTGAAAAGGAACGGTGAGGGTACAGTCCCCTGTGATGCTCCTGTGTTGCTGAACACTGAGTTAGACACACAGTCCTTCAGTGTCACAAACTGAGGTCTGTTTGTCAAGTAGTCATAGATACAGTTGATCGTTGAGGCCTCCACCTGAGTCCTCTGGAGTTTCTGACAAAGCAAATTAGGCTGAATTGTGTTAAAGGCACTGGAGAAATCAAATAATACAATCTTTTTTTTTTGGAGATTTTTCACAGCTCTAGTGGCTCGCTTTTCAACACAGTAGGCTGACAGGAAGGGGGGTGGAAGAAGGGGAGAGACATGCGGCAAAGGACCGCGGGCCAGAGTCGAACCCGACGAAGACTAAGGCCTCCATACATGGGTCGCGCTACTTACTGCGCCACCAGCGCGCCCCGAATACAATCCTTATAGTGCTAGCTGCTTTGTCCAGATGACAGTGGGTTTGTTGAAGAATGTGTATGATGCTGTCTTCAAGTCCAGCTCCATGGCATTGAGCAAACTGCAGGGGGTCCTTATATGTGCTTGTCTGCTTACTCTGATGGACCAACAGGAGACCTTCATGATGTGGGATGTCAGGGCAATATACTGTATGCTCTACTGTTTCTCTTCAATAACTCCCTTGTCTCACTCCCTAAAGGAGTGAGACAGGAAGTATTGTATTCTGTGAGGATTGTATTCTTTGATTTCTCCAGTGCATTTAACACAATTCAGCCTGATTTTCTTTGTCAGAAACTCTCTCCTCTTTGCTCCTGCTATGCATCCTCGATGCCTCCTTTTCAACTCCTCTGGGACTTCTGGCTTCAGTTGTGGTATTATTTCAGCTTTTCCAATGCCAAGAAGTTGCTCCATGTTGTAAACCACCCTGTTGGCAGACATGAAAGTTTGAAAAAGAAAATAATCTCAATGGAAAGTACAGAGCTATTCCAACATGCTGCCACCCTGAGTGGCACAATTCTAGAATACAATATATGTACATGAAGTAGGTGGATTTGGTATACAGTATATACAATAAGACAATATGAACAGTAAAAATGAAAAACACTTTTTTTGGTCAGTTAGCTCATGGACGAAATCCGTCTGAGAAAGCTGTGTAGTGATCTTCACAGAGATGTGGCTTACCGAGTGCCTGCTAGACGGCAGAGTTGGGCTAGCAGGCCGCTCTGTTTAGAGCAGACCGCATCAAAGCAGGAGAGAGGAGCAAAGGTGGAGGCTTA
Organism: Fundulus diaphanus; assembly: GCA_037039145.1. Taxonomy (NCBI): domain Eukaryota; kingdom Metazoa; phylum Chordata; class Actinopteri; order Cyprinodontiformes; family Fundulidae; genus Fundulus; species Fundulus diaphanus. Next base: position 391,069 of record CM073121.1, on the reverse strand, counting down.
TTAATCTGTGTCTACAACACCTGGTGCATTGCAGCAAAAGCGATTGGGAGCTTCTGCTCTCCCAATCTGGAATAAATATAGCAGTTAAATGGAGACCATTCAAACCGGCTAGAGAGTTCAGCTCTGTGATTATTATTGCTACATAGTTCCAGCCTAAAGCTAATGCTAAGCTTGCCCTGGAACAGCTTTACTGCTGTAAAGCTGACTTATGAAAAGCAACCCGGATTTAGCTGTGATTGTAGCAGGAGACTTTAATCATGTTGAACAAAAAGCTGTGCTCCCCATGTTCCATAAATTCATTAAATTCCTGACCAGAGACAAAAATATTTTAGATCAAGTTTACTGCAATATCCCAGGAGCATATAAAGCTGCTGCCGCTCCCCACTTTGGTGGATCAGATCACATCTCAGTGGAGCTGATACCTGCCTACAAGCCACTGATCTGCAGAACCAGACCAGTGATTAGGCCATTCAGGTTTGGACTGAGGGGGCCTGCTTAGCTCCACAAGACTGTTTCGAACACACTGACTGGGATGTATTTAAAGATGGTCCTGATCTATAGAATTATACATCATCTGTGCTTTCTTATATTCACTTCTTCACTGATGCAGTCCTACTCGTGAAGACAAACAGCACCGTGCGGTCCCCAATGAAGGCCTGTGATGCAGTGTTCAGATCGGGAGACAAACTGGCCTACAGCAGAGCTAGAAGTGAATAGAAAAAAGACATCCAAAAAGCAAAGCACAGGTACAAGCAGCGCATTGAGGACCACTTCGGCAGCAACAACCCACACAACTTGTGGAGAGGTATCAGAACCATTTTGGACTGAAGCACAGCGACTAGCAGCCCAGCAATGACCCGGCACTGACGCCTTAAACAGCTTCCTTGCACAGTTCGACTCTCCAAGCAGCAGGGAGTCTGATTATCTTCCTCAGCCAGAGGAGCACCATCAACCTCTCATCCTGCAGCTGCACCAAGTGACCTCCTCCTTGAAGAAGGTCAACATCAACAAGGCTGCAGGTCAAAACATGGTGTAAGGCCGGACGCTTAAATCGTGTGGTGACCAAGGTCCCTGCCTGCCTGAAATAATCCATCAACATGCCCGTTCCCAAAAAAAAACAACCATCACCTGCCTCAATGATTGTCCTGTCGCTCTGATCCCCGTCATCATGAAGTGCTTCGAGAGGATCCTGCTACTCCGTTCCTGCTGGCCTGCAGTTCGCCTACAGGGAGAATCGCTCCACTGAGGATGCTGTCTCGTTAACACTTCACACAGCTCTGACTCATCTGCAGCATCCAAACACCAAGTATGTCAGAATGCTATTCATGGATTTCAGTTTAACCTTCAACACTGTGCTCCCAGACATGCTGGCTCTTGAATTCCACAACCTGGGATTATCCACACCTCTCTGCTCCCCACAAACAGGGTTGTGACGTTTGCAGACGACACCACTGTGGTGGTTTTCTCATCTCAAAAAATGATGAGACCCATTACAGAGATGAGGTCCACAATCTGACACAGTGGTGCTCCAGGAACAATTTTATCCTGCACACGAGCAAGACCAATGAGGTAATAATAGATTGCAGGAGGCCCAGGAGGATGCTCCTCTACAGGGGGAGGTGGTGGAGCGTGTGGACAGCATTAGGTTCCTGGGCATTAACATCTCCTCTGACTTCTCCTGGACTGTGAACACCTCCCACCTGATGAAGAAGGTCCAATAACGGCTCTTCTACCTCAGGAAACTGAAATGGACTGGGCTTTCCATTTAACTGCCGAAAAACTTTTACAGAGCTACCATAAAGAGTGTTCTATGTCTAAGCATAACTGTATGGTATGGGAGCTGCACCGTACAGGAGAGGAAGGACTTAGCACGGGTGGTGAGGACAGTGCAGGGGATTGTGGGAAGCTGCCTACAGGGTTTTTGACTCTGTTTATACAGAACAAGTCCGGAGAAGGGCCAGACACATCTCCACTGATCCCACCCACCCGGGCAATGCACCGTTTGCCCCTATCCCATCAGGTAAAGTTTGAGAAGCATCAAATCCAGAACTAATAAACTCAGGATCTACTTCTTTCCAAGGGCTGTGAGGGCTGTTGCCCCCTGTTGAGAAGTTTGTGGTCCATCACATGTTACAATCACACTACTGTTATTGCCTAATTGCATACTCTTATTGCTCTTTTCTGTAAATTAAGCCTCAAGATCACTGCACAAAAATTTCCTCATTATTTGAGATTCATGAATTTCCATAAAAGTCCAAACAGTTCCTGAGAAGCTTAGAGTGACCAAATAGACATTAGCATGTGAGTGACACTGTAAATAAAGGCCCAGATCCACCGGATCCTATTAGCCACACACCTCTTGGCTCCGCCCACTCACAAGTCTCTGGCCCTACTCAACACCAGGGTCAAACCAAGTGGACTGGAGATGAGTTTTGAATGAAAACATTGCTTTTCAGGGACTGGCCAAGGGGCAGAGAGAAATTAGTTTTTTTCCAAGGAAGTCCAGAAAAACTGAAGAGCAACAACATTAATATTAAGGACCACTATGAAAATAGTGGGTCAAACCAAAATATAATTTTATTATATACAAACCATGAACCACGTCTGAAGGGAAAAAGGACACTTTCTAGACCCTGTAATGTATTTACTAACAAGTAAAACGGTTTATAGACTCATTTAATTGTTTATAAATGGTGGAAGCTGATGTGGCCTTTAGCATGTATAAGCTTACTTTGGACCTTTGTTTCTCATCTATTTAATATTTGCAGTGTTAATGGTATGGCCCCTTTTTACTGGATTAGGATCACTCCACAGTGTTCAGAACTTCCATCACGATTTGGACATCACTTTATTGAGTACAAGTTGACAAAACCGCATGTGAGTGTAAAATGACTAATTATGCTTCGGTGCTTTTAGTTGGTGCGAAACAGGCCTTTCCGTGCTGCCTTTCCCTTCCATCCTTCCACAATGCTAATGCCACAGGTATCACATCTGCACCAGGATATTTCTTCACAGGTACAAACTGGGAACCCTATTGCACAAGGAGCTTAGCACACACCAATCTACCTATTTGTACTAGAGTGGGGCCTGATCATAGTATGGTATTTATTAATGTATAGACTGTAGAATATTTATCGAATCCGTTTGGTGGGATTCATTTGATTTAATCCAGGGAGCAACCATACTCATTGCCACGCAAGGTACACTGCAGCCATGTCACCAAAATATTGACAATCACTTACTTAGTGGGGCTCAAGCTTGTCTAAGTAAGTGCCGAATCATGTACGTTTGTGCACCCAGGTAAACACACTGCCACCAGGAGACAGAGCCCACAGAGTTCCAACATATATTTGTCCACTTTGGCAAAATGTATCTTAATTTTTAAACACACCCAGTTTTTGAGGATGGCACCACTAAAAGTGTTTTATACTAGATTAGTAAATAACTATCAAGCTAATTTGAAGGTAAGTTTTAAAGCAAAAGAGAATTAACTTAGAAAGTTAAAAACAAAATATTGCACAACTAATGTTGTGCAATTATACACTGTTTAAAGTTATTTAATGTCTCATAAATAACTCTCTGTCTGTTAAGTATTGTCTGGTGATAATCAGCTGTTAAGCTGATATCAAGACAATGGTTGAAAGGGATGAATTCGAGCACTAGTGATCTTTTAACAGCAAACTCTGCACACACATAGAATAAAGGAGTGACAACTTCTTTTCAAGTTCAAGAATTTAATAACAGAAATAAAATGAACATCCAGAGAACATCACTATGTAATGCTGTTTATCTGAATTAACACTATATTTCTATTAACAAATCCTCTCTAATAGGCTAGTGAAACTTAACTAAACTACTAAGCAAAATGAAGATAAAAAGGAACTAAGCTAAGGAACTATTTACATGCAAAAACAGAACAAAAGACAAAACAAAAGTGGTTGATCATAATCAGAATAATTCAGTGAATCCTGTTCACTGCCAATCTGATTCAAAAAGCATGGAAGTTAGATTAGCTTAACTAATTTAGAAAAACATTTGGCATGTGTTTCAATCCACTCACAATGCAAATCCTGAGTTAAACAAAACATTAGTGATGGGTCGATGAGGCGTCATGAAGCGTTTCGACACGTTGCCAAACTGTATTGATACTGTGCCGATACTGTGTCACTGAATACTGACACCTGCTGGACCTTAAAAATCCCTACAGGCAACCTGGTTGACAGAGTTAACTGACACTGATTTGATGACCAAATATACACAATACAATTTAAATCATTGTATGTTGCATTGTATTATTTTATATTTTCAATTGAATTAAACATATATTAGATTTTTTTTTAGATATAGTCAATAAATAATGTGAACTTGTATCATAATATAATAACCTCTAAGTAAACATGTTGTGAACGAGGATGCTTGTGGACTGGCTTTTTTATTTCTTTTTTTTACAAATTATTTGCTGCCATGTCCTTTCAATCTGTTCTGAAATCGGAAATGCTGAGTATGACAAAGGGAGGAAGAATTACTCAGAGTAGCAGCTTTCTACTAAGGGTAGATCAGCCGTTTTTTCTGAAACGACGCTCAGAACAAAGACGCACAGCGCAACCCGCCCAACCATAAAGGCGTCTGCCCAACCCATCCATCAGTGGTGCGCTCCGATCAGCACCTGGCGCTCACAGAGCGAGACTGTGGTACACCATCACACCAGAGTTGCAAAATGGTTAAAAATTAACCATTATTAACCGTTATTTTGTTTACAGTTCAGCTTGGATTTTATTTACTGCGCAGCATAGCTTTGCTGTGCGCGCTGCTGTGCGCGAATGCACACGCGTGCAGCTTAGAGGGAACAGAAACAGTTTGGCGCGTCAGTCAGTTCGAAACAGTTCCCGTATCGGTCACGTGCATCGACACGGGTTTTGCTCTATGAGCTCGACACATGCGCCGACGCATCGGTGTTCCCGGACCCATCACTACAAAACATTATTTGATGAAATAATATTTTGTTTAAGTTAAAGAACCAAAGTTCATCTTAAAGAATGTGAATTGAGGTCAAATTAGCTTCACTAATTCAGAACAACATTTGGCATGTTTTCAACACATTCACAATGCAAATATTTTGAGTAAATAACATTCTAAAGACTGATTTGCTCAGTAAAATCATTTAAACCTTATAAACGGCCAATCTTATTAATGCGATTCTACCTCCGGGCGCTAGGGGTCGCTGTAGCGATCAGTCGCTAAATCAGTTAAAGCCTAAAGTTATCAAAATTACCTTTAAACCGACATTAATATTAAATATTAATGTGGGAATAAGGCTCATAGCTCTATCGAATGATGGCGGAGCAGAACAAACAAGGTTTATGCTTGGAACGGGCTTTTGCAGAAAAAACGGAACCAGAAAATACCAGAAGCTAATAGCATTTTGGCTAGCGGACTTTCAGCATTAACAAATAAAACCTTCGGTTTTTATTTTAGTCATAATGAGTGGGCCGGATAACGTAAACATTAATGTCCCATCAGTGTATGAAACCCTTGTGGAGATAACCTTTCTTATAACCATAAAAACACACTCGACAATGACATGGTACCGAATGCTAGCAATGAGCTATTCCGTTAGCCCTTTGTTTTAAAGCGACCATGTGTAACGCATCACACAACATTTCCCAATAAATCATTTAACCTGTCCCTTTGGGTCCCTCTGTCCAACCTGTCGATGCCTCGTGTGAGTTTACTCCACTTTGGTCATCCAAGGAAGGAGAACTGAAAAGCAGGGGAAATCGTTGGTCTTTCAGCAGCGGCTAGTGGCTTAGCTCTGCAGACCATGAGCTGACACGTGGTCGGGATCAGCCTGGTCTCTGCGGCGTCCTCTGACCCGTTTGCAGTCACGATTTTAGCAGATTTTGCCTTCAGCTTGGGGTAGTGGCTCCTTTTGCTTTTCAGCTCCGTCTGGTGTCCACATTCCTGTAAAGGCTGAGAAGAACTTTGGTTCTTGGCGAGGCAGGATTTCTTCCTCCTGCTCCCGACGCTGAGGTTAAGACAGAAGACTTAACTCTGATTTGCCCGGTTATCCCCGGGCGAAGAGGGATCTCTCCCAGGTGCTGGTTCCTGTCTTTTTGGCCCGTGAGTCCTCGTGGTTGCTGAGGAAGGAGACCGGGTGGCTCCCCCCCCTCTCCTCGGGAGTCCCAGGAGAAAAGTAGTGGTCGTCGTCTCTGGCCAGGGGTAGACTGAAAGAGAGTCTGGTCAGGAGTGCCCTGACCTTATATCTGCGGGGGTGGTTTACAGCAGGCACCCCGCTGAGAGGGAGCGTCCTTTGTGCATGTGAGGGTCCCAACCCATGTTGCTCTCATCATGGCTCAATGGCATTACACTATTGATTATATGGCATATTTAGATAAAAATTTAATTTTCAAGTGTAATACAGCTTTACAGAACAATGTGATAAAACTAGGCAATATGTATGCTTGTATAAAAAAACACTCAGAGTAGCTAAGCATGTGTAAATGGACATTAGTATCGGACAGGCAGTGTAAATGATTTTTGATCAGATTACAACCCGTGCAACCATTAGCATGTTGTAAACAGTTATTGAGTTTGTGGTGAGCAGCAGAGATTATAAAGTTTAACAGCAGCTGAGAGGAAGGACCTGTGGAATAGATGCTCCTTTGAGCACCTAGGAGGCAGCAGTATGTCACTAAAAGAGTTTTCAAGCTTTTCCAAACATCACTGAGGCATCAGCTAAGGCTGGAGAAAGAAAATGCTTTCAAAAGTGGGGACAAATGCAGATTCAGAGATGCAAAATACAAGTTTAGCAAGGCGGTGAAAGATGCTAAACGACTGTACTCTGAGAAGCTGCAAAACCAGTTTTCAGCCAACGACACTGCTTCTGTCTGGAAAGGCCTTAGGCAGATAACAAATTACAAGCCTAAAGCCCCCCACTCCATGAACGACCGACAGTTAGCAAACGACCTGAACAACTTCTACTGTCGTTTCGACAGACAAAGGGACAGTCCTGCAGCCACCCCCCACGACTCCACCCAACAGATCACCTCCTCCTCCACCTCTACTTCAGTGACAACTCTTTCCATACACGAGAGAGATGTTAACAAACTCTTCAGAAGACCCCCGGAAAGCTGCCGGACCAGACTCTGTCTCTCCATCCACCCTGAAGCACTGTGCTGATCAGCTGTCTCCAGTGTTCACAGACACGTGCCAGCCTGCTTCAAATCCTCCATCATTATCCCTGTTCCCAAGAAACCAAGGACCACAGGACTTAATGACTTTAGACCCGTCGCTCTGACCTCTGTGGTTATGAAGTCCTTTGAGCGCCTTGTGCTCAAAGGTCCTCCTGGACCCCCTACAGTTTGCCTACAGAGCCAACAGGTCTGCAGACGACGCTGTCAACCTGCCCCTTCACTACATCCTCCAGCACCTGGACACTGCAGGAACCTACGCCAGGATCCTGTTTGTGGATTTCAGCTCTGCCTTCAATACAAACATCCCAGCTCTGCTTCAGGAGAAACTCTCCCAGCTGAACGTGCCCGACTCCACCTGCAGGTGGATTACAGACTTCCTGTCTGACAGGAAGCAGCACGTAAAGCTGGGAAAAACACGGCTCTGGCTCACAGCTCATCAGCACTGGTTCCCCCCAGGGCTGTGTTCTTTCTCCTCTGCTCTTCTCCCTGTACACCAACAGCTGCACCTCCAGTCATCAGTCTGTCAAGCTCCTGAAGTTCGCGGACGACACCACTCTCACCGGACTTATCTCTGATGGTGACGAGTCCGCCTACAGGTGGGAGGCTGACCATCTGGTGACCTGGTGCAGGAAGAAACAACCTGGAGCTCAATGCTGTAAAAACAGTGGAGATGGTTGTGGACTTCAGGAAGAACTCAGCCCCAGCTACCCTCATCACCCTCTGTGACTCCACCATTGACACTGTGGAGTCTTTCCGCTTCCTGGGAACTATCATCTCGCAGGACCTAAAGTGGGACCTGAACATCAACTCCCTCACCAAGAAAGCCCAGCAGAGGATGTACTTCCTATGGCAGCTGAAGAAATTCAACCTGCCAAGGACAATGGCAAGGCAAGGCAAGGCAAATTTATTTATATAGCACAATTCAGTACATGGACAATGCAAAGTGCTTTACATGATTAAAATATAGCAAATTAAAACAGAATAAAAGCAAGTAAGAATAAAATGTAGATAGAAATTAGAGCAAAAAAGTGGTGATTCAGTTAACTAGAACAGTTGAAGGCAATCCTAAACAAATGTGTTTTTAATCTTGATTTAAAGGAACTCAGGCTTTCCGCACCTTTACAATTTTCTGGAAGTTTGTTCCAGATCAGTGGAGCATAGGAACTAAATGCTGCTTCTCCTTGTTTAGTTCTAGTTCTAGGCATGCAGAGTAGGCTGGAGCCAGAAGACCTGAGTGGTCTGGATGGTTGATACACCGATAACAAGTCTGTGATGTAATTAGGTGCTAAGCCATTTAGGGATTTATAGACTAACAGAAGTATTTTAAAGTCTATTCTCTGAGATACAGGGAGCCAGTGTAAGGACTTTAGAACTGGGGTGATGTGCTCTACTTTCTTAGTCTTAGTGAGGACGCGGGCAGCAGCGTTCTGGATCCGCTGCAGCTGTCTGATCCACTTTTTAGGCAGACCTGTGAAAACACCGTTGCAGTAATCAATTCTACTAAAAATAAACGCATGGATTAGTTTTTCCAGATCCTGCTGAGACATCAGTCCTTTAATCCTAGAAATATTTTTCAGGTGATAGAAAGCCGACCTTGTAACTGTCTTTAGGTGCTTTTGGAGGTTCAGGTCTGAGTCCATCACTACTCCCAGATTTCGGGCCTGATTAGTGGTTTTTAGCTGAAGCAGCTGAAGCTGTGTGCTAACTTTTGATCTCTCCTCTATTGGTCCAAAAATTATTACTTATGTTTTGTTTTTATTCAACTGAAGAAAATTTTGGCACATCCAGGCATTGATTTCTTCTAAGCATCTACTCAGTGCTTGAACTGGTTTATAGTCACCTGGTGACATGGTGATGTAGAGCTGTGTGTCGTCAATGATGGTGGAGTTCTACTCCTCCATCATTGAGTCCATCCTCACCTCCTCCATCACCATCTGGTACGCTGGTGCCACCGCTAAGGACAAGGGCAGACTGCAGCGTGTCATCAGGTCTGCAGAGAAGGTGATTGGCTGCAATCTTCCATCTCTCCAGGACCTGTTCGCCTCCAGGACTCTGAGGCGTGCAGGGAAGGTTGTGGCTGATCCCTTGCACCCCAGTCACAGACTATTTCAGTCACTTCCCTCTGGCAGGAGGCTGCGGTCCATCAGGACCAAAACCTCACGCCACAAGAACAGTTTCTTCCCATCTGCTACCGGCCTTATGAACAAGGCCAAGAGCCGCCCGTGAAACTGGACACTGTGTCTCTCCCCCGTTCAGGACTTACAAGCTTCTGCGTTTATTAACGCACAGTTTACTGAGTGTATATAGCTTCTGTATATATATCCGTTTTTAGGGTTCCAAGCCCGCGGTGCAGAAAGAACGGGCTATGCAACGGATAGCCGTTCGTCTGCACTGCAGTGCAGAGAACCCTATTGTTTTCGTGTGTTTTTAAATTATTTATTATTATTATTATGGAACTAAAACGCGTTGTGCGGCCCATACGGATTTGTAACGAATCCATTGGATCAGGTATCTAAGTACAGAATATGCACCGCTACGCAAACCCAGAAATTCAGACCCCTCAACAACTAGGGGGAGCCATAACAAAGGACAATGCGTTTCGGCCTGTAACGACCAAACTACTGGTTCCACACTCAAAAACTTGATGTCACTTTATTTATTGGATGATTCTGCAAAATAAAGGGAATTGGCACACCCATCGTTTCCAAGCTAGTTTTCGCGCTACATGGCTACAAAGGTTAAACCTTTCTCGTTAAAGTCCTCCTACACTTTATGTGCAATCCGCACAAAACTTTATATATAAGCGTGTCATGGACAAATAAAGAAGGTTAACACAGCGGATGTTTGAATTTTGACTTTTTCGAAAAGTAACGCTAAAATAAGTGATTGTTAGCTAGCAAGCTCTAAATGTAATTGCTGATTATTCTAAAACCATAACAGATTTTGACATATCCTTCATAACACATAGTCCAAATAAGATTTTGCACATGTGACCCGCATTTGAGGATCGTCCATCACTAGGGGGTGCTGTGATGTCAAGAAATCTACTACGCAAGAATGGCTGATCGGATTTTTACAAAACCTTCTTCATCCCTTTCCAGTCATAGCCCTTAACTAAAGTATTAAATATGGTAATGATTTAAACAAGTGGGCGGGCCTATTTCCAAAAGTGTGAAAAGAAACGTGAAAACTTCAAAAAATTACCAAAAATCAATTTTGTGGTGTAACGATCTCAGATTTTCAGGATGTATTCCTTGAATAAAGTGTAACAATTCTATCACTGCATGTATTGAGGTTTTTGAAAGTTGCACACTCTGTTTTGTTAAAAGTTTGTAAAATGGAGAAATCAATGTATTTTCCCCAAATATTGTTCTGGGCCAATGAAAATATGGACATTTGTTGATCATATGGAGTCTAAACATGGATTTCAGTTTGGTAAAAATCCAGGCGATTTTGAACTATTTACAAGACATTGAAATTCACATGTACAAGACTATAAAGTTCAATATTTCTTTTCTCTAAAACCATTTTATCAATGACTATGAAAATAATCAAGTGCTTAGAGAAGGCACTCTTGCAGATTGATTTTTAATGAATATTTTTCGCAGTTGGTACCAACATATCAAGAAAAGAATTTTCAGAAAATGATGTTGGCTGACACCTGCTGGTGAAACAAATATAATACAGTAATTAATAACTACCGCTTAACATCTGTTAGTGGTCTTAGAGAAAATTCTAGTGCCACCAAAGAGTATATATATATATATATATATATATATATATATATATATATATATATATATATATATATATACAGTGTTGGGGAGTAACGGATTACATGTAACGACGTTACGTAATTTAATTACAAAAAAAGAGTAACTGTAATTCGTTACAGTTACAATGAGAAAATATGTAATTCAGTTACAGTTACTTCCGAAAATATTAAGAATTACAAATTTAGTTACATTTTTTAAAAAATATAAAGAAAAACCTTTGCGAAATATGTAATGATATTTTTATTGCTTCGCGCCCCGTATCGCCGTTCCCCGCTACGGCTCCTTGTCTCTATCACTCTGATGATCCATCCTGTGCTGGTGGAGCCTTCTGAAAGAACAGCAAGCGAGCGCAAGTTTCACGGTTTTATTTGGCTTCCTTTTAAGGAAGAGAAAGATGCAACAAGGCGCTTTGCAATCATGCAGTCTCTTGTTATTCACACACAACAATAAACCGTGAGAGCCGACGTGTGTTGTGAAACTGCAAAACTTTGTCTTAAGCGGAAAATCAAGCGCATCTACACAGCTCAGCGTTCACAGTGTTGCGTTCGAGAGCGTCGGAAAGCTATGGTGCATTCAGGAGCATGGGACATTTCAGTTTTACAACGAAAAAGGCAGAAAACGGAACAGAACTTAACTCATACAATAATGTATTTATCCAGAAACAGTGTGGGCTTTCTTACAATACTGAATGCTCTATAATTGTATTTCTGTTATTTTTGATTATGCACATCTGCTAGCTTTTTATTCTAAAAAAATCTATAATATTACAGCAGCAAATTATCAAAGTTTTTCAAAGCCTGTTTAAAAGCTCCAAATGGGGCTTAAGATCATACAGCAACAATTGTGCTGTCATTGTTTTACAGGGCAGAATTTGCATTTGCTGACTCTTGTCTTTTAACTACTGATGGATATACAGGAATAGAGTCATACAAGTGTCAATTCCTCTGAGATAGCAGGGGATGCAATTTTTGGCAAGGAGTTGCCAAAAAATCCATCCTCCTTGTTTTAAACTTAAAAATCATCACACACACACTTGTGGAAATCCTGTGATTGCCTGTCTGCAGTTCCCTTTCAGCTTAGTGCTTTTTTACGGTTCACATTCAGTTCTCAAAAATTAAATGTTGAACATGGGTCAATACTCATTAAAACCTTAAAGTAATCAAAAAGTAATCAAAAGTAATTAGTTACATTACTTTTTAAAAGTAATCGAAAAAGTTACACTACAATTACATTTTAAACAAAGTAACTTGTAACTGTAACGGATTACATTTTTAAAGTATCTTACCCAACACTGTATATATATATATATATATATATATATATATATATATATATATATATATATATATATATATATATAGATAGATAGATAGATAGATAGATAGATAGATATATGCTGTTTATTCACTACTGTCTAACAAAGCTCTGATGCCTTCACATAGCAGATGCAATTTTGGAGAGACTAAGTCACAAAGACTTGGACGTGTAGACCTGTATCTCTCTACCTAATAATAGAAAAATCACAATCTAATAAAAAATATACACAATATGTTTTCATCTTTCTTGTGAAAAGTTATCCCTCGAGCCCTGACATAAATAGTCCCTCGCTTTAAACAAAAATAAGCCGCACAGTGCTGAGGCATCATGAGTGTGTTCAGCTTGAATTAGCAGGATAGGGTAGCAGATCGACCACCCCAAGTTGGCGGCCGTAATTCCTGCGTAGCAACAGTCAATGCGGGGTCTACTCTTATATTATGTCTATGGGAAAAGCGGCCCGGGTAGTTCCGGTCGTTTTACAGTAGGTGTTTGCAGGGCTTGCCAAAGCTAACAATTAACAATGTACATCGTATTTGTAAGGCGGGATCCAAAGCCCCGTCAAACAAACTGGAAAAATGTTTTAAGATGTACGTCTCGTCACACATTCATGGATACGAAGGTGAGTCTTACTTTAAAGTTCTTTAAGCTTCGTGGCTAACATTAGCTTAGCTTAGCAGGCAATCTGCTCGGGCATCAAACTTATAAGGTTGTGCTATTTCAGTATCTAAACATTCTTATTCTTTCTAACGGACAATGTTATGATGATTGTGAATCAGTTTGTAATTGTATGTCTGTAGAAGCTGGCCTTCAAAGTTTCACTTAGTAAACAGTAAAAAGTTTGACTTAGGAAACATTACTTTAAGAACAGATATATTTAAATAAACAATAGAAATGCAAATACATTTGACTGCTTCTGTGAGAACTGATTCCCTTTAAAAAAAATTATACACATCTGAGAATATTACTTTTGTTTAGGTAACACTTCATTTGTGCATAAGATTTACATGATACTGTCATAAACAGGGGCTACACACACACACACACACACACACACACACACACACACATATATATATATATATACTGTATATATATATATATATATATGGCATGAATGAAAGTAGCGGTGGTCAAAGTTTTCTTTGGATCTATGCAAACCAGCAGGTCATAAAGTTCACCGGAATGAACAGCTGACAACAGCTTCTTCGGTAAGTGTGTCTGTCGCTGCTCCTGCAGTTAATTAATGAATTATTTCCACCTGTGGCCACGTCACCTGTCAGCGTGTATTCTCTCGCTGCCAGTAACTTAGCTGATAAACCAAACAGGGATCTCCTCATGATTCGCTATTACGTTTTATTTAAAACTCAAAGAGTTACGCACTAGCTCAGGCTACTTTAGCATGATGGGCTTTTTCTTTTCTTTTTTTTTTAAGAACGGTCGGAATGTGAAACAGTGTCCCGCATTTCAATGGGTCTTATTGAGAAAAAGTAAAAAAATTCCACCTGCGCATTTCTGTAACAAAGAAGGCAGAGCTGCATCGGCTGTCAGTCAATAAGCAGAAGCTCCACCTCAGGAGCAGCTGCTCACCAGGACACTCGTTAAATAAAATCACAAGGATTTTGATGCATGCAGATTATTAAGGAAACTACGTCAATAAATAAATAAAAAAACTGCAGCTACAATATGGACTGGAGAACGGGTTCTAACTGGGTGAGGCCAGAGAAAGGCGATTCTCAGAAAGCTTTTATGAAGTTCTTTTTTATTTTTAAACAGAGTGGAGCGCGATGTGAAGCGACACTGTAGAACATCCCATCCATCCATGGATTTTCTTTACCCGCTTTTCCGTACAGGTGTGATGTCAAGCCCTATCTGATGGGGAAACAGGGGGGGGATGGCAGGTGGCTCTTCCTAGGCGGGGACACAGATTACATCCTGGACAGGTCGCCAGTCACAGGGCTAAAATATAACCGTTTTATTAGACTTCAAAAAAGTTAAATAATGCCTTTTTTATAAACACATGAGTTGTGATAATTAATTGCTGTGCAATAATAGGAAAAACAGACTGATTATTGTAATGTGCGGTCTGTGTTAAATTAAAATATATGACGTCATCATAGTGTTGGTTATGTGTCCTGCATTGTCCATGGTTGTGGTTGGCCTTGTATGATCATAGGATTGGTTTATATTGAATGTGACAGGGAGCCAGTGCAGTTAATGTACAGGAGTGAAGTAGATGATGTAATGATGAAGCTGCTGTCTTTGTGCAGTTTATGGAGGTTTTCTGGAGGACAGGGAGGGAAGGGAGCTGAAATTGTAAAGTCAAGAGGTGAGTGGACTGTGAACCAGTTTGGCAAAAGTGTGAAGGAGGAACTTGATGCTGCTGAGATGAAAGTTAACCAGGTGATGATGTGGAAAGTGAAGGAGAGGATGGGAGGCTGTCCAGGATAACGGCAAGGCTCTGAAGCTGAAAGGTGGGAGAGATACAGGAATGGTCAATGGATATTGTTGCTTTAACCCATGGTATATATGTATACATATGCACTTTTACTGTTGCTGTTTAGAGTTCAACAGTCTGATGGCATCGGGGAAAAAGCTGTTACAGAACCTGGTGGACCTGCAGCGGATGCTGTGGAACCTTTTCCCAGTGGGCAGCAGGGAGAACAGTCCATGGTGGGGGTGTGAGGGGTCTCTGATGATGTTATGGGCTCGGGACATGCAGCACTGGGATGAAATGTCCTTAATGGAGGGGAGAGGAGCCCCGATGATCCCTTCTGCTGTCCTCACTACTCTCCTCACGTTCCTCCGGTTGGAGGCGCTACGGGCCTCCACACCACACAGAGGGACAGCTGGTCAAAATGCTCTCTATGGTGCTTCTGTAGAAGGTCGTGAGAATGGGCGGGGACAGGTGGCCTCTCCTCATCCTCCGCAGGAAGTACAAGCGCTTCTGTGCCCTCTTTACCAGTGACGTGGTGTTCACAGACCAGCTGAGGTTGTCTGTGATGTGCACCCTGAGGAATTTGGTGCTGTTGACCACCTCCACAGCTGAGCTGTTGATGAGCAGTGGAGCGTGGCAAGGCCGGTTCTTCCTGAAGTCGAACATGATCTCCTTCGTCTTCTCCACGTTCAGGATCAGGCTGTTATCTCTGCACCGACCCACTAGCTGCTTCACCTCCTCTTTGTTGTCCCGGTCGTTGTCGTCTCAGATCAGGCCCACCACCGTCGTGTTGTCTACAAACTTCACAATGTGATTGGTGGTGAACCTGGGGACGCAGTCGTGTGTCATCAGAGTGAACAGCAGGGGGCTCAGGACGAAGCCCTGAGGGGAGCCCGTGCTGAGGGTGATGACATCAGAGGTGTTCTGTCCGACCCGGACCGACTGAGGTCTGTTGGTGAGGAAGTCTAACAGCCAGTTGCGAAGGGGTGTGCTGAATGCCCAGATGTTCCAGTTTTTCCACCAGATGCTGTAGGATGATGGTGTTGAATACTGAACTGAAGTCCAGGAACATGCTCAACGGGGCGGGGCGTGGGTGGGCTTGGAACCCGTTAATAACTGCTTGCAGTTCTAGTATTTTATTGTATTTTTATTTTTTGTCTGCACCATCAACACCAAGTCAAATTCCTTGTAAGTGCAAACCTACTTGGCGATTATTAGATTATTATTTTCTTCCTGTAGTTGTTTTCCTTCTCTAATCTTCTTTCTCAATTTTTTCTGTACAGCTCTGTTCGTCTTTCTTTCCTGAAATGAAACCCCTCTGCTTTTCCTTTAGCAAAGCTTCTATGTCAGGGTTTATCCAGGGCTTGTTATTGGAGAAGCACCTAATTTTCATGAGTGACACAGTAGAGTGCACACAGAATTTGATATAGTCTGTCATACATTGTTATTCCGTCAATGTCCTCCCCATGAAAATAGGAAAGTTAATCCCCCCTGTTGAGCTGAAGCAGTCTCAGTCTAAGCAAACTAATAAACAAAAGCCCCATGTCTTTTGGTTTAAGACATATTTTCAAAATTCATTTGAAATACATCAGTACACTTCTTGGACAGTTTTGCCAGAAATGGTACTCATAAACATAAGAGGATTACATTTTTGACCATCTTGGAATACAGCCTCTGCTTACTTTATTTACATTTGGCCCTTCCGGCCCAGACAGAGTGAGCTTTCTCGTGTAGTTTGCGTAAAAGGTTTTGGTTTCCTTAAAGATTTGTCTGTGTGCAATAAAAACCAAACCACCTGAAAAAGTTAACAGGAAAGTTAACAAAATGATCAACTGATTTTTACCAAATTACATTAACTATATTTGTCAAAACCAACCTCTAAATCAAAGAATATTGATACATCATAAACCCACTCCACCCACAAACTCAGGCAAGACATTTTAATTCAACTGAGATCCAAGATCTACTGACAAGTGCAACAAGTTATGATATGAAGATGGACGGAGGGCTTTGAAGAGTTGATGAATGAGGAAAATGAGAGAAAACAAAGAGCAGAAAAAGCGACCATTATGGATCAAGTAATACCCAGCAAGGATATATAGTATTAGTAAGGATGACGAGTGAAAAGGCAGTTGGTCCTGATACCTTTGGAGGTATGGAAGTGGGTATGAGAGACAGTATTAGAGTTTTTGGACATTTAACTGTTAAAAGAGATCTTAGGGTATGAGAAGATGCCCAAGGAATGGAGAAGTGTGCTGGTACGAATTTTCAAGAACAAGGACTAGGGTTAGCAGAGGTGTAGCTACTACTGAGAAATAAAGCCAATGAGTTAGATATGAGCATCTGTCAGCAGCAGTATGGTTTCATGCCTTGAAAAAGTACTACAGATATTTGCAGTATTTGCTTTGATGATATTGATGGAAAAGCGCAGAAAGGGAGCTACATTGTACTTTTGTAGATCTAGAGAAAAAACATGACAGAGTGCCGAGAGATGATGTGTGGTATTGTATGAGGAAGTCTGGAGCGGCAGAAAAGTATGTCAGAGTAGTTCAGGCCATGTATGAGACAGTGGTTATGTGTAATTTAGGTGTAACAGAGGAGTTCAAGGTGGAAGTGGGACTGTATCAAAGATCAGCTCTAAGCCCCATCTTCTTTGCTGTGGTGATTGACAAGTTGACAGATAAGGTATGTTGTGCAATTATATCTGTTTGATTATGAATATTATTAATAATTATAATTGCCAATTACAATTTGTAATATCGGCGATATACTGGCAACCTGTCCAGGGTGTAACACCGATTAAATGATTAGCACTAACAATTGGCTTATTAATGAACAGTTATTCACTTTATTTAGCCCGGAAGAGGGATGTCCAACCAGTTGTTTACTGGGTTAGGCTTGTCCAACAAACGTTGATAACTTTAATTACAATTGCAATTGGAGATTTAACCATTAGTCATTCACCACAAGCCAATGAAAATGTCTCAGTGTCATGATTTAGGTTTTTGTTTGTTATGCTTTCGACTTTTCTGTACTTTTCCCATTAGCCTATCACCTCTCAGCCACAACTCACTTAGCCCTCATCAACTCCACCTGCTGCCAGTAATTACACTCAGCTCTGGTCACCTGTTTACCGGCCTACATATACTTGCCTCAGCCAACTCATCCCTGCCAGAACGTCATTTCTCTTCTCGTCCCGTCTCATCCGGTGTGATGTGCCCTGCCTCTACCAGATTCTGTGTGCTCAGCCAGCTGGACTCTTCAGTTAAAAGTTATAGTAATATCATCTTTATTGTCATTGAAACATACATTGAAACATACAACGAAATTTGTTCTCTGCTTTTAACCCATCACCCTTGGGGAGCAGTGGGCTGCCATGTGCGGCGCCTGGGGAGCAATCAGGGGTTAAGGGTCTTGCTCAGGGACCCAGAGTGCAGGCGCTGGGGATCGAACCGGGTACTTGCATCCTTCTCTGAGTGCAAGCGCACTGCTCTAACCACTAGGCCAACACTCCCCAATGAAGTTGCTTCTGTCTGCGTGCTGCAGTTCTGCCTGTTGCCCCGTGAGTCCCAGCCGCTTGCTCTGCCCGTTCTGGTGGTTCTACATTGCCTGTTTTTTTTTTTCTACCTACATCCTCTGGTCTCCTACTCGTCCCTGCCCTCCTACACCTTCCAACTGACTCATCTGTTCAAGTCTGGTTCTGCTTGCCTGCCTCACCTGCCATTACTCATCATCCTCACAATAAACCTTTTAAAAACATAACTCTGTGTCTGGCAGAATATCAGGTTCACCAGCACCTTCCATAATGCTCAGTATATTTAGTTATTAACTCAAAAGTAGGTAATTTGGTAACCGTTAGAGACCATTATATTGCCAATTCAAAATAACCACAAACAACTGCGATTGAGTTGGTTGGAATTTATTAATCCGATAATTTCCTGTTACAACAATTATTCTGTTTAATGACACTACTAGAAACTCTTCTCGCTACTAAATAAAACACTAAAAATACTAAACAAATGAAAATAAAAGTCAGTAAAATTTTATCAGTTGTAGAGGTAGCAGTTTGGAATCAATTCACATTTGATCAGAAATTCTATTGGATCCAACACTGGACGATCACCATCAACATGGCAGCACTTTGATGTAACAGCATTAAAGGAGTTTAATAGCTCTGAGGTAGGAAAAGGGCTGGTATGCACAACAGGCCTGGAGCTAAGATTGTGGACACTTCAATAAAGCTAGCCACTAGCAGTGTTAGCTCATGCAGTAGTTCGCTTCTAACCCATTCTAACTCGGGTTCTCAAGGTGGCGTTCAGCTAACGATAGCTAGCCGGATAGCACCGAGTGACTTCATACTAGCCTGCAGCTAAGAGCCTCGGAATAGCTTCAGCAAAGCTAGTAAACCAGTGCTAACACTGATTAGCCGAGCTACTCTGTGCCACGTACAACATGGCGGCTCTGATAACATATGGACTCCAACCCCTACTTGCCATGCGCAAGATGGCCTCTGCAAACGTAGGGCGGTTACCAGTTGAGACATAGATTCAAGAAAAAAAAAGAAAAACAGGAAACTTAAAAAGGCCAAAGCAGGAAACAAGGAAGAGAGGAAAGAGAAGCCTGGAAAAGAGTTCTAAACTCAGCCGATCGGTGCGGCTCGTTTCTTAAATCAAACAGCACAAGTCACCTATCATTACGAAATCACACATTGTAAATATTCAGCACAGTTCAAACCCTCTGAAGTACTTAAACATTATACCTATTCCTAATATGTTCTGCCCAGGCACAAAATATCACCTTATAGTTCTATAAAGGGAAAGAGGGGTCTCTTTACTTATTGTTGCTCCACAAAAAGGGAGATTGGTGGTGCACAGTTCTTTGGATCTCAGCCGGGGTTGGCGGGGAGATGAGAGGTGATATTATCTGTGTTGCTGGGCCACAGAGCACATAAGTTCTCTGGAGTTGCTGTGGACATCTCAGTTTGGTTCCGCGAGTGGCTGCGGCTCCTCGGTTGGTCCGATGGTTTTGTTTGGCCAAAACAAAATGAACGGATCTTTGTTCATCTTGTCTCCCTCTTAGGGAGTGTGTGTATACACGGAGGTGCAGAGTGATATTTGAGCGAGTTCAGTGTCTGTAGCGCAGCAGCGTGATCAGGTCTCTTTACTCGTATTTATAGTCGCTTTTCTTAGAGCCCGAGTAATCAGAATCAGAAATACTTTAATAATCCCAGAGGGAAATTACTGCACATTCAGAAATGACCCCAAAAAATGATGACTCACAGAATTTACAAGTGACTTTAGAAAAAAGCAAGCGGACTTGGCAACAGTGTCAAAAACCATTTCACAGGATGACCCTAGCTATTAGCAGTAGCCAGTGTGTAAATCTTACACACTGGGGCTTTTAGACGTTTGCCATTATTTTATCTGGTTAAAGTTTTTTTTTTGTTTTTCTTAATTAATTAATTCAATTAATTGTTAGTTTTCACTATTTTTCGATGTGTTTTTTATATGTCTTACAATGCTATATCATTAGTTGAATTGAATACTGGTTTTCTATAACCATTTTGCAATGTCTCATAAGCACTTGGTTGTCTTGTGAAGTCATCAGAGTGTGTAGCTTTTTGCAAAAGAATACCTTTATTTATTTTTATGTTTTTAATGTCATTGCTGGCTGAAGGAAAGATAAGCATTTCTTACATCCAGAGCATTAGTGGGACAGAAATTCTCAACAGAAGCTCTTATTTTTAGGTCTACGTGAGCTACTGCAGGCCGGCAGTGACTCAGATAATATGGAATTCAATACCTCATATAATGTCATATCTTTCCCCTTTTACCTACTTTTGAATCCAACAAACATCCATCCTTACCACATGCAAGGTGAAACAGGATTTTTTTGTGCAGTTTTCTTTCCTGTTCTTTAAAACATCAAGCTGTTGTAACAAGACAATGACATAAAGACAACTATCAAAAGGGTCAAGCGGTTTAATGTATTTCCTGTTCCAACCGTATAAGATAATTATCAATCCATGCTCTTTCACCCTCTTCACCAAGCAGTGCCTTCATGTGACTGACCTCAGAGAAAGACGAGAGTAAGTATTTGCAGAATATATTGCAGCTTCAAATCCAGGTATGAGGGTGGGTGGGGGAAAATATTTACATTAGCTCAGAAGAAAAGCTTCACCTAAAGAGAAACATTTACTCATTTCAAAAACATTAATGCAAATCAGCTACAGTAGTGAAACAGCAGTCAGGGAAATCTGTTGTGAAAGATGGGTGCAAGCCAACAAATTCTTGATCCAGAAAGTAGGGACAGACATTCTTTTTGTGCTGGAGTTGCTTAAAAAATGAATAATGATTTTCATGCTTTAAATGGTTTAACCGTCTCTTTTCACCGCATGCCTCAGCTATAACCGTGTTAACATGTCCAAAAAATATGTGTGGATTATTATAAAAAATGAAAACAAATCAAATCATCCAGTTATGTTAGATGATGTTTGGCTAATTATTTGTTATTTGAATCTTAAGAGTAGCACCTACAAGCCCCGTTTACACTACCCTTGTTAAACCGATCCAGGCCGAGACCAGTCCGAGCTTGGACCAGTTAACCAGGCCGAGCCTCGTTTCTGACGACCGTTTACACACAACGCTATCTCGGTTCTTTGGTTGCCCCTCGCCTCCTAATGGCCATCTGCGGTACTACCGCTCTCTGGGATTGAAGGCGGGACCGAGCAAATCAAAACGGCGGCGCCCGTAACATTCAGGAAGTTAAGCTTGGACAGACTCGGCTTTTGGGACGTGGATAAGACACACGAACGTCTAATACAGACGCAGGAAACAATGACAGATGCTGAGGTTCATCACACTGCTAAGCAGAATCATCTCTGGAAACCGTGTGGCACGGTAAGGAAGCTAGTATTTTTATGAATGTCTGAAATGTGTCTGAATGGAGTGTGAATCGGGATGTGCAGCCAGACACGCGGACAGTCAGCTGACTGTAAGGGGATGACGCGGTCTGCTCATGCGCTCTTTATCAGATAACCGGGCCAGAAAAAAAACCAGGCCGAGACCTACTCAGGAACTGGTCTGCATTTAGCGCGGTCCGGTTATGTTTAGCGCGGTCTGGTTCAGTCTGCTGACCTTTACACACAAGAGTTATCTCGGTTACCGAGCTCGGACTGGTCTCGGCTCGGTTAAAAAAGTGTGTGTAAACGGGCCTAAAGTTTCAGTGAGCAGAGGGCCGAGCAGCCTTGTGTTCTACTTGGAACTAGGGAGCATCCCTCCTTCTGTTTTTATGTTGGCATTTTACAGGCCATACTACAGTGGCCTGAGTTTTTTTTTTTTTTTTTGTCTTTGATATATCCAGAAGCAACCTAGGTCTCATGGGCTGCAATACAGAACATAATTACTCAAATATATGAGGGAGGTTTCTCTGTTTAAATCTCAAACCTAGTTTGGTGCTCCTCACTATTAAATTGAGAGAAAACACCATGGTGAGATGCTTTCTGGGGCCTTCATAAAGAAGATTACTTGTGTTTTGGAGATGCACTGATGGTGCAGGGGTAGTAAGCATAGCCCATGTAAGGAGGCCTTAATCCTTGATGCCGATGACCTGAGTGTCAAGGTAGGGGTGGTGGCGAGGACCCAGGCTGTCGCCACCATCATGCGCCGGTCTCCACATGAGGCGGAGACAGGCGCATGGGGTTAAACAGGATATTTTAATGGAACAAAGAGACTTACAGGAAACTCGGGAGCACAGCTGATCGCAGAGCACAGGGGATGAATCCAGAATGAACGCGAAAAGCAGAGAGCAGAATTACCCGACAACGGGGAAACAAACTGAGGCAACTTAAATACACCACAGGGATAATTAAACGCAGATGAGTCCAATCAACTGAAAACAAGATCACAGCTCAGAGGATCCTGACATTACCCCCTTCTTAAAGGCAGATTCCAGACGCCCACCAATGTCCAGTCAAAAAAAAAGAAAACAACCCAGCCAGGGTGGGCGGAGGGGGGTCTCAGAAGGAGGGAAAGAAGTCCACACAAAGAGTTCAGTCGGCTCGAGAGCCAGAGGCGGGAGTCGGGGTGGGCGACCCCGGCGGTGGAACAGCAGAGTCAGCGGCGGGAGTCGCGGTGGGCGACCCCGGCCGGTGAAATCTTAGAGGCCGGCGGCAGGGCCTGTGAGCACTGGAGAACTCACGATTCTCGAGAACGGTGGGGAACTCTGGATGCTTGAGAACGCTGGGGAACTCTGAATGCTCGAGAACGCTGGGGAACTCTGGATGCTCGAGAACGCTGGGGAACTCTGGCGGCTTGGGTGTGGTGGAGGCCTCGGACGGCGGCATGATTGTGCAGGTTACAAGCGTCCAAAACAGGAGTATTGGGATACTATGGATCATGTCATGGATTTGTGCCTCTGTGTCATAACTGCAGCACCAGAAATGACAGGACTTGCACTGTTTTGCGATCTTTACTGCTGAAAATGATTAAAATCGCAACAAGCAATCATCTTGAGGTGAATAAATTGCAGGAACCAAAATTTGAGGGGATTGGGCAGAGCAGGTATGTCAATACTCGCTCTGCCCAATCCATTCATTTTACATTTGATGTGAAATGAATGGAAAATATTATTGGTAAATATATACCCAAAATATATAAAATAAAAAAGAAATATTGTGTGCCTTCAATTAACAATAGCACCTTGATGTGACATTGTTTTTTGTTACAGAAAATAAATAAATACATTTGATATTTTTCAGAACTATTTCTTTATTGTATATTTTATAACACCATCTTCAGCTGCTGTGAGGTTAAAAAACCAATATCAGACACAGGAAGCATAAGTGTTTGTTTTCTTGTTCAGAAACACACTTTCAGATAAAAAAAAGTCAATAAATAGAAATGCAAAACATTACTTGTTGCTTTCAGATATTTCAGAGTGCAAATATATCAAACAAATTCAACAAAGCAGATAGAATAAAATCAAACCAGCTGCTATGGTTTAAGGAATGTTCCATTTTATAAGTAAAAATAACTATCATATTTGTTTTAAGAAACCAAAATTTAAGGTGGCAGTGTGATTTTAGGTCTTTGTAGATCAATAGTTGCGCGGACCTCGTAGATGCATCAAGCATAAACAAGGCTTTAGTGTCTTAAGCAGGGAACATGACAGAGACAGAGAGAGCTGACTGGCTGACCCACCACCTAAACAGTGAAGGAAACAAGCTCAAAACTTCTATAAACATCATACAGTTATTGTTTATGTAGATAAGATAAACTTTATCATCCTCATGGGGGAAAATTATTTTGTTTCAGCAGGCAAACTGGTTAATAATTAAATTTGCACTTCCAGTAACGTCATTTTATTGAGGATAAATGGACAATAGAAAAAATATTAAATAAGCATGAATAAAAGGTGAAAAACTGTACAAGCAATATTATACAGAGGAACTTCAATATTATTAAAGTGTCATGATGCAGCCTGTCTGCTGCACCATGCACATACTCAAGACAATTTCCACCTTCCATACAGCTCCAGTCTCCAGTTCAGTAATCATCCACACCTGTCAGCTACTAATCAGCCAGCATTCAGCACACCTGTCAGCCTCACTACTTAAGCTCACTGCATTCTGTCATTCCTCGTCGGTTCGTTCTGTTATTCTGTTTATCCTGTCACTGTTGCTCACCTCATGCAGTCTCATCCAGCCCGAAGGCCCGTCATCTCTGCCTGCCTGCTGTGGATCTGGTTCTGTTTCCACTCCGGTTCTGCAAGTATTTTCCATACTGCCGTGCTGCTGGTCAAGTCTGATTCCAAGTCTCCACTCTGCTGTGCTTCTGGTTCTGCTGCCTCCGTGCTCTGGTTCCTGCCTTCACCATCCTCCTTCTTCAGCTCAGTACTGACTCATGGTTCCTTCCTCCACTATCCACAAACTTCAATAAACTGTTAAACTAAACTCTGTTGTGGTTGTGTTTGGGTTCAGAAAACAAATCATGACATAAAGACTGTAAAATGCTTTCAATAGTAAACATTTCAAAACAGAAAACAGACTTAAATGGGAGGAAATGGACATGCGCTCAGTTTTTCTGAAAACGTTGTGACACCTTTCCAGGAGCCTTGGTCAATTCTGGTGGCTCCCACTTGAGCAGCCTGTAGTTGGAGTGCTGTTGTTATTAAGCACATGGAGGCTCTTAGCACTTGGCAAATTCCAAGTCAGATGCAAATCATTTACCCATCCTTCAGAATCTAATTTTATTTTACCGTGTTTGAGGAGACAAACAAGGAATTTAATTTCGGATAGCAATAAGCAGACAGCAACTACCGTCTATACAGAAAAGACATTTTCAGATGACAAAGATAAGAACAGGAGCATTATGCAAAGGGTATTTTATTTTCTCAGTAGTATAGCTGGCTATCCTGACTGTAGAGTGTTTATCAGAGACACATCATTGGGGTAGAAACTAGCTCTGTGTCAGGTTATTTTAGGCATCAATGAGCTGTATCGCTGACCTAAAGATAAAGGTCTGAATAACCTGTGATCATTTTAATAGCCCCTTTTCTGGCCTTGGACCCGTACAGGCCATGAATGGATAAGTCAGTCCTGATGATCCTCTCTGCAGCTCTAATTGTTCATTGCAGTTTGGACCTGTCAAGTTTTGTGGATGAGCTGAACCACACAAAGATGGATGACCACAAGACAGACTGAATGATGGCAGTGTAGAAGATAATCAATACGTTGCTGCAGGAAGTACAGTCTCTGCTGGGCCTTGTGCAGACAATCTCAGGTCCTCAGAGAGGGTGGTTCCTAGGAATCAGAAGTAATCCACAGTAGACAGTGTTGTTGAGGATAGTGGAGGGGGTAGAGTGAGTGGGGTTCTCCTGTAGTCCACCATCCTTTCTACAGTCTTCATCCATCCATCCAGCCAGCCAGCCAGTCAGCCGAGAAACATAGTTCCTCCAGTCCCTTCTCTGGGTCTCCTCCCGGTGGGATGTACCTGGAAAACCTCACCAGGGAGGAGTTCAGGTGGCATTCTAACCGGATGCCCAAGCCACCTCAACTGGCTCCTCTTGACGTGGAGATCTACAGTCTTTAATGGGTTTATATCCAGGTGATTCTAGGCACAACAGTGGACCAGCCGATCCACCTCCTGTCTGTATGCAGACTCATCACCACTGTGGATCAGTAACGTCATAGAAGTGGTGTGATTTGCAAGCTTCAAGGTTTCCCAGATGGGTCCACAGATGTGCAGTCATTAGTATACAATGAGAAGAGGCAAGGAGAGAAGACATGCTCCTGGGGCCACAGGTCTTAATTGTTCTAGGGCGGGAGAAGATGCTCCCCAGTCTTATCTGCTGCTGGAGCCTGGTCAGGAATGCACCAGGCTTACTCCTTTCTCCCTGCTTTAGCCTGCGACTAGCTGTTTGCATCCACAAGTTTACAGCTGGATTTGGGTCAAAGGTCTTTGCGGTGAATATGGACAAAAGGATGTGCATTAAAGATGAAAGGCGAGAGTCAGATAGGCAGGACCTGTACTTGTTTCTTATGATATACAAATGTGAGAATCCTCTTTCACATGAACCACTGCTCAAGGGCGGTGTAAGGGACAAGATAAGGACCTTCTGAATGTTGGAGTAACTGTCAGGATTGCTTGTCTTCACTACATTCACCAGGTCATGCACAGAAGAAGCTGCCAAATGTTTTCCAGCTTGCTTTAAACACAGCCACCCTCTTAAAGTGGAGTCTGTCAACAGACATGTTGGCCTCATATTTCTCAAGGATGTTACTGAGGGTTGGGTTGTGTTGCCAAAACTGTGGAGAGGCCAAGTTGTCGGATCAAAAATCAAAAACTGATCACATGATTTAAGGGATTCATATCTGCATTCAAAGTCATGAAGTAGAGCTGTCGGTACATCAGTTTTGTCCTTGTCAGCATCAGCATGTGGCCCGGTCGCTTTCCTGTTCTTGCCCTCACTCTCAAAGTCAGCTGTCCAACAGCAACCATGAGTTCATCTTTGCATTCACCAATAGTTAGGTTCTCTTGCTGAAACCTGAGGGAGGTGAGCTGTAAAATGTTTCCAATATCAAGAGTGTTGGCTAGGAAACAATGAAAATGCTCTGCGCAGATGTGTTTCAGGTTTGGTCATCACTTGTTCCCACCTGAATCTGATTGGCTGGCAACATTCTCCATATTTTTAATAGTCTCCTGTCTCCATGCTGACTATTGTGAAACTTTCCTAAATTCACAAAGGCTATGCCTTTCTCTTCACACAACATGTTTAGCTGTGCAATATGTTCTCCAGGTGAGGTTCTCCAGGGTGTGAGTGGTGCACAGAATATGCACAAGGGAATCCTTGATGTCTACCATCTGACGTGATTTGGGAACAACCCTGTTGTACGTTCCAACGTTAACAACGGCTCCGTCCGTGCATACGGAGACCAACTTCGTCTTCCACTCTGTTAAACAGCAAGCATGTGCACAAGTCCATCCACTGTGTTCTGTGCTGTTCGATTGGCCCCCAGATTAATTAATCCAAGAAAATCGGAGCTGAAATGTGCATTGCTGGACACAGAAAAGATGTAGACAACTTCCTGTTCCGTTTTTGTTATATCTTTGTATCAATCAAAGGGCACAGCCCAACATTCAGCTGCTTTTAGTTTTAGTTTCAAATCTGAAGTTATTGTCGGTGCGATGCACTGGATGATACAGCTCCCCCTTTCTGGAAAATGATACGCATTCCTGACGTTAACTCCAAGCCTCTTCAGAAGCAGAATATCTTCCTCGTATGAATGCAAAGGACGTCCATATTGTGCTTTGTAAAAGGCTAAAAGGAAAACACAGTGCTTGATGCTGTTCTTGATTCAGTTTTTCTTTGCATTTGTCAGTTGGACCACTGGGCATCTGGTCCTGGGTGCATCTGTTTCATTATCAATTATCTGAACTATTTTCTGGTGCTCTCTGCTATTGGCATGCTTATTAAAAGCTGGATGATTTTAGTGCCTGTATAAAAGGCGCTGTGTTTGTCCACCAGAATGGGTTTTTCACGGCATATTCTGCACCTCGTCTTTGTGTGTTCATCATTCGTTTAAAGCCACCTCACCTCCTGCAGCCACTTTTCGGAGAACATGCGTGTTTTCTTTTTTTTGCTCTTCAGACTCAGTCTGGCGTTTCTTTGGAGGTGGTGGAACACCAAAGTAACTGCTTAATGTTGCCTGCTTCTTTGCCATTTTGGCGACATTATAAAACAGTGGCTCAAGCCTATCCTGCACTACAGATTTTGCACTTGTACATCCCCAAAACTTAGGTACACAAGTGAGTGTTACGACATTTTATCTGGTCCGCTCACCCCCCCACCTTTGGAAGGTTGAATGATACAGGGCTTTAATGTCCACTGAGTTGATCTGGTTGGTGAGTGCCTCAAGTTTTTTGGTTTGGATTTTGACCCAAGTGCATCCATGTATCTAAACCAGCTATTTGGTGGTGTTCTCTTTTAAGCACTGAGTGCTCTGCTCTCTACCACCTCCATGTGCAAATTGGCCACAATGGGTGAAACTGTGGAACCAGTGGCACACCCATGTTTCTGTCTGTAAAAGTGCTCTCTGTGCTTGAAATTTATTCTATCTTTTAGTGATTCATCATGTTCCAGCTGAGTTCTTTCAGTGTTCACTACCTCCTATGTAGGAATGCAGGTAAAAAGAGAGGTGACCTAAAAAATTACTGGTTTCATGTGGTGGCAGTCTCAGATGTCGGATTTTGGAAAAGAAGTCTGGAATTTTGTATGTGGTGTGGAGTGTGTCCAACCAGCGGAGCCAATATTGTTGCAAGATGTTTTGCAATGTTGTATGTGACGGAGATAATGCTGCTGACAATGGGTCTGAGTGGCACCCCTTCTTTGTGTATTTTTGGAAGTCCATATATGCATGGCATCACCTCTCCTGGATACAGTTTATAGTAGAAAGCATAAGGGTGACAAGAGGAGCTGTGGTATGGTGTGAGGAAGTCTGGCACAGCAGAGAAATATGTTAGAGTGGTCCCGGAGATTTATGAGTGCTATAAAACAGTGGTGAAGTTTGCTGTGGGTCTGATAGAGGACTTCAAAGGGAAAGTTCTTGAAGTCCCCCCCTTCAAGGAATGTTTGTGATGGTGATGTGCAGGTTGGCAAATGAGGTTAGAGAGGAATCATGCTGGTTTAGGATGTTTGCAGAAATGTAGGTTTGCCCTTGAAAGGAGAGGGATGAAGGTGAGCCATAGCAAGACAGAATACTGTGTAATGTGTGTGAATGAGACATCCCTTTCATTCCCACACCAGTGAGAAGTCAAAGGAAACCTTTGGCTCAAAGTGGAAGGCACGCTGATATTAATTTCTTAAGTTCTAATGCATGATGAAATACTAGACTGATTTTCATTTATTTTTCTAATGAAAAGATAAGATTGCTGACTTATTTTGGTTGATTGTTATTTGCGACAAGACTTTTGTCCAGCTAGAAACTGGTTTGTTCATCATTTTCAAGCAATAGAAATCATAAAATATGACGTTTTATTTTGGTTGTATCTTTTGTCAATATAATAATCAGGAAAACTGATGTCTACAGGGTAGGAAATGTTATTAGTGAAAAATGTATTTATTAGAATAACCAAAAATAGATAATCATTCCACAGGTATAACTAATTGATACCTTGACTGTCTAATTATAAGCACAAAATGTATATAAAATGGAATAGAAGAGGGAACTCCCCGAGTGCCTGACTTACGCTGCAGTAATCGGGGGCTTCCCCCTACAGCTGCCTAAGAGGAGACTGTAAATGGCGCTCTGCTGCGCCAAAAACTCCAGAAGCAGATTCAAAATAGGTTCATAATCTTGATGAACTGACTGCACAGATAAAGTTTTGAGATGTTCTTGCGAGGACTATGACAGAGTCATCAGTTCTCATAGTAGGTCTCATCACAGATGAGGACGACCTAGAGTACAGAGAGTGAACACAAAGCATTTCTCGACTGGTGCCAGCAGCTAGCCTGGGTGCCATTCCGAACTTAGTCCCGCCCACAACGTTTTAGGTCGGGAAGTTCGGTCTGGCATTGCTCAATACTAGCGCGAGTATGCTCGCCCAATATCTGGCGGGCCAATCAAATTGTCAGGGCGGGCTTTATACGATGATGGACAGATGATCAACAGTAACGTAATCAACCACGTCACCAAAGCGCGCTTGGGTTGAATTCGTTTACAACAACGATGGCTGCCGCTGGAGAGTTGAGGTGTGTAGAATGACTCCTTGGATCCTTACATTCTTTTTCGCAACACCGGCAAAAATCGTTCACGCTCATCTTCTTATTCTAGGCTAACAGTTGAGTTCTGTTGACAACAACTATGCGTCGGTTAACATGCGTCACACACTTCGTTGCTCTTATTGGTTGTAGGTCTATCCAATTGAGTGCAGAGGAATTTTTTTTCCTGGTTCGTTCGAAACACGCCCCATAATCACAGCTCTATGGAGCAGTATCAGACTCAAATTCTGACTAGAATTGAGTATGACCATGTCAGGCTAGCCAGCAGCACCATCTCAGGTTAAATGCAGAGCAAACAAAGGAGCTGGTGATGGACTTTCACAGGCCCAGACCCACCTCTTTGAAACTGGTTAACATCCAGGAAACAGATGTTAAGGTTGTGGACTCTTCTAAGTACCTGGGTGTTCAGCTGGACAATAAACTGGACTGGAGTCACAACACTGATGCTCTTTACAGGAATGGACAGAGCAGACTCTACCTGCTGGGGAGGCAGAGGTATTTTGGAGTGCAAGGGACACCCTAGAAGCTCAAACAAGCACTTTGCAGGTCCTTCATCCCAGCTCAATGAGTGTTTACAAACATGCTAATTGTTGCACTGGTTCTGATCTGACCAGGAATCACTTACACTGCCTGTCAGATGTGAATGTCCATTTGCACATGCTTAGCTACTCCTGGGTGCTGCTTTTATAATTATGCTTATTGCATTTACATTGTTGGGTAAAACGGCTGCTGTACATCATTCCTCTCTTTAACTTGAATATTGCATTTTCAGCTATATTTTTAGTATTATCAATAATTGTGCAATGCTTATTATTATTATTATTATTTTTATTATTGCTTTTCTCCTACGTTTTAGATTGCTTTAGAATTTAACCTTAGATTAGCTTTTTTCATTACTGATCTAGTGTGTAACTCAATGTGTTTTTGCCACTGTCACTCCTGAATTTCCTCATTGTAGGACAATAAAGGTATTTCTTATCATATAACTACATTTTGTGACAAATTAAGGTTATAGCAATTGACAAATTTGTACACTACCTCCTTACTGCTCTTCACTACTGCTGGTGGCGCAGTGTTTTGCATTGTTGCACACAATTGAGACAACTTTTCAACAATACTGGGGAACGGTGAAAAGTCCTAGGACCTCAGACTAGGACCTTTTATCAGTGAAAGTCTGGGAATCTAAAATTCTAAATTTGTATCGAAACACGCACTGAGCTTTTGAAAGTCTCTGGCTTTTTAAAAGCCTGGGGCTTTTCACATGCAATGGAAAAGCATCTTTTGATTGTTACATATAATTGTTTAATTACAAAACGTAGTTTGTATTTTAGTCCTTAAAAAGAAAACTGGAAATGGACAAATCTGGAATCACAAGGTGAGGAATCATTAGAACTGGAAACTGACAGAGGCCATAAAGTTTGTCTGATGTATCTCCAGTAAAACATTACTCTCTTCTAAATCAAACAGATTTTTGAAAGAAGACAGACTTCCAAGAGGAGTTGGGGTTTTACACCTCCTTAGAGTGCTCTTGTGTGTCACTACTGTATTCTTGATCATACAAATATTCCTCAGTGTGAAATTGCCTTATACAAGCTATAATCTCAGGGTGGAATTTGATTGATAAATTACGATGGGAGGTCCCATGCAGCTTGTAGCAGTACATGCTCATTGTTGAAGACAATGTGAGGCTAGTATTTTGCACATAACCTGTATGCTTAAAAGCCAGATGATCAGTATCCATACAAAGCAAACCGTTTTACTGGTCACACTACCTGATATGATGAGTAACTGTGGGAAAACCGGAGTAGATTTATCAGTCTTTAGCTGTGATGAGGCCCAGGTCTCAGAAAAGGAGGAGCCCAACTGCTGAGGGAGTAACTTTGCTCATATGCCAGATGTCTCTCAGCAGCAATTTAGTTTTCCCTTCATTAATCATTTTCACAAATCTCAGTGCCACCAATTAGACTAACAAGCCTAGTATGGGTGTGACACTCAGGGACTTTGGGTAAAGAGGGAAAGGCAGAGTTCTTTCTGAGTCATTTCTCCTGCATGGCTTAAAGCACACAGGCATACCTTTTTGAAGTTGCTGACTTGAAAGTATCTTCCTGTTTCATTCTTCATGAGAACCATTACATTTTAGGCTTTGAGTGGTGAGGAGGTTTCCTGAAGCCCTGCTGAGTTAGTTTATGGCTGATGACTTTATTTAGAAAATGACAGAATTAAAAATTGGCAGCAAATAGTCCCGATGTTATTTATATCCATTGTGTTTTTAGCCATACATACGTACATATGTATGTATGTATGTATGTATGTATGTATGTATGTATGTATGTATGTATGTATGTATGTATGTATGTATGTATGTGTTTCAGTGTAGTGTGTAAACGTTGTCTGTGAGATAGGCTTTGTAGTTGAAATATGGATGTCCCTATAATCTGCCTGGGGAGAGTAGAGCTGTTAGTAATTACAGGCTCCTTGCTGGTCTCCTGCGACACACACAGTTGCGTACATAAGCCCAAACTTTTACAACAGGACTTCATAGCTACAATAAGTTAATCATAGCTGTAATGATTTCCTGTAAGGGCTGGTTTAAATACGTTTGTAGTTGTGAGATCTCTACTATTTATTAAGCAGTTCATTAGGACCCTTTTAGAAGTGTTTTCCAAAAAAGGTTTCACCATACACCAATAATATTTGAGCCAGTTTTATTCTCCAATGATAACCCATAAAACCATCAGATGAAGGAGAATTACTTATATACAGTCATAATCAACAAATTAGAAGCTATTTGGAAAGTTATTGTATTTCAGTAACTAAACACATATAGATCAATATACATGTATTGAACACGATAAAACTATGTTTAATACCTGCTTTAAGATTGTTATTGTCAAAAGGTACTTTTAATCTTAGAAGTGAGCCTAATCATAACTCGTATTCCAATTGATCGAATGTGAGTGTGCTACACACACACACATATATATATATATATATATATATATATATATATATATATATATATATATATATGTGTATACACACGTGTGTGTGTATATATATATATATATATATATATATATATATATATACACACGTGTGTGTGTATTTATAAATCTCCAGCAGGGACTAGCCAGATCTATTTATGTTATAGTTTTAAATAGTCACTATCATTATTACCTCCAACGACTGGAGGGAGGTTTTCAGTCAACAAGGCTGGAGAAGCTCAGCTCATTTGACATGACCACTGTCACTGATACACCAACCGGTAGAATAATGATAAATAGGTGTATATGTGATTTGTCATCTGTAATATTTTCTTATTAAATTAAGACATTAAATATTTTTTTATCTATTGTTTTTGCAGAACTTATGCTGACAAAACAAAAACATTTTCTCTTTCTTTTTAATAATAATTTATATTTTTTCTGAGAAAAGGTTAAATAGCAGAAGTTCTCTATTTATTAAAAACTGCTTTTTGCTTCCTGCGTGCCTGGAGAGATTTTGTGAAGGATTTGGTCTTCCTCTTTCTTTTACAGCAGCTCCCAAAACTGGCAGTAGTACTGGCAGTAGTACAGTATTTAAATGGGGTGGACCAAATCTGTTATCTTTGTAGATGAGCCGGAACACGGCCACTTACTGCTTGCACAGTTTTTTTTCTGCCCACATTATTTAGCACTCCTTATTTGGAATCTGAGAAGATCAGGCCCTATATCTTCTAGGTCAGTGGTCCCCAATCCTGGTCCTCGAGGTCCGGTGTCCCTGCAGGTTTTACGTGTCTCTGATCCAACACACCTGACTTACTTCCCCAGTGTGCTGTCAAGTTCTCCAGAGTCCTCCTAATGACCTCATTATTTGACTCAGGAGTGTTGAAGCAGAGTAACAAATAAAAGTTGCAGGACACCGGCCCTCGAGGACCAGGATTGGGGACCACTGTTCTAGGTGAAGATTGGAATATTTTTTTCTGTGGATAATTTTTGGCACTGTGGATCTGAATTGGATCATTACCCCTTGGGTATTTTAACATGCTGTGGATTTATGTTGGATTGTTTTTCTAACATGCAAATTGAACCGAAACAGGTCCACTGGTTATCTAAGCCATTACAAGGCCTTTGTTGGGCAGTACTATAAAGCTTGCAACTCCACATTTTGAATTGAGAAAGCTTTCTAGATTGGAAGCGAAACGTCTTCAA
Organism: Fundulus diaphanus; assembly: GCA_037039145.1. Classification (NCBI taxonomy): domain Eukaryota; kingdom Metazoa; phylum Chordata; class Actinopteri; order Cyprinodontiformes; family Fundulidae; genus Fundulus; species Fundulus diaphanus. The sequence continues at coordinate 356,880 of CM073121.1, read as the reverse complement.
ACTTTGGAAAAAAGTCCAGTTGTTTTGTTTTTTAACTTTTTTGGAATGACCATGACCTGGATGACTTATAAATCTTCACCAGCATATTACAGTCAAACAAGAAGAAATGCATGCAGTACAATGCCATTCATCCATTTTCTGTCACGCTTGCCCCTTGTGGGGTCACAAGGGGTGCTGGTGCCTATCTCCAGCGAAAGGCAGGGTACACTCCGGACCGGTCGCCAGTCTGTCACAAGACAACACAGCGACACACAGGACAAACAACCATTAACGCACACACTCACACCTAAGGAGAATTAAGAGTGGCCAATTAACCTAACAGTCATGTTTTTGGACTGTGGGAGGAAGCCAGGGTACCCGTAGAGAACCCACGCATGCAAAACATGCAAACTCTATGCAGAAAGACTCCAACCCAGGACCTTCTTGCTGCAAGGCAACAGTGCTACCCACGCTGCCACTGTGCAGCTGCAGTACATTATTCTAACACCCACGAACGTGACGCTGGTCCACTCTAAGGCCACTATCTGCAGCTTCCTTACAGAACTGGACTTCTACCAACAAAACCTGGGGAGGCGACAATTAATTCTCTGATTGGTCAGAATCAGACATGCCGCCTCGGCTGCCTCTGTATTTCCATTTCCATCGCGTATAATATCAGTTAATATTTGTCCACCGCCACTTGAGACGTGTTATTCTCCTCCTCCTCCTGAATCAACACAAAATTGCCATCTCCGCTAAGGGGATTCCCACAGGGGATTCCCCTAGTCCGCGTGACGTATAATGCAGTAAGCATGGTATATGAAGAAATAACGTGACCAGAACGAACTTTGTTCTTGTTCTTGTCACCTTAATGATCTGGACCTCTGGTTGGCGTGTGATGTGGATAACACAAGGTCAGCGTTTTCCCCCACTGTGGGACAGGGTCCGTCTCCTGCTTCTCGCTTTCCCCAAGTCGTATCTCATGGAGCAAGGATTCAGCCAAGCTCTCGATGTGCAGACAAAATATCAGAACCGGCTTAACCTGGTTAGCTCTGGCGCACTCAGGCTAAAACTGACTTCCCAGTGTCCAGATGTGAAAAAGCTACCAGTGGCCCACCAAGCACAGGGCTCTCATTAAATAAAGTGCTATTAGTCCAATAAAGTTTTTCAAAGTTTTCTCAGCGTCTCAGTCCTCATTTGTTTTTCAAAACTTTAATAATCCCAGAGCGCATACATTTTTCCTCTCAGGACTCAGGTTTCAGTTGCTTTTCAAAAGCACAGAGCACATTAATGGATGCGTGAGCGATTTCTGTTTTTATTGGTTAACGGTTGATCATGTGAATGTTGTTCGGCTTCTCTGAATATAGCAGTAAAACTAATTTTCAACAAATTCTGCAGTAGTGGTCTTTTCCCCCCCAAGTTCCACTTTGCTCAATACACCTTGGGTTAAATGTGGTGATATTGTGAAAGTAACTGTAATATAAATATGTACCACTTCTATTCAAACTTACCATATTATACTCTAATTTCACACACCTGTGAGAGGTCCAACGAAACTGTATCAGAGACCTGAAAAAACTTGTTTTTCATTGGACCATTATTATGCAATTCAATCATCCCCAAAGGCTGTGTGGCCTCTTAAACTCTACTTCACAGCTCTTCCTAGAACAATCTCAGTAGCAACTCAAAGTCTAAGGGTGATGTTGCAACTAAAATAACATTTCCATGTCGTTTACCAGTTTCTCCAGTTAAGTAATGTACAAAAATTACCTATTATATATCTCAAAAACATACATTTTGGAGGCAATTTTTAAAATCAATGCTTTAATTTTGTAACGATAACTCAGTTAGTCAGAACCCAAAACGGAGCCAAAACACGTGTCCAATACACCAAACTTTTATTATCAGAACGAACGTGATAAAAGGGGCTCTGAGGGTGTGGGCTCACAGGTAGAAAGGAAATGGGGAGTCCAAAGGTTGGGGAGAATGGGCAAAGGGGTTGCCTGGAGAGCTCAGGGAACAAACAGGGACAAAAAACAACCAACCAGTGTCTCTTTAGTAGAATCAGTCCAGGTCATGCACGGATGGGTCTCAGGTACAGAAAATCCAAAAAACAGAAGGCTGGAGGCAGATTCAGAGGGAGGCTGGGTTCGGCAACAGGAGATCAGACTTCTTCAGGAGAACTGGGCAAAAATCTGTGGTCAAGAACAGGCAGAGTCAAAAAACCAGAAAACTTCATGGAACAAGGAACAGTGCTTGAAAGCTGTGACCAGAGCAACAGACGATCTCGCACTGAGCTGTAGATGAGCAGCTGGTTAAATAGGGAGTGGCAGCGTGCAGGTGAGGGTAATTAGCAATCAGCCCAGTGGTGGAGCTGCAGGGCTGAAAACATGACATCACCTCCCCCTCAAGGGGCGGCTCTTGACGCCCTTCTGGGTTGGTCTGGATACCGGCGATGGAAATCACGGATGAGGCCCTTATCCAGGACCAGGCGAGAAGGTATCCAGGACCTCTCCTCAGGACCATAGCCCCTCCAGTCCACAAGGTATTGACGCCACGGCCCCAACGTCGGGACCGAAGCAAGCGTCTCACTGTAAAGGCAGGGGCCCCCTGAATAAGCCGGGCGGGTGGTGGGGGTCTGGATGGAGGGAAAAATCTGGATAACAACACAGGTTTGATCTTGGAGACATGAAAGGTGGGGTGTACACGCAGTGAAGAAGGCAGTTTGAGACGCACAGCCACAGGGTTGATAATCTTGGCAACAGGAAATGGGCCCACAAAACGGGGTGCCAACTTACGATTCTCTACCTTGATGGGCAGATCCTTTGTGGATAACCACACCTTCTGACCCACCAGGTATCTTGGGGCTTTGGATCTGTGGCGATTGGCATTACGGGCATAGACAGCAGAGGTTTTGCAGAGAGTGGCTCTGGCCCTTCTCCACACCCTGAGACAACGGCGTGCTGACAAATGGGCCGCAGGAACTAGGGTGGCCTGTTCCTGAACAGAGAGAATGGGTGGCTGAAAGCCATAAACAACATGAAATGGGGACAGACCTGTGGCACTTGATGGTAATCCGTTGATGGCGTACTCTACCCAAGGTAAGTTCTGGGACCAGCGACTTGGAGCATTCAAGCAAAGCATACGCAACTTGGATTCAACCTCCTGATTCATTCTTTCTGTCTGGCCATCTGTCTGAGGATGAAACCCTGAGGAGAGACTGACATCAATGTCGAGAAGGGTGCAGAACTCACGCCAAAAACGGGAAATGAATTGCGGTCCTCTATCGGACACGATGTTGCGGGAAATGCCATGAAGTCTGAATACTTCTCGGGCCATCACCTCAGCGAGATCACGAGCTGAAGGTAACTTGTGTAGAGGAACCAGGTGGGTCATCTTCGAGAATCTGTCAACCACAGTGAGAAATACGGTGTTACCTCGAGATGGAGGTAGGCCGGTGACAAAGTCCATAGAGATGTGGGACCATGGGCGATGAGGGATCGGCAGAGGCCTTAGTAGACCAGCAGGGGCACGTCTGGAAGGCTTTACTCTGGAACAGGTGGCACATGCTGACACAAACTCTTGTGTATCCCTTCTCAGTGTGGGCCACCAGAATCCTGACTGGACCACTGCCAGAGTCTTAGTCATACCTGGGTGACAAAAAAGTTTAGAGCAGTGACAGAACTGAAGAACCTTAGACACCAATTCTTCAGGAACAAACAGAAGATCCTTAGGGCATTGAGCTGGTGGTGGTTGTCTCTGATGACTCCTTCTGAGTAAGGTTTCAATTCTGGTTAGGGCCAACCTGGTCTTGGAGGGAAGGATGAAGTCATGGTTACTAGAGTCGGGAGAACAGACAGGAAGCTGATGGAGTCTTGAAAGGGCATCAGGTTTGATATTCTTGCTGCCAGGACGATAGGCCAGGGTGAAGTCAAATCTGCTAAAAAATAGTGCCCACCTGGCTTGGCGTGCGTTCAGTCTCTTAGCTGACTTTAGGTACTCCAAGTTCTTATGGTCTGTCCACACAGTAAAAGGATGTGTGGACCCCTCCAACCAGTGCCTCCACTCCTCCAATGCTAGTTTGATAGCCAACAATTCTCTGTCTCCCACATCATAGTTCCTCTCAGAGGCAGAGAGCCGGCGGGAGAAAAAGGCACAAGGATGTAGCCTGGCATCATCTGCAAACCGTTGAGACAGCACAGCGCCAATGCCAGTGTCTGAGGCGTCAACCTCCACCACAAAAGGGTTAGATGGATTGGGAAAACGCAGAATGGGAGCAGAGGTGAATAGACGTTTCAGCTTACCAAAAACCTGTTTGGCCTCAGATGACCACTTGAACTGAGTCTTGGTTGAAGTGAGTCGGTGAAGAGGGGCAGCCACCAAACTGTAGTCCTTAATGAAACGGCGATAAAAGTTGGCAAACCCTAGAAAGCGTTGGAGCTCCTTCTTACAAGATGGGTCAGGCCATTCCAAGACTGCTGCCACCTTAGAAGGATCCATGCAGATCCTGCCAGGAGCAATGACAAAACCCAGAAAGGATACAGATGACTGATGAAATGCACACTTCTCTGCCTTAACAAATAGCTTGTTTTGGAGAAGCCTAAGAAGAACCTCACGTACATGCTTGATATGGGAAGGTAAGTCCCTTGAAAAAATTAAGATGTCATCTAGGTATACAAAAACAAATCTGTTTAGCATGTCTCTTAGTACATCATTAACCAATGCCTGAAAAACAGCTGGGGCGTTGGTTAGGCCAAAGGGCATGACTAGGTATTCATAATGCCCTGAAGGGGTGTTGAAGGCCGTCTTCCATTCATCTCCCTCTCTTATTCGGACCAGATGGTAGGCATTACGTAAATCCAGTTTAGAGAAAACAGTGCTTCCATGAAGAAGCTCAAAAGCAGAGGTCATGAGGGGCAGAGGGTACCTGTTCTTGACCGTGATCTCGTTGAGGCCTCGATAATCAATGCATGGTCTGAGAGACCCATCCTTCTTGCCCACAAAAAAGAATCCAGCACCTGCAGGAGAAGAAGACTTTCTGATTAGTCCAGCTTTTAGGGAATCAGAAATGTATTCCTCCATAGCCTTTCTTTCAGGGCCAGAAATAGGATACAATCTGCCCCTAGGTGGGGTGGTTCCAGGACGCAGGTCAATGGCACAGTCATAATCTCTGTGGGAGGGCAGAGCAGTGGCCTTAGATTTGTTAAATGCCTCACGCAAATCATGATAAACTTCAGGGACCCGAGACAAATCAGGGTAATCATGGTGGACTTCACAGGGAGCAGTCATAATAGGGACTTCCCTTAAACATGAAGTGGAACAAGATGGGCCCCAGGACTGAATCTCACCAGTTAGCCAATTGATGACTGGACTGTGTTTGATGAGCCAAGGACGTCCCAATATCACTGGAATCTCTGGAGACTTGGTCAGTAGAAACGAGATCCTGTCGTGGTGGTTTCCTGAAATCAGCACAGGTACGGGCTTAGTGCAGTGAGTTATTTGATCAATGAGATGACCATCAATAGCAAAAATCTCACGTGGTTTCTCAAGAAGTTCCAACTCCAGTGTGAGCTTAAGAGCTAGGCTGACATCTAAAAAAATCGGCATCAGCCCCGGAATCAATAAAAACAGGAACCTCAGTCCTTTCAGGGAAATCAGGAAACTTGATTGTGCACTGATTGTGGGAGGGGTTCTGTGATTTGAGAATAGGGCTCAGCAAAGATCCCCCAAGCTTTACTGAGCCTGTCCTTTTAACGGACAGTTAGTGGCTTGATGGCCCTTCCCTCCACAGTAGAAACACAGGTGATTTCTAAATCTTCTCTCCTTCTCCTCCGCAGAGAGCTTGGTCCTACCCAACTGCATGGGCTCCTCAGTGGTAACAGGGGGGGGCATGGAGGCTTGTGCTAAGCTGCAAGGACTGACCTGGACTGATGGAACCCGTCTTTGATAATTAGATGAAGACCTCTCCCTCTTACGTTCACGAAGGCGTAGATCTATTCTTGTGGCAAGCCTCTCTAAGGCCTCGAGGGTCTTGGGAGGGTCACGGGTAGCAATTTCGTCCTTGATCTCCTCTGACAGACCCTGGTAAAAAACATCAAATAGGGCTTCGTTATTCCAATGGCAACTGGACTTCAGGGCATGGAAACTGATGATGTAATCTGTAACCGGTCGTGAGCCCTGTTTGAGAGAAAACAGTCTCCTGGCAGCCTCCCTCTCAGGACGGATTGGATCAAAAACCCTCTTCATCTCTTCAGAAAACTCAAAAAATGAATCACAGCTGTCAGCATCATTCTCCCACTAGGAAGTTCCCCACTGTTTAGCCTTACCAGACAGAAGAGAGATTGTGTAGGCCACCTTGGCCCGTTCCGAAGGGAAGGCAGAGGGCTGGAGTTCAAAAACCAGAGAGCACTGGGTCAGAAAAGGCCTGCACTGTTCAGGATCCCCATCAAAACGCTCAGGTGGGGGAATCCTAGGTTCATAGTTGGCGTTAACCGGGGGGTTAACAGCAAGGGGAAGTGGCCGTGTAACTGAGGGTGTAGCTTGGCCTTGAGACACCGTTAAGGACGAAAGTCCCTGTAACAGCTCCAGGACATTTCTTTCTAGGCCTGAAATGGCTCCCTCCACCTTTGAACACCAATCAGGATTAGGCTGTGGGTTCATGCTGGCGAGATCGTACTGTAACGATAACTCAGAGTTAGTCAGAACCCAAAACGGAGCCAAAACACGTGTCCAATACACCAAACTTTTATTATCAGAACGAACGTGATAAAAGGGGCTCTGAGGGTGTGGGCTCACAGGTAGAAAGGAAATGGGGAGTCCAAAGGTTGGGGAGAATGGGCAAAGGGGTTGCCTGGAGAGCTCAGGGAACAAACAGGGACAAAAAACAACCAACCAGTGTCTCTTTAGTAGAATCAGTCCAGGTCATGCACGGATGGGTCTCAGGTACAGAAAATCCAAAAAACAGAAGGCTGGAGGCAGATTCAGAGGGAGGCTGGGTTCGGCAACAGGAGATCAGACTTCTTCAGGAGGACTGGGCAAAAATCTGTGGTCAAGAACAGGCAGAGTCAAAAAACCAGAAAACTTCATGGAACAAGGAACAGTGCTTGAAAGCTGTGACCAGAGCAACAGACGATCTCGCACTGAGCCGTAGATGAGCAGCTGGTTAAATAGGGAGTGGCAGCGTGCAGGTGAGGGTAATTAGCAATCAGCCCAGTGGTGGAGCTGCAGGGCTGAAAACATGACAAATTTCCTGTAAAATGGTCAGATTTGTTCAGCAGCACATCAAATTGTTGGGGGCATAAATGCAGCTCCAATCCAATAAAAACAGGGATTATAAAGCAAAACAATGGCTTCCTTCATCATAAAACCCAATGTCAGTTGAAGTCCTCCAGTCTTAACACATTGTTTACTACAAGGACACTTAAAGCACCATCACTCTGTATTTGGGGGGGGGGGGGTGTTAGGGGGTACAAAGATCTTGTAATTGTCAGGGGGGTATTTGTTCAACGAAGTTTGAGAACCACTGAGCTAGACTAACATTCCTTGACACTAGCTTAAACAGATTGCCTCTGTCCATGGTAATACCATCCCGGACCCATTTAGATGGAGAGCTTAGTTGAGTTCACCTCTCATAGTTAGGGATTTTAAAGGGGTGGGGCTTAACAACAACAACAACATATATATATTACTCAAACACATCCATATGGGATTGCCAGTCCCAGCAGCTCTGTCCTAAACCATTTTCTACATCATACATATAACATCACAGGGTGTCTACTACTTCAAAGTAATCATAACTACAATGAGAAATTGTAGTTGCCCCCCCCCCCTCCCGTCCACTGCAGCGCCCCGCATGTTGGGACGTTTTTCTGGCTGCTCCTCCTCAGCGCTTGTGTTTTGTTATGATTCGTCTCGTCTTGATGAACAGGATGTTAGGAAAAGTTGTTTATGAAATTCACCCGCAAAAATGTCTCTTTAAAGGTGAGGTCAGATTAGATAATAACAGCGCTTAATTTGAACGCGTCACAGTCACACAATCACAATCTTCCAACTGCAAGACAACTACTTATCCCATTGAGCCACAGTTGCCCCTATTTTCACATATATTTTCCAATGCCTGAGTAGCTGGATCCAGTGTGTTCTTAAAAGCAGTAATATGATATCTAATATAAATTCAAAACTGGTTTCACCAAGGGGAATATACACAGAAATCTGTGTGAATGTATCAGTTTGAACACAACAGATGAAATGTGCATATCCATATTTGTTGATAGATTAATAAATCTGTATATTTGTTTAGATTTGAGAAAATCATTGTGAAATTGTCAATTATCTTTTGTTTTTCAGTGTATAATCTTACCATATTGACTCAATATTGTTCTTTCTTCTTTTCTTCTCTGTTTCTTCTGTTATAATTTTGTACTGTAGCCAACTGCTTCCCTCCGTGCCAGAATGGAGGAATGTGCCTTAGGCCTCAGCTCTGTGTCTGCAAACCGGGCTCAAAGGGGAAGGCATGTGAACAGACCACGGTGCCGACACACTCCAATCCAGTGGTGCCTGGGAGTGAACCCACCAACGGCCACACTAACAGTCACACAAATCGAAACAATGTGGTACCACAGAGGCCTATACCTCAGCAAGTGTCACCAAATGGTTACACCTCCACTAATAACCTGGCCCAGATGAAGTTAACTGTCAAGGCGGCCCCCCAGTTTGTGAGACCCCATTACATCCAGCAACATTTCCAACAGCAGTAAGTATTGGTCTTTTATCTAAGCTTTGGTATGTTGTGTGTTCCATGTAGTTCTTTACCAACTGTTGCAGTTTCACTAACTGATTCATGGACAAAGTCACTGCAGTAATCCACTGTTAAAACTTATATACAGCACTTACGCATCATGTGTGGAAATCAACTTACCTCTCAACTGGAGAAAGTGCTAAAAGTTCTATTTAGAGCTGCAGTCTCTTCAAAATAAACATATTTTTGCTTAATTTATAAAAGTCTTTCTCACCATTTAAAGAACATAATCTAATTGCACAATTTCCAGATCAGATTTGGCAGTGTGCAGTTGCTAGATCACTGGCTCTTATAAGATGTTCATAGCCATATGCAGTGTTGTGCTGGTAAAACTGAAAATCTCTTCTCCAACCAACTTATTATCAATTAGTGACTTCTCATGATTGTTATCTTACATGTGGCACTTCACATCAGTGTCAGGGTGGGCAGCGTTTTTTTCCCCCTTCGATTTATGGGGCAGAGAACAATAATTTTTTAACATTCAAATTTTCTGATACATGAGCAAACAATGTTGAAATATTGCTAGACTGGGCATGCAAACTCTATCTAATGAAATACATCTACTGCATGGACCTTAGAAATAGGTCCCAAGTTAATATTCCAACCAGGTCTTTCTTTTGGGAGTTGCATGTTCTTCCCAGCCATGTGTCGGTTCTCTCTGGGTATTTCTGCTTCCTCTCACATTTTGATTACCAGATTAATTGGTCACTCTTTCTTGCCCATTGTTGCAATGTGGCGGTCTGGTATCATGTAAAATAGTGTTGCTTGCTGGATCAGGAGGATATTTATGACAGTGACCAGAGAGAAACTGACATAGCATAAACAGCCCACAGTGAGACAGTGTTAAAGTGTAGAATAGGAGGGGCAGATCAGTCAAGTTGGGTTTGAAATGACATCAGGGATCAGCTCTGACCCTCTTCTTGATTGTAGTGCTAATGAACAGGTTGAAGCATGAGGTCAGACGGGAGTACCCAAAAAGGTTGATGTTTACAGATAACATTGTGATCTGTAGTAAGAGTAGGGAGCATGTGTGAATGACAGGGACATAATGGGAACAGTTATAGTGTATATAGACATAGTATATATACACTACCGCTAAAAAGTTGGGGGTCACTTACAAATGTCCTTATAGTGTGTAATAAATAGCACCATTTTCTTCGGTTAAAATTCTTGTCAGCATTTGACCAACAGAGGCTCAACGTTGAATATAGAGGCAGGACCATAAGTTACATTTGAGGGGATTTGACAAACTTCCACTAACATCCACCCTGACCAACAGCGTCTGCCTGTTATAGCAGTGCACCCTGAGTGTCTTGCTGAAAGGACCCAATGAAGGGGATGATCAGAAAATAAGAAATCAACAATACTTACACAAAACTAACACCCAACACAATAAATGAAACTTAATAAATATTTACATAAATGCAAATCATTTCAACGAAACAAATCTCAAGTCAATCAAAAGAATACTTCAAATTAAACATGATTCCTTAAAGCTCTACCCTCCTTCTGTCACGATTTGGGTTTTGTCTTGTTTAATGTTATCAGAGTTATTAGTTAAGTTTCTGCTTTTGAGTTCTTTCTTGTTTGGCTTTGATTTAGACGTGTTGTTCTGTTTAGGTTACCTGTTTTCCACCTGTCACTTTATCAGCTCTGTTTGGTCTCCCCTCAGCAATCTGTCAGCTCCCTTGCCCTGATTAGTTCCACCTGCCTTCTTGTAATTAGTTTCACTCCGTTTCACCTGTGCACTCCACTATATAGTTCTGCCTCGGTCTTCAGTTCTCTGCCAGATCATTAACAAGCCTTCGGTGGGTTTTGTCCAGCGTTCTCTTTTTGACTGACCTGTAGATATTACCCTGATTGCCTTTTTGACTTCTGAGCCAGCATGATCCCTGAACCTGATTTGTCTGCCCTGTATGACTGCTTACCTGTTTTTCTGGACCTGGACCTGCCTTGAGATATTCTGAGTTTGCCTTATCCTGGTCTGTACTTCTGCCTGTTTTGGACTGCTTTTCGTATACCGGATTTTGGACTGCCATTCTGACCATTGCGCCTGCCTGTCCCTGTATGTTCATTAAATCCTGTTTTCTTATACCTCACTTGTTTTGGTTTGAATACTGGGTTTGCCTGATTCACGTTCATAACACCTTCCAAATGGTTTGCTCCAAGAGCCTTTGCTGCCACGCCCTGCTGAGGAGCCAAATCAGGAAGGGGTAAGTGCTTACAACTAAACAAGTGTATTGTTAAAGCAAGTAATCACAGGTTTTTAAAGTAGCTGTTATTAAACCTTTACTTAAGAAACCTTCTCTTGATCAAGATGAGCTAGTAAACTACAGACCTATATCTAATCTTCTTTTCTTATCTAAAATTCTTGAGAAAGTGGTTGCTAATCAACTTTGTGAACATTTACAAAGCAATGACCTACTTGAGGAGTTTCAGTCAGGCTTCAGAGCTCATCATAGCACTGAAACGGCTCTGGTGAAGGTCACTAATGATATTCTCATGGCCTCAGATAATGGACTTGTGTCTGTACTTGTCCTGTTAGATCTCAGTGCTGCATTTGATACAGTTGATCACAATATTCTCCTACAAAGACTTGAACATACTGTAGGGATTAAGGGGAAAGCATTAGGCTGGTTTAAATCTTATCTGTCGGACAGATTCCAGTTTGTTCATGTTAATAATAAATCTTCCTCAAACTCTAGGGTCAGCTGTGGAGTACCACAGGGTTCAGTCCTTGGACCAATTCTCTTTACTATATATATGCTTCCGATCGGCAAAATTATCAGACAGCATGGGATTCATTTCCACTGTTATGCTGATGACACTCAGCTATATCTATCCATAAATCCTGATGAATCCAATCAATTACTTCGACTGCAGTCATGTCTTGATGACATCAAAAGCTGGATGACTTTAAATTTCCTGCATCTAAATTCTGACAAGACCGAAGTTGTAATCTTTGGGCCAGAGTCCTCAAAAATAAACTTCTTAACCAATCACTTAATCTGGATGACATTAACTTGGCCTCTGGTAGTAAAGTAAAAAACCTTGGTGTTATTTTTGACCAAGACATGTCATTTAAATCCCATATTAAACAGGTTTCCAGAGTTTCCTTTTTTCACCTCCGGAATATCGCCAAAATTAGAAACATTCTGTCCAGGAGTGATGCTGAAAAACTAGTCCATGCATTTGTTACTTCAAGGCTGGACTATTGTAATTCTTTACTATCAGGAAGTCCACAAAATGCAGTTCAAAGCCTTCAGCTGATCCAAAATGCTGCAGCAAGAGTTCTGATGAAAATCAACAAGCGGGATCATATTTCTCCAATTTTAGCTTCCCTTCATTGGCTTCCTGTTAAATCAAGAATAGAATTTAAAATTCTTCTTCTAACGTATAAAGCCCTTAATAATCAAGCTCCATCATATATCAGAGCTCTGATTACCCCGTATGTCCCTAACAGAGCACTTCGCTCTCAGACTGCAGGTCTATTGGTGGTTCCTAGAGTCTCTAAAAGTAGAATGGGAGGCCGATCCTTTAGCTATCAGGCTCCTCTCCTGTGGAACCAACTCCCAGTTTTGGTCCGTGAAGCAGACACCCTGTCTACTTTTAAGACTAATCTTAAAACCTTCCTTTTTGACAAAGCTTATAACTAGAGTGGCTCATGTTACTCTGAGCTACCTTTATAGTTTTGCTGCTATAGGCTTAGGCTACTGGAGGACATCAGGGCCTATTTTTCTCACTCTACTGATTTCTACTGTTCTCCAGATTTGCATTACATTGAAATGACTGTTGTCATTTCAGCTTTTAACTTTTTGCTCTCTCTCTTTTTTCTTCATAGTAGGTACACCTGGTCTGACGTTCTGTTGACTGTGAAATCATCCAGGGAGGACAGATCACCGACTATTACCATCTAATGTAGAACAGATTACTAGATCAATGTGTGCTTCTGTGCTTTTTGTCTGTCTTGTTGTGTCTCTGCTCTGTCTTCTGTAACCCCCAGTCGGTCGAGGCAGATGACCGTTCATACTGAGCCCGGTTCTGCTAGAGGTTTTTCCTTCCCGCTAACGGGTGTTTTTTCTTTCCACTGTCGCTTCATGCTTGCTCAGTATGAGGGATTGCAGCAAAGCCATGTACAATGCAGACGACTCTCCCTGTGGCTCTACGCTTCTCCAGGAGTGAATGCTGCTTGTCGGGACTTTGATGCAATCAACTGGTTTTCTTATATAGGAACATTTTTGACCAATCTGTATAATCTGACCCAATCTGTATAACATGATTAAACTTAACTTTGTAAAGTGCCTTGAGATGACATGTTTCATGAATTGGCGCTATATAAATAACATTGAATTGAATTGAATTAATCAAACATACAGAAATTTAAGGAAACATAAATTGACATTTATATCTACACTTCCTTTACACAGAATGGATGGCCAGTCCCCTGCCTCTCAAGAAGGTATATTTAAATGTCTGAACAAAAATACAATAAAAATAAAACAACTCAGTGTCAGGGTACATTTCTGCCTGCTGCACCCTAGACATTTTTCAGCACCTTCCTTCCTCCAGCCAGCCCCGATTCCACTCACTAATCACCTACACCTGTCAGCCCATTCCTCTCAAGGCCAATTGCAGACCTGAGTCATCCTTTCAAAAGTTGTTAAAAAGTGCTCAAAAAAGTGTCATCATCAGAGGTCAATGGGAGCAGCGTTGGTTCTCTCTGTGTTGCTGGTAGCTGATACATCACCCGGCTTGGGCCATCAGGGATGTCTTCCTCCTTTTCATGAATGAGATGATTCCCCTCCATGTTGCCTCCATCATGCCGTTGTTCCTCTTTCAAATCTTTCACTTAAGCCTGCAGTTGTTGAAACTGATGGTGTAAAGTCTTCCATCTCAGCTCTTGACGTGCCGATTCTTTGTCCATCTGTTGGTCTTGTACAGTTTGAGACAGCATTTATGATTTAACAAGGTTTGCCAATTCGTCCAGTTTATCACCAGATCTATCCCCTGGTTTCGTTCCATCCACAGCTGCAGTGCAGTCTTCATAATCAGCCTCAGCATCATTTCTCTTTCCACCTCTGGTCAACATTGCCTCTTTGGTTCTTTAAAAAAAACACCACTTGTTAGCTTTTGACCGATGGAAGCTCAATGTTGAATATAGAGGCAGGAAGAGGTAAGTGCTTACAACTAAACAAGTGTATTGTTCAAGCAAGAAATCAAACATCTAGAAATTTAAGGAAACATAAATTGGCATTTATATCTACACTTCCTTTACACAAAATGGATGGCCAGTCCCCTGCCTCTCAAGAAGGTATATTTAAATGTCTGAACAAAAATACAATAAAAATAAAACAACTCAGTGTCAGGGTACATTTCTGCCTGCTGCACCCTGGACATTTTTCAGCACCTTCCTTCCTCCAGCCAGCCCCGATTCCACTCACTAATCACCTACACCTGTCAGCCTCTAATCATCCTGGACTCACTCCACCTGCAAGCCTCTCTATATAAGCTCACTCCAGTCAGCTCATCCCCGCTGGATTGTCTTCATCCAAACCTCGTCCTGCCTCGTGCTTCTCACGTTTCGTAGTCAGGGCTTCCAATGCCTGCTAGCCAGAGCTTCCTACATCTGCCAGTCAGAGCGTCTCATGTCTGCTACTCAGAGCTCCCATGCCTACTAGCCAGAGCTTCCTACTTCTGCCTGTCAGAGTTTCCTTCGTCAACGCATGCCTGTCCGCCTCCAAGTAATCTCCCTGCTGTGTTGCTGGTCCTCCTGCTACCCCAGCGCTCCAAGTAATCTCTCTGCTGTGCTGCTGGTCCTCATACTACCCCAGCGCTCCAAGTAATTTCTCTGCTGTGCTGCTGGTCCTCCTGCTACCCCGGCACTCCAAGTAATCTCTCTGCTGTGCTGCTGGTCCTCCTACTACCCCAGCGCTCCAAGTAATTTCTCGGCTGTGCTGCTGATCCTCCTGCTACCCCAGCGCTCCAAGTAATCTCTCTGCTGTGCTGCTGGTCCTCCTGCTACCCCAGCGCTCCAAGTAATCTCTCTGCTGCGCTGCTGGTCCTCCTGCTACCCCAGCGCTCCAAGTAATTTCTCTGCTGTGCTGCTGGTCCTCCTGCTACCCCAGCGCTCCAAGTAATTTCTCTGCTGTGCTGCTGGTCCTCCTGCTACCCCGGCGCTCCAACTACTCTCGCTGCTGTGCTGTCAGCTAACCTCATACCCCACCGTTCTAAGAACCCGCTCTGCTGCTGAGCTTCCGGCTCCTCCTGGACCTCAGCACTCTCACGCCTGCCCTGTATGCTCCTTGGCTCTCAGCGTCTCCCTGGACTTACAACTCAGCACCTGCAGCCCTCCGGCTCTCTCTCTCCAGTCCTCCAGCACCTGCAGTCCTCAAGCTCCTGCCATCTACATCATTCTGCTCCTGCTCAGTCAAGACTCTGGTTCTCTCTCTCTCCACAACCCATCCTTGCTTCAATAAAACTCTTAAAACATACCTGAATTCGGCTTCTAACGCCACAAACCCTGACACTCAACTGCTTGGTCTGTAACTTAATCAATAATCTTAATTTCCTGACGTAATGGAACCTATCTCCATTACAATACCATTAAATCAATCAGAAATACATTCTAGACATTGTCAATGTGGTATTCTTTCTATAATGGAGTGGCCAGCACAGTCACCATATCTCAACCCTGTTGAGCTGTGGGAGCAGCTTGACTGTATGGTGCATAAAAAGTGCCCATCAAGCCAAACCAACTTGTGTATGGAGCTCCAGGAAGCATGGGGTGACATTTCCTCTGGTTACCTTAACAAATTGACAGTGAGAATGCCAGATGCTGCAAATTGGAAGATTCTTTGATGAAAGCAAAGTTTGAAGGACAAAATAGATATTTCAAAAATACAAATCATTATTTCTAACCTTCTCAGTATCTTATATTTCCTATTCATTTTCAACTAATTTGATTAATAAAACATGGGTTCTCTTGGAAAATCCTTTCCGGATTTGTTATCGCCACCTTATGAAGTGGAAAGAAACTGGACTCGGACCTGGGCTTTTGGGTTGTTGCATGGCTCAGCTGGACTCTGTTTCTTTTTCCCAACACACTGTACAAAACATTGGGCAGCTTACTTCGCTACAGCAATCCTCGAGGGACAATTTAAACCAGCAGGAAAAACTTGTCTCTACAGAGAAATTATCAAGCCAATTTTTATTTATACTTTTCAATTCAAAAATAGTCAAGAGTGAGGCGTGCTCGTGGCGCAGCGGGTAGCGCGACTCATATATGGAGGCCTTAGTCCTCGACGCGGACGCCCCAGGTTCGAATCCGACCCGCAGTCCTTTGCTGCATGTCTCTCCCTCTCTTTCACCCCCCTTCCAGTCAGCCTACTGTCAGAAAAAGCAAGCCAATAGAGCCGCGAAAAATCCCCCCCCAAAAAAATAAAAAAAAATAGTTGAGAGTGAAGAGTAAGGGGAAAAGGGACCTCTACCAAAAATAAATTTTCAGGGAACAGAGATAAGAACAGGAACTTTATTTACAGTTTTTTTATTTACTTTTGCAATAATTTTTTTCAGAACAGTGTAGCATTTAGAGTGTTCATCAGAGATGCCTGGAGGTAGAAACTGGCTATGTGTTGGCTCGTTTTAGCCATCAGTGCTCTGTAGCAACGACCTGAAGGCAAGACTCTAAATAACTTGTGACCAAGATAAATTGGATTGGCAGCTATTACAACAGCCCTTTTAGTGGCCATGGACTTATACACGTCGTGAATGGATCGAAGGTCAGTCCTGATAATCTTCTCTGCAGCTCTAATTGTTCGTTGCATTGTTTTACTTATCATGAGTCAAACCACTCATGCAAACAACCATCCATCCATCCATTTTCCGTCACACTTATCCCTGTTGGGGTCGCAAGGGGTGCTGGTGCCTATCTCCAGCATTTAATGGGCGAAAGGCGGGGTACACCCTGGACAGGTTGCCAGTCTGTTGCAGGCTCATGCAAACAGTCACCTTATAATTTGTTTATTAATTTGTTTAATAATTGTTTATTAAATGATATCAATTTAGCAGATCATTAATTAAAAGTAAATATAGAGCATGCATTTAATAACCCCAATGACAAACTGTTTGCCCAAAAACAGCAACAGAAGTGCAGAAGCTTTGTGACACCTTGAGGCAGCCGCATGCTACTGCAGGTGCCACAAGGTGTCAGAGGACCTGCCACCAGTTGCGGCAGCTGGGCTACCGGCGTTGTGACACAGTGACACCTAGTGACAGCCGCCTGGCGAAAGTGCCACAAGCGTTTATTGGAAATATTATTAATAAAACATGATTATTTGAAAGTAGTTATAGACTAACAGGTGATCTATAACACATCGTTTGCTCAAAAACAGCAACAGAAGTGCAGCAGCGGCAGGTGGCTGCCACCGTACTGGCCACCTTGTGGCAGCTGCATGCCACTGCAGCTGCCACTGCGGCTGCCACAAGGTGCCAGGGTACCTGCCACTAGATGCGGCGGCTGGACTGACGGCTTTGTGACACCTTGTGGCAGCCGGCTAGCGAAAGTGCCACAAGCTTTTATTGGAAATATCAATAAAACAGGACTATTTGAAAGTAGTGCCTGCTGGAAAACAAACCGCTCTAGGTGCTTAACTCGCTGATTAAACATTTTGCCATCCCTTCCCCGCTTCTCCCCACTGGCAGAAAGTGTGGGAATTGTAGGAATTTGTCACAAGAAATGTAGACAACAGGTATGCTCGACTATGAAGGGTAAATGTCCGCAGAAAGTCAGCACAGCATACTGTGATTCCGCGCGGCTCACAGTAGTCGCACAGTCTGCTCGAGTCCAGTGTGTTTTTGCCACTGGTTGGACAGATAACTTGGTGTCTGTATCTGGGAAGCTAATTGGTCAGGTTTGTGCTATTAAAGTTATTATAAAAGCAAATCCTTCCTCCTCTTTGTTTTTCCCTGAGAGCTCTGCATAGCAGTCCGCCCAAAACAGCTGGTACCCCGGCAGTGATAGAGCTTTGTCTGGGACGTGCGTACGAGCCACATTTTGGTGAAGCAGAGTGCGGCAAATGTTTGAGTTCTTTGTACAGAGGAAGAGCACTTCCTTCGTTTTGTTCATCAGGGAGTGGACGTTTGCCAGATGGATGGATAGAAGCAGAGCGTGTTAGTTCTCCAGCCCATGTCCCTCGCTCGCATCTTTGCAGAATTCCCAAGAGAGCTACCACACTTCTGACCAGAATCTCAGAGAAGTTCTCTGGATCAATAAAAAAAATTAGAAATACTGCCCGAGGAGGAGTCCCTGTTGTAAGTGCAACGCAAAGCATGAATGCAGTGGTGCATTCACTGTATTCTAGAGCAGTGGAGATGTTGCTGTGTCGAATCATACCTCTCTATCTGGCCATCTATTGTCACTGACCTGGCTACATTGTGTCAAGTTAAATGTTTGGAGGAGTGAGGAGTATGATGTGGGGCTGTTTCTTAGGAGTTGGGCTTGGTCCCTAAGTTCCAATAAAAATAAGTTTTAAAGCTTTAGCAGTAAGAGCTTCATAACAATTAAATCAAGAATAGAATTTAAAATTCTTCTTCTAACGTATAAAGCCCTTAATAATCAAGCTCCATCATATATCAGAGCTCTGATTACCCCGTATGTTCCTAACAGAGCACTTCGCTCTCAGACTGCAGGTCTGCTGGTGGTTCCTAGAGTCTCTAAAAGTAGAATGGGAGGCAGATCCTTTAGCTATCAGGCTCCTCTCCTGTGGAACCAACTCCCAGTTTTGGTCCGTGAAGCAGACACCCTGTCTACTTTTAAGACTAATCTTAAAACCTTCCTTTTTGACAAAGCTTATAACTAGAGTGGCTCATGTTACTCTGAGCTACCTTTATAGTTTTGCTGCTATAGGCTTAGGCTACTGGAGGACATCAGGGCCTATTTTTCTCACTCTACTGATTTCTACTGTTCTCCAGTCTACTGTTCTCCAGATTTGCATTGCATTACATTGAAATGACTGTTGTCATTTCAGCTTTTAACTTTTTGTTCTCTCTCTTTTTTCTTCATAGTAGGTACACCTGGTCTGACGTTCTGTTGACTGTGAAATCATCCAGGGAGGACAGATCACCGACTATTACCATCTAATGTAGAACAGATTACTAGATCAATGTGTGCTTCTGTGCTTTTTTGTCTCTCTTGTTGTGTCTCTGCTCTGTCTTCTGTAACCCCAGTCGGTCGAAGCAGATGACCGTTCATACTGAGCCCGGTTCTGCCGGAGGTTTTTTTTTCCCGTTAATGGGTGGTTTTTCTTCCCACTGTCGCTTCATGCTTGCTCAGTATGAGGGATTGCAGCAAAGCCATGTACAATGCAGACGACTCTCCCTGTGGTTCTACTGTTCCCCAGGAGTGAATGCTGCTTGTCGGGACTTTGATGCAATCAACTGGTTTCCTTATATAGGACATTTTGACCAATCTGTATAATCTGACCCAATCTGTATAATATGATTGAACTTGATTTTGTTAAGTGCCTTGAGATGACATGTTTCATGATTTGGCGCTATATAAATAAAATTGAATTGAATTGAACAATTTCATACTCCAAACTTTGTAGGAATAGTTTGGAGATGGCCCCTTCCTGTGCAGTCACATGCCAGTGCATAAACTGAGGTCAATAAAAACATGGATATGTTTTGGATGAAAGAACTTCACAAATGTGCTACAGGCAAAACTATGAAAATGATTCCACAAACACACACCTAAAACGTTGTATAACACATTCATAGAAGAGTTGAAACTGTTATAGCTACAAAGGGTGGTCTGGAATCATATTAAACTCCTTGTATTAGGAATGGGTTGTGACCACTGTTCCCTCAAAGCTCCGCCCATGCGCAATTGCCCAGTGCCTCTGGATTCAGCACGCATAGCAAATCTCTGCAGTGCAGAAAATAAAATCCAAGCTGAACTGTAAACAAAATAATAATAAACAGTAAATTGTTCGCTAGGTGGAAGTTTAATCACGTCAGATCTCCAAGGATGAAGAATATAAAAGAAGAACTTTTATATTTTCAACCAAGCTTTTGGTGAGATTATGTAATTTGCTTAATCTGTCATTGGCTTTAAAGAATTGGGAAATAATCTTTAGAAGAGAATGGTCTGCTTGTAAACTGGGTAATAAAAGCACATATCTGTCCTTTGTGTTTGGATATAGATTTTTCCACCCCTATACCACAAGATTCTTTTCATTGCCAGTGCATTCTCATAATGTTGTTTTGTTGTGTGCTTGCATTAGATCACCTACAGTGTTATGAGTGAGGACTGAGCACAGGGACCCAAATAATAATCATCGCATACAATTCCAAGCGGTTTAACAGAAGTTGTATCCTTAGAAACTTAAACATGTAATGGTCACTGTAACACATTAGTCTACGTATTCCATTGTTTAAGATGAATAAAAGTCCCTTTAAACATGCCACATAACCATGGTAATACTATTAGCATACCATGCCTATAATATGTGTAGTTCGTCACTATACCTGCTACAATTACATAAAGACCGTGGGGTGACTACAAAAGCTCAAATTATACTTACTATGATCCCATTTATAAAAGCAATTTCCAGGCATTGCAGTGTTCACTTTCTGTGGCAAGGGACTGTCATATTAATAGGATGAAAATGTGTCCAACTAACGGGTGAGACATTCTCGTGTGGTTAGATCAAATAATCAGATAGATGAAAACAAGAACTTAGCACCCTCATGTACACATATGGTTACATAACATTCTTTGTGAGGTGCTTGGATTTCTGTAAGATTTTTTAGATCCTAGGTACCAGAGACTTGCCATACTTTCTTTTTATTTGATGAAGGGATGCTGCACATGTGCAAGCACTGTTCAGAGCTTCATACAATGGGTAAGGTCCCCTGTATACATGCTATCACTTTTTCCCACCATTCATACTGAGACTGATCTCTGTAACTAAGTTGAGATAAGCTGCTTATCTCCATTAATGTCATGAGTCCAGGATCACAATTCAGAGCACATGCTCTGTTTGGGTGAGCAAAGCCCTGGCATCCAGTGTGTGGGTAAAAGACTCGGTGTATAGGGTCTGTCTGTGAGGTGTTTCCAGTCCTTTATCACCTGGGACCTAACTGAGGTGATAAAGGACTGGAAACACTGTATCTCCTAGCTCCACATGGGCTTTACATTTAATATTAAAAGATGAGGAACTTATTAGTTAGTTGTGACCACCAACAGATGACCTAAGAAAGATGTGCACAAATTTATAGTTATTTCAAAATGTACTGTGTATAAGCCCTCTTTTAACGGAAAATGATGAAGTGAAATTAATAAAATGCTATGTGGTTGGATGTAAAATAAAATCAAAACAGCCCAGTATTATTGCTTTGGTGTCCTCTCTGATACAGTGATGCAACAAGGTTGAAAACTGTCTTAGTCTTGTCAGGACTTGTAGCTCTCCGGGAGAAAGAAAATCTGCATGTCTGCACTTATGTATGCTTGCAGCTCAAAGGCACGTTTAAATTATGAAGCGAGAACAGCAGCAGCTTGAGGTGAAAAAAAGTACAAATTACTGACGTCTGCTGGCCTTGAAGGGAGAGTTTGTTCCAACATAAAAGTAAAGCTGTTTGCTTGTGAATTCAGTGCAGAAATGGAGCTAAACATTTTGTGAAAAAAATCATGTGGAACAATATTATACTGTCATATACAGCTCTCACATATTTGAGTATTTAGTTGTTTGATCTTTCAATTGATCATTTTAGCAAAGATCTGAATATCTATTCTAATCATGATTAATAAAGGGTAAATAGACACAAAGAATGTTTTGCACCATATATGTTGGATAAGCAAAAAAAAAAAATTTGGTCTAAAACCTCTGCTGACCAGTTTAACTAACAGATAGAGACAATACTGAAGGCAATGTGCATATATGTAGTGTAAAGAATTAAGTGGACCCAGTTCTTCTAGGTTCTTTACCTGATAAAGGTGGTCTTCAGAAGTAAACGTCTGTATCAATAAAAAGACTGTTGAAACAGAAACTATACTTTAACATATTTGATCTAACAAGGCAGGGGGTGTTTACAGCTTCATTACTGGACTTTCATACATTACACAATGTGAGAAGGGACTTTAGATCATGTTGGGTGATGGTTTTAAACTGTGCAGTATTAAATGCAATCATTGGTTCTCCTTTTAGACCAGAGGATGAAGTCCTCAATCCATAATATACAGTATAAGCAAAGCCCACCTCAGGGAAAGTTATGAAACTGTCCGGAGAGAAGAGAGCCTGCACTTTGTCGCTCTTTTTCAGAAGGATGTAGGCCCTGATTTGACTATTCAATTCCATTAAATTCAATTGTATTTATATAGCGTCAATTCATGATACATGTCATCTCAAGGCACTTTACAAAGTCAAATTCAATCAGATTATACAGATTGGTCAAAAGGTTTCCTATTTAAGGAAACCCAGTAGATTGCATTAAGTCTTGACAAGCGGCATTCACTCTTCATGAAAGAGTGTAAAGCTACAGGGACAGTCGTCTGCAATGTCGATGGCTTTGCAGCAAACCCTCATACTGAGCATGCATGAAGCGACAGTGGAGACGTAAACTCCCCTTTAATGGAAAGGAAAAACCTCCAGCACCGTGTGAACGGTCATCTGCCTTGACTGACTGGGGGTCAGAGAAGACCAGGTGTACCTGCTATGAAGAAAAAAATGACAGAGAACAAAAAGGTGAAAGATAGAATAACCACTAGCATCATCAATGTGCGTTTCTGTCATGTAATGACTAGGGGTGTAAATCACACCCATCATGCCGATTCGATTCAGTATCGATTTCCTGATAAAACGATTTGATTATTTTCGATACTCAAGAATACACCATGATACGATTCGATTCGATTCGATTATTGGTTCTTTTTTTTTTACATTAAAGGCTAGACAATGTTTCAAATGTGAAATAAATTAATGAAAGCTGTAATATCGTTATGCATTTTATTTGAGAAACAGCAGATAACAGAAGTAGCAAAGTTGTACTCCACCTAGGCCTATGAAAACCTCATTGACTGAAAAATAATAATGCCTCTGTGTTATACATTCTGAAAGGCCTTGCATCAAAAAATACTGCACAAAATCAGAGCAATGAGTGCATAAGTGCACTAGCAGATTAAGTAACAAAAATAGGCTTATACTATATTCACTATAGAATAACTACTTAACAAAATCAGTGCAATGAGTGCAAAAGTGCACTAGCAGCAAATGGTAACAAAAAATACAGCTGTGCTTCATTCACTATAAAATAACGATACTCGGGCGTGCATGTGGCGCAGCTGGTAGCGCGACCCATATACAGAGGCCTTAGTCCACGACGCGGTCGACCCGGGTTCAAATCCGACCCGCGGTCCTTTGCCGAATGTCTCTCCCCCTCTTCTACCCCCTTCCTGTCAGCCTAGTTTTGGAAACAGCGAGCCACTAGAGCCGCAAAAAATCACGAAAAAAATAATAATAAAAAAAATAACGATACTCATTAAAATGCACTAGCAACAAAAAGTAACAAAAACATAGGCCATACGCCACAAAGTCAGCAAAATTAGTCAAAATGTGCACTAGCAACAAAAAAGTAGGCATGTACTTAATTCACTTAAAAGTAATAATACTTCTGTTTTATACTGAAGGGGTGTGGAAAAGAGAACAGTTAGTAAAGCTGTAACACTAAACTACAGCATTGTTACAGTTCAATACTTTCAATTGTGCTTCTTGACAGATTTTTCTTTAAATAAATCAGCTGGTCCACATGCTCAGAGGACAAAACACTACGTTCTGAACGCACAATGTCCCCTGCTGTGCTAAACACGCGTTCTGATGGTACACTTGTACCAGGTATGCACAAGTAGGTCTTGGCCAGGTCAGCCAGGAGAGGAAACTCGGACTGGTGAGCTTTCCACCATTCTAACACCTTACCACCCAGGCTCAGAGATGCAATATCTCTGTACTTCCTAATTTCATCATTGGCTAGCTCTTTGGATGTTTTCTTCCTGACACTTTGGTCCTCAGTGCTGAAGGAGTCGCCAAACAAGTCATCCAATACTTTTTTTTTCTTGGAAACTGTTTTTTTTTTCTAAATTAAACAAAAATAAGTCAACAGAAGGAGTATAGTTATAGTCAAAGTATAATATGGCAGTAGGCTATAGTCATATAGTACAGTTTTAGTATGTTATATACATAAGGGTGTGTATATAAATATATAAAATGTGCACATATAATATAATATCTATATATTTATGAAGTATATGTGGTATGAGTAGGTTAAAGTAGGATCTTTATGATGTATCTGAATAATTGTAGAATGTATGAAAAGTACCTTCCATAGTCTTCGTTTCCCACACATCACACATCTGGGCATGAGGAGGTGTTTTCTGGGCTTGGGCTTCTGATTCATTCTGTAACTGTCACAGACACATATACACTCATAAGCACCAACTTACTACTACATAAAAACGACACCCAACAGTTCAATGTATTACCTTAAAACACAGCAACACCACTAACTAATAACAACTAATAATGATGAATAAATAACCGCTATACTGTATTTTAAAAAGTATATGATGAGAAACAACGTACCCTCTGTTCCTTCAGCTGAGGAACGGGAGCTTTTTAAACTTAGGGTCCAACGCAGCTGCTCGGAGTAATAATGGTTCCTCGTCCACATACCGTTCTCGGAGATCCACAGCCATGACTCGTTTCATGTCTGTGATCAAGGGAGTGTCTTCTGGTGCACATTCGAAATGCGTCAGCACCTTCGTTCTAAGGGGTGCGATGATTGACACTGTGGGTTGCTTTTCTTCGCACATGAGCGTGGTGGCAGCTTTCAGTGGGGCCAACAAGCTAACCATTTGCTCTGCTGCGGATAGGTCACTTTCCGTGAGAGCGTGAATGTCGCTTGCGCCTTTCCTCAGCTTCTTGTCCAGGAGGGTTGCCGTCACCGCAGGCTGTTGCTCCAGGAACCGCTCTAACATCTCGAATGAACTGTTCCACCTTGTCTTTACGGGAGGTCAAGCAGTTTTTGTTTTTCCTTGTACACTGCGGTGGCAATTGCGCTGCGATGGAAAAAACTCACAATTCTCCTAACTCGACCCAAAAGCCTGTCTGTGGCTGTGATCTTGAGGCGATCTTGAGTGAACAGATTGAGTGTGTGCGCGAAGCACATGATGTGGGGTGACATCCCGGCCTCTTCCCCAGCCCTCTTCATATTAGATGCATTATCCGTGACGAGGGCCGATGCTTTGTCACTCAGACCCCACTCTTCACATGCAGCTCGTAGAACGCGTCCGATGTTAACTCCTGAATGTGTCTCTGCCAGCACTCGCGTCTGTAACACGTTATTGTGCATCTCCCGTCCATGGTCAATGAAGTGGCATGTTACTGTGAAGAAGGATTCTGTAGTGCAGGAAGTTCAGCCGTCACATGTTACAGCTACGCGCTGTGCCTCCTGCAACTCTTGAATGACACTATCACGAACTTTGGCATATAACTGTGGAATCAATGATTCGCTGAAGTGCTGTCGCGAGGGAACGCAATACCTCGGCTCCAGAGTGTCGAGCAGGTATCGGAAGCCTTCGTTCTCCACGATGCAATAGGGACGTATGTCTGTACATATGAAGAACGCAATTGCCTTGGATATATTCCTCGCCCTCTTAGAGCTGTGTGAAAACTTCTGAGGGAAAAATGTTGTCAGTGGCGAAGTAGAGGGCTGTGCTTTTTCTTCACCTTGGACACCATGGCGTCTTCTCAGGTGAGCAGACAAATTGGATGTATTGCCACAGTAGCGAATTTCGCAACGACAATCTCTGCATACAGCCATATCCTTCATCAGTTTTTTCCCATCCTTACGGAACCCAAAATACTTCCACACAAACGACTTGAACCCGCAAGGGGTGTGTAAGTCATCTTTTTCCTCCGCCACGTCTGTCTTGCCTACCTCTTCTTTCACCTCCGTTATCTCCGCCATGTCTGTCTTGCGTACTGTTTACGTGAGTGTGTGTGCAAGCGGAAAGAGGGTAGTGGCTAAAGGAAGCAATGTAGGAGGGCAAAATAGGTTTAGCGCCACCGCAGCACGGGAGTCAGAATTACGTCCAGGAGCAAATAGATAAAAATAGACCGGAGGGAAAAAAAAACATGAATCGACACTCTTGCAGACGTGTCGATGCATCGGATCGTCGGCTGTTGCATCGATGCATCGATACAAAACGATTATTATTTACACCCCTAGTAATGACAGATGAGTTAAAGGCTGTCCGAAATTGGCACAGCTGTCTTAAGCTCCTTTCCTACCCACGATGGAGATCTCACAGTTGACCCCATGAAAGGTCCAGAAACAGGAACTGGGGGCTATAATTCGAGCATTTGGGATGCATCCATTGTCTCCCTCACATTTACTTCCATGTAACCTAGGCCGTTTTCCATTACACATGAAAAGCCCCAGACTTTTTAAAAGCCCAGCGTGGGGCGCGGTAGTGTGCAGCATTGCGCTTAAAAGTCCTCCTTTTTATTCATGACATGGCTGAGGCAAAAACATACTCAAACCTCAAAATTTTAACTATGTGAGGCATACTTTAGAGTACACAGATCAGACAGTCTTGTTTCCCCTCTCCGCTTCTGTCTATTATCTTGCAATAGACACCTTACCATCTAAGAACAGAAGTCTTGGCCATCTTTTTTTTCAGGACAGAAACTAGTAATAATCCAAATCGTAAGACATAGACTTGAAGGACAGTGACACAGTTATTTGAAAAGCCAAAGGAATTTGGCAACTCTCAACAAAGTCATTATGTCTGAGATGGGAAGAAGTCCCACTAAATCACAGAAGTGTTGCGGCTTCATTGCTGTGAGTGGATTGGTCACTGATCACTGCTGTGAGTACAGGTGGGTTCTGTCCACTGTCATAAGAAAAACACCTCCTTTATCATTTAGAGCACAGGCATGCAGAAACCTTCTCCACTGTTTATGTTACTAAAATGTGCTGTGAGGAAAAGCAAGTATCTTAGTCTTGCTTATGTTATGGTTGGTTGAAAAAAGAAATGTTTACTATAACTTTTAACTGGTTAAATGGATTACGCATTTCTATTTATTTGTATTCTTAATTTTTTCTCCAGAATCCGACCTGTGCCAATACACCCTGTACAAAGCCAGCAGTATGTCATCAAGCCCAAATACTACCACACACACACTACACAAACGCAGATGCATGTTCAGTCGCAACCTGACCGTCCCATCCCTCTGACGGTGGGACACAACTCCATCCATGGTGAGTAGGTCCTATATTTCACTTTTTAGTGTTTGAGTCTGTATTTCAACGTAAACTACACAATGAACACAATCTTTAGTATACATAAAAGCTAACCAAACAGTTTTTTGGAGGATTTGCAGACAGTTTTGTCTACATTTCCTGAGCTGTGGCTGTTCATACATGCACTACACTATAAAACATCTATGACTTTCTTTTAACTTTTATAAAGAATTGCAGGCTATGGAGACAGTCTCCAAACAGATTGAAGTATCACCAGCCTCAGAGCTGTCAGCACTCAGTCTTTTTGTATGCTTTTCAGAAATGTTGACAATGATTCCTGATCTTAGATTGGTATTTATAAGCAGCACTGCCATTAGAACTTAGAGGCAGGATTTATGAAGACCAGCTGGTAATGTTAAAAATTGCCAACTGTTAGAAATGAAACCATGTGCTAAAGAACCAGTGTTTCTGCTGGAACTTATAATCAGATTTTATAAATAATACAAGGGTCCTTGGCACAGTTGTTGGTCCAAGAAACAGTGGATCTGTTAGCATCCTTGGTAAGAGAAAAGGCAGGAGAGAATTCTGCCTTGCGAAGGCAGGAGATGGCCCAGAATGCTGCTTTCAGTTAAGCCTTTCTGTCCTAGAAGAACTTGTCTATGCAGTTGGTGGGAGGTTGTTAGCAGCTAACAAATGTTTAAAGCCATGCTGTCGGTTAAATCTTTGCAATAATCACTTCTACACACATAAACAACTCCTTTATGTGTGCACGCTGTTAGTGTATACAGTTTGTACTGGGTTTGTGCAGTCTAACTTTTGAGATTTTTTTCTTTTTGTGTCAAATTACATCAGTCTCATTACATTTATTTTAACATTACTGCCAAATCTTTCCAAAATCTGTCTAAAGGGTAAACTCACTTGTCAGGGAGCCCAATGTTCACACTATACAAACTAGTGACAGGCATGTACAATTTCATTTTATTTACTCTCAGAATCACCTTATTACTGTTTTAATTTAAACTAAATTATTGCACCAGGTCTATACGGAGCCCCTCTGGTGACATGGACAGAGTTTTTTTTTTTTTGAAGATGTTAAGTCGTGGCCACAAGATAGATAAGTCGTGGCCACAAATTACTAATTCGTGGCCACGAATTACTAATTCGTGGCCACGAATTACTAAGTCGTGGCCACGAGATGGATAAGATAAATACTGCCTTGGAGCTTGATGTTCAGCAGACACGAGTGCATCCAGGGATGCGATGATTAACTGTACATCCTACTTTTTCGCTAAGTGACAGTGGAAAAAGAGACTTTTTTTGGTAAAGTCTGGTATCAGCATAATTTATACTTAATGATACCGGATTGAGGCGGTAAGGTGGGCGGATTTTCCCCCGATTGGTGCACTGCGCGGTGGGAAAAATGCATAAATAAAGACTGTAAAGGGCTCCTTTAGAGGGAACAGGATGAATGGATCTGAGCTGAAGCCCCGCTGTTACAAGTTCCTTAAAATGACCCTTAAATGTGCGCCCCTAAATTACATGCAACATAATTTTGCGCATCTGAATTCAAGCGCAAGGCAGCATGCCTGTTTATTAGAACGAAACTTATAAACAGAATGTCATGCTACCGACTCTTTTGACCCGCATACAGAACATACTGAGGAGGCAGAGATCCGAGTTTAACAAGTTTATTAAATAATGTCACGCCAACTGACAAAAAGCATGACGAAAACATCAAAACTTCTTTCATTCACTTCCATAAACAAAACAAATCTTCAGGCGGACCTGCAGGGGGCAATCAATCATTTGCATTTTTTGCAACATCACCAGAAAAGCACCCCAACCAACTTCCTGTCAAGAGGAGGAACTTCCTGTTAGACGGCCATCTTGAACATCAGTTCAATACAGGACAAAGGAGGAAGGTTTGTTGAGAGCAAAAGTTTAAAGAAACCAGCCAAACCAAGGAAACTAAAATCCCTCAGTTCACCGTCAAACGCAACTGGTTTTCAACCTGAATAACTGAATGACTGAATGACCCCTTCACCGATCAAATCAAGATAATCAATAATAAACAGAAAAAAAAGGGGAAATCCTTGTTCTGAGTTGTTCCTTGCCGACTGGGCTCTTTCAAGTGGAGCCTTACTGAGGGAAAAGAATCAAAATCACAACAAAACTTGACAGTTGAAAACCAGCGTGGCAACAGCGACTAAGGATAAACGGCCTCTAGTCAACCTTTTCTACGCGAGGAGACACTGAAAGAATGGCGGAAGAAGCCACAGGAAAAACCATCAAACAGCTGAAGACTGAGAGGACTTCAGCAAAAGGAGCCTTCACGAAACAGGCAAACTACCTGTTAAGAGTGACTGGAGACCTGATGAAGTCAGAACTTCAAACAGAGTATAGGAAACTCTGCACACTCTCCAGGGAAGTCAACAGTGCCAACGACCAGTACGAGCTTGGTCTACTAGCAGAGGTTGACGATGGGGAGAAAGAGGTGAAGCTGCAACCAAACGAAGAGAGCGACCTTTCAAAGACCACAGAAGACTGCAGGAACCGACTGGAAGAAGTCAGAACAAGTGTACAGTCCAGTCTCTGGTCAAGGTACGCCGAGGGGGAGCTGACCATTGCCATTGAGGAAGCAGAGTCAGTATGCGAACAGGCTCGTGGCATCCCTGTGTCCCTTATCAACAAAGATGCATATGCGCACAAGGTGGAAACTGCGAAGCAACTTGTCGCGGAGGCAATGGCTGCACTCAAGGAATGGGAGGGATGGATTCCCAATGAGGAGAAGACTGAATTGGATGGCTGGTTAAAAGGCCTAAGGAAGCTGAAGAACAACCTTGTGGCAAAAAAGGCTGAATTCCTAATCGTGCAGAGAACTGCAGAAGAAGAGAGGCGGAATTCTTCTCAGGCCAAGTCAGCACCTCAGCCAGCCCAGCAGCCTATCCTCAAAATAAAGCCCACCAGCCTGCCCAGATTCCATGGATCAAAAAGGGAATTCTACCAATGGAAAAAAAGACTGGGAATATCTGCAGCAGCAAGGCGAGCCAACCGGCTCGGCAGAGGCCAAAAAGATGCAACTCCTGGACAGCATGGATGACAGAATACGCAAGGGCCTCCGGCTCTCCACCTACAAGTCTGCCGTGGAGATGTTCAAGGTCCTGGGAAACAGGTTTGGGAATAAAACTACCATCGCCCTGGAGATCGTTGAGGACCTGGAGAAGATACCACCTCTAAAATTTCACCAGCCCAGGAGGATGATCGAGCTCATCCAGTCTGTCAAGAAGGCCTTGAGCGACCTTACAGAGCTCGGAAACACCGGAGCCATCAAAAACCCTCTTATAGTCAAGTCGATCGAGGGCAAACTGCCAGACACGATGAAGAGGGATTGGCTAGTCTACATGGTAAATCCAGAAAATGCAGTCACACCAGACAACCACTTTGACAAGCTCCTTGCCTACCTGAAAACTCAAGAAGAGGTCTTGGAGAGACTTGAGCAACTTGGAGTGTGTGAGAAGCCGGGCAAGAGGCCAGCGGACTCCAAGAAGTATGCCTCTACCAAGGCCACGAGTAAAGAGGGATGTGTTGTCTGTGGTGACGGACGCCATGCAGAAAAGCTCTTCTTCTGCAAGACGTTCAAGGAGCTGAAGGTGAAAGACAAATTGGGTGCTGTGGAGAGGCTGGGAGCCTGCACGAAGTGTTTGGAGTGTTATGACGAAGACAGTACCTGCAAAGACACTTACCTGTGTAAAAAGCTGGGCTGTAAGAGAGGCCACCACTTCTTCCTGTGCCAGAAAGCCGACCCTAAAAAGGAGGAAACAGAGACAAAGTCAATCATGAAGAGGCATAAACTGACAGAAGAGCAACAGCAATTTGTGTCAGAACTGTCCCCTGAAATGGCAGAAAAGTTCAAAAGGGCCTTTACAAATGTGTCTGCAAGATCTCTCTGCACCGACAAGCCTGGAGGCATGGAAGGAAGTGCAGTTCCAGAGCACCCTGTGATCCTCATGCTCCTTGAAGTCACCACCAATCCAGGTCAAAAGATCGGAACTCTAATCGACTTAGCCTCCAACACGAATTACATTACTCACCATGCAGCCAGGAGATTGGATCGGAGGAGCGAAAAGATCACACTTGTCGTCCACGGGGTTGGAGGAATGGTCCTAAAAGTCAAAACAAGGCGATACCATCTCAGAGTGAGAGTTAAGACCTCCAAAGGAACGGAACGAGCCCATGAACTCCTCTGCTATGGCTTGAAAGACATCGCCAAATGATCTGCATAGGCCAGAACAAATCGAACTCCTCATCAGCCATCCCGAGGGACAACTTGCACCGCAGAGGATGAAGGTGGTCGGTGACCTCATTCTCTGGGACGGCCCACTGGGGAAGACGGTCGGTGGAACGCACCCGGACCTCTTTGAGAAAGTAGGTCTGGCAGCACACACCTCAAAAACCCATTTCGCACGATCCATGAGGGCCACAGCTGTGAGGTACCAAGAACTCTGCGACACGAATGGGATCTCCAACAAAGAATTCCTCAACTGGTGGAAATGGGACAGTATTGGAGCAGCTTGTGAACCTAAGTGTGGAGGATGCAGATGCGGCAACTGCCAGCCAGGAGGAAAAGAAATGACGCTGAGTGTGGAAAGGGAACTGGAGATCATCAGGAGAGGTCTCACCTTCATCAACACGAATGATCACAGTAGTGAATCCCACTGGGACACAAAGTATCCATGGATCGAAGATCCAACTTCTCTGCCCAACAACCGAAGTGGAGTGGAAGCTACTTTCCTGAGAACACAGAAGCAGCTCAAAAGAGAACCAGAGTGGAAAGTGGCATATGCAGCTCAAATCCATGAAATGGTGGAGAGAGGAGCAGCAAAGAAACTCACCAAAGAGACAGTGACCAACTGGACAGGACCAGTATGGTATGTCAGCCACTTGGTGGCGCCAAATCCACATTCCACTACAACACCTATACACCTGGTGTGGAATAGCAGCCAGAAATTCAAGGGCACAAGCATGAATGATCATCTGCTGAAGCGACCCGACGTGCTCAACCCGATCAGAGCCGTACTACTCAGATTCAGAGAAGGGGTGCATGCCGCACTCGGAGACATCAAGAAGATGTACAATTAGGTGTGGTTGGAAGAGCTGGAAGTACACCTACACAGATTTCTCTGGAGGGACACAGAAGACGGAGAACTTGAGTATGCCATAACAAGAGTCAACTTCGGTGACCGGCCAGCAGGATGCATCGCACAGCTGGCCATGAGAGAGGCTGCAAAGCTACCCATGTTCACTCACCTGGAGAAGGAGCGCAGGATCCTGGAGGAAGACTCCTATGTTGACGATGTACTGACCTCCCAAAATGACCTGGAACAGCTGGACAAAAACATCACAGGAGTTGAAAAAATCCTGAAAGCAGGCGGATTCTTCCTGAAGCCCTGGGTCCAGTCAGGCCAAAGTGGGAGGGACATGCTAGCACCAGAAACACCAGCAAACAAATTCCTTATTCTTCCAAATCAAAGGAGAGAAGATGATGACAAAGCCCTGGGAGTCGGCTATCTGGTTGAAAGTGACAAACTGTACCCAATGACCTCAGTCAACTTCTCGAAGAGGAGAAAGAAAATGAGAGTAGGTCAAAATCTCCTGGAGGGAAAGATGAGAGGGAAAACTTCCAAACCAATGACTAGAAGACAGCTGTTGAGCCAAGTGGCTAGCCTTTATGACCCAATAGGTCTTGTCACTCCTGCGAAACAGAAGGGTGCCATCCTAGTCAGGAAAGCCTTCCAGGAGGCCGGAACCAACACAGCCCGAGACACCTGGAACAAGCCACTTTCAGAAAAATTGAGAGAAGGAACAATCCAGCTTTTTGAAGAATACATCCGCGTCAGCCAAATAACCTTCCACAGAAGCCTCACACCACGCAACTGGACCAAAAGACCATGGGGGATAACATTCTCTGATGGAAGTGACCAGAGCTACGGAGCCGTGGTGTACTTCAGGTGGGAGACTGCACAAGGCATCGAAGTCAGATTTGTCGAGTCGAAAGCAAAGCTTACGCCACTCGACCAGAAGAGGGAACCAGTCAAAACTGAAATCTGTGGTGCTGTCTATGCTGTCCGCCTAAGAAGGTATATTGAGAAGCACTCTCGAATGGAGATAGAGAAATGGCTCCACCTGCTGGACAGTCAAACTGTGTTGGGTGCAATCCAAAGAGACAGCTATGGATATCAAACATTCTTTGCGAACAGAGTCGGAGAAATCCAGAAGACCACATCCCCTGATGACTGGTGGTGGATCCAGGGAGACCTCAATGTGGCAGACATCATAACAAGAGGTGCAGCCCCAGAAGATCTTAAAGAGGATTATGTGTGGCAGAATGGACCAGACTTCCTGAAACTACCGGTGGAAGAGTGGCCAAAAAAGTCTGCCAAAGGTGTTGCAGCCCACGCCAGAGAAGGGATAAACAAGCTTCAAAGGAAGTCCTTCTCAGCAGCATTGACCAGAGCGCAGCTCAAAATAGCCACATGATGCGCCATCTAGTGGTACAAGCGGCCCAGTGACAGTCACAGGCAAGAGAGACACTGATGCTCAGCAAAGCACTGCAGATGAAAAGGGGCCCAGGACTCGACTCCGAAGACCACCAGCTGGTTCTGCAGTAAAATAACTGATCAATGTCAGGAGGTTCAGCAGCTTGACCAAGATGACCAGAGTTATCGCCTGGGTGTGGAGAGCTGCAATGAAGTGGGAAAAATTGCTGGGCAAAACCCAATCCACAAGTAAGCCAAAGTGGGAGGTGCTCTCATCAGAGAAGCTAAAGTCCAGAGCCAAACAAGCTGTACTTACCGTCCGCGAGTATGAAGATGCTCAGAGAGACCTCTTCCTCGCAGCACAAGAGGGTGCATGCTTCCAAGAAGCCACCCTCAACAGACTGGCTGTGTACAAAGATGCAGAAACCGGACTCTTAGTCTGTGGAGGAAGATTTCAGATCTTTGATAACGACAAAACCGCTGTACCAATCTTACCATGTGATGCGTGGATATCCTCTCTGCTGGCACAAGAAGCCCACAATGTAAACCACGAGGAAATAGCAGGTACACTCCTGAGAATGAGAAGAAAAGCATGGGTCACAAGAGGCCGGAAGCTGGCTCAGAAGATTGTGGACAGCTGTGTGACATGCAGAAAGGCCAGAGCTAGAAAGTGCCAACAAATCATGAGTGACCTCCCATCCGAACGGATAACACCAGCCAGGCCATTTGAATTCACAAATTGGATCTATTCGGACCTTATGAAGTGAAGAAGAAATCAAGGCTCAAGGTATGGGGGTTAGTCTTCTGCTGTATGGCATCCCGAGCTCTGCACTCAGATGTTGTAAGTGACCAGTCTTCTGAAGGTTTCATACTGGCCTACAAAAGATTCACAGCACTAAGGGGACATCCAAAGAAGCTGTGGTCAGACCCTGGGAAAAACTTTGTGGGTGCCAGACCTGCTCTCAATGACCTGTACACCTTTCTTGGCCAGCTGCAATCGCCAGAGGTTGAGAATGAAGTCTTCAAGCATGGGACAGAATGGAGCTGGAAACTTCACTGGCTGCTGTACGCACCGTGAAGCGCACCCTGCACAACCTGGGAGGAGACAGGTGCTTCACTTGGAGTGAGTTCCAAACCTTCCTCTACATGGCTGCAAACCTTGCCAATGAGAGACCCATAGATGCCAGAATCCAAAGCAGAGAGGACTGTGTAGAGTACATCAGCCCGAATTCTCTTCTACTCGGGAGAACAGGACCTAGAGGAGACCTCGGAAGCTTTGATTTTGATGGCTACCCCTACAAAAGGCTAAGAGTAATTCAAACAGAAGTTGACCAGTTCTGGAGGAAGTGGAGCCAGTTGGTGGGGCCCAATCTCTTCATCAGGAGCAAGTGGCACACAACACACAGAAATGTAGCCACAGGAGACATCGTCTGGCTTGCCGATCAAAATGCACTGAGGAGTCAGTACAAACTGGCCAGAGTCATCAGCGTCAATCCTGACAAGAAGGGCGTTGTCAGAGATGTTCAGGTGCGAACCTTCCCCAGCTACTCAGTCTCGACCATGAAATCTGATCAAAGGTCAACAAGAAAACATACAACAAAAATCCCCTCTACAATTCTGCACAGGGATGTACGACGGGTCATTGTTCTCCTACCTATTGAAGAACAAAAATCATCATCAACAATCAAAACAACAAATATTGACCATCCACAACCCTTGTGACCTCTCTGAGTTCCAAAACCGAGAGGTCAAGTGGGAGGTGTCACGCCAACTGAAAAAAAGCACGATGAAAACATCAAAACTTCTTTTATTCACTTCCATAAACAAAACAAATCTTCAGGCGGACCTGCAGGGGGCAATCAATCATTTGCATTTTTTGCAACATCACCAGAAAAGCACCCCAACCGACTTCCTGTCAAGAGGAGGAACTTTCTGTTAGACGGCCATCTTGAACATCAGTTCAATACATGCTGTGGAGGACAAAGGAGGAAGGTTTGTTGAGAGCAAAAGTTTAAAGAAACAAGCCAAACCAAGGAAACTAAAATCCCTCAGTTCACCGTCAAACGCAACTGGTTTTCAACCTGAATAACTGAATAACTGAATGACTGAATGACCCCTTCACCAATCAAATCAAGAGAACAAATTTCAATAATAAACAGAAAAAAAAGGGGGAAATCCTTGTTCTGAGTTGTTCCTTGCCGACTGGGCTCTTTCAAGTGGAGCCTTACTGAGGGAAAAGAATCAAAATCACAACAAAACTTGACAAATATAAAGCTCAAGACGTGTTGTGAGTCCTCCGGACGTCTGGTAACAGCGGGAGGTGGTAATCGCGGTGATATGATTGATTCACCGGGGGAGTGAGCAGCTGCTGCGGGGCACCAAAGACTGAGAAGCTGCTGTTGCTTGGAGCAGGGGTGGAGGCTGCCAAGCGGAGTCATCGGTTCTAGGTGGATTCTGGTGATCGGAGAGGGTGCGATGGCTGACAGAGTCCGAGGGGGCGGGGCAGGGTTCTCCGGAGCGGGATCCGAGGCAGGTTCCACCTGGGAAACAGGGAGACAGAAATTAGGTGCTTTCCTAGGCGTAGAAAGACGTTGGCCTACTGAGTCCTACCACTTACGGCTGACACTCTGGCGATGAGGCGCTGACAGCAGCCTGTTTAATGACCGTCCCCGCTGAGGACGGAACGCAGATCACCCGAGAGCGGCGCCTCTGCGCTCGTCAGCCGCCACCTGCGGAGAAGGGAGAGGAAATAAAGGCAGCGCCCAGCCCAGGCATGCCCGCAGCACCCTGACACAGAATAAGAGGCTTTTTAGACTGGATCTGGTTAGCAGAACTGTTCTCTGATCCAGCGTGCAGCCATGACTGGTTCTGAATGAAGGATTTATCTGGCAGCCGCTCTCCCCACTTCCCTCTGCGGTACCGGACGGTACCGGCTTACTGTCACCAGCGGTTAAGACCAAAATTATTTATAACTCTGATCGCTCTTCCTGTTGCTCTGTTAACATGAACTGCAGCAGGAATAATTACTGATGGCCACAAGCTGTGAAACAAGCTGAAACAGCTCCGCTGAAGGCGGAGTTTAGACTGAGGTCTGTTGCTCGTGAGCGTGTGTAGTCAGTGAAATGCGCGTGTCACACGGTCAATGCGTGTAAGATGAGAGCTTTGCTTATTACTACTCTGTGTTTAATGGCGTACCGCGAGCGAGCTATTTTTAGAATGTGACGTCACGACACGTCATATCACGTGGTACGCGGTAGGGCAAACTTGCGTTGTCCTCCGCTGTTTCGCTGTAAAAGAGCTGTGCGTTACCCTTGGTTTTACTCGGTAAAACGACTGCTTTTTCCAAGTCTAAGACCATGGTTTTTAAACATTGTTGCTATGGAACGTGCAACAGCGACTCGAGGTACGCTGATCGGCCGCATAAGAAGGATGTTTTCTCCATTAATTTCCCGAAATTCAAGACTGCCAAGGAGAAATGTGTGCGCTGGGTACACCGGTGCGGTCGGCCTACACAACAGTTCAACCCGGAAAAAGTTACCAAATTCACCTACATATGTAGCAAGCATTTTGTTGGAGCAAAGGGCCCAACCGAAGAACATCCTGACCCAATTCCAGCGACATCAAGTAGTGAACAGGTAAGAGTTGTTTGGTGTTTTATTGAAGCTTAAATCTGATCATACGTCGAACAGCTCACGACGAAACGAACCATCCTTTGTTACACTTTTTTCATGTCTGCATGTCTATCCTGTCTCGCGATATTGGCTTAGGTCCCTAAGTTGACCATAATTGTTTGTTTTGTCATCATTTCAGCTGGATAGGTACGCTCGATGCAAAAGAAAGGCCCCAAAACAACGACTTTTCACCAGTCCACCAGTCTCTAAAAAGGGGAAACAACTTGTTGCTGACGCTGATTCCCAGCGTGATCTTGCTTGCTCTGAGTACTACTTCAGTTCAAACAAATGATATAACTTCAAATTCCTCCGTGGTGTCTGAGTTGGATTTCTTGGATGAGGTGAGAATAACTATTACATTTAATGAATTGTTTTATAGCAACAATGTTCATAACAATGAAGGGATTTTTTTTTCTATTTTTATTTTATTTTAAATAAGGCACTTAACAATGGGAAAAAAATACCTAATGCATGTGCCCTATTCGACGACTGAACTCTTCTCAGTAGAAAATTATGTGAATCTGATTGTGATTAATTTTTGGTATTTTTCATATATTTTCAGGCTGCCCTGCCCGAAGTGAGACAAAAGGAGAATCTCTGTAGTAGATGTTCTGCCCAGATCGCAAAAGTGGACGTAGGATGCCAAACTGTTTATGAGAAATACATCTTACAGTCAAAAGTGGAGAACATGATCCTGAGAAATCAGCTGAATCTGTCAGAAACTACATCATCTGTCCCCCCTGAAGAATGTCGGACTACACCTCACCTCAGTGTTGACATCCTCAAGAATGATGATAAGGTGATGAAATTCTTCACCGGACTGACCTATCTTCATTGAACCCTGGTGATCTTCTGCTGGTGGACCGTGGCTTCACAGTTGAAGATTTGTTGATGAAAGACTGAAGAAATTTAAATTAATATCGCGCACTATTCCCTTATCATTGGCCCCACTTGCATTTCAGGCTGTATTTGTAGCATCATGTCTGGTAAACTTCCAGGATCAGTTGGCTAAATAATGTCTTAAATAATGTCATTAAAGGCCTTTTGTGTGTATTAAGTGAATGTATGCCTTAAAAGTTGAAAGTCCTTAAGTGAACAATTGACACAAAATTGCTTTTTGAATATGAAACATTTATTTTTACTTCAATTTACATGCATGTTTTTTAAATTACAAGAAATAAAGAAAAAAAGGAAATAAAACTTTTCTTGTTTTTTTCTGGAATGTATGAACAAAAAACCACAGTTCAATGCAAAAAGTAAAAAAAGTAAATTACAGAAAACCCTACATCAAAGTCTAAGGGTAATGAATAGCAGCATTTTAAACATCACAATGGGTTGCTCACAGACACCAAGGAAAAAGCAGCATAAAAATAAAAAAATTCTAAAATCACAAGAAATACAAAAAGCATTACTGTGGATTAGTAAATCAAAAGTTGCAATTATTGCAAGTACAGTTGTAACCTATGGACAATGGCATGTATTTTCATATTCATCACAGTGACAGGTTGATCACAAACATTAGGCTAAATCACGCAGCACAAAGTTCAATTCAATTTCAATTTTATTTATATAGCGCCAAATCATGAAACATGTCATCTCAAGGCACTTTACAAAATCAAGTTCAATCATATTATACAGATTGGGTCAGATTATACAGATTGGTCAAAATGTCCTATATAAGGAAACCAGTTGATTGCATCAAAGTCCCGACAAGCAGCATTCACTCCTGGGGAACCGTAGAGCCACAGGGAGAGTCGTCTGCATTGTACATGGCTTTGCTGCAATCCCTCATACTGAGCCAGCATGAAGCGACAGTGGGAAGAAAAACCACCCATTAACGGGAAAAAAAAACCTCCGGCAGAACCGGGCTCAGTATGAACGGTCATCTGCCTCGACCGACTGGGGTTACAGAAGACAGAGCAGAGACACAACAAGAGAGACAAAAAGCACAGAAGCACACATTGATCTAGTAATCAAAGGGAACCAAATGTGGAGCTCTCATCTCGATTAGTTCTGGTAAGATAACACACTTCCAAAATTTGACATTTGACTCGAGAATCATCTTGATAAAGCCATCGTCCCTCTGTATTCTCTCAACTGATGGCTCACCCTTTGACCACAAAACAAAGTCACACCACTGAAGACCAACAACTCCCAACTGATGTTGGATTTGGTAGTAGTATGGATGGGACCTCACCAAGACAAGCTGTCCATCCTTCACCTGGAAACCTGGCTTGAAGAAATTGCAGCTTGGCAACTGAAAAAAAAAAAAGAGATAGCAATTAGTATAAACCATCCTAATGTGTCTACATGTAGGCCTAGGCTACTACTTACTAACTGAACAGCAAGCCTGCCTCTACATGTTCCCTCTATAAAAGGCCTAAAATAGGCCTAGCTGATATATTAGCCACAGATAGGCATGATAGGAGGCCGACAAGTTAATAATGAAGCGCCTGCTATCATGATAGCCTACTCAAAAACATTAACAAACAATTCGCCATGAGTTTCTTAAGGGAAAGATTCAGAGATGTAAACAGTTGTTTTGTAGCTACCTATTGGCAACATATACCGATTCCTGGACGGTGATTACAAACAGAAAAAAAACGTCCGACGACGCCATGAACGCCGAGCAGGAAAAAAAAACATCGACTTACCGTTCGATCAACTGGGCCCGTTTTCCGGTCTTTTTAAGCCCTCGACACTCAAGTCATCGTTTGAGCTGAAGGTTGGTGTGTTCTTCGACAGTTCGACCAGTAAACCGTGCACCTGGGACATCGTCTTGCGAAAGTGTAACGGCTGCAAAGTCAGTCATATCGTTGTTTCTGTTGCGCATGTAATAGCTGGTGGCTACGGGCGCTCTCTACTTGTTTGTCCTACCAAAGCAGCAAGGGGCGTTGCTCTTGAGATGGTGACGTCACGTGCGCGGTACGCCATTGGAAGAGATCGCAGGATGTCATTATAGTTCATTCCAAGGTTGAAATAAAATGAAATCAAG
This sequence comes from Fundulus diaphanus, assembly GCA_037039145.1. NCBI lineage: Eukaryota > Metazoa > Chordata > Actinopteri > Cyprinodontiformes > Fundulidae > Fundulus > Fundulus diaphanus. Next base: position 316,605 of record CM073121.1, on the reverse strand, counting down.
TCTATCCATCCATCCATTTTCCAAACCGCTTAATCCCTCATGGGGTCGCGGGGGTTGCTGGTGCCTATCTCCAGCGTTCACTGGGCGAGAGGCGGGGTACACCCTGGACAGGTCGCCAGTCTGTCGCAGGGCAGAAATCAAGTCTACGTTCTCTATATTCATTGAATGTATGCTACACCACCATAAAGGAGCTCCTTCACAAATAACTTGTGGCCACAACTTATCTATCTTGTGGCCACGATTTACTAAGTCGTGGCCACGCTTTACTAGTCCGTGGCCACGACTTAACATCTTCAAAAAAATAATTCTGTCCATGTCACCAGAGGAGTTACGTAGGTCTAGTTACTAAATGATTCAAGAAGTATTAGTAATCAGACGCATATATTTTAAAAGACATTAAAAGAGAGCTACTTCAAGCAGACAAGTAACCCAAATGGGATTTCAGCCATCACAATCGGGTGAAAATGAGGACCCCAAACCCAGACCCAGACCAGTAGTCATCCCATCTGTTGCAGGAGTTTCAGACAAACTGAGATGTTTATTTTCTAAACATGACGTCCCAGTGGTTTTCAAACCCCAAAACACATTAGGGCAGAGACCGGTTCACCCCAAAGATCCGATCCCCCTGGCACTTAACGGCATCTGCTGTTAAGTGCCAGGAGGACTGTGTTGTGCCATTACACATGTTTTTAAGTTATTTAATGTTTATTAAATAACCCTCAGTCTGATATTGTCTGGTGTAAATCAGCCCAAACAGCTGATATTAAGACAGTAGTTGAAAGGGTGATTTGAGCACTGCCATTCTTTTAACAGCACACTCTGAATACATATAGAATAAAGGAGTGACAACTTCTCTTCAAGTATACATATTTATTAACAGAAATAAATGAACATCCAGAGAACACCACTACAGAATGTTGTTTACCTGAATTAACATTTATTTCAATCAACAAATACTCTCTGCTTCGCTAGTGAAACTTAACTAAACTACTAAGCAAAATTAAGATAAAAAAAGATAAGGAACTATGTACACAGAAGAAACAAAAGGACCAATGAAAACAGTTGAAAACCATCACAAGAATAATTCAGTGAATCTTGGTTCACTGCAGATCCAAGTTAGAAACTAAAGTTTATCTTAAAGAATGTAGAATGAGGTTAAATTAGCTTAACTAATTTAGAACATTTAATACTATATGTGTTTCAACCCATTCACAATGCAAATCTGAGTTATATAGAACATTATTTGAGGAAATTACATTTTAAAGAATGATTTGTTAAATAAAAACCAATAACCTTTAGGACACTTGATTTTATTAATATAATTATATCTCCTGGAAATAATTCAGACTCAAATCAGTAACTTAGGAAGCTAGAGGACGTTGTAGCGGACCATCGACAGGAAATGGTGTGTCGGGGCACTTCCTGTGTCCATTGTTTACATCCGCTTGATGAGTTAACCTTAAATGTGCCTGTGCAAATTCTCAGTTTTCTGGGTCATAGTAACAGCAAACTTAAATCGGAGGCAACCTGGCTTTCACTCAGTTTTTTTCTGAAAACATTTTGACACGTATCCAGGAGTCTTGAGTCAAAATCCAATACAAAAAAGTTGAGGCATTCACCAACCACATAAATTCAGTGGACAGCAACATAAGGTTTATCAGGGAGGATGCCAAGAACAACATGTTACCATTTCTAGACAGCGCGGTACACATCGAGGAAGATGGGAGTCTCAAAACTGAGTTTTGCAGGAAGACCACACAAACAGACCAATATGTGCAATCAGAACTCTGAGTTACCGGGCTGACAATATTCCCTTTGCCATAGAGAAGAGAAGCACGTCAGAAAATCATTGCAAGCTTGTGGTCACCCAAAATAAGCATTTGAACACAGAGGAAAAAACAGAGAGACACAAACACATTGTCATTCCATGTGTCAGGAGTTTCTCAGAAACTCAGAAGAATTTTCTTCAAACACAACATACCAGTAAATTTCAAACCTAATAACACTCTCAGACAAAAACTGGTTCATCCCAAAGACAGAACACCCAAACCACAGCTGGGCGGCATTGTGTATGAGGTCCAGTGCAGCGAGGACTAAACAGTCGGCTACATTCGAGAAACTAAACAACAGCTACATAAACACATGGAACAGCACCAGAGGGCCAGCAGCTCTGGGCAAGATTCAGCAGTCCACATGCACCTCAAGAACAAAGGGCACTCTTTTGACGTCAATCATGTCCAGATTTTGGACAGGGAGAACAGATGGTTTGAAAGAGGGGTGAAAGAAGCCATCTTGGTCAAAAGAGAAAATCTATCACTAAACAGAGGAGGAGGATTATATTTCCAACTCCTCAATGTTGACAGTTCGGTCTTCCAACACATTCCAAAGAGTTTACATCAGCAGTCTCATCATGATTCAGGTGACCAAGTACTCCACTCACACCAACGAATAGCTTCTAATGACCCAGGACAGTGATGGGTGGGTCATTGATTTGCATCTGATTTAGAGCAGGATGGGCCTCCGTGTCCTTTAAAAACAGCAGTGCACCAACTGCAGGTTGCTCAAGTGCGAGCCACCAGAACTGACAAAGACTCCTGGACAGGTGTCGAAACGTTTTCAGAAAGAACTGAGTAAAAGTCTCTCATTTAAGCCTGTTTTTTGTTAACCTTAAATGGTAAATTGTGCATGGCTTGTACTTGTACAGTGCTTTAACTAGTTCGATGACCCCAAAGCACTTTACACGACAGTCAGTCATTCACCCATCCACACACACATTGATACCCTGATGGTGGTGAGCTATGTTAGTAGCCACAGATTGACAGCCTGGGGCAGATTGACAAGAGCGAGGCTGCCATACATCGGCACCAACGGGCCCTCTGAACCGGCAACCCACCAATTGCAGAATGAACTCCCTAACTCCTGAGCCCCTGTCACGTTACACAAAACGCCATTAAATTGACATTAATGCTGCCTATTAATGCCGTAATAATGTTCGTAGCACTTTTGGACAATGGCGGAGTGAAACGAGAACAAGCATTATGTTTAAAACAAACCGTACTAGTTGGCCGTGCTCCGATGACGTAGGGATAGTATGCACGACCCATGTACGGAGGCCTTAGTCCACAACACAGCTGATCTGGGTTTGATCCCGGACTGTGGTCCTTTCCCGCATGTCTTCCCTCCTCTCTCAAACCCCCTTTCCTGTCAGCCTACTTTGTAAAAAATGACCCAGTGGTGCTGCAAAAAAACCCCAAAAAACTATATTAAAAAAACAACAAAAAAAACCATAGTTACATTTTCCTAGGGTATTAGCAGTAAGTTATTAAAGGAGCTAATATCGCTACTGTTAGCGAGCGTTTGGAGCTCCTTCAAAAGACATTTAAACTCTATTTTCTCGTAATGAGCGGGCGGCAAAACACAAACTGTAATATTCTGGTTTCTGTTCTGGTTTTATTTTTGAGTCATTTTACTCTCCTGCTTTAGGTTCTCTGCTTGCTTTGAGTTTTTGTCCTGTCTGGGCTTTTATTTACTGTTAGTTTATCCGGTTTTGTCATCTGTTTTAGTCTAAGCTTTATTTTCTGTTTTAGGTTTTTTCTTTAGAATGATTTTGTTTCTTAGTAAGTTTGGTGTAGTTTCTGTTCACTTGTCCTGTCAGCTTTTTAGCTTTGGTTTGAATTCATTTCTTGTTTTGATCCTCTGCACTGATGTCTGGTCTAATTACCCACTCTGGACACCTGCCTTACTCTACCCCTGTTGCAATCATCTCTGACCGGTTTCACCTGCTTCCTCCTCCATATAAACAGTCAAGACCAGACATCAGTGCCAGGTCGTCTTGTTGAGTGTAGGTGAGTTCTCCTCTTGCAAGTTTTGTTATGTTTTGCTTTTTGGATTTTGAACCACCTTGTCTCCAGAAATCTGTGCCATCCCGTTCTGTCTGTTCCTGCCTGGTCTGCCTCAAGAATCCGTCCGCTTCTGTGCCGTCTTTTGGATTGACGGTCCTTTTTGGGTTTTTTTCCCTGTTTCGCTTTTTGCTAATAAAAGAACCTGATCTGAACCTCTGTTGGTCTGGCTGAATTCTGGGTCCCCTGCCTCTGATTCATGACAGAACGACCTGGCCTCTCATAGGACCCATCGCCAGACCAACACGTTCACTTTTTTGTTGTTTTTCCCCACCATGGACCCGACACCGAGTTTGCTATCTGGACTCAAGATTATGATGGACACTTGGGCTTTGTTTGGGACAGAGGAGGATGTCAGGCGCTTACCTGAGGTCGTCTTGGGAGCCTCGTTTAAGGGATCACGGCTGGCATTCTGCCCTCCCGGTGTCGGTCCCAGACGCAACCACCTCTGCAGCAGTACAGCCCCGCAGCAGCCCCGCCGCCAGAAACGCAGGCGAGCAGCTGGTCTGGTTATCGCCTCCGTTCCTGGTCCTGCCTCTGTGAGCTTGGTCTCAAGCTCTTCTGGCCGGCGATCAGTCGAGTCAGCTCAGCAACGACCGGCCCCTATCCCAGAGGGGGCCCTGGAGGGTCCACCTCTCCCCAAGTCTCCAGAGGGGGCCCTGGAGGGTCCGCCTCTCCCCAAGTCTCCAGAGGGGGCCCTGGAGGGTCCGCCTCTCCCCAAGTCTCCAGAGGGGGCCCTGGAGGGTCCGCCCCTCCCCAAGTCTCCAGAGGGGGCCCTGGAGGGTCCGCCCCCTTCCCCAAGTCTCCAGAGGGGGCCCTGGAGGGTCCGCCCCTCCCCAAGTCTCCAGAGGGGGCCCTGGAGGGTCCGCCCCTCCCCAAGTCTCTCGAGGAGACCCAGGTGGTTCCGCCGCCAGCGGGCGCCGAGGAGACCCAGGGGGTTCCGCCGCCAGCAGGCGCCGAGGGGAACCGGGGGGGTCCGCCGCCAGCGGGCGACGAGGGGAACCAGGGGGGTCCGCCACCAGCGGGCATCGTGGAGATCCAGGAGGAACCGCTTCCGCCCAAGCCCCAAGAAGGGGTCCTGGAGGACCCACCCTCGATCTCAGCTCCAGTGCCGGCTCCCCGCAGCTTTAAAGCCCAGTCTCCGGTGCCGGCTCCCCGCAGCTTTAAAGCAGAGCATCCGGTGCCGGCTCCCCGCAGCTTTAAAGCAAAGCATCCGGTGCCGGCTCCCCGCAGCTTTAAAGCAGAGCATCCGGTGCCGGCTCCCCGCAGCTTTAAAGCAGAGCATCCGGTGCCGGCTCCCCGCAGCTTTAAAGCAGAGCATCCGGTGCCGGCTCCCCGCAGCTTTAAAGCAGAGCATCCAGTGCCGGCTCCCCGCAGCTTTAAAGCAGAGCATCCAGTGCCGGCTCCCTGCAGCTTTAAAGCAGAGCATCCAGTACCTGTTCCCTGCAGCTTAAAGACTTGGTCTCCTGTGCCTGCTCCCTGCAGCTTTAAGGCACTGTCTCCAGTGCCAGCTCCTCGTAGCTTTAAGGCACTGTCTCCAGTGCCAGCTCCTCGTAGCTTTAAGGCACTGTCTCCAGTGCCAGCTCCTCGTAGCTTTAAGGCACTGTCTCCAGTGCCAGCTCCTCGTAGCTTTAAGGCACTGTCTCCAGTGCCAGCTCCTCGTAGCTTTAACGCACTGTCTCCAGTGCCAGCTCCTCGTAGCTTTAACGCACTGTCTCCAGTGCCAGCTCTTCGCAGCTTTAAAGCACTGCCGCCCGTAGCCATTAGCCAGGCGCCGCCACCCGTAGCCATTAGCCAGGCGCCGCCGCCCATAGCCATTAGCCAGGCGCCGCCGCCCGTAGCCATTAGCCAGGCACCGCCGCCTGTAGCTATTAGCCAGGCTCCCTTTCCACTCGCCTGTAGTCAGGTTCACCCTTTAGTCGCCTGTAGCCAGGCTCTCTCCTTAGTCGCCTGTAGCCAAGCGCCTCCTGTAGCCTTTAGTCCGGCGCCAGTTTCCGTTCTCTCTCTCTCCAGGCGTTGGCCTCCGAGGGTCTCGTTTCGCCGCAGATCTTCTGAAGTCCTGCGCCACCACCGGTCTCCTGTCTGCCTGTCCCGCCTAGGCCGTCGTCCGGCACGTCCGCCGGAGAACCTGACATGCCGGGGCCGTGCTCCGGGACGTCCGCCGGAGAACCTGACACGCCGGGGCCGTGCTCCGGACCTCCGCCGGAGAACCTGACACGCCGGGGCCGTGTTCCGGACCTCCGCCGGAGAACCTGACACGCCGGGGCCGTGCTCCGGGACGTCCGCAGTTGGCAATATATATATATATATTGCAGTTGCAGCTACAGCTCAAACGCCATAACAAAGGTTATATAAATAAAATTAGAACATAATTTGAATTAAATTGCAATAAAGTTACACACAACACAGCAGAAGCCATAGAAAGATCGGTCAAGTCTCCACAACCTGAAACGTCTCTGAAGCAGAGACCAGGTGGATTCTCAGACTAAACTCTGATGACCTACCTGTGCGTGTTCTCACTTTATTTATTTCATATACCAGCTTCTTAATCTGAGTCTGACTCACAATTTATGCCGCAAAATACAAACATGAAGAAGTTTGATTTGATTTGTGTCTGATGACAAGCGAGCGAGCGAGCCACACTTTGGTAGAGCAGCACAGAGTAATAACAACAGAGCGCTCCATAAAGATGTTATTAATCAGAGAAATAAAAAGTTATTTTCTGATTGTTTCACAGTGGTTACATCCAGCAGGTAAACACGCCCATGGTAACACACCTCGGCTCTCCGCAGCCCCTCTGGTTTTCCTGTTTCTGTCTGAATATGCGCTAAAACCGCATCTGTAAAATGAACTGCGCCTGTCTGAATCACAATGAAAAGTATTGCAGCTCTGTGCGTGAGCATAGAAAAAGCATCTACACCCCCCCCCCCCCGCACCACTAACACCAGCGGAGGCTGCAGAGCTTGTCACCGGTTCAATCACGGCCCCATGAGCAGCGCTGTTTGTAGGCACTGCGCGATTGATAGAGAGACAGTCACTCAATTTAATCTTGTAAATAAAACTTTCGGCCCAAATTCAATTTTTCCTCTGCTGACGTAAACGACCTGAAGTGAGAAGAGAGAAAGAAACATTTTCTGATTCTCGCTCGTTTTCTCCTCCCGGAGCCGTTGCAATTCTCTCCTCTGTTGCCTCCAATTCCTCACTCCCTCTCCTCCTTCATCGCTAACTTTAACCTTAGATGTCTCACCTGCATGACAGTATCCCTGGTTTCAGCCAACTGAGCATATTTGCCAGAATGATTGAAGCAGAGACCACAAGCCATGTGCGCATATACAGCACAATGTGGATATTTCATCTTAAAATGTAGCGTAGAAGAAGATTTCTTCTAAATAAATATATTTTCATGTGAATACTGTATCGTTCCGTTATGACACCCAAGCACCAGACCGAGGTTTTGCTGCTAACACTTTATTTTAGGACGAACAGAACTCGACAGCTTTCACCCCGCCAGTCCCCCGAACCACCACTCCTCCCCCCGGAAGCCACATATTTCTTCCGTTATAAACCCAAAACAACTTAACTTAAAGGAACAGTAAGTGTGCAACAGCATTTAGCAATAAAGTCTAATACAGATCATTACAATACATTTTGTTTATTGATTAAATTTACAGTTTTTGATTTTAATCTTTACAAAGGAAATGTTTATTTACACGTCTTTATGGTGTGGGGGAAAAACACTTGTTGGACCGCCATTACAGTTTTCAGCTCGCGCACCCCCTAGTGGCAGCTCGCGCACCACCACACTTTGGGAATCCCTGCTATAGTTCATTGATAGAAGTTTGCAGGCATTCATCTCTGTAAAGTTTTCTTAAGGTCTCCCCACAACATTTAAATCAGGTTGAGGTCTGAACTTTGATCGGGCCTTTGCAGCACCTTGTTTAATTTTCTTTTGGCAGAATACTCTGTTATTCTGTGGTGTATGTGATTAGTCAAAGCTTCAAATGAAATTGAAGAATTTACTCCTGCACCACTGAGCAAGACAGTTAGTATAAAAGGAGGGAGGTGAAATATAGTGTTTGGTTTCAGATGCAACTTTGCTGCCATACTTTTTCAGAGATTTCAAAACAAGATGTCAAGGAAGTCCGAATTCTAAGTCGTTCTTAGTTGTTCTGTTGTGAACTTTAAGATCAGCGTTGTACCTGAAGCCTGCAGAGTCTGAAGTGGAGCTCTTAGGCTTTTTGCAATTTCTGTGAACGTTTAATTGTCTGACATTGCAGTGACTTTGGTGGGACGTCTGCTCATAGGAATATTGGCAATGGTTCAAAATAGTTTTCACTTGAACATGATCTTTTCTCTGTAGAATAATGGACTCAAGATTTGTTGGCAGCAACAGTTACTTTTTCTTAGGTCATTTCTGATGTCTTTACTTCTTGGTATTGCTTTAACACACACCTGTAAGCTTTACACCAGCAAACTGGCAATGATTTTATTGAGGTGATCACACTTGCTGATCAAGTACTGAAGTTCCTTTGATTTTCTGCTCTGTTACTTTCTCCTTTTATCTAAACAAGGTTGGCTTTAGTTTTTCACATCATTGTATTAACAGTCACGTACTATGACTACACAAAGAGATATTAGTTATGTGCCATCACAGATCATCATTGTAGATTTGAAGGAACATTCTAATTTTTCTGTTTCTAACGCTGTATTGGTCGTTTCAGGTCTCTGTAAAATTCAGTTTGTTTTATAAACAAAAGATGTACTGGAAAATACATGAAAGATAAATTTCCTTCTGACTCCTGAATTTACCGTGAATTCTCACTGCTCACTTTAGGGTCTTTGCAGACTGGATGAAAATCATCATGATCCTTCTGCTCTCAACTTGATTAATGTCTTGTGTTTTTGTCTGAGATACTTTGCTGACTTCCTTTCCATATGCTCGACAAGACTCAGTCTGCAGGAAGCGCGTGCTAACCTACATAGTCACAGATGTGAAATCAGTAAGGGGGGGGGGGGGCCTCATGGCTGTGTTGAAGGAGCTGCTGCTAAGTATTTCTGATTTCTGCCATGTTATCATTGTTATCATTGTGGAGAACATGGAGCTTATTGGAAAGCTGCTCACAAATCTAATTATAGCTCCACATTTTCATTTAGATAAATTTAGTAATAATAATACTGCGATAGTCTGGCGACCTGTCCAGGGTGTACCCTGCCTCTTGCCCATTGACAGCTGGAGATAGGCACCAGCACCCCTCGGAAACCCACAAAGGATAGGTGTGTTAGAAAATGGATGGATGGATAATAATAATAATAATACTAATAGATTTTATTTAAATGATCTAGGTTTGAATAATTTACTTTAAACTGTGACAGTTACAAGGTTCTCTTTATTTAATATACAAAAGTACAGTAACTATTTTAATTCTTTCAACAAAGTTTTCTTATATTTGCTCATCTCTTTCAAGGGTCGCCACAATGAGTCATCTGTCTCCACTTAACTCAATCCTCAGCATTTTCTTTTCTCACACCACCTACCCATATCTTCCATCCATAAGCCTCCTCTTTGGGCTTCCAAAAAAGTATTACAATGATATATTACCTTTTAAATGGTTTTATTTTACTACATTCAATTCAATTCAGTTTTATTTATATAGCACCAATTCATGAAACATGTCATCTCAAGGCACTTTACAAAGTCAAATTTAATCATATTATACAGATTGGTCAAAAATTTCCTATATAAGGGAACCAGTTGATTGCTTTAAAGTCCCGACAAGCAGCATTCACTTCTGGAGAAGCGTAGAGCTACAGGGAGAGTCGTCTGCATCGTCCATGGCTTTGCAGCAATCCCTCATACTGAGCAAGCATGGAACGACAGCGGAAAGAAAAACTCCCCATTAACGGGAAGGAAAACCTCCAGCAGAACCGGGCTCAGTATGAACGGTCATCTGCCTCGACCGACTGGGGGTTACAGAAGACATAGCAGAGACACAACAAGAGAGACAAACAAGCACAGAAGTACACATTGATCCAGTAATCTGTTCTATATTAGATGGTAATAGCGGGTGAGCTGTCTTCCCTGGATGATGTCACAGTTAACAGAACGTCAGACCAGGTGTACCTACTATGAAGAAAAAAGAGAGAGAGCAAAAAGTTAAAAGCTGAAATGACAACAGTCATTTCAATGCAATGCAATACAAAACTAGAGAACAGTAGACTGGAGAACAGTAGAAATCAGTAGAGTGAGAGAAATAGGCCCTGATGTCCTCCAGTAGCCTAAGCCTATAGCAGCATAACAATAGAGGTAGCTCAGGGTAACATGAGCCACTCTAACTATAAGCTTTGTCAAAAAGGAAAGTTTGTTTTTTGTTTTTTTGTTTAACCTGTTGTTCCTGTTTATATCTGTTCATTGGTGTAGGGGTGCATGAGGGATGACGTTAGACAATTCTGCACCATGAGTTAAGTGTCTGCTCTGTTTAGTGACACCCTCTGTTTGCTCTGCCTTCAGGTTATTAACTCTACCTCCTCATAGCTCATTATGGAGCAATAGTTTGAGTACAAAGAAAGACAATCTGTGTCTTGGGCTGGATCCACCCACCCGGCCCGGGTTGAGCACACATTACTTGCCGTATGAGGTAGAGTACTCCAACGCATAATTATTTAATTATACACCTGTACATTATTTAAGACAAAAATAAACAAATCTTATAACTAACCTAGAGGGTAGAAAATGAAGAGCATACTGTCATGATTTGTCTTTGGATGAACCCGGACACAGCACACACACACAGAGCTAGTCCTTAAAGTAAGTTTATTGAACAGGTTGGAAAGTGAATGACGAGAGGAACCAGAGTCTTTTATGGACGGAGATGAAGGATGCAGAAGCTGGCCGGCAGGAGGCGTGTTGAGAGACTGACCAGGGAGGAACACCGGAGCTGAAGACTTGAGACCGGGGTGGAGCACTTGAGACCAGAATATCCGAACCGAGAGCTTGAGACCGTGGAACCGCTGCTGGAACGTGGAACTGCTGCAGAACGTGAGACCGTGGAACTGAACTTGAGACCGTGGAACTGCTGGAGAACTTGAGACCGTGGAACTGAACTTGAGACCGTGGAACTGCTGGAGAACTTGAGACCGTGGAACTGAACTTGAGACCGTGGAACTACTGGAGAACTTGAGACCGTGGAACTGAACTTGAGACCGTGGAACTGCTGGAGAACTTGAGAGCGTGGAACTGAGTTGCAGAACTTGAGAGCGTGGAACCGAGTTGCAGAACTTGAGAGCGTGGAACCGAGTTGCAGAACTTGAGAGCGTGGAACTGAATTGCAGGACTTGGGAGCGTGGAACCGAGTTGCAGAACTTGGGAGCGTGGAACTGAGTGGCAGAACTTGGGAGCGTGGAACCGAGTTGCAGGACTTGAGAGTGTCCGATGGAGCAGAGCTGAGCTGAGTCTGAGAGAAGTGACTTGAACAAAAATCAAGTAGAAGCAACGTTCTTCAGGCTGACTGCAACAAAACAGAGCTGACATCGAATACTGGCTGGGACTGAGCAGGAGTGAACACTACGGACCGGCGACGATAGCAGAATGAGGTGATTTTTAAATAAGGGTGGAACCAGGTGAGAGCATTGAGGGTTGATTGCAGCCTGACAGGTGGAACCAATTATTCTGAGCAGGGAAGGGAGAGAGGCAGCGAGGCTCAGACTGCAGCCTACAAGCTGCATCCTGACACATACAAACAAAGGTTGTTCTGTCATACTGCTGGCCTGGAACTTATTTTTATGGATGAATAAATTGTTTTCTTTATTAAAGAAGCCAACCACAGACTTAAATGCATTTCTCTACAGCAATAGCAGTCACGGCACCACAAAAATCCCACTGGTAATAGCGGTGCTGTTCTTTTCTTACCTTTCTTCTTCTTGTGATGATGTGGTCTTAATATTGTCGCCCAATAGACGATGGCGGTCACATTTAATTAGTAATGTGACCAAGCTTTCTGGAGCTTTCTTTCAGTCTCCGTCCCCCGCATGAGGCGGAAGGAGACTGAAAGTTGGTTATTTAACTGTTAACCTCTAATGGCTAGCATTAGCTTCCTCTAATTTCCTTATTGATCATCAGTTAGTGGTGGTGAAGCTAATATTTTTCTTTGTGGAATAAGACTTTGTCTAACCAACATTTTGGTTAGATGTGCCCACCGCTCTGACCAACCACAACCAGTTTACACACATCGAACACATTCCTCTGAAAAAAAACCGACCACAAACCTCCTCCACACAGGGAGACACTCCTACAAGAGAGCTCTACTGCAGGGAAGCTGATAAAGATACATCCACACAGATCTGCTCCGCACACGTCACCACTCCAAGAACCTTCTGTGGCACCCCATACTCCACCAGACAGTACGCTGCGGCTGCAGGTCAGCAGCCCTGTGTAATGCTGCCCCAGCCACCACATGTGAATACAACAGAGCAGACACCACGGAGCCCCCACAGCCACGCTGGACCCCACAAACCCACACCAAGCCCACATCATGCACCTGAAAATACACAACACCATCTGCAACTGCAATGTCAGCCCAGAGAGAACCATCAACCATCCCAGCTCCTCCGTCAACGCCCTACCAGTCCAGATGCCGATGACTCCACATCTGAAAAGGAATGCCATCCCCCTGACAACATGTATAAACCCCTTGGAGACCCCCAACCCATCACACTAACAACCCCCACTGCAAGCGGAGCAGCTCACCGGAGAGCCAGCAGCCCCAGCCTGCCCTTCAACGAGAGAGAACAAAAGCACCCTCGCCAACCAGTTACCCGAACCCAGGCCGACCCACTACCTGTGCTGAACAGCCGTCCAGCAGAGGTATGAGACGCCCTCCATTACCCCACCTACCGACCACAACAGCATCCATGCGCCAGTCTGAGCCCATGCTAAGGTTTACACATCGTTTAATGTGAGGGTACCTTAAGGGTTCCGTTGGTGTGGAGAAATTTAAATGATTGAATGTTGATCGTATAAGAAGGGCAGGAAATCATAAGATCTTTTATCTTATACCTGTTCCTTTTCAAACAAATTGTGTAAAATGTTGGTCTACCTCTAGACCAGGGGTCGCCAACCTTTTTGGAACTGAAAATTACTTAATAGGTACTGTGTCACCAGCAGTCCAAGCGGCAGGCGGCTCGGCTGGTCACTGAGGCAAAAACTCGGGCGTGGGAAGAGTTTGGAGAGGCCATGGAGAAAGACTTCCGTACGGCTTCGAAGCGATTCTGGTCCACTATCCGGCGTCTCAGGAGGGGGCAGCAGTGCAGTACCAACACTGTTTATAGTGGGGGTTGTGTGCTGCTGACCTCGACTAGGGACGTCGTGCGTCGGTGGGCAGAATACTTGGAAGACCTCCTTAATCCCACCAACACGTCTTCCATTGTGGAAGCAGAGCCTGAGGACTCTGGGTCGGGTTCTCCCATCTCTGGTGCTGAGGTTGCCGAGGTGGTTAAAAAGCTCCTCGGTGGCAAGGCCCCAGGGGTGGACGAGATTTGCCCTGAGCACCTTAAGGCTCTGGATGTTGTGGGGCTGTGTTGGTTAGGGCGGCTCTGCAGCATTGCGTGGACATCGGGGCAGTTCCCCTGGATTGGCAGACTGGGGTGGTGGTCCCCCTATTTAAAAAGGGGGACCAGAGAGTGTGTTCCAACTACAGAGGAATCACACTCTTAAGCCTCCCTAGTAAGGTCTATTCCGGGGTTCTGGAAAGGAGGGTCAGTTGAATAGTCGAATCTTGGATTCAGGAAGAGCAGTGTGGTTTTCGTCCTGGCCGTGGAACACTGGATCAGCTCTACACCCTCAGCAGGATCCTGGAGGGGGCATGGGAGTTTGCCCAACCAGTCTACATGTGCTTTGTGGATCTGGAGAAGGCATTCGACCGTGTCCCTCGGGGGGTCCTGTGGGGGGTACCATGTTGGTGACCCCTGCTCTAGACTCTATTATACATCTTGCAGATTAATTATTATTGGATCTAGGGATGTCCAACCTTTTTATGCATGGGACCATCAGTTGCCATTTATGTAATTTAGAATTTTAATTTTCCCACCATTCTAATGTCTTCAAGTTGGGGCTACTCTTTCTAATAGCACGTACAGCTGTAATAGCTTGTTCCCCACTGTTTTCCTTTAAGAAAATATTTTACTCACTTGTCCTCGACTTAACCTACTCATTTAGAGGTTTTAACTTCTGTTCCCCAGACCTTTCTACTGTGTCTGCCTCCTCTTGTTCCAATAATTTCTCCTGTGTATATATGTGTGTATGTGTGTGTGTGTGGGGGGGGATGCGGGAGGGTGTCTGTGTGTACATTTTATTCCCAATTCCACGCCTTCGGGAATGTCTAGTACCTTTTTACAAGAACTTTTTACAAGTAGCTTGAAATTGAGTCTCCTTCACTATCCTCTGGTAATCCAAATATATGTTATTTCTTCGTGATGTTGCTTCAAGGTCCGTTACCTTGTCATGCATCTAGCACATCTGGGTTAGCATTGTCTGTATTAAGTCATTAACTTAAATATTCATATCCTCTAACTCAGCAATGCGAGTTTAGGTGGGCTTGCTTGGCTTAGTCTCTGGTCTTCCAGCTCTTTATTACTTTGTTTTACTTTTTGTTCAATGTCAAACTGAAGTGAATTTATTTCTTGCTTTTTATCTGCTTTAAACACCTATTGAATGTGAGAAGTTCTGTCTGGAAAGTTTTTGAGAGTTTATCTGTCTGCTGATTTTGGCTAATCATTCTGCCCATCATTATGCTTGCTCTTGTTTTGTACCCTCCACCACCTGTATCAGTTTTCGTCTTGATTGCCTGCTTCCAACATTTCTTTCTTGCTATTCAGACTTTTTTCGCCCCCAAAAACTAGCTCCATTGAGTGCATATATATATATATATATATATATATATATATATATATATATATATATATATATATATATATATATATATTCCTGTTTTATACTTCAAGTTCTATACTGTATTTGTGGGGATTTTAGTTTCTGTTCCTATCATGCTCTAACTGATCTTGCCTTATAAGTTTATTATTTGTGTTTAGTTTCTTAGTTTATTTTTATGTTCTGTTCTTTGTGATCTTAAATTTATTTCTCTGAGTTTTGTGTTTGTCTTACCCCTTGGACAGAAGTCTCTATGTGTCTTAGTTCAGCTTGCTCTGTATTAATTAGTCTCCCTCCCTAAGCTACCCTGCCTTGATTCTGCCTTCCACACTTCCTCTGATTAGTTCTTCTGGTTCATTCGTCATTCTCCCGTCCTGCCGCAGTATGTTAGCTCACTGGTTCCCTTTGTTTACTGCTGGATTCTTCCGTTGTACTGCTTGATGTTCCATTACTCTGTGAAGTTCTCTGTCCATGCTCCATGGACTGTTGTCCCTGGCTCTATGTTTTTATATCTTGTTATTATTAAATCCTTCTTTTCACTATGCTGCTCCTGAGTTCCTGTCTGAACCATGGTTCCTGTTTCAGCCTTACAACAAATTACACTATGTCCTTCAGCTTACTTAGTGTTTTTATACATTGCTATATGCATTATGAAAATTAGATGTCACGTTTGGGCTATGTGTCGTTCCTGGAAAGATCATGTCCCTACACATCAGGTTTAAATCATGGTAATATTTTAAAAACAGATTCTATTGACATCCTCCTGTAAATGCTACTCCATATTAGGTCCTGCTTATGTCAAATGTTCTCCTGTTAGTGCAATTTAAGGTAGCTAGAAGCATGTTATCTAGATATTTATTCAGCTTCTGAGGTGTAGAAAATCTTATCTTTATTACTTAATTGTGCTGTAGAACAGCTGACAGGCACAAAGCAGTGCACCGTTGAGACAGGGGGTTGAACCAGGCACAGAGATGCCAGCAGTAAGCGTACAGGGAACAGATCTTTAATTTATTCTTTAATTATAAGAGGTGAAAAAAACTAGGAGTTAAAGACCACTGCTAAGTCAATAGAGATGGCTATAACTCTGTGAACTAACTCTGAGATAGATCAGAATCAGCTTTAATTGCCAGGTATGTGTATACATATGAGGAATTTGACTCTTGATTGCACATTGCTCACCATGTGCTTACTTGTACAATAAGAGATAAGCTTACACATTTTAGCATGCTTGTCCACAGTGTCATGAGCGCAGAGTGCTGGAATAAGTGAGAATTATATTATGTACATGGGGTAGGTGGATCTGGTATACAGTATGTATAATATGACAATATGAACAATATAAACAGCACTGAAATAGAGAATAATGGATAAACTAGAATCGTTCAACTTCTGAAGAAGTTGAAGAAGGCGCCCGCCTGGTGGTGCGCATAACCGTCAAAGGCAAAGCTTTCTGAGTTCCTTGGTCGTAGGCTCTCATCGCTTGGGGATTTCAAGTCAAATCTTCTGAATGAAAAGGATTTGTCTTCATCAAAACCTGCCGATCGGGAAAACTTTGTGTCTGCAGAGATGCAAACTGCGTATATTGATCTGAGACGCAGCTAATGAGCTAATTGACGACAGCCGACAGTCAACGTTTGCCATTCATTTGCTATGGTAGTCCTAAACCACTACTGACGTAATACACTTTTTGGCCACAAGCGTCATTTTGGGGGCGTTGTTTCCACCTCTTCTCTTAGAGCCGTTTCTAATAGAAAGAAGAAAAGGCAAAAACGGTCCAAACAAAAGGTTGTAACGTTTACATTTGTAACCTCTGCCTTACATAAACACTAGAATTAAATCTTAATAAATAAAAGTATAGACAATTATTTCAGTAATTCAATTCAGTAAGTGAAATACACTATATACAGGGGTTGGACAATGAAACTGAAACACCTCTCATTTTAGTGTGGGAGGTTTCATGGCTAAATTGGACCAGCCTGGTGGCCAATCATCATTAATTGCACATCGAACCAATAAGAGCAGAGTGTGAAGGTCCAATTAGCAGGGTAAGAGCACAGTTTTGCTCAAAATATTGCAATGCACACAACATTATGGGTGACATGGGTGAGTTCAAAGGAGGACAAATTGTTGGTGCACATCTTGCTGGATGTGTCAAAACTTTCTTCAATTGAATAAAAACAAAACTGAAGTAATAATATTTGGACCAATAGAGGAGAGATCAAAAGTTAGCACACAGCTTCAGTCGCTTCAGCTAGAAACCACTGATCTGGCCCGAAACCTGGGTGTAGTGATGGACTCAGACCTGAACCTCCAAAAGCATTTACAGACAGTGACAAGGTCGGCTTTCTATCACCTGAGGAACATTTCCAGGATTAAAGGACTAATGTCTCAAAAGGATCTGGAAAAACTAATCCATGCGTTTATATTTAGTAGAATTGATTACTGCAACAGTGTTTTCACAGGTCTGCCTAAAAAGTGGATCAGACAGCTGCAGCTGATCCAGAACGCTGCTGCCCGTGTCCTCACTAAGACTAAGAAAGTAGAGCGCATCACCTCAGTTCTAAAGTCCCTTCACTGACTCCCTGTATATCTGAGAATAGACTTTAAAATACTTCTGTTAGTTTATAAATCCCTAAATGGCTTAGCACCTAAACACATTACAGACTTGTTATCAGTGTATCAACCCTCCAGACCATTAAGGTCTTCTGGCTCCAGCCTACTCTGCATACCTAGAACCAGAACTAAACACGGAGAAGCAGCATTTAGTTCCTATGCTCCACTTATCTGGAACAAACTTCCAGAAAACTGTAAAAGTGCGGAAAGCCTGAGTTCTTTTAAATCAAGATTAAAAACACATTTGTTTAAAATTGCCTTTGACTGTTCTAGTTAAACTGTTTTACTGTTTTTAATGTTCTTCTTTCTTTCTACATTCTATCTCTACTTGCTTTTATTCTATTTTCTATCTACATTTTATTCCTACTTGCGTTTATTTAGCTATATTTTAATCATGTAAAGCACTTTGCATTGTCTCTGTACTGAATTGTGCTATATAAATAAATTTCCCTTGCCTTGCATCTGTGACCAAGACAGCAAGTGTTTGTGATGTATCAAGAGCCACGGTGTCCAGGGTAATGTCAGCATACCACTAAGAAGGACGAACCACATCCAACAGGATTAACTGTGGACGCACGAGGAAGCTGTCTGAAAGGGATGTTCGGGTGCTAACCCGGATTGTATCCAAAAAACATAAAACCACGGCTCTCCAAGTCACAGCAGAATTAAATGTGCACCTCAACTCTCCTGTTTCCACCAAAACTGTCCGTCGGGAGCTCCACAGGGTCAATATCCACGGCCGGGCTGCTATAGCCAAACCTTTGGTCACTCGTGCCAATGTCAAACGTCGGTTTCAATGGTGGAAATCTTGGGCTGTGGACAACGTGAAACATGTATTGTTCTCTGATGAGTCCACCTTTACTGTTTTCCCCAAATCCTGGAGAGTTACGGTGTGGAGAAGCCCCAAAGAAGCGTACCACTCAGACTGTTGCATGCCCAGAGCGAAGCAGTGATGGTTTGGGCTGCCATGTCATGGCATTCCCTTTGCCCCATACTTGTGCTAGATGGGCGCGTCACTGCGTGGACTTGTTGTTGATTTTTATAATAAACAGATTTCCCTTTTACACAACATTATGAATAACCTCAGAGTTTAAGAAAAGTATTTGCAATTTCAACAATACTTTTACTCAGTTAAACATTTATTTAAGTGCGGCCACAAAATCAACAAAAGTAGAATGATCTTTTAAGCTATAAGACAAGACAGCATATAGCTCAGTGGCGTGTAGCCTAGCCACCGCATTCCTACCATAATATAAAACCGACATAAAATAAACGACTCACCATCGAGTAGTTGCAAGGAAAACACCCAATGGAATCCTTCGTCTGGGTTAATTGGACTTGATTCAACAATATCCTTCAGTAAATTAGGAAAAACGGCAGCATTAGCTCTTACTAGAACTAGTAGCAAACAAGATGGAGGAGTTCACCTCTGACCCGGAACTGCTAGTTGTCGGCTCTGAATAATACACAGCGCCACTCGTGGACAATATAGGAACTGCAGGTTTTCAATTGAACAAAGTACGTTTTTTTTCAGTAATCATTGTTGAATGATGATAATGCATTTGGCCGCCGCGTTTGACACCCCTGCCCTACACCATATGATTGTGATTGTGGTCTAAAACCAGGTGTTTCAGTTTCATTGTCCAACCCCTGCAGATGACTTATTTTCTAGCCTTGATTTCTGTCATGAGGACATAATGCAGTGTTGTGCTGGCAGCCATCCCAACCAATAAAAATAAGATTTACAGTTAAAATAGTACATTATAGTAGTAAAATAAATACAATTATTGTGTTTAAGGACAAGTTTGGTACCTGCATTAAGGATAATTTCAAAAGGTACATGTCATTTCCAGACTAAAAAACATTTAAATAGATGTTCTAATTCATTGAATATGACTGGATATTTAAACAGAAAATAATTCTAAAAATAATACTTATTTTAACCCAAAGGAAAATTAAATGTTGGGTAAAAATGTAATAATCTGAAATTGCCAGAGCGGTTTTCAATTCCACGACCTCTTGACTGGGAGTCAAACATTTAACCAACCGTACCAAAGACCAGCAGTAAACACAGCTCTGAATTATGGAGAGGTCAACTGTGTTTTAACAGCTCCTAAACCGTTTGATGTTGAGGCATGAGACTTTCAGACATAACTGTCCCGTCCGTGTTTTTAAATATATACAAGGCGTAGTCTCTGCAAAGGTGCAAACTCCGTATTTCGATCTGAGACACAGCTAATGAGGTGATTTCCAACAGCCGACAGTCAAGGGGAAAACTTTGTGTCTGCACAGCTGCAAACTCTTGTGAGACGCTGCAGAGCTCCAAACTCCGTATTGTGCCTGCTAATGAGCTAATTGGCAACAGCCGACAGGAGAAGGTCTGCATCGAAGCAGTATGTAAAACTGGTGTTCCTAAAACATGAATAAATACTTCAATGTAGCATGAGAAAATGAAATATGTGATTAAAAAAGTTAAACGCATGAGGTGAACTGTATTGATTTAAATTGAAATACAGTTGTTTAAAGCCAAAGGCAAATGAAATATTGGGTAAAAATGTAATTCTCTGAAATTTGCACAGCTTGGATCCGAATCTCGGATCTTCTGCTTGGCAGCCCGAGACCTAACCCACTCAACCAAAACACCAGTGCTGTGCTCAGCTGTGCATTATTGAGAGGTCAACTGTGTTGAAAAAGTGGTTTGAAGAAGTGGTTTTTGGTGAATTTTGTCACCACGGTAACTCTAAATGGCGTGAAGTACAAAAAGCACACTTCGTGGCGTCAAGACGCACGTTTTGATATATAGTTTGTGGGGGGTAGACCCTACGGTTCAGGCTGTATTAACGGTGACGGATGAATAAAAAGGAATAAAGAAACCCCTTATTGGGTGCATAGTATAAGTCCTCCGCCATGCATTTTCAATGCATAGGCGGGCGCCTAATAACTGAGAAGTGGTAGATGGTAAACAGGTGGCTAAATCGAAGCAGAGTTACTGAGTCAGATATAGTGTTGTCATAAATATGTGTGCCTTCAATCTTTTTTTCCTCCTGACTTTTGATCTGTGGGTTGGCATTCTTATAGGTGGAGAAAAGACGCTGCAGACAGAGAAATAAGTTGATAAGCCCTTTAAAGGTCCTGTTTCTTAGCAGTGGATTATGTGAGCAATTCAATCTTTATGTGAGGTTTGTGTGAAGAAGTTCTGAGGATAGTTAGGTGAACCTGAAGTAAAAGTCAAAATGAAAGATAGAAGGAAAAGATACCAGAAGAATGAGAATAATGCACACACGGGTTTAAGTTTGCTCGTTGTTTTGTCTAGTATGAAATAAAGTTTGCGTCTGATGAAGAACTGGACAACAACCTGGAGTTTTGTGTGCTAACCTCACCCACATGTTTTCTTTTTTTTTTCTTCCTTCTCATTCACGTTTCAGAGGCACTGTTGGATTAAGTTGAGAGGGAGGAGGAACAGATAGGCACAGGCACTTTAAAGGAGGATCCACATTCTTAAGTTTTAGAGAAATGTTAATGACAGCATAGTTTTGTTCAGTGTTTTGACTGGAGTCTCAGTAGATCAGTGTGACAAGATTCAACCTCAGAGTAATTAAACTTCCTATGGATCTAACAAGACTCTTTCTGCTCTCTCTCCTTTCGGTTTGTGCCATTTTATCAACAGCACTGGGGAACCAAACAGGAAGGATCAAGGTGGTCTTTACACCCACCATCTGCAAAGTAACCTGCATAGGAAGCAGATGTCACAACAACTGTGAGAAGGGAAACACCACCACCATCATCAGTGAGAACGGTCACACCACAGACACGCTAACAGCTCCTAACTTCAGAGTAGGTAAGTGATCCTAACTGTGGTTGGTTGGTTTTATTACACACCAAAGAAGTTAACAAATCATTTTTACCAAGTCAAGTCTCAAGTCTTTTGCTCCAATTCAGTCTCAAGTCTTAAGTGTCTAACAACTGAAATTTCTTTATTTTTTTTACATAATTTCACCAACATCTAGGTCACCTCTAACCCTGCATCGCTGTAGGTAGAAATACAAACCTGTACCGTTTGTCCTTAGGTCTAAATTATAACATGAAGATTTACTAATTATCTTTCAGTGTTTTAAAAAATTTGTAATAGCAGGTATCTTTTAATCATATAAATATTCAATTTACATCCACAAATCTGCTGAAGGCGTATTTATATTGATTTGAAAATAGATCAAAAGCAACATTTACTCTATTAGAAACCACTAAAAGAGTGGGTGCTGCTCACCTGTTCTTCAGAGTTGAAGAAGTCAATATACATGCACATGTTGTCAGACTTTTGCACAAAGTCACAGTAGTGGAGAAGAGAATTAGTAGAAAGGGGGTGTAGGTACACTTAAATCAGTTAAATACATATCTTGGTTTCAGGCTAATGGTTCTATTTATCCTATTAATTTTAACCTGCCAACTTCCCCAAACTATCCTGCATGGTTTAATGCAGTGTGATTGAAATAATAGCTTATAATTTCTTATATTGTGTCCATGAACACAAAGGTATAGAAACATGTTTTTGATTCTTGGTGCGAGTGGTGGACTTCCATTCCATACACCGGACCTTGATGCCTGTACTGTGACAGGTCCAGTTGACAGAGGTGTCTGGGCTGAGACCATAACTGTTTTGTAATGCCACATAAACTACTGTATCTTTACAGTTTTTACTATGTGGGAGGTATATGTAGGGCATACAGCTGCCTTTTTAGTTTAAGCCCACAGTTTATATATACATAGACATGGTTGCTATGAAGAAGGATGCAGCGTTTTTGTGTCGTGAATTTGCTATTATTTAACATTAGTCACTTCTGAAGAATTTCCCTTTTGATTTTGTGCCTTGGCCAGAGTGGGCCAGATTCTGAGGGACTGGAGAGGTGACTAAACCACAACTTGCCTCTTTAGGCGCAGTCAACTTTTACCGTAGTCATATTGTTACTGGATTGGAAATGCTGCTGTGATTTTGTAACAGTCACACTGTACTGCCTTTTTAAAATACAGGCAATGTATACCCAATACCTTTTCATAACATCAGGCTGTAGTGTTAGTTAATTCTTCTAGAAACAGAGTTGAAAGTGTATTTATTTCCCAGTTACCATAGGGAGCATTAAAACCACAGAGGATTTTCTTTAAGTTAAGTGTTGAGGGTGGGGGTTGGATCTGGAGGGTGTCCTAGTTTCTCTGCCACTTTTTCATACCTTTTTTTGGTTGAAATTATATGGTTTCTAGGCAGTCGGGAGTCCACCCATGTTTAACCTGAAGATTCATGAAACTGCTTCAGTGTGGTGGATGATATTACAGGGGTGTACTGTTGCATGGATTCAGCAAACTGTGTCTCAACCTGCCTCTGTTTGAACAAAGAATGGCTGAGTGTCAGAACAGAACAAGCTGAATTTTGTTCTGACTCAGCTGAACAAATTATTGGGACTGGATTAATGTTAGCTTTAAAAAGGCTGTTATCCCTGCATGAACCAGTGAGTATCTCCGTTTTATGGAATGTTCAGTTTTTCACAAATGTTACATAAACATATGTAATGCATTAATAATAGGGCAGTGACTGTGTATGTCACTAGTACATCGTGAGTTTGGGATCCTAATACATATGAAAGTGATCTTGAAGAAAATGGTGCCAACAACTGATGTTTTACTTTAGCAGTGTCTGTGAAAAGTAAAATCTCAGAAAATTGTTTGGTGTGTTATTTAAACTTTATAGGTCTTATATAATCTTACTTATAATAATTAGACCATAGTTTAACCTTAGAACAATGAGTGCTTTAACATGCTTGGACCTTTGGGTAGTACATTTTACTTAAGTAGTCATACCTTCATATCTAAATATGGAAAAGGAAGCCAGTTAAAAAGAAAGCTAAGACAACATTGCGTGAACTGTGAAGGTTTCTACAAATGCAGTTCACTTTGCTGAAACAAGACCATTAATGTGGGTTTTGGTGTCTTTCTAATTCTTGTACTTGTGCATAGTTCAAGTTTTGAAGTTAAATATTATTTATTTTCTTTCCCACACATGCCCTTACAATTGCCCACTGTGTAAAATGAGTTGTCCTCTATTTACTGCAGTTGCCTCTATAGGCTGGATTAGTCAGTTTATGAGAGAGGGATTCGGGCGTGGGTGGGACGCACTGCACGTTCTCGTTCACCTGGCTGCTTTGTTTGGTTTCCGGCATAAATGATTCATTAGCGAGAGAACACGGGCTAACTTCAATATTTATAACTTTTTTTTTACCTCAGAAGACTCTAAACAAAAGACCTGTGCAGTAACAGCGGATGCTTTTCTTCTTCTCTCATGCATGTGCACAACACTGGTGTCATATCAACTTGTCGCCAGAGGGAGCAAACTTCTGCAAAATTACTGGAACTTACACTATGCTCCTTTAAGATTCACAATATTAAAAGTGATACTATGTAAAAACATATTGTTGACTACTGTACTGAGCTGTTTGTCCTTAAAGCGAAATGTCTGCTGCTCATTGATGTCCGTTAGACAGTGTTTCTTTCTGTTTATTGAAAGTTGATGAAATGTTCCTCATAATTCAGACCGTCATGCAGCTTTCCTTACACATGCTGTGTTGCAACTGCTTATCAAATAAAAATAGTAGACCCCAGTGCCGGCCCGGGTGCGCAAGGGCGGCACCCCACCAGTCAACACTCACCACATTACCTTGAATAAGATAATAAAATAAAATTAAATAAAAATATTTTGAATTATATGCATGTATTTTTTGTTGTGTAAGTTACATATTTTAAAATTAATGATGAGTAAAGTTGTTTCATTCATTGATGATGTCTGATTGGTGACGTATTTCCACCCTGGGGCGCAAAAATCTTTACTCTCTGGTTAAAAGTCAATAAAAGAGATAAGACCATCCAGGTGCACCTCTCCTGCGCTCACAGCTGAAGGCAGCTTGATGTACATGCACCACCCTCCCACCATAGGGCAACGTCAGGACTGACGTCATAACTGTCTGTTATAAAGTTAGATTACTAGATCAATGTGTGCTTCTGTGCTTTTTTGTCTCTCTTGTTGTGTCTCTGCTCTGTCTTCTGTAACCCCAGTCGGTCGAGGCAGATGACCGTTCATACTGAGCCCGGTTCTGCCGGAGGTTTTTTTTTCCCGTTAATGGGTGGTTTTTCTTCCCACTGTCGCTTCATGCTTGCTCAGTATGAGGGATTGCAGCAAAACCATGTACAATGCAGACGACTCTCCCTGTGGCTCTACGGTTCCCCAGGAGTGAATGCTGCTTGTCAAGACTTTGATGCAATCAACTGGTTTCCTTATATAGGACATTTTGACCAATCTGTATAATCTGACCCAATCTGTATAATATGATTGAACTTGATTTTGTAAAGTGCCTTGAGATGACATGTTTCATGATTTGGCGCTATATAAATAAAATTGAATTGAATTGAATTGAATTGAATTAAAGTTTACCTGAATGACAGGTCGAGCTGTGGGAGTTAGAGACGATCGAATAAGATAATAAATAAATTAGAAATGGCGCAAGAAAAATTTTATAATTCAGTACAGTCACTCAAAAACACACCTTTTGAGAGAAAATCTTATCAGGAAAAGTTAGAGGTTAAAGAGCTCAGACCTGATCAGCCAAATATTACAATTAGTCAGCTGTCCACGGACAGAGGAAGACGATACGCTCAGTCTTTTTCCAGGACCTGGTTTAACAGCAAGGCTCAGACAAGTTAAATACCTCAGACATTTAACTTGTTAGTTAGCTGAAAAAGGTTCACAGCGACAATGACCGAGTCGTTCATTCATCTGTCAGGTTGCTTTAAAGACTGTTGCATGACTGCCGTACTTTAGCAACTTTTCTGTGAAAGATTCAGCTCTACGGATGGAGGCCTAATGTGTTTCTGTGCAGATATTTAAGAGGGTCCACAGAAAGACAGTTGAGACCAGAGGTCTCATTTAAAAAAATCTGCATGAAATCCATACAAAAAGTGTATATACACCAAGAAAAAGAAAATGGCAAATGGCAAAATATATTCAGATTTATAAAAGCATGCGTACGCACACCAGCATGCAACTTCCCTTTATAGATCACAGCTGTACCTGAACGTTTGTGTACCAGGTTCTGCCTCATGTTGTGCCCTCTACACGCCCAGATTCAACAATAAATGGTCGATGCAAAGCACCTCATCAATGTTAATGTGTAATAAAAATGGATCAGCTGATGTTATTTTCCATCATGTTAATGTGGCAACCGTGGAGAAAAAGCAAAGAATCTTTGGGAAAATTTCACAGAAAGGAGTTTAAATGTGTAAATCAGAAGTAAAACCACAGATGTTGCCCAGATTAAAAGAACCCGTTAAAAATTAAACCTGATTGCTGTTTTAAATGTTGGAAGACAGCTGTATTCCTCTGACGCTATGTATTCAGCTTCACATTCAGAGAAGGAAGTGAGACCAGGAGGAATGAGAGATTTCCCCCACAATGATAAAGACCCCCCTCCGAAAAATAAAAAATAAAAAAACACTGCAAAAAGCATTTTAGGAAGTCTATGGACGCTGCACTGCATGGGTGTGAGGAGGAAGCCCATTGTGCTCTGAAGGGTGGAGAGCGACCTTTGAGAACCTGGAAGGGAGGTGTAGCCACTTTCTCCTATAGTTTATAGCAAGATGCAATGCCCGGTGTCTAAAGCGGCATCTTGCCCAGTCATGATCCTTGGCCAGGAAATATCTGATCCCTGAAACCGTGTTTCCTTCTAATTCTCCCATCTAGAAGGTCTTCCACCAGTGCCAATGCATCCACTGCGCAGCATTATGCATGAGTATATTTGACGGTTTACAGCAATTAAAGTAATTCTTGCATACCTTGTCACGATAATCACAAGGAATGTGATGGTTGAAAACCCTGATAAAATGTTGTGCAGCTTTTTATTTAAGATTGAAGTTGGTTTATGGGATTTTTAAAATGTATTTCTGATAATCAAATTGATTTATTTTGTCTCACAGACACCTGGCTACAAGAGTACTACGTTAGTATAAATGAGTCAACTCCCTCCAATTATTTACATTTCCACATTCCCAGATCTATGGGAAGAGGAGGAGGAGTAGCAACCATCTTTTAGTCTGATTTATTAATTAGTCCCTGGCCAATTATTAACTACAATTCTTTTGAACATTTAACCTTCAGTTTCCCTCATCCAAACGGCAAGATATAAAACCTCTTCTCTTTGCTGTTTTGTATTGTTCACCAGGCCCTTACTCTCAGTTTTTGGATCAGTTCTCAGACTTCTTATCTGATTTGCTGTTAAACACTGACAAGGTCATTATAGCGGGGGATTTTAACATTCATGTTGACACTGAATGTGATAACCTTAGTGTAGCCTTTAAAAGTATCCTAGATTCAATTGGTTTTGCTCAAAATGTGCATAAACCGACGCCCTCTTGCCTTCATACTTTGGACCTTGTGCTGACATATGCCATTGATTGTGAAGATCCATCCATCCATCCATCGTCTTCCGCTTATCCGGGGTTGGGTCGCGGGGGTAGCAGCTTCAGCAGGGAGGCCCAGACGTCCCTCTCCCCAACCACTTTGGCCAGCTCCTCCGGGGGAATCCCAAGGCGTTTCCAGGCCAGCCGAGAAACATAGTCCCTCCAGCGTGTCCTGGGTGTTCCCCTGGGTCTCCTCCTGGCAGGATGTGCCTGGAACAACTCACCAGGGAGGCATCCAGGAGGCATCCTAACCAGATGCCCGAGCCACCTCAACTGGCTCCTCTCGACGTGGAGGAGCAGCGGCTCTACTCTGAGTCCTCCCTGGATGACTGAGCTCCTCACCCTATCTCTAAGGCAGAGCCCAGACACACTGCGGAGAAAACCCATTTCGGCCGCTTGTATCCGGGAACTCGCTCTTTCAGTCACGACCCAAAGCTCATGACCATAGATGAGGGTAGGAACGTAGATCGACCGGTAAATCGAGAGCTTTGCCTTTTGGCTCAGCTCTCTCTTCACCACAACGGACCGGTACAGCACCCACTTCACAGCAGACACCGCACCAATCCGACCTGTCGATCTCCCGGTCCATCTTCTCCTCATTCGTGAACAAGAATCCAAGATACTTAAACTCCTCCACTAGGGGTAGCACATCCTCCCCAACCCGGAGAAGGCACTCTACCCTTTTCCTGCTCAAGACCATTGTCATTGGCCGCTTCACACTCGGCTGCGAACTGATCCAGTGAGAGCTGTAGATCACGCCCTGATGAAGCCAATAGAACCACATAATCCGCGAATAGCAGAGACGCAATCCTAAGGCCACCAAAACGGATCCCCTCAACACCTTGGCTGCGCCTAGAAATCCTGTCCATAAAAGTTATGAACAGAATCGTGACAAAGGGCGGAGTCCAACTCTCACCGGAAACGGGTCCGACTTACTGCCGGCAATGCGGACCGGGCTCTGACACCGGTCATACAGAGACCTAACAACCCTTATTAAAGGGCCCAGAACTCCATACTCCCGGAGTACCTCAGTACCAGAGATTTTTTAATAACCTTTGAGTTCAATTTAGCTGAGTTCTCCACCCCCAAAAGAAGGTTTCATTATAGTAGATCTTTATCAGAAAATGCTGTATCAAACTTTAAAGAGTCTGTCCCTCTTTTAATATCCTCAGTATCACAGATATGCCCTGCAGATGGCAGCAATGTTGTTTCTTCCCATTCACAAATAGACGCTTTTGTTAACGGTGTCACTACCTCGTTGCGTTTTGCATTAGACAATGTAGCTCTCTTGAAATAGAATCCTACCTAATCTGGAAAAACAGTCTACTGTTGTATAAAAAGACACTTCGCAGATTTACAGCAGCATATTTTTCATCATTAATAGAGGAGAATAAAAATAATCCTAGATTTCTCTTCAATACAGTTGCCAAACTTACCCAGAGTCATAGCTCCATTGATCCATCCATTCCCTTAGCTCTCAGCAGTAATGACTTTATGGGATTCTTCATAAAAAAATGTATTACATTAAAAATAAAATAATTGGCCTCCTCCCAAACACTGTTATTAAACCTTTAATTAAGAGACCATCTCTTGATCAAGATGACTTAAGACCTATATCTAATCTTCTTTTCCTATCTAAAATTCTTGAGAAAGTAGTTGCTAATCAAGTATGTGAACATTTACAAAGTAATTACCTATTTGAAGAGTTTCAGTCAGGCTTTGTCCTCTGTCATTTTTTTCTTCATAGTAGGTGCACCTGGTCTGGCGTTCTGTTAGCTGTGACATCATCCAGGGAAGACAGATTACCCGCTATTACCATATAATGTAGAAAAGATTCCTGGATCAACGTGTGCTTCTATGCTTTTTTGTCTCTCTTATTGTGTCTCTGCAGTGTCTTCTCTAACCCTCAGTCAGTTGAGGCAGATGAGCCTGGCTTCATACTGAGCCTGGTTCTACAGGAGGTTTTTCCTTCTCATTAAAGGGGAGTTTTTCTTTCCACTGTCGCTTCATGCTTGCTCAGTACGAGGGATTGCTGCAAAGCCATGGACAATACAGACGACTGGCCCTGTAGCTCTACGCTCCTTCAGGAGGAGTGAATGCTGCTTGTTAAGACTTGATGCAATCTATCGGGTTTTTTTGACTAATCTGTATAATCTGACCCAGTCTGTATAATCTGATTGAATTTGACTTTGTGAAGTGCCTTGAGATGACATGTTTAATGAATTGGTGCTTTATAATTAAAATTGAATTGAATAGTTAATCACACCACAAAACTATAATAAAGTTGAGGTCTGGACTTTGACTGGGTCATTGCAATGCCTCCTGGCTTTCCTTTGTCCTTTTACTGCTGTGTTTGAGATCCTTGTCCTGCTGTGGGATTTGGCAGATGACCCCGCATTTGACCAGCTAAAACGTTTATATACAGAGTAGTTCATGGTTGACTAGGTGCTAAAAGGTGTCCAGAGGCTCGTTCTTCGTATGTCGCTAACTCAGTTAGCTGGATTGGTTTGTTGACGATTTGGCATGATCTTGGATTGTTTGGTTCTTCGACAGTCATCCTGGACTTGCTGTCATAGCAACATGTGCACAAACCTAAGCCTGCTCGCGAGCAGGCTTATTTCATGTAAACAGGATTAGATCGCAGCTTTATAAGCAGAGGAGATAGGGAAGTCTGTCGTAGCCATGTCTTGTCCATTTTTACGACAGCAACCTGTTGCGGAAGGTGCAGGAATAATTTGCAGAGCTTTTCGAATTAATCACGTATTGCGAGATAGACAGGATCCTTTAGCGCAGCGTGACAGTGTAATTGTAGGGAAATTTTTCTTGGTGGCTGTTATAAACAGACGAACACGTCATTTAACAGTGGCTTTTAAAAAGAGGAAAAAGTGGCTAACCCTAACCCTAATGATTAAAGGCTACCATTTTGTAAAATATTCTTGTACTTCACTTTTACTTGTCCCTGTGTTCTAGTGGGTTCTGTGGAGGCTCTGACATAAAAGAACAAAGTAAATATGAAATTATTAAAATGCAAAAATACATACTGTAGAAAGTGATAGAAACATCTACCATGGATAGTACTTACGCATTTAATTTGTCTGCTACTTTTTGCCAGCCCTCTCTCCTGGCTTTAGCAGACTTTGAGGTGTGCCCTGTCGTTTTTTTTTTTAATACTTTATTTTGTCATTTTAGTAGTTTTAGAAATACACATACATACATACAACAATTGGACCCCACTCCAACAAAAATTACAGAGCAACTAATTTGACAGGAGCAGTTGAATAATAATCAAAAAAAAGGAAAAAAGTAATTACATTACTTATACAGTTGGTGTCAGGTTCCTACAAATGTTCAATTTTTTCCAGTATTAATTGTATTTATAAGTGGCACGTCTTAATGAAAAAGTCATGCATTGTGTGAATTTTCTCAATTATGTCCTTCCAGTCCGAACATGATGGTGTTTCGGCATCAAGCCACCTGCGAGTTCTAGCTTTCTTTGCACCTGCTATTAATATTAGTAGGAGATATCTATCGGACTTCCTCAGCTCTTGGGGTAAACTACCAAGGAAAACCGTAGTAAAATCACAGCATAAATTTAAGTCCATTTTAGTATTGATTTCTTTTATCACTCCTGAACGCGCAGTTATCTCAGATAACTCAATCCAGCGATACTAATCATAAACAACAGGTGTGTTCGAAGAACCCAATTAGCCGAATCATGATTAGCACGATGATATTATCTTGGATGTCTCATTTGATCTCGGATGTTTTAAGCAACGTACGAAGAACAAGCCCCTGGACTTGTGGCTGCAAAGGATGCCCATTTAATCAACCACCCACCACAATTTCTTGTAGTTGCTTTAAAGTACTTCTGAGGAGATTTTGTTTCTGCAATTTTTATTTTACAATACCTTTTAAATGCATTGTACAAAATTAGAGTCCTGTTAACTGATCATAGCTAACAAAGACTCAACCTAGCAACCAGAAGTTGCAACATACATATATCCAAAATGGATAAAACAGCAGAATTCAATTTCAATTTCAATTCAATTTTATTTATATAGCGCCAATTCATGAAACATGTAATCTCAAGGCACTTTACAAAGTCAAGTTCAATCATATTATACAGATTGGGTCAGATTATACAGATTGGTCAAAAATGTTCCTATATAAGGAAACCAGTTGATTGCATCAAAGTCCCGACAAGCAGCATTCAGAAGTTCTCTGATGACTCGGCCATTGTGGGCTGTGTGTCTGAGGGGAACGAGCTGGAGTACCGGTCGGTCATCATGGACTTTGTGGACTGGTGTGAGAAAAACCATCTGTGCTTAAACACCAGTAAGACCAAGGAGATGGTGATGGACTTCAGGAGAAGACCCCCACCTCACTCACCTGTGAACATCCAGGGGCAGGAAATAGAAACTGTGGAGAGTTTCAAATACCTGGGTGTTCACGTCAACAATAAGCTGGACTGGACTCACAACACCGGCGCCCTGTATAAGAAGGGCCAGAGCCGCCTCCACCTCCTGAGGAGGCTGAAGTCCTTTGGAGTGAGCCGGCCTCTGCTAAAAACTTTTTATGACTCTGTGGTGGCCTCAGCCCTCCTCTACGCTGTTGTCTGCTGGGCTCCTGGCAGCACAGAGCGGGACAGAAAGAGGCTGAACAAGCTGGTGAGGAAGGCCACTTTTGTTCTGGGCTGCACTCTGGACTCTGTGGAGGAAGTAGCTGAGAGGAGGGTGTTGTCCAAGCTTGCATCCATCATGGACAGCACCTTCCACCCCCTGCACCAGATTGTAGAGGAGCTGAGCAGCTCCTTTAGTGACAGACTTAGACATCCTGACTACCGCAGGTCATTCATTCCTGCTGCTATCAGATTTTACAATGCTGCACCGTAACTGTGATCATAACTGTAATAAGTAATGTGCAATAACTAATGTGCAATAATCTAATTAATACACTGTCCTACAACCCGTGCAATAATCCTGATGTAGTGACTTCTGCTGCTATCAACACCTGAACATAAGTCAGTACACATGTAGGTATGTATGTACAAATGTATGCACGTATGTATATGCACATATATACGCGTAGGTACGTATGAATGTAGGCGCATAGATATATGTATCTATTTAAATATATAGATATGTTTATATATATATAAAGACCACTAAGAATGTAAATAAGACATCATATGCCCATTCCTATTTCCTTTTTTTTGTATTTTTTTGGTATTCTTTTTGATCCATTGTATATATGAAGATTCACTGTATATAACTGAATGCACCACCCCTACTCTGCACCTTCTTGTATGAGCCGATGTGACGAGTGAATTTCTCCATTGTGAGATCAATAAAGACTATCTTATCTTATCTTATCTTATCATTCACTCCTGGGGAAGCGTAGAGCTACAGGGAGAGTTGTCTGCATTGTCCATGGCTTTGCTGCAATCCCTCATACTGAGCAAGCATGAAGCGACAGTGGAAAGAAAAACCACCCATTAGCGGGAAGGAAAACCTCCAGCAGAACCAGAACCAGGCTCAGTATGAACGGTCATCTGCCTCGACCGACTGGGGGTTACAGAAGACAGAGCAGAGACACAACAAGAGAGACAAAAAAGCACAGAAGCAAACATTGATCCAGTAATCTGTTCTACATTAGATGGTAATAGCGGGTGAGCCGTCTTCTCTGGATGATGTCACAGTTAACAGAACGCCAGACCAGGTGTACCTACTATGAAGATAAAAGAGAGAGAACAGAAAGTTAAATTATCATCAAGCATTCCTCTTTAATTTAGCTATTTAGCACATGATGTTTATGAACAAAAAACTGTATTACCTTCATACAGACGAACATGCAGTATTTCCCATTGATCACTGTTGTGTTCAGCTGCTCAGGTCCGCCACATATCCATCTTTTCCATTTTTCTAGATTTCTTTTAGGTTTTGGGGAAGGAATAAACTGTATTCCACCCTCTAAAGGTACGGGATAACACGTGTCTGAATTCTACTTTCACCACTGACAACGTTTAACTATTTTTACCAATGTTTTTTAAAGGAATCCCTCTGACTGCAATGCATTCTTAATATAAAATCCTGGCAATGTTGTCAGAGCTGTAGCTCCCACAGGTAAGGGGCATTTCACTTTGGGACAAATTGCAATTGCTGATTGGTGAGTTTCTGACGATCTAGGTTTGATTGACAGGCGGCATCACGTCAGTTCAGATACAACTGTGAAAACATACCTAACCTGCTAATGGTCAATATTAAAAAGCTGTTCTCTATCGGCTCTTTTTTACTGCACTAAAATGTTCTACTTTCTTCTATTGTCTTCTCAGTGGTGTGTCACCTGCCGTGTATTAATGGTGGTAAATGTAGTGCCAGGGACAAGTGCCAGTGTCCTCCAAACTTTGCTGGCAAGTTTTGCCAAATGCCCATTCACAACGGACACCAGCAGCACCAGTCATCTGTAGCCTATGGCCAGGCGCAGATTCTCTCTACACATACCCTACCACTTACATACAGCCATGGACAGACTCCTGGTAAGTAAATCACTCATCACTCATCATAAATTATTTTAGCTTTTGAATCACAAACCATTCTTCTATAACTGTGAAACAAAGCTTTTTACAGTTTTAGTGTGTACCTCTGATTGGAGCAGATCAGTTGTGTAAAGTGTAGCATTGATGTAGTGACCAAAGCCCTTTGCTAGCAGGTTCCCAGAAACTGACAGAACAAAAAGATAATTTAAGTAAATAACACTTTCAGATTGCTCTTGACATTATGATTTTGTCAGGTAGTGGGGATGCCTGGATAAAAGAAATTCAGGGTTTAAAAACAGTCTGATATTTTATGTCAAATAAATGATCAAATAATTGATATTGTCGAAATTATTTGTAATATTTTTGTTTAATTGGGTCAAATTTAATCTTGTTTTTCTATGTTCAGATTCCTTGCAGTTTTAGAATATGTTGTTATGTTTTTCTCTGTTTTACTATGTATAGTATAGAAAAAACAATTAATTGGTAAGTTATCTGGATGTAGCTCTATTTATTCACTTTGTCACACTTTCCTTACATGTACTAAAGATGCATGTTGACCGTTGCCATCTCTCATACCTGTAGGGAACTGCTAATTGCACGGGAATCTGAATATTCCATATTTGAACATGTGGATCAGAACAGGATTTTAATAAATTGTGTTGAATTGGATTTAATGTGACTGGATAGTTATTCAACCTGGTTACCTTTGTTGTGTATTACCTTAACGTATGGCATAATAATGAAGGCAGAGTTGTGTAAGTTATCTTTAACAAGAAGATAAGAAGATAAGGAATTCCTTTATTGTTTGACAATGGGGAAATTTGGGCATGACACAAATACACAGACAGAGTTACACACTAAATCAGTAATGAAAAACAAGCTAATCTAATCTAAAGTTAGTTCTAAAGCAACAGAGAATGAATTTATCAAAAAGGCCAAAATAAAATTAAAATAAAACCAAAGTAAGCATTGCACAATTAGTGATAATATACGATAGCATATTCAAGTAAGATTGAAGTTATTTAAGTTAAACAGCTGCCAATTTACACAATGACGCAAGAAAATACAATCATCTAATATGCATGATTGTACTGCAAAATCTTGGATTAGATAAGGCATGTACCCTAGCATCTAAGAGATTAATGATAATCGGATAAGAAATTCAATATTCTGTTAAACAGGAAAACACAGCAGGCAGTTTACACTATGATGTGAGAAAATATTGCAATATGCACAAACTAGTTCTAAACTCACTTTAGCCCGGTTTAAATGGATGGATTTCTGTTCTTAGTTCACCGCACAAGTTCAGAAAGCTAACTTGAAATAGGTCTCATTCATTTATGATATTTGGCCTGAATAAAAGTCATGAAAATAGTTCATGACATGATTCACCCAAAGGGTATAGATTATCTCATTGCCTAACATTCATTTTATTCACCCCTGTTGTCTTTGCTCACATAAATTATATGTCATTAGGGCTGAATATCCAACACAGCTGCTCATATTTGCATATTTTAATTATTTCATCAACTGAAAAAAAGCATTTAAAATTTTCCTTTTAGACTATGTTTGCAACTGTGGCTATTTTAACCCTTTTTATACATTATGTCAGTGCAGATGGGATTTGTCCATTTTTTTCTTCCTCTCCTTTTGAAGTTGTTATTGCACAGTCGAAAACCCACAGTACTGATTTACAGCTAAAAACTGAAAGTTGAAGTTGTCCTGGACATAACAACCACTCATCTCTGCAACCATAAAATAATATAAATTCAGGTTAAGCAATTCATTGTTGTTTTAATTATTTCCTTTTTAAAATAATTTTGCTCAAAAGAGAGTTAACCCTTCACAATGTTCCTTTTTTAACTGAAGTCTTGTACACATATAGCCGGGTCTTTACAAAAACAAATATCTGCCCCACATTGTTTTAAAAAATATTGTACACACGGGATCATTTTCAGAAACTTTTTCATCCACACAAATACGTCTCTGAGTGCTATTTTAAACATGCTAAACGCATAGGGGGCAGAGTACCGCAAAGCTAAAACCTATGCCAGCCAATCAGAACCCTACCAAACAGCCACAAGTTCCCTGAATATTGGTAGGGTGTAAAACAACTTACCTCCAAGTGCTCTTTCATCTTCACCTCTCTGGTAGCATTCCCTTTTCCCCCACTACATGGCCAAGTCAGTAACAATGGTCTCACATGTAACGTCAGCGCCGCATTGTTTGTCACAGACTGTGATGCACCGGACCCTAAGTTCCTGTTTTGCCGGGAACACACGCAAACACAAAAGCAACATTTTCTCAAATCTCCACTTTGGCCAGAATTTTCAGGACCATTTGTTTTAAGTAATGTGTGTGGACAAAAGGCCAAAAAGGCATAAAAATCTGTAATGTTTGTTTACTCAGATATCCAGCTACTTGTGGACAAGGCCGAAGTCATCTTTCAGTTTAAGCATATTGTCTGACAGAATCTTTAATCATGTAAATGAAATGCTCTGTTGTTCTTTCAGGTACTTCCTTGTAGGATTGTTGCAAAGAGGAAAACAAAACTGCAGCTTCTCTGCACATCTTTGCGCCACCATCGAAAATAAACAGCAACAAAGTATTGGTAGTAAAATACCCCTCAGAGTTACCTGACTGTTTATTTATTTTTTTGGCTCTAGTGGTCTAGTTTCAGACAGGAAATGGGTGAAGAGAGAAGGGGAATGACATGCGGCAAAGCTCTCTGGGTCGAGACTCCTACCCATGACACCCATGTCGAGGACCAAGGCCTTCGTACATGGGTTCCATTTTTCTGCCCTCGTATATGGAAGTAAATATGTGCCATCAGAATTTGAATAAAAAATACCTCTGAAATTTGAATGTTGTATATTAGTGCTTACTTTTTCAGTATTAAAATAAATTCAGAATATATTTTTAACCTAAAAAAAAATTCAATGTCATTATTTTTGCAGTAAAAAAAAATTCGGTGTAATTTTTTTTACATGGTTGCAATTTTCAGTTATTAAAAAAATTCACATTCCTATTTCAAAGTGATCAAATTTTCAATATACATATTTTTCACAGTTTAAATTTTCAGTGTTAAAAAATTCAGCATATAAAAAATTTCAACTTTTCAAAATTCAAATGCAATATTTTCGTTGTCCTCCAATTCAACTTGCTCAAATTCGCCGTCTCAAATTCACCGTCTAAAAATTCGCTGTCTCAAATTCAGCGTCTAAAAATTCGCTGTAAAAATGGCCAAGGTTACTTCAGGTCACAGACATTAGCAATGGGTGTCCAATAGGCTATGTGCACGATGTTGCTACGCAACTTCCGCTAACTGAAAGGGGTAAGGGAGCATACTTCCGGTTAGGCTGTTCACCCACGGCAAGCAATGGCGTTCTACACGCTGCCTGCAGGACCTTCCAAAAATAACAATTAACGACGTCCTCCGGTTTATACGAACCTTATCATCTGCTCCACGGAGTAAAAAAGAGAAAGGCTTCAAGTTTTACGTGTCGAACTACATTGAAAATTTTGAAGGTAAGTAATGTACCAGTCGGTCACTGCTGAGCCAATGTTGACTACCTAGGTAGTGTTTTTTATTCTGTACATACATATACTGTCTCGTTTTCACTTATAATATATTTGTTTTAACATAACTTCAAAGCCATTGTTTCAGATTCTGTTTTAATGTTTTAACCACAGTGTCCAACAAAGACTCGTCAGGGATAGTGAGCGTCAGGGCGGTCTGTTATAGATCGGTGCGCAAAAATGATAAGCCTCATGAACTCAGAGTAGGCTGAAATCACATAAAATGATGATCTGTTCTATGCAAAGAGGACTATATTTTGGGGGTCTTATGTAGCTCCTGTGCAGCGTAAGTTGTAAGTATTTATAGCTGTTGTGTGTTGGAGTAGTAGCGCACATATAAGTTGCTAACTTTAGCATTAGCTTAGCTACACGAGAGCCCCAGAAGCTAGTCTGTTATGACTGCAGATTTTTGTTATATTGTAAGTTCAAATATATATGACTCTGTTAATGCTAAGGCCAATTCCTAGGCCTGTTCATTCTGCTCTTTTGCTTCTTTTTACTTCATTTAAAGACTGGAACACAGTGCAGTTTACCGCGGTGAAGTTGGTTTGATATTGGACATTCAAGCTCCGCGGACTCAGCAGGATCAATTTATATTAGTTTCACGTTAGCTGGTCACAAGATAAGGAATTTATTGATTTTTGTTTCTCAAGAGTGCTTGGTTCAAAGATTTGTTGAGACGCTGGCCGGAATCGGAGTGCTTCAACCGGATCAACCGTGAGCTAGATCCCGCTGAATCCCCGGAGTTTGAATGTGCAATATCAAACCAACTTCACCGCGGTGTGCAGTTTCTATGTGAGCGACGTCTGTTGTTTACGTTGCGTGCGTTTGGTTGGCAAATATGTTCAGAAATGTCCATCTTATTTAAGTTATGACGCCAGGGAAGCATTAATTTTTGTAAACAAAGTTTCTTCATTGTACTATTACTTATCAAAAATATGCATGGTGCCTACCAAAGTCACTGACGTGATGATTTCACATTCGTTCGTATAAGCCTGCTCAAAGTTGTAGTTTTTGACGCTTTGTGATGCATAAAAAAGCTTGAAATTGATTAAAAACACTGATCACCAAAAGCGCATTGTGCTGCAGAGATAGTTCTTACTCTGTAGACAACTGCAAACTTTCATTTGTATCTTTGCAAATAGTTATTAAAAAAAAGAATTGGGATGTCAACCCAAAGTGCATTCATTCATCTTTATTAATAACAGACGTGAGCATAAATCGGCTAAGGTTTTAAAAAAATAAGCACATTTTTGTCCTGCACTTTCTTCCAGTCTTTTTTCGGCTTGCTAAACAATTATGACAATCAAAATATACATTTTAAGTGCAGCCCTGGCCATTTTATGTTGTTGCTTAATGACCTATTTTTAGATAAATGGATTCCAACACAATCCATTATTGAACCAACTTTTTACAAAAACCGTAAGTGTTAAAAAAAGAACACGTGCTCTCTGAACTCTGTGAAGGTTGAAGGAGCTTCCCTGGGTTTGTACCTTTTCTGTGTGTTATCATCAATGTTATTTTTAAGCATTCATTTAATTGTTTTACAGAGTGTTAGACCAGGCCGCGTGCGTGACATGGTTTTTATATCTGCAACACCAAAACAGCAGCGCACAGTTGGAAATGGTATAAGGTAATTATTGTAAATGTAAGGTTGAAGTAACTGAATATGTTCTTTGAATACTTATTTTGACTAACATGTATTAATTGGATGTCTTGTTTTTGTTTTGTTTTTTTGAAGGAGCAAACGTTACAAGGCCGTGCGAGGAGACACACCAGACCCTGATGTTCTCAGAGTAGCAGAGGTGTATCAGGACTTTCAGCAGACCTTGCACCTCTCATTACTACCATGGCAATCAGTGCTGATGCCCCTTTAGTTGATTCGGCCTTTGGTAAAGTCCAGGGATCCGTTCTTCGTACGTCGCTAACTCAGTTAGCTGGATTGGATTGTTGACGATTTGGCATGATCTTGGATCGTTTGGTTCTTCGAAACTCATCCTGGACTTGCTGTCATAGCAACATGTGCGCCAGTTTAAACCTGCTCGTGAGCAGGTTTATTTCATGTAAACAGGATTAGATCGCAGCTTTATAAGCGGAGGAGATGGGAAGTCTGTCGTAGCCATGTCTTGTCCATTTTTACGACGGCAACCATTTGCAGAAGGTGCAAGAATAATTTCAGAGTTTTTCGAATTAATGGTGTATTGTGCAATAGACAGGATCCTTTAGTGCAGCGCGACAGTTTAATTGTAGAGAGATTTCTCTTGGTGGCTGTTATAAACAGACAAACACATCATTTAACAGTGGCTTTTAAAGAGGAAAAAGTGGTGTTAGAGCCATAAATAGAAAATATTTAAGTTATTTGTATGATGGTTTGCTTTTTATTTTTTATCATATTCAGTAAGAAGATTTGTTCGGGCCATTTTATTGTGAAGTTTAGTTTTACTTTAATCCACCAGGGAGCAGAGCGCAACAGTTCAACGGCATGATGTCAGGAGGCCCTGTATTACTACTTCTCGGTTCTGGGAAGTATGTCATGTGAGATGAGCCACTTCTGCTTTGTGCTTAGCGCAGCGCATCAAGAAGGCAACAGCAGCCACAGCCGCCATGAAAAGGGGCCTAGCACTTGAACCATCAGCTATCCAGGAATACTGCAGGATCATAAACACCAACTTTTGGCCCTGTGGGTTCATCATTCACCCTGATGCTCCATGGTTGGGCTCTTCTCCAGATGGTGTTGTTTTTGACCCGACTGAGAGGCCAAAATTTGGTTTGTTGGAGATAAAATGTCCCAATACTAAGAGTTATGTGGATTGTCGCTATTTAAAAAAGTGTAGATTCCAAAATGTCAAGGTTGCAGGTCAAACAAATTTTGGTTTGTTTGGTTGTCAAACAAACGGGAGAGTGTTGGCCTAGTGGTTAGAGCAGTGCGCTTGCACTCAGAGAAGGATGCAAGTACCCGGTTCGATCCCCAGCGCCTGCACTCTGGGTCCCTGAGCAAGACCCTTAACCCCAGATTGCTCCCCGGGCGCCGCACATGGCAGCCCAGTGCTCCCCAGGGGATGGGTTAAAAGCAGAGAACAAATTTCATTGTTATGTATGTTTCAATGTATGTTTCAATGACAATAAAGATGCTATTACTGCTATTACTTACTGTCTGAGCTTGTTACTATGTATTTTGTTATTTTATGTATGGCTTAGTAATGGTTTTGTACACTGATTTTCTATTGTCCTATTTAGTTAATTCTGTTCTAACATCTTGCCACTATATGCCATGTTGTGGATTTAGTAGCTTTTAAGAGTTTTTTTAAAAACCCATGTTTTGCTAAGGTATCTTGCAAATGTAAGAAAAACGATGCTAAGAATTTAAACAGCACAATAAAAGTTTGTTGTTTGAGTATTCCAGTTTGTTTATTAATGTAAATTTCCCCAAAACAGTGTTTTAATGTAATCAGTAATTAAGAAGTATTGGTTTTATAAAGTATTTTATTTGTGGCCTTTGCAGACAAGTAAACTTCACAAGGGGAAAAAAGAAATAAGCACAATTCTCAATTCAGTCACTAGGGGGCAGTGAGACGGGATCGTTTATGTTCACATTTTAATAATCTCACAACTAAATTAGTTTGTGGAAAATCACTTAAGCTAGCTAAACAAGGATGAAAATGGTCTAAAACAGAACTAAACCAAGACATGGCATTTAAAAAAACTAATTCTTGAGTGCAGATAAAGTCTAGGAAATCCAGATCCAGGGGCATCCGTTCCAGAACATGCTCCAAACGATCACGGAGCCTATCAAAAATATGATCCAGCAAAAGTTCCTTGAATAGAGAAAAAAGAAAAAAAACATGTCAAAAAAAATGTCCGTAAAATAAAAAAGTATTTTGATATCAGTTGGTCAGTATTGGGAAATCACAGTAATATAAATTAAATTATTACATTTAATTTAAAATAAGTTAACAGATGTACTTACAAGCATATTTTCTTGAAAATAAGTTAAAATCAACTGAAATAAACAAAGGGGTTTGTTTATAGTGTTGCTAGGTAACAGAACGAGGTTTTATACCGCAAAGTAAAAAGAATGTAAAATAATATTGTATATCAACATTTGTCAGATAAGAGAAGCAGAATATATACGAAAAATATATGAAAGACAAAGTAGCAGTTGAAAAACGATTAGTTAAAAAGAAATTTACACTTCATGAGAATGATCACTTTTACTTGGGAAAACTCTGTGGGTTGGGTTGCCACCTTTCAGAAATTAAAATATGGACGCATGCTACGGCCCATGTCACCCTTCTTTCATAATGGTGGGATGGCCGGTGTAGTGATAGAAAGTATTTGGTAAAAAGTCTACTCAAATACTGATTAACTGATCATTACACCTGATATAATGTTCAAAATTTCTCAGACAGCAAGAAATAAAGTTATGTGCAAATATGTATGTGAATGCTGGTTCCAGATCAAATTTACCACGGGGGCCAGTAGTCCATGGCCCCCGTGGGAACCTGTAGTCCAGAACTACAGGTTGCAGATCCCTGATCTAGCAGATGGAAAGTGTCATTCTATTTCACTAGATAAGCTAAAACTACAGCAACATAAGTTTTAAAGAATAAAGAGACAGTATAATTTCTTCAGTTTCCCTCTTAATTTTTTAAAAAATTGCTAGCATTCATCCTCACTGACACTGTTCAGCCTGGGATGTGTGTCTTCCTTCTCACGTCTGTATCTTTGAAGCACACAAGGCAGCCATATTAGCTTACTACATTAGCGTTAGCATCTCCTGAAAAATTACGACTTTACTAAGACTGCCTGTCTCAGTCTCACCTAAGACAACATACAAACAACGCAGAAAGTCACCACCCATCAGTTCTCTTTAAAGATTCTAGACTTGGCGCAAGTGGTATTTCTTTTTGAAATAAAACGGGGGAAATTGGGTGGGGGAGGGGGGGGAGGGTGCTAGGAGGTAGCGAGAAGTAATATGCCGGTTCTACACGGTGTAAGATTAACAACGGCCCAAACCAGTATTTTAAATCAGGCTTTAAGATAATGTATCAAACTTCATGCGCAAAATAAAATATACTACAGAAATATGAAAGTATTAAACTCACCGTTGGGTTTGAGTTCGCCTCCATGGTCGCCAGCCTGGGTGATAGTTGGTACTTCTTCAATATGACGGTTGTGTCACGTGATTAGGTGGATGTTGGAATTGGACATCCATTGCTAATGTCTGTGACCTGAAGTAACCTTGGCCATTTTTACAGCGAATTTTTAGACGGTGAATTTTAGACGGCGAATTTGAGCAAGTTGAATTGGAGGACAACGAAAATATTGCATTTGAATTTTGAAAAGTTGAAATTTTTTATATGCTGAATTTTTTAACACTGAAAATTTAAACTGTGAAAAATATGTATATTGAAAATTTGATCACTTTGAAATAGGAATGTGAATTTTTTTAATAACTGAAAATTGCAACCATGTAAAAAAAATTACACCGAATTTTTTTTACTGCAAAAATAATGACATTGAATTTTTTTTAGGTTAAAAATATATTCTGAATTTATTTTAATACTGAAAAAGTAAGCACTAATATACAACATTCAAATTTCAAAGGTATTTTTTATTCAAATTCTGATGGCACATATTTACTTCCATACTCGTGCCACTGCCACGCCCCAACCTGGTAGTTTTTAGTGTTGGAGTTTAAGTCTTCAGGTAATATCCTTACATTTGAAGTGAATCTGAAGGCAGCATAATAATGTCTGAATAAGGGGGAGACATGTAGGCAAAACTACGACCATACTGCAGGTCCTCTCAAAGCCCTGCTACGTGTGCACACAGACACTTAGCAGACACTGAGTGCACGGCTTGCACGGAAATGCCTAATCTCCTTCTCCATGAACTATCCGAAGTTCGTTCATAACAACACATTAGAAATCTTTCGTTTACCTCAAAAGGAGGATTATTAAATGACGTCTTAGTGAACTACAATAAATTTTTGTTCACTTAAAAACAGAATCATTCACTCATAAACACAGTCTCGTGAGTCTGTTGGAATACTTTTTAAATGGAGAAAATATTAATTGTATAGTAATGCAGGTAAACTTAGGGCATGCCTTATGTTTACCTTTTGAGTTTGAGAAAGCTGTAAAATCTCTCAAACATTAGGTAATGTACCACTTATTGATAAGAGGCTTATATACGCTCATCATTCGCATCCACTGATTGTGTAAATGTCAAAGTCTTTTTGGACATACATTTAAGCCATTCTTTATTTATTTAATTTATTACAGTGGTAGGATATTACAAAATACATCTTCAATTAATTTTAAACAGGACAATTGAGGGAATAAACTTGAATCGTTTATTGATATCTTAAATTTGTAAAAGTTCAAATTTATAAATATGGGCTCAATACAAGCACCCCAGCTCATATTTAGTTCAATATCCTTTTGAAAATTTCAGAAAACCAACATGGGTTTTAGCCTTCAACAAGATCCTGGCATAACTCTGCCTGGATATCTGACCTCTCTTCTAATCAGGAGATGAAAAAACAGCTGCTGTAATGCTTGCAAGTGGGCAGAGCCGAGTAGAGCCTGGCCAAACCGAGCCAGTATAAAAGGGGCTAAATAGTCCCTCAAAGCAAATTCTGGGTCTTCCCCGGGGTCTCCTTCCAGTGAGACACACCTGGAAAAACCCTAAAGGGAGGCATGAAGGGAGCATCCTGATCAGATGCCCGAACAACCACAGCACTTTGAGTGGTCAGTATGAGTGGAAAAGCGCTATATAAGTTCAGTCCATTTACCATTTAGCTGGCTCCTTTTGATCCAGAGAAGCAGTGGCTCTACCCCAGATCATAGAACTCATCACTGTCTCTAAGAGGAAGCTCATTCCGGGCACTTGTATCCGAAATCTCATTCTTCATTCTTTCAATTGTGAACCATACTAATAACCATACATGAGGGTCGGAACATAGAAAGATCAGTAAATTGAGAGTTTTGCTTTTTAGCTCAGCACTTTCTTCACCACAACAGACTGGAGCAGTGCTTGCATCACTGCAGTGAAGCCCCGATCCGTCTGTCCTACTCTCGTTCCATCCTACCTTCAGTCATGAACAAGATATTTAAACTCCTCTGCTTGAGGCAGGGACTGACCCCCAACCCAGGGGGGTAATCCACCTTTTTAAACAGTAAAAACAACATCATTACATCAAAATTTTATTTTAAACATGATAACCTTCACAAACCAATCATGAAAATGTTTTTTTGCCACATAGTTTCTTCATCTTATTTGTTCAGTGAGAAATATCCAGTCTGATTTGGACTTGTAGAAGTGCACTGTAATTGGGTTAAATGTCTGAGGTGGATATGTGAAGAAAAGCTGCGAGGTGATCAAAAGTGATAGATGATCTGTATCTGGATTTGTTGAACTTTACTGAAAATGTCTGTTCACAAACATGAGTAGATCCAAAGAGGACTAGAATCTTCTCAGCATTTCTCCATATGTGAGACAAGTTCTTTTCTTTGAGGGAAAGCGTAAAATCAAGCACTGAGAAGATATAAAGTGCTCTCTCAGTAGTGTGTCAGACTGCAGGTCAATGACTTACATCTGAACCTCACTGGGAACCTTATCAACATTGCAGGTGAAGGGAGGA
This sequence comes from Fundulus diaphanus, assembly GCA_037039145.1. NCBI lineage: Eukaryota > Metazoa > Chordata > Actinopteri > Cyprinodontiformes > Fundulidae > Fundulus > Fundulus diaphanus. The sequence continues at coordinate 271,918 of CM073121.1, read as the reverse complement.
CAGATAATGTGGATTTTACGCTCAGTTTTTTATAAGTCCTGAAATCGCAATTCAGAGAAAAATCCACCAGTTCTTGTTTTTACAATTCAGTGTAGTTGTATATTATCAGTCCATGCTAAAATAAGAAGTGTTAAGATGCATCATTCAAATCTCAAAATAAACCAGCCCTTACCTCTAAAACATACATATTAAAACAGAGTTGGTGCTGGGGTGTCTTCATTTTGCTTTCTTACATGGATTTGAAAATGGATCCGGGTCTTGGCGGGGGGCTGCTGTGGGTAGCCAGCAGCTTGCCGGGTCTGGGGCTGACGCCTCTGCTCTCCCCAGAAAGGGGTGGGGGGCAGGGGTGGCTAGGGTAAGGTGGGGAGGGAGGGGGTTTATTAGGTATTTAGGGGGTGAGGGGGGTTCTGGTTGGGTGGCCCGTACGGGTCGCGTTGGCCCCCTCTCTTTGGTGGGCCTGGTCCGGTGGACGTCTGGTCCGGGGGCGGGGCCGGGGGTCGGGCACAGGCAGTCGTATAGTTGAATCCCACTTGGGATTGTTGGTTGTGAGTGCTATGTGGGAATGTGTGTACAGCGTCCCTTTTTTTGTAAGTCTGTGTGTGGTGAGTGGGGCACTAGGGAGGGACGGTGTGAATGTTTTTTTTTTTTTTTTTTTTTTCAGGTACGGGACTGGTCCGCTCCCTCTCCCAAGAACATCTCATGTCTCCGCTAGGTGCGGAGCCCATCCCCCCACGTCCTGCCCCCCTCCGCTGCGCTGGCAGGCGCCTTGGCCCTCTGGCGTATTGACGGTCCTCGGGTTTGGGGCGGGTTCCCGGGTGGGTGCCGGCCCATTCCCGGTGGCTGCTTCGCGGGGCCTGGCCCCCCGGGGGTCGGCCGGGGCCCCCGCCACAGGGGCGGGGTGCCCCTGGGGCCTCTAGCCCTCAGGGCCCATGGCCGGGACCACTTCAGCGTGGCTGGCTGCCCTCCCCGCGGCTCCTGGGGGCGTCGGCATTGCGGTGGCTGGGGGATTTCCTCGGGGTCGTCTCTCCTCTTTCCTTGAGGTGGGGCTGCAGATTTCCTGTGTTGGCCCCGCTAGGGCACCCTGCTTTGGGGGCCCCTTTGGGAGTCCGGGGTTATGGGTCCCCTGACCCCTGCCTCTGTGCTCGGGGAAGGCGGGCCTTTGATTCTCCACAACCACTATCGAGCTATTTCCTTCTGGATAATTTTCACCTAAACTAGTGCACTCTCACAAACTCGCACAGGTGCAGGGTTCCAGGTATTAAGTGTTATCTTATATACAGAAAGCCCGTAATTTATTTATTTATTTATTTTCTGTCACTTTCTTTTTTCACGTATCACTTTACACATGTCAGCTTAAATAATAATACATATGATTTAGCAATGGCATCAAGGTGTTACTGGATTGTATCTGTTGCTTTATGTCTGTTGGTTGTGCTGTTCTTTTTGCGTCTCTTTCCAGGTGATGGAGCAGACGGAGGATGTTTTATCATTCTCTCCCTTTTATCTCTTCTTTCTTTCACCTCTTCTCTTTCTTTTTTTCTCTTCTTGTTCTTCCTTTACTCTCCTACTTTCCCATTGTAGTGTCCACATAATTTGAAATTCTCCCTTCAGGAATCACAATAAAACTATTTACATGCACAAATCAAGCGGAGCACTATGGGGAAAGCTGTTTGCTCCAGTTGTGAAAGCAAAATCTGTCGAGCTCTATTTGGCATTAAGACATCAATTCCTATTGCCATATTGCTAGACAGGACACTGGGGAGGGAAAAAAAAAAGAAAAAAGAAAATGGATCCGAAAGCATTGGTATAAATTAAATAATTCCCCATTGACAATCACTAAAGGCCAGTGGTGCTACAGTGGTAGCACCTTGAAGCTGTACATCAAATGCCACCTGTCAGTTAACAGCTGTTTCTTTTTTAGAAGTTGGGGCATTTGAATATAGAACGATGCTGAAAAGAATTTCTTCTTACAGCAGTTTTATATCCATAAAAAATACATGAACAGGAACCATTGTATTAAAGACATATCTAAAATTCCGATGAGTTCGACAGATGTAAGTATGTGAAAAAATGTGTATTGTCATTTTAAGTGTACGTTTGCCCTCTACTTTTCCTACATTCCTATACTGCAAAAACTGTAACATCCACCTCCTTTCTGCCACCAGTGTTCAACCCAGGCATCGTTAACATCCACATCAAACACCCTCCAGAAGCCTCGGTTCAGGTTCACCAAGTGTCTCAGCTTGACAGTTACGGCAACAACGGGCATCAGCAACAAGGGTCCTACTCAGGCTCTTCCTCATCCAGCAGCTACATCTATCACCATTCTGAAAGCAACCAGAAGATTCAGCAGTATGGGTACAACATAGTCTATCCCAACCAGCATGGCTACAAGGTTCCAGATTACCAGCCCGTTACCTCCAAGAACACACTGGGTCGCTGCTTCCAGGAAACAGCAGCCGGTCAGGTACATTGTCAGAGATCAGTACTGCGAGTTATCATCTGGGCACATTTTCCAGCGCAGCCTGATTTTCACTTTGTGTATGTATGTATGTATGTATGTATGTATGTATGTATGTATGTATGTATGTATGCTACAACAAATAAATTGCCATATGTTCAGTTATAACTGAACATATGGCATAATCATTTTTGCCTGTTCTCTCAGAAAGTAACACTCATATACTATATAGAAACATCACACAGTGATATATTACAATTATGTTTTCTTGTCATTTTAATGATTATGGCATACAGAAACTCAAAGCCTATAATTCAGTGTCATTGTTTGAAACTTGCGGTGTCACACCCTAATCAGCTAATCTACTCAAAACTCTGCAAAGGTTTCCTGAGCGTTTAAATGGTCTCTGACTCTGGGTCAGTAGGCAGCGCCATCATAGGGAAGACTGCTGACGGGACAGGGTGTCATCAACACCCTGACCTGAACCCAGTAGAAAATATCTGGGCTGTTGTCAAGAGGAAGATGAGAGACACCAGACCCAACCAGCAGATGACCTGAAAGCAGCTATCAAAGCAATCTGGGCTTCCTGAACTCCCATGCAGCACCACAGGCTGATCACCTCTATGCTATGGTGCATTGATGCAGTAATTCATGCAAGAGGAGCCCAACCAAGCATTAAGTGCATAGAAATGAACATACTTTCCTGAAGCCTGACAGTCATACTTAAAACATCCTTTTTTCATCGGTCTAATATGATATTCCAATTTTCCAAGACTGTCATGATCTTGGCACTGGTGCTGGTCTGATTCTCCATCTGACACCCCTGAGCAGCTCAGCCCCGTTCTCATTGGCCTTCACCTGATCCACTTGCACCTCTGACTATATAACCAGCTCTGAGACCAGTCACTAGTGGCAGATTATTACGAGCCATCGGTGAGTTTAATCCAGCGTTACCTGAATCCTGTCTGCCTGCCTAATACCTGATCTGTTTTCTGCCTCCTGATTTTCTGAGCCTGCCTAATCCCTGTCGGACCTGATTATCTGTGCTACCTGGATTTCTGAGCTGCTTCTGTGCCCTGACACTGCTCCCGGATCCTGCTTTGGATTTTCCTTGGATCTCTGATCACCTCGCTCTGACCCTGAACCTGCTCTCAGACTCTGGTTATTCCCCCTGATCATCCTGCCTAACTCTGCTGTCACGGTTCTGACCCTGTGCCTGCCTTTTTACCACCGAGCTCCTGCCAATCCCAGGAATAAAACCCTGAAAGTTTCCCTGATCGGACTCTGGGTTGCATTAGGGCATCACCGGCAACATACTCCATCAACTGGAGCCTGCACTCACCATCCCAGCCCGCTCCTGGATTGTGAGAAGGTTAGTGACCGTAGATTCAGTGACTGTTTCATCCCGCAAAGTCTCTCTCTGGCCACTAACCTGTTGTCTCCGCTTCCAGTGGTTCCTGTCCCTGACGCTGGTGATTCACCCGCAACCTGCAACAGTTTACTCCTTAATAAACTGTCTTTTACGCTATCTGATCTTGTCTGGTTGAATCCTGGGTCCCCTGTTTCTGGTCATTACAGAGACACTCAGTCTTGAGTTTTCTTCACCTGTAAACCACAATTATTAAAATTACAAGAAATAAAAGCTTTAAATATTTTTAAATATTACATAATTATTTATGTATAATGACTGTTTAACTTAACAGAATATTCTCTTTTTTTTTTAGATGTATCTGTATGTTCAGATTGTTACCAGAGCACTAGGGTCTTAGAAAAATAATGAGAAAAGCATCCTTCATAAGAAATAAAGCTCAGCATTAAAATTAAGCTTAGCACTTTACAATAGAAAAATAAATGACTCCCTCGCTGAGATAAATGAAGTGGTTATCACAGGAAAATGTGTGACTGTCCATTTTATCTGACATCACACTCTTATTTTGGCTCACTCAAAAGTTTGGAGGGTGTCAACCACAAAATGGACCGTAATGTCATGGAATTGTATCACTGTGAACATGAGAACATGTATTACCTCTTTAACCAAAACAGGTATTACGATTTCAAGTAAAGTCAGTTCAGAATACATTATTAAATATGGCTGGTGAGTACAGAATGACCATTTTATTTTAGTGTAGTACAGTTAAACAGGACAGTTCAGACAGGTTGCAGTGGGTGGAAAATGACCACTGAAAACACTTTTACACGACCAGTCTTTCTCTCATCGACATTCAAGAAACAGGTTGAGGCAAACTGGAGTCAAGTGTTTTGCTTAAGGGCAGATCAGCAAGTTGTTGGGAAAGCCAGAAACATATGAGAGCTGAAGGGATGTAGGGATGGAGATAGTGGAACTCTCAAACAGACAGGAAAGGACGACTTGTTGCCAAAACGAACAGGTGTATGTATGTATGTATGTATGTATGTATGTATGTATGTATGCTACAACAAATAAAAGGTGCAGTCGAGGTTGAGTGAGCTGGAGACAAAGTAAGAAAGGCAAAGTTGAGATGGCTTTTAAATGTGCAGAGGAGGAAAGTGGACATATAGTGGACATAGAAGATGTTAAATATAAAGCTGCTGCTGAGAAAGAAAAGAGGAAGAGCACAGAAGGTTCCTAGATGCAGTGAAGAAGAATTTGCTGAAGGTTCGCTGAGATAGAGGAAGGTGCTCTGATTAGGTTGAGATTGAGGCAGGTGATCTCCTCTGGTGGCCCCTAAATGGAGCGGCTGTAAAATACAAACAATCAATTTAAAACCTAAAAGCAAATGCCAGTAAAGAGTCTGTGCCTTCCAGACCAAAGCCATGCCATGCACAGTAAAATTATTTCATTGAAATCTGTTCCACAGCTGTCAAACTAATGTTAGCACACTGGAAGGTTGCGATACCAGGTCCTAGACAACTAAACAACAGATTTACTAGTTGATGGGATAATAAAATGCTTTCCGTTGAGTCTTAATGTCTTAGAGTCATGAGTAGGTCACATTTTGTGAGGTTGTTTTTGCCATAAAGGACTGGAGAAAAGTGTGGAGGAGAAGGGTCTGTCTTATTTAGAGAGGTGGGGTTATCCATGTGTTTGACTGCAAATGATTGGGGATGGAGAGGAAGTAGAACACATAACTACTTTGTGCTTTTCTTAATGAAATAGAATCAACTGGTATTTCATTTTTTGCATCTCTAGTGTGGAAAGGCTTTACCGGGTCTCACCAAGCTGGAGCAGTGCTGTTCAACCATTGGTACCTCGTGGGGCTTCCACAAATGCCAGAAGTGTCCAAATAAACCTTGTAAGTACAACAGTTGAACCCAGATAAAGATCTGTTTTCGGTGGTAAAAAGGCAGGCGCTCAACACTAGCTGTGCACTCGCTCGGCTGTTTCTGCACTCGCGACTTCAAAAACTGTCCACTCCACCAGCCAATCACAGACAGTTTTTTTTTCCATCCAATCAGAATATAGTTTGCAAATACTGCATTTAGATGGATTAAATAAAAATGAAATGACTAAACATAGCGGTGGGATTGAAGAAAAAAAGAAAGAAAAACTAATAAAAGTTTAATATTTTAGCCTAAAATATTTAGACTAAAATATTTGAGTTACTAGGAGTTACTAAGTGAGGTGTGAAAAATGTTTTTGTCTCTTTTCTTTCGAGCTTCTGGGAGGTGATGCAAAAGTTTCTTCTGATCATAATCATCATCATTGTCATCATTATTTAAAGAGCACTTTAACATGAGGTAAAACAAAGTGCCAAACATCAGAAATACATTGGTTAAGAGATAACATTTAATAAAATGCTTGGTTGTTAAAATAGCAATAGGTTTAAATTGTGTAAAATTAGCCTAAAAAGTAAATCGGAATATGGAATGTGTTGACGTCTCTTAAATTCAGGTTTTCTTTTTTATTATTATTATTATTTCAGTTGACATCTCCTGTTGATGTGAGTTCAGTTTGACATTGGCGTCTGTTTAGTTCAGTTTGTCTGCTGTTGAAAACAATCATTTACGAATTTGCTCTAATGACAGTTCACTTTTAAAAGTAGGCCCTCTGTTCGTGATGTTTCAGTAAAAGTAGCCTGTAAAATGGAAATATTTGGATGGATATTTTATGAATAGCCCTTTTTATGAATGTACTTTGTTAAAAGAAATACAATAAAAAAAACATGTACTGGGCTATCAGTTGTTTTTGAAACACAAAGCATTCAAGGAACACAAAAGAAAGATGCATTTACTGCAGGGACCTTTGTGGGGTAGGTTTGTATTTGGTGGGGGGGGGGGGGGGCTTGGTTATCTTTAGCTATTGAAAGGGGAGGCTCACATTCAATGAATTTGAAAACCCCTGGTTTAAAGTGTCATTTGTAAATGTATTTACACATGAAGCAGGAAGCTACCCTGTTGGATCCGATTGATGATAAAAGGGATTGCAATGAATAGTCTATGAAAATAAAAATTCATAAAAAAAATAATAATAAAATAAATATATATGTATAGATATATATAGAGAGAGAGAGATAGAGAGAGAGAGAGAGAGAGAGAGAGAGAGAGAGAGGTGTATAATTTGTGTGTGTTTATTATATTAATATGTATTGCAAAATAAATATTGCAATAAAAATGTTGCAAAATATGTAACTGGGTGTATATATCTTTGACTTCAGTTTAAATTGCTTTGGTTCTGAATAAATATGTGTAATCTGACTGAAAGGTCATGAGCATTGTGAACATATGATTGAAATGAGATCTGAGCTGCCTCCAATTCATTCTGAAAGCAGCTGTTTGATCTGTGGTCTGACCCAAGATGGCCGCCCTATAGGCACGTCGGCCTAGCGGCCGGCAGCGTCCAATGGGGCGTATACTTATATAATGTCTATGGGAGCTGCTCACAAGTGTAAGGAATGAACTTGATTATCATTGTGCTGAAAGAGAATGAAGGGACATTCAGACAGCCAGACCAGAACATGACAATCAAACCAATAAAAACATTTAATACAGGCATGTGTGTCAGGGTTCAGTTTTGATTTGGGTTTTTATTTACTATTTTTCAGTTCTTCCTCCTGTCTGGGTTTAGTTAGGTTCTGGCTTTTGTTTTGGTTAGTTCAGTTTCCTCCTACCACTCCCACTCAGCCTTCTACTGCAGTTAGTCACACCTGCCAGCCACTAATTAGCCAGACTCACTTCACCTGCCAGCCTCCCTACTTAAGCCTCACTCTGCTGTCACTCCTTTGCCGGTCCGTCATCATTCTACCCAACTCCTGTCTACTCGTTGTGTTACCTGTTGCTACTGGAACCCTGCCACATCTGCTCCTAGTAAGATTTGCCACCTGTTTTTGGTTAACCTGTTGCCTTGCTCTGGTGTTGCTCTCTGTTGTGCTGAAGGGGCTTAGTTCATCAGTAAACAAATCCTGACAGTACGGACCGGCCAAGGGATGAACTCAGACACCACATGGGGCTTACCTGCAGGGGTTGACAACCCGGAGATCTTGGGATACCTGGAGCTATGCGAACGCCGCTGGAGAGAAAGTTGGCCCAAGAAGGCCGATCCACCGACCAAGGCCGACGCCACTTCCCTAGTGGTCCAGCCGGGTTTTCTTGTTGCTGGTCCTGAGCGCAAGGAGGGACGTCTCCCCGCTTTCCGCCGTCTCAGTCACCACCTCCTGGATTCTCAGCTGGTTCCACGAATTCGGCAGTCCATGAAATCAGACCGAGCCCCGCACATGGAGGAGACCCAGTTGTGGAGATTTGTTTACGGTGACCTAGACGACCTCCTTCCCTGCTGGTCTGCTGCTGCTTCCGAACCAGTCTCTGTTCCCCCGTCTGGCTCCTCCCGGCACAAACGGCAGGCACTCCGGCGCCTTAAGGCCTCGGATGACCTGCCTCCGCCCACGTCTCGAGAGGGGGTCCAGGAGGACCTGCTGTCCACCTCTGAAGCCTGTAGCCCGGCGCCGCTCAAGGCCGCCGAGGAAATAGTTCCGTCTCCGTCCAAGGAAGCCGCTCCGCCGCCGTCCGAGGAAGCCGCTCCGCCGGCCGCCGAAAGCTCCGCTCCGCCGGCCGACGAGGAAAAGGACCTGCCGGCTGTAGTCACTGAGGGCACTGAGGAAGTTGCTCCGCGTCAGCCCGAGGCCGCTGAGGGATTTACTTCGCAGCAGTACGGGTCCTCAGGTGACGTAACTCTCGCTCCCTGTTCTTCTAGTCGGGGTCGCCGTTTGCGACACCCGTTTCTGTTCGGCTGGGGCCGTCGTTTGCGGTGCCCGCGCCAGACCTCTGAACCCGGCCGGGCCCGTCGATTGTGGTACCTGAGCCACTTAACTCAGCCCCGCTGGGGTCGTCCTCCGCGACGTTTCCCTCGGACTCTGCTGTTTTGCCGGTGCCGCAGATTGCGGTCTCCGCGCCTCCAGACTCTGCCTCGCCGGGGTCGTCCTCCACGACGCTCCCCTTTGACTTTCCGTTTCGACCGGAGTCGCAGACTGCGGTCTCCGAGGCGCTTGACTTTGCCTCGTCGGGGCCGCCCTCCTCGAGGCTCTAGACGGGCGATGCTGCTCTGCCGCTTGCCTTGGCCTGGTCGACCTCCTCAAGGGCTCTTTGTGGCTTAGCAGCCGTTTTTGCCTGCGCCTTTAAGGCCTGTGCTTGTTTGTTTTTTTTGTTCGAGCTCTGCCTTTGTTTTGAGTAATGTTGAATTCCTCAGTTTTAGAGTTGTTTAGGGTTTTTCTTGTTTTCCTTAGAGTACTTGAGTTTCTATTTTGCTTTTGTTTTTTCCAGCTCTGTTCTAGTGTTCTAGGTTTGCCTTTAGTCTTCTGGGTTTTGCTTTAGAATTCTAGTTTTTTTTACCTTAGTCTTCCAGTTATTGCCTTTGTGTACTTATTCTCGCTTTAAGTTATCTAGTTTTACATTAGTTTACCTGTACCTGTCCTAGTTTCCTTGTTTTGCTTTTCTAGTTTTAGCTTTAGTCTTTCCTTGGGTTACCCCAGCCCTAGTTTCTAGTTTTGCTCTACTTATTTATTTTTTAGTTTCTGTTTGGATTTTCTAGTTTTGCCTTTTGTTTTCCAGTTCTTGGTTTGATTCCTTGGCCCAGCACTTTTTAATCTCAGCGCTCCTTGGTCCTTGCATTCATTTAGGCTTCAGATCCCTGGCTCTGAGCTGTTTCATGCTCTTTGCTTTGGTTGGTTTGAGTTTCCTTAGTTTTTGTTTTGCCTCCTAGTTCCCCTTTATTCCTTGTCCCTGTAGTTCACCCATGTTTTTTTAGCCCTGTTTAGGTTTGTCTAGTCCCCTCTAGCCTTCAGTAGTTTTTATTTTGCTTTAATTTCCCCTGGTGTCTCTGTTTTTTTTCACCTAGTCCTCTTAGTTCTTGTTTTTCTCTGTGATTAGGCGCCGCCAGAGCCCTCCGGCGTTCCAATGTCGCCGGCTGAGCCCTCTGGCGCGCCCGGCCAGTCGCTGCACAGTGCACGCAGGCCGCCGCCAGAGCCCTCCGGCGCTCGTATGTCGCCGGCTGAGCCCTCTGGTGCGCCCAGCCTGTTGTTGCCCAGCGCACTCTCCGTTCCCAAGTATTTAGATTTCGTGTGTCCCTGGCGTGTTAGGACGCCCTTTGTCTCCTGCCGTTTTAGTTTCCTAGGTTCCCTGGCGTGTTAGGACGCCCTCCGCTCATGTTTCCTGGCGTGTTAGGACGCCCTTTGTTCCTGTTTCTCTGGTGTTTTAGATTTCTCGGTTCCCCAGCGTGTTAGGATGCCCTCAGTCGCCTGGTGTTTAGCTTTCTTGGTTCCCCAGCGTGTTAGGATGCACTCAGTCGCCTGGTGTTTAGCTTTCTTGGTTCCCCAGCGTGTTAGGATGCCCTCAGTCTCCTGGTGTTTAGCTTTCTTGGTTCCCCAGCGTGTTAGGACGCTCTCCGTTCCTTGGTATTTAGAACTCTTGTGTCCCCGGCGTGTTAGAGCGCCCTCTGTCTGATGGTGCTTAGATTTCTTGTGTCCCTGGCGTGTTAGGATGCCCTCTGGTTCCTGGCGTTTAGATTTTCTTTTGTTTCTTGATGTATTTGATCGCCCTCAGGTTCCTGATATTTTTTTGTTTACTCTGTCTTGGTGTTGTAGATGTTCCCGTTTCCCTCACGCCCCGGCGTTCTTTTCCCTCACGCCCTGGCGTTTCCCTAACGCCTCAACGGTTTTTCCCCTGGCGTTTCCATACGCCTGTTTTTCCCCTGGCGTTTCCGTGCGCCTGTTTTTCCCCTTTGGCGCCGTCTTTGCGCCCCTTCCTGCCCTTTGGCGCCGTCGTGCGCCCGTTCCTTCCCCGTTTAGCCTTGTGGCGATGTTCGCCTGTCAGCGTCGGTTTGATGCTCTGTTTTGTTTACCAGGGGTTGTTAGAAACCCCTTTTGGTTCGCCCTGAGTGGTAGTTTTTGTTTGGGTTTAGCCCACCATCCACCTTCCCTACACCCACCCTAGCTCGGTCACTATTTATTTATTTATTTTTTATCTTTTGTAGGCCGTCCGGAGACCGGCCTTGAGGGGGGGGGGGGGGGGGGGAGGGGGGGGGGGCGGTGGGGGGGGGGGGGGTAATGTCAGGGTTCAGTTTTGATTTGGGTTTTTATTTACTATTTTTCAGTTCTTCCTCCTGTCTGGGTTTAGTTAGGTTCTGGCTTTTGTTTTGGTTAGTTCAGTTTCCTCCTACCACTCCCACTCAGCCTTCTACTGCAGTTAGTCACACCTGCCAGCCACTAATTAGCCAGACTCACTTCACCTGCCAGCCTCCCTACTTAAGCCTCACTCTGCTGTCACTCCTTTGCCGGTCCGTCATCATTCTACCCAACTCCTGTCTACTCGTTGTGTTACCTGTTGCTACTGGAACCCTGCCACATCTGCTCCTAGTAAGATTTGCCACCTGTTTTTGGTTAACCTGTTGCCTTGCTCTGGTGTTGCTCTCTGTTGTGCTGAAGGGGCTGCTGCTGTGCTCTGCACCGAACTTTGGACTCTTACTGCAGTACTCTGGCTGGTCGGTGGCGAACTGTGGACTTAGCTGCTTGCCTCTCCCGGCCGTCAGCTCAGGCCATCATCTGCCCCCTGATCCTCTGCAGTCCAGCCTCCCCGGTTACCTCATCCACCACCAACCTTCCTTTCAATAAAGACTCTCATCTTAGTCCTGTGTGTGTGTTCTGAGTTCATCAGTAAACAAATCCTGACAATGTGGGCTTAATTAAAAGTAGGTTCAATTCCTGCTTAGAGGTGATTATTTTCAAAAGGTGTTTTTAGTCTGACCAACGAGCCTCATTCAATGCACCTGTATATAGTTGATTTATACAAACTGATAGATTTATAGTGCATGAAAAAGAAATGTGTGTAGTTGTGTAAAATTATATAGATAAATTTTGGTGGGATTTCAAAACCAGAGAATAAAAATTAAAATAAAATCTCAATACTAGTGTGTTAAAAAATATATTCTGTGTGGTAGTTGATAACAGAAATAAATACAGGAAAGACAACAATTTTATCTATTTATTGGAAAAGACATATGAACGATATTATAAAGATTATAATAAAAAATTATCAGTGATCCCTTATGGAGCCGGACCATATTTTTAGCCATCTCCATCAACACAACCAAAGTTTGCAAAAATGTAATTAACACAAAAAGTTTCCAAATAACAATAAATACCATGACCATGTTCTCTATTAATTCTGTATTACTTGTGTTTGTGGTTTAAGAGTGATCAACTGTAACCTGATCCAAAATAATTGCAAATATGCTGAAGGAGATGGCACCGCTTCATAAAACTCCTGCCTATGGTAGCACGTAGCGTGGAATCTTTTTGGACAATTTGTGGTAAGATAATATATGTTGAAAAAAATTCTTTATCCAACTCCTTTTGTGGGCATGTCTATTGTAATTCACACCACGAAAGAGAACAAAATGCAATGAAACAATAGACCCCAAATCATGGTGTAACCATTAATAAATATTTCTAATGTTATTAATTTCTCAACACTTCTGACCGGATTTGAATCCAAAATAATGGGTTGAAAAAGGTATCCTTCAAATGAATTTCTAGACTGTTCCTTCTCAAGGGAAGACGGCTCATTATCCAGTTGGATGTCTCTATGCTGTGAGCGTGTCAAACTGAAGTCAGATTCCTTCTTAGTGCAATCAATCTTTGCCAATAAAGCTGATTGTGATTGTGATTCTTGGTCAAAACATATGCCTGTTTTAACCTTTGTTTCTAATAAAAATGTACAGTCGGTAAACAGGGTGTGACCTGCTGCATATTAACAGACAGATTGCTTTCATCACAGGAGTTATTTCCAGAGAGGAAATTCAGTGAAAGCCATGGTGGCGTGTGGTGTCAGCCCTGGCCTCTGGGCTCTTTTTATAGAGTTATACTGAGTTGTGAGGGGAGATGTGGAAGGTCCTGTAAGTCTTTTTATGTAACAGCTAAAATGGAGCTTCCATACATTTAAAGACGGATGGAAGCTTTAAAGTCAAGGTTGACTATGAATCCCTGAAACCAAAAAAGGAGCTTGATTAAAAGTTTTTAGTTGGAGCAGCTTGTCTGTAGTTGATTTCACTTGCATCTTAATCCATTCTCAACTTCAATTTAAAATGTAAAAACACTGATGTAAACCAAAGGTTTGTTTCAGAAGGCTCTATGGTTCATTGCTACACCTAGCAAACATTGCTTACTGTATGCTCACATGTTTCAATTCCTTCTTAGTTCCTAAGAAAATGTTGCTCTTATTTCTGAATTAGCACTTTTCTTTCTGCTGGATAGTTTTCAGAATTCTATTCAAGTGGTAAATACTTGAACACTTTGAGATGAAAATGTATTTCATGTATATACAGTGGTAGTATTAAATACCAGAGTATTTGTCTGCATTTATGTTCTCTTCAAAGGCATGAGTTGAGACTTTTTTTAACTTTGTCTTACAGTTGAGTGTGAAAGAGTCCATTGCGCCTCGGAGACATTGGTAACTGGTAGTTAATTTGGCTTTCTTGGTCAAACAAATGTGGCTTTGTTGTCTCCCTCAAAACAAAGCCTCTGCTTGCAGGTATTTGTGTACTATTTCTCCACTGGTGGCCTTATACAACAGTAGAAAGAGTAGAAGAAAATCAGCCTAGATTTCCACCCACACATGCGCAGTGAGAACATGCAAACTCCATGCAGAAAGACCACAGGCTAGGTTCGAACCCAGGACCTTCTTGCTGTGCAGTGGAAGCTTTAAAGTCAAGATTCACCCGCTGTGCAGCCCCAATCATTGTCTTTATCATAAAAAATCTGCGTGATCCTGTTCAAGGTTATGGTCTAGGCTGCAGTTCATCCCAGCTGACACTGAGAGTAAAGTGGAATACACCAAATCTTCCTCTAGTTATTCTCATTTACATGGTCTTCTATGATTTTCATTAAAACATGTTTTTTGTCAGCGCCACATGAGCTAGCAGCGTGTGACAGAGGCTCTGAGTCTTTATTAAGTTTTCATCCTTTTTTATGTACTTCTGGTAGTGTGTATGTCTCACTGTCTTTTTTACTTTCAACACAACATGGAACTAACCATGTTCTAGTCAATATTGCTGCTCATTTTGTTTTATACACCATTTGTTTTCAGAAACAATAGAGGAGAATACACTACCATTGTTTACACCAGAAATTAGCTGCTCGTCCTTGTTAATAGCCCTTCTACCACTGCAGCAGATCGGCCAGTAATATCCTGTGAGATAATGAAAAAGTGTTGTGGGTAACGAGTGGGGAGAAGCCGGCATAGCTGGAGGAGAAGGTACAGACCGGCCTTTCCATACATCATGTGAAATGTAAAATCCCTCAAAAACAAAGTGGTGGAATTAACAGCGCTAACCCGGCATCAGTGCGTCTACAGAGAGGCCGGCTTACTAATGCTAACAGACTTGGTTAAAAGAGCAAATTCCAGATATACCAAATGTAAACAGATGACTTCATGAATCTGCCCCTCTCTACCTTCTGTCTTTCTCAATACTCCAGGCGAGAATGTAATGAATGATGCTGGTGAACCCGATATTCAGCCAGACACAGTGTTACGATTTAAAAGGTTTATTGTGAGGATGAGTAGTGACAGCTGAGGCAGGCGAGCAGAACCAGACTTGACAGATGAGTTATGGCTGATGGTGCAGGCAGGGAGGGATGTGCAAGAGACCAGAGGATGCAGGTAGTGACAGACCAGAACAGGCGATGTGGACCGGGGAACCACCAAAATGAGCGGTAGGAAGTCACGGGAAAAAGGCAGACTTGTGCAGCATGCAAACACAGGCAACTTTTAACAGAACAGTCCAGCTGGCTGAGCACATAGGAACAGGTAGAGGCAGGGCACATCACACTAGACAAGATGAGACATGAAGAGACGTTCTGACAGGGATGAGTTGGCTGAACCAGGTATATGTAAGCAGGTGAACAGGTGACCAGAGTTGACAGTAATTGACTGGTGACTGAGCTGATTGGATAGTGGCTGGTGGCTGAGAAGTGACAGGCTGATCACCTGGAAAAGTCCAGAAAAGTCCAAAGCGCCACAAACAAAAACCTAAATCATGATAGTACCCCCTCCTCAAACGCGGATACTAGACGCTCTTAAAAAAAAGTCTCTCAAAAGTCCAAAAATCCAAGCAAAAAAAAACCCAGACAGGGCGGGCAGAGGGAGGCCTTGGACGGAGGGCTAGAGTCCAAAAATCCAAAAAAAAGAAACCCGAAAAAATGCAAACTAAGGGCTCAGGCGGGCATCCTAGAGGCAGACCCTGGCATGGCAGGGGCTCTGGAGGCCTTCCCCTTTACTTCAAATTTCAACTCCCTCTCGCATACTTAGATCCTCTTCTACCACTCACATCGTTGTTCCGTCCGCCCGTCTTAGCACCATTGGGGAGCAGAGCTTTTTCTCGGTCTGCACCCACACTCTGGAATTCACTCCCCCTGACATCTGCAATACCGAGTCTTTATCCAACATGTTCATGATTTCCTTTTCACTATGATTTTCTGTTAGTTTCCTGTTTGTGTTGTTTCTTTTAATTATGCTTTTACCACTTATTGTTTTTACCTGTACAGTGTCCTTGAGTGTTTTGAAAGGCGCATGAAATAAAATGTATTATTATTATTATTATTATTATTATTATTATTATTCCCCGCCTTAGCAGCGTCTCTGGAGGCCTTCCCCAACGTAGCAGCGTCTCTGGAGGCCTTCCCCAGCGTAGCAGAGTCTCTGGAGGCCTTCCCCGGCATAGCAACGTGTCTGGAGGCCTTCCCCAGCCTAGCAGCGTCTCTGGAGGCCTTCCCCAGCATAGCAGAATCTCTGGGTCCTTCCCTGGCATAGCAGAGTCTCTGGAGGCCTTCCCCAGCGTAGCTGATGCTCGGATGGGTGGCTCAGATGACCCTTTAGGCGGAGCAGAACCCTTTTTGGCTGGCGACGGTGAAGGGCTCTTGGCGGGCGACGGTGCAGAGATCTTGGTGCGCGTCGGTGTCGCTGCAGGACCCTTGGAGGGCGTGGACGATGGTGCAGGACCCTTGGGGGCGTGGAAGACGGTGTGAGACCCTTGGCGGGCATCAACGCCGGTGCAGGACCCTTGGAGGGCGTGGACGATGGTGCAGGACCCTTGGGGGCGTGGAAGACGGTGTGAGACCCTTGGCGGGCATCAACGCCGGTGCAGGACCCTTGGAGGGCTTCAACAAATCAGATGAGCACCCCTTAAGAACACACTGCAACGGATCTGGCGTTTGCCTTCAGACGGAACCCCCAGAACTTGGAGAACAGAAACCTCTGAAGCAGCCCCTGCAGAACCTCTGGTAGCAACAACCCATGCAGCAACTCAGGAAGTTGCCTGTCAAGCAACAGCTCCGGATGCAGAAACTCTTGCAGCAACCTGGGGAGCTTATGATTACCATGGGGCCCTGGGTGCTTAGCGTCTCGATGAGGCCCTGGGTGCTTAGAATCTCGATGAGGCCCTGGGTGCCCTGAATCTCGATGAGGCCCTGGGTGCCCTGAATCTCGATGAGGCCCTGGGTGCTTAGAATCTCGATGAGGCCCTGGGTGCTTAGCGTCTTGACAAAGCCCTGGTTGCTGAGGTCATTGGAAGAGCTCTGTGCAAACCTCAGCGAAAGCTGGCAGGCCAGCCTGCGTCCACTGATCCACTTTGATCCCCTCTTCGAGAAACTCTGGAGCAAAGACTGGAGGCAGATCCACTTGGATCCCCTCTTTGCAGGTCTATGGAGTGAACACTGGAGGTGAATCCACCTGGACCCCTACCTCGCAGGACTATGGAGTGAACACCGGAGGCGGATCCACCTGGACCCCCTCTTCGCAGGACTATGGAGTGAACACTGGAGGTGAATCCACCTGGACCCCCAGCTCGCATGACTCTGGAGTGCAGACTGGACCCGAGGCGTCAGCCTCGGGTGTGCATTCCACCACAACAGGATTGTGGTGGAATGTCTGGTGCCTATCTCTAGGCACCAGACATTCCACCACAATCCTGTTGTGGTGGAATGCACACCCGAGGCTGACGCCTCGGGTCCAGTCTGCACTCCAGAGTCATCCTGTACAGATGAGCAGTATAACAAATGGATTGGATGGCTGGAATAACATTCATAACAATTTTGAATATTATTTATTGTGCTGTTTAAGTGTCTCAAAGTGCTTCAAACAAGGGTCGAAAAAATGTAAAAGATAAAAAAATAACAAAAGTTAAATTTAAAAGATTACATGAGTCATAAATAGGGAGGAGTGGCATTGGTGGAGCCAAACCGAGTAGGGTCGGTGGAACTGTGGATTATTTGTTCATTTCTAAGTTCATCTTAATAGATTCACACAATATTAGCAAATTTTGACTGGATATTGCAATGATGTTACCAATTGTCATTAACTCACATTTCTCTCGCTGCTCACAATCAACTCAACCATTTCTAAGATCTAAAATAGGTGTGGGCATAAAGGACAGTAAAAGTACATCCAAGTGGCCAAATTTATGAAAAATATTTTCTGATTTGTTAGATTTTAGGATATTTCATATGGTTAACAAATCAGAAAATATCTTTCATAAATTTGGCCACTTGGATGTACTTTTACTGTCCTTTATGCCCACACCTATTTTAGATCTTAGAAAGTGGTGCATCACAGATATTAGGATATTTCATATGGTTGTGATGCACCACTTGATTTGAAAGACAAACATTCCAGTTACTAACTTCCTGTATTTGCTTCCTCAGCTATCACTCTGATAGACTGTCCTCTAGGATACAAGAGAATCAACAGTTCTCACTGCCGAGGTAAGAGCCTCACTTTTTATTTTTCAGCCATTCTAGTTGTAGGCTAGCTATTTTACATCTATGAACCTGATGGGAAAAGCTCAGCTGACTGAACAAACAATGCTATTTTGTTACAGAAATGCACATTGCTAGTCTAATATAAAACCATAATGCAGAAGCTTAACCTTTTTAATTATTTTTTTTATTTAACTCTGTTCAGTTTATTGACCAGAACACAGGGCAATTAACTTCCTTCAAATGTTAACGAATATTTGTGAAACTGGAAATGATATAATTCAGTCAAAATATATTTAACTGTGGTCCACTTAGAAAGGCTTATGGATGATTGCTTAAATTCAGCATCTATGAGGATGGTCAGAAGCAGGAGAATAATTTCAGGATCCCCCTTAAACTGGGCATACACTGTACAATTTCTTGCCCTTTTTGGGCCGATTCTTTAGTTGTGCGGAAATTTTTCAGGATCAGGCTGAGCAGCTTCATCGTGCGTCCTGTGTCATATAGTATACTGGGGGTAACGAGGGCCGATTTTCCTCTCATGACCACCTCCTGATGTGGAATCGTACGGTCGGATGAAAATCAAACATGTTTGAAATTCAGTCGGACCTCGTGAGGTGATCATGAGCGCATCCTGTTGTTGAAACAGAGCAATGAGCATCCACGTGCCGATTTCCCACAACCTCGCGCACTGCGCATGTGCAAACAAGGGAATTCTTCGTCCTCTTCTTCTTAGATGAACCCACAGTAGTGGAGAGAAGCATGGCGGCGGTACATGTGACATGGAGTCAAACTACGGAGGAGCAACTTGTAGAATTGCCAAGGCAGCTTGTTTTGTTCTAGTGAGCCTCATATTTAACAGTCCGCATTGACACTTCTGTCTTTTTCTTCCACTACGGTTAGAAAGTGAATGGCTTTCTAATAGACAAGTCCGACAAGCGCTATCTCTCTATGGTGCTGAGTCCAACGTGTGGTTTTTGGATGTACAGCGTGAGTAGTGAGATCGCATCAGAGCATCGTCCGTGAGCTATCGTGAGCTGTGAACTTTTAAACCCTGCGGTTTTATTGTACAGTTTGATCTGTATCTGAGGACAATGATTGAAAATATCATACGGTGTATGTCCGCCATTAATAAGCAGTCAGATAGACTCCCAAGGAGAATTTGAAAAACACATTCAGCACAGATGAATTCCCAAATTTAAGAATTCAAACACTTGACATTTTAAATCACACATTGTCAAAACAAAATAGCTTTCAGGCTCCTGACTTTTGGAAGAAAGTTCAAAACTTATTGTGGAAAAAGCTATTAACTTATTTGGGCAAGGTTTCTATGCCTAATGCGATTAATCTACCTTTAGTTAAGGTTGGATTGTCTGTCCTTTGTCCTCTGTAGCAATACTTTTCATGCCCTTCAACATGGGATTTTAGTCAGGTTCTACTCAACTGGTCATCAACTTTTATAGAGCTACATCGAAAGCATCCCATGTCTCAGCGTAACTGCGTGGTGTGGGAGTTGCACGGCACAGGAGAGGAAGAATTTGGCAGGGTGGTGATGTCAGCACAGAAGGTCGTGGGAAACCGTATACAAAATCTAGACATGGTTTATGCTGCAAAGTCCAAAAAAGGCAAGAAGTATTGCCACAGATCCCATCCACCCGTATAATGATACTGTTTTAGTTCCACAACCATTAGATAAACAAGTAAGGAACATTAAATCTGTCATGGTTTAGGTTTTGTCTGGCTTTTTTGTTAGTTTGTAGTTCACTTAGCTCTCCCTTGCTCAGCTTTAGTCACTCCTCTGGACACTAATTAGTTTTCATTCCCGTCACCTGTCAGGCAACAATTACCCCTGATCTGTTGCCACCTGTGTTCACCTCTTTATAAGACTCACCTCATTCTGTTCTCGTCGCCGGTCCATAGCGTTCACTCCCGCTCAGTCTCTGCCAGTATTCTTGTCAGCTCCGTTTTTGTTACCGTCAGCCGTAAGACTCCTTTCAACCTGGTTTTTGTTACAGTCAGCCTTTAGACTTTTTCCGTCAGCTTTGTTCTCTCCAGTGCTCGTCTCAGATGTTCTGCTCTCCAGTATTCGGCTCAGAAGATCTGCTCTCAGGTCCACGGCGCAGACGCTCCGGTCTCAAGTCATCGGCTCTGACGCTCCGGTCTCAAGCTCTGACGCTCCGGTCTCAAGCTCTGACGCTCCGGTCTCAAGCTCTGACGCTCCGGTCTCAAGCTCTGACGCTCTGGTCTCAAGTCATCGGCTCTGACGCTCTGGTCTCAAGTCATCGGCTCTGACGCTCTGGTCTCAAGTCATCGGCTCTGACGCTCTGGTCTCAAGTCATTGGCTCTGACGCTCTGGTCTCAAGTCATCGGCTCTGACGCTCCGGTCTCAAGCTCTGACGCTCTGGTCTCAAGTCATCGGCTCTGACGCTCCGGTCTCAAGCTCTGACGCTCTGGTCTCAAGTCATCGGCTCTGACGCTCTGGTCTCAAGTCATCGGCTCTGACGCTCTGGTCTCAAGTCATCAGCTCTGACGCTCCGGTCTCAAGTCTTCGGCTCCTGAGTTCCTCCGGGTCAGTCTCTCCTCACGCCTCCTGCCGGCCAACTTCTGCACCCTACACCTCCGTCTGTTGTAAGACTGGTCCCATCATCATCCATCTTCCACACCATTCAATAAAACTCACTCCTAAGAACTTGCTCTGTGTGTGCGTGCTGTGTCCGGGTTCATCCTCGAAAAATATATCATAACATTATGGACCGGCCAAGGGATGAACCCGAGCACGCACAGAGCCCGGTGCAGAAGTTGGTAGGATCTGCCCCGCCTCCGGTTCATCTTGCCTTGGTCGCTGTGTGGCGACGCCTTGCTTCCGTTTTGGTCTCGCCATGGTCGCTGGATTGCGACGTCACGCTTCCGTTTCGTCTGCCGGGGTCGCATCCGCGACGCCCCGCCTCTGACTTTATTTCCTGGTTCCGCCTCCTACGCTGCGCAGCCGTTAAGGACGGCGCTCCTCGTCGTTGCTGCCCAGCGTTAACTTTTACTGCTGCCCAGCATATTAAGACTTTGCTGCCCAGCGCTTTCTGGTTTCTGTTTTGAGTTATTTTTTGGGTCCTCATGTTTTGAGTTAATTAACGTTCCTTAGTTTTTCAGTGTTTTTTGATTTCTTAGAGTTTTTTAGGTTTGGTTTGTTGTATTCTAGTCATTCGGGTTCTTCTTTAGTATTCTAGTTTTTGGTTTTCTTAGTCAGCTAGTTTGGTTTTTGTGTCTTTTCTAGCTTTATTTACTTAGTTGCAGTAGTTAATATTTTACTAGAGTGTTTTTGGTTTCTTTTAATTCTTTTGGTTTTGTTTTTTCTAGTTCGGGCTTGTCCTCCGTCTTCTTGTTTTAGCCATAGCCCTGATTTATTGTTCTAGGTTCGCCTTTAGTCTTCTGAGTTTTGTTTTTGTGCTCCAGTTTCTTTACCTTAGACTCCCTGTTCTGTTCCGTTTCATAGTTTTGCTTTAGCGTTTGGTTCCTTTCCTAGTCGTTAGTCTTGTTTTGATTTGTCAGTAGATCCGGTTTTAGCCCTGTAATTTCGTCAGCCCTGTAATTTCATCAGCCCTGTAATTTCGTCAGCCCTGTAGCTTCGTCAGCCCTGTAGCTTCGTCAGCCCTGTAGCTTCGTCAGCCCTGTAGTTTCTGTCCTAGCCCTGTAGTTTCTGTCCTAGCCCTGTAGTTTTAGTCTTGTTCTGAATTCGTTTTTTTTTCTTTAAGTTTTGTTCGTCTTTATTCTTTCTCCTTAGTATTTTTGTGTCTGGGATCCAGCGCTTTCTAGGTCCCTACGCCCTTCATCTCCTGTTTTCTTTGTTTGTTTTTGCCCTGTCTAGGTTAGTTTAGTTCCCCTCAGTAGTTGTTTGTTTCTGTCTTGCCCTAGTGTCTCTGATCTGTTCCCCTAGCCCTCTTGTTGTTGTGGTTCCCCTGTTTAGGCGCATGCAGGTCGCCGCCAGAGCCCTCCGGCGCTCCCATGTC
The DNA here is from genome assembly GCA_037039145.1 of Fundulus diaphanus. Classification (NCBI taxonomy): domain Eukaryota; kingdom Metazoa; phylum Chordata; class Actinopteri; order Cyprinodontiformes; family Fundulidae; genus Fundulus; species Fundulus diaphanus. Next base: position 250,241 of record CM073121.1, on the reverse strand, counting down.
GCCGGCTGAGCCCTCTGGTGCGCCAGACTGTCGCTGCCCTGCGCATGCAGGTCGCCGCCAGAGCCCTCCGGCGCTCCTATGTCGCCGGCTGAGCCCTCTGGTGCGCCAACCTGTCGCTACCCATTGCACGCAGGTCGCCGCCAGAGCCCTCCGGTGCTAAAGTCGCTGTCTGTGCCCTCTGGCGCGCCTGGTCTGTTGCTGCCTAGCTCACCCTCTGGTTCTTGGTGTTTGCCTTTGTTCTCGGTTCCCCGGTGTGTTTGGACGCCCTGTCTCGGTTCCCCGGCGTATATAGACGGCCTCTGTTCTCGGTTCCCCGGCGTGTATAGACGCCCTCTGTTCTCGGTTCCCCGGCGTGTTTGGACGCCCTCTGTTCTCGGTTCCCCGGCGTGTTTGGACGCCCTCTGTTCTCGGTTCCCCGGCGTGTTTGGACGCCCTGTCTCGGTTCCCCGGCGTGTTTGGACGCCCTCTGTTCTCGGTTCCCCGGTGTGTTTAGACACCCTCTGTTCTCGGTTCCCCGGTGTGTTTAGACACCCTCAGTTCCCTGGTGTTTAGATTCCTGGTGTTTTAGAAGTTCCTGTTTTTCCTTGTGTTCCTATTTCTAGCTGTAGTTTTTCATCAGTTTAGTTGAACCTGCCCACGCCTACTTGTTTTGCTTGGTTTTATAGTTTAGCTCTAAGTTTCGGTCCCTCTCCTAGTTTTCTGGTTTGTTTTGGTTTTCCTGTCTAGCCCCTGTAGTTCCTCTCGAGTCCTGTCTTAGTCTTGTAGCCTCCGTCTTAGTCTAGTAGTCCCTGTCTTATTGTTGTAGCCCATTGTAATCCCTGGCCTAGTCCTCCTGTCTTGTCTTCCTCCGTGTTTAGGCGCTGCCAGAGCCCTCCAGCGCTTCTAGTCGCCGGCTGAGCCCTCTGGTGCGCCTGCCTGTCGCTGCTTAGCACACGTAGGCCGCCACCAGAGCCCTCCGGCGCTCCCATGTCGCCGGCTGAGCCCTCTGGTGCGCCTGCCTGTCGCTGCTTAGCACATGCAAGCCGCCGCCAGAGCCCTCCGGCGCTCCCATGTCGCCGGCTGAGCCCTCTGGTGCGCCAGCCTGTCGCTGCCCAGCACACGTAGGCCGCCGCCAGAGCCCTCCGGCGCTCCCATGTCGCCGGCTGAGCCCTCTGGTGCGCCCGGCCTGTTGTTGCCCGCCGCACTCCCCGTTTCCTGGCGTGTTAGGACGCCTTCTGTTCTTGTTCCTAGAGTTTTTGGATGTTCCCGTTACCCGCACGCCCCGGCGGATTCCTGCCGCTTCTGCACGCCAGGTGTGTTCCAGCGGGTGCTGTAGAACCCTGGTGTTGGCAGAACGCTAGTTCTTCCCCCCTGGCGTTGTCGCACACCAATCCTTTCTTCATGCCCCGGCGTTTACTTCACGCCCCGGCAGTCTCTTCCCTTGCGCCCCGGCGTTTCCCTCACGCCCCGGCGAGTTACTTCCCTTGCGCCCCGGCGTTTCCCTCACGCCCTGGCGATCTTTCCCTAGCGCCCCGGCGTTTCCCTCACGCCCCGGCGAGTTACTTCCCTAGCGCCCCGGCGTTTCCCTCACGCCCCGGCGAGTTACTTCCCTTGCGCCCCGGCGGTTCCCTCACGCCCTGGCGAGTTTCTCCCTTGCGTCCCGGCGTTTTTCTTCACGCCCCGGCGATCCTTCTTTCCTCGCGCCCCGGCGTTTCCTCGCGCCCCGGCGTTTCCCCACGCCCCGGCGTTCTCTTCCCCAAGCCCCGGCGTTACCCTCACGCCCCGGCGGGTATCCCCTGGCGTTTCTGTATGCCAGTCGTGCTCCAGCGTTTGTTGTTGAGCCCTGGTGTTTTAAGTATGCCTGTTCTTCCCTCTGGCGTTGTCGTACGCCCGTTCCTTCCCTTTGGCGTTGTCGTACGCCCGTTCCTTCCCTTTGGCGTTGTCGTACGCCCGTTCCTTCCCTTTGGCGTTGTCATACGCCCGTTCCTTCCCTTTGGCGTTGTCGTACGCCCGTTCCTTCCCTTTGGCGTTGTCGTACGCCCGTTCCTTCCCTTTGGTGTTAAGTACGCCCGTTCCTTCCCTTTGGCGCTGTCGTGCGCCCGTTCCTTCCCTCTGGTGCTTGTGCACGCCTGTCTTGTCTCCCTGGTGTTTCCTTTCGCCTGTTTCCCAGAGTTCTCTGGACTTTCGGTTCCCCAGAGTTTTCTAGCCCCTTTGGTTCCCTGTGTTCTCTAGCCTTTGGTCCTCCAGGTTCGTGACCTTTTGGTTTCCCGTTTTCTCTAGTTTCGTTGGTTCCCCAGTGTTTCTCCTAGGCTTTTGGTTCCCCTGTGTTCTGTTTTTTGTTTGACTCTTGCCCGCCTTCCTGGGACCCCCTCCACCCACCCAGGGTAGAGGTTCTAGGCCGTCCGGGGTCCGGCCTTGAGGGGGGGGGGGGGGTAGTGTCATGGTTTAGGTTTTGTCTGGCTTTTTTGTTAGTTTGTAGTTCACTTAGCTCTCCCTTGCTCAGCTTTAGTCACTCCTCTGGACACTAATTAGTTTTCATTCCCGTCACCTGTCAGGCAACAATTACCCCTGATCTGTTGCCACCTGTGTTCACCTCTTTATAAGACTCACCTCATTCTGTTCTCGTCGCCGGTCCATAGCGTTCACTCCCGCTCAGTCTCTGCCAGTATTCTTGTCAGCTCCGTTTTTGTTACCGTCAGCCGTAAGACTCCTTTCAACCTGGTTTTTGTTACAGTCAGCCTTTAGACTTTTTCCGTCAGCTTTGTTCTCTCCAGTGCTCGTCTCAGATGTTCTGCTCTCCAGTATTCGGCTCAGAAGATCTGCTCTCAGGTCCACGGCGCAGACGCTCCGGTCTCAAGTCATCGGCTCTGACGCTCCGGTCTCAAGCTCTGACGCTCCGGTCTCAAGCTCTGACGCTCCGGTCTCAAGCTCTGACGCTCCGGTCTCAAGCTCTGACGCTCTGGTCTCAAGTCATCGGCTCTGACGCTCTGGTCTCAAGTCATCGGCTCTGACGCTCTGGTCTCAAGTCATCGGCTCTGACGCTCTGGTCTCAAGTCATCGGCTCTGACGCTCTGGTCTCAAGTCATCGGCTCTGACGCTCCGGTCTCAAGCTCTGACGCTCCGGTCTCAAGCTCTGACGCTCTGGTCTCAAGTCATCGGCTCTGACGCTCCGGTCTCAAGCTCTGGTCTCAAGTCATCGGCTCTGACGCTCTGGTCTCAAGTCATCGGCTCTGACGCTCTGGTCTCAAGTCATCAGCTCTGACGCTCCGGTCTCAAGTCTTCGGCTCCTGAGTTCCTCCGGGTCAGTCTCTCCTCACGCCTCCTGCCGGCCAACTTCTGCACCCTACACCTCCGTCTGTTGTAAGACTGGTCCCATCATCATCCATCTTCCACACCATTCAATAAAACTCACTCCTAAGAACTTGCTCTGTGTGTGCGTGCTGTGTCCGGGTTCATCCTCGAAAAATATATCATAACAAAATCAAACACTAATAGACTTAAAAACAACTTCTTTCCCAATAGTATGAGTGCAATGCCCCTGCTGAGAATCAAATAAACCATCAGTTTATGTTTACAAACATGCTGCTGGTTCCACAGGTTCTTTATCCGATGAGAATTATTTACATTGTCAGTCACATGCTAATGTCTATTTACGTGCTTCAGGTTCTCAGGTAATGTTTGTTTGGACAACCATGCAAACTGCCCAGTTCAGTAACTTGAAGATTTTTAATTAATTGCTCCATTACGCTGCCATACATGTAGGACCTTGGAGGGTGGAGTCGTTGCTGGGGAGAGGATTTCCCAGCCCCGCTGCCTGGTGACGTTCTTGACCCCAATTTTATTATAAATCTTAGACACTGTCATTTGTAACATTCTCACAACGCACATAAATGTAGGGCATTAATTTGGGGGGCGGGGGCGGTAAGACTTCTGGAATGGGGGCTCGTTGGGGGGGGGGGGGGTCGTAGGGTCCCTTCGGGCACCTGGGATTTTGGTTCCCTTGGCATCTGCCACCTACAGGTGCTTGGATTCTGATACTTACAGATTCACTTCAATACAGAAAAAAACCCTATTATTATCTTTAGCTGTTGCTTTACACATTTCGTATTAAATAGTACTTTATATTCTTCAGTGATGGTATCAAGGCGTTGGTTGTTTGTACTTGTAATACCTTATTGGTTGGTTTTTCTGTTCTTTTTATATATCTCTCTGCAGGTGAAGAAGCAGACTCAGAGAATGTTGTATTGCTTTCTCCCTTTCCTCTCCTCTTTCTCTTTCACCTTTCCTCCCTTTTAGCATTATGTCTCATCTGTTTCTCTCCTTTTTTTCTCTTTTATCTTCCCGTTTCAGTTTCATGAACATGAAATATTCCCAGCATAAATTCTAAGAAAGCTTCTTGCATATATAAATCAAGCGGAGCACTATGGCGAAAGCAGTAAGGCTCCACTTGTGAAAGAAAATCTGTTGGGCTCTTTTTGGCATTTAGACAAATTAAGCTAAAGCGCAAGTTCAATTGAAGAAACTCATCGCCTGCCTCCATTCAATCGGTGGCCGATCCGCCTCTGATGTGAGCCAATCAGCTATGAACCGCACCTCCATGAAGCCAATCAGCATCCCGCGCTCATCTTAAAAGCAACTTCAAATCCACGTCTCAGCCTGCTAACCAGCAAGCGCAAACAGCATCGCATCGTGTCGGATTTCGAATCAGATGTCCGATTCAACCCACCCCCAACCCCTTCTGCACCATCGTAGCTGAGTTCATCTAGCTTCCAAGACGTTCCTCCATCCTCAACCCATCAGAGTGTTTTCTCCCAGTCTTCATCACTCCCTATCACCTTGTTATTGGTCCGGCAGAAGACCACCATGTTGGGCCCGGTTCTGCCAGAGGTTTCTTCCCGAAGGGGAGTTTTTCCTCTCCACAGTCGCTTCAAGCTTGCTCATCATGGACAGTTCATGCAAACCTGTGTTTATCAAGTTGGACATCTATATTAAACAGATCATCATATGGACTGAACAACTTCTTCTATCTCTACTCCACCACCAGTTTCAGACCTGGGGGGGAACATCCCTGTTCTCATACATCTACTTATGCATATTAAAGTATAATTCAGCATTAATGTTCCTGCCGAGGTCTGAGCGCCAAAGACTTAAATTATTGTGTCAATAAAATTCTTCTAATTGCCATTTCTTTCTCTGTGAGTTTTTCAGATTGAACAATTCTTATAGCCACATTGCCAGACAGAACACACACAAAAACTTGAAAGTGGTGCAGAGGTTCAACTTCCAGCAAAACAACCCTAAACGTACATCTAGACAACAATAGATTGGTTTATATTAAAGAATATCCATGTGTTGCAACGGCCCAGTCAAAGTCCTGACCTAGATCCATTTATGAGTCTGTGGTAAAACTTGGAAATACAGATGCTTTCCATTCAATCTGGCAAAAAGAGCTGAACCCAATTTGAAGCCATACCTTTCCGTTTTCATTTACTGTATGTCTCTATTTATGACGAGTATAATTCAATTCAATTTTATTTATATAGCGCCAAATCATGAAACATGTCATCTCAAGGCACTTTACAAAGTCAAGTTCAATCATATTATACGGATTGGGTCAGATTATACAAATTGGTCAAAAATGTCCTATATAAGGAAACCAGTTGATTGCATCAAAGTCCCGACAAGCAGCATTCACTCCTGGGGAAGCGTAGAGCCACAGGGAGAGTTGTCTGCATTGTACATGGCTTTGCTGCAATCCCTCATACTGAGCAAGCATGAAGCGATAGTTGGAAGAAAAACTCCCCATTAACGGGAAGGAAAACCTCCGGCAGAACCGGGCTCAGTATGAACGGTCATCTGCCTCGACCGACTGGGGGTTACAGAAGACACAGCAGAGACACAACAAGAGAGACAAAAAAAGCACAGAAGCACACATTGATCCAGTAATCTTTTCTACATTAGATGGTAGTAGCGGGTGAGCCGTCTTCACTGGATGATGTCACAGTTAACAGAACGCCAGACCTGTAACGAGCAGGAAACTGGATCCCGAATTCAAACCAGACAGGTCAGTGGCGTTTTAAACAAGTTTATTTTAGATACGCCGCCGCAGGCACTCGGAGCTCGCTGCGCGCTCTGTGACTGGAAACCTCCCTGCAGCAGAGACAACAGGTTAGTGATCAGCTGGTGGTGTCGGGCAAGAATGAGGGAGGCTGGATCACTAACCTGGTAGTGGGACTCCGAAGCTATGGCTTTAACTTCGGGCCGGGGTTCCAGGACTGAAGCCGTAGAGCGACTACAGGCGGGCAGGCGATCCGTTCAGGGAAATCCAGGGGCGTTATCCAGGGGGGTCCGGGTCCGATCACAGAGCGGTAGTTATCCAGCGGCAGCACAGAGAGGAGAATCCGATAGGCGAGGTCCAGGTCCGGTCCAGGTCCGATAACAGGCGGGCTCAGAATAATCACAGGGGCAAGGCAGAATCCGGTACTCACAGGCGGGGGTCAAGGCTCCAGGCAGAATCAGAACGGGGAACAGGCAGGCTCGGTAACGGAGGGCAGAATCAGGTCAGACACGGACAGGCAGAACAAGGAAACGCTGGAATGCTCGTACAGGTGGCTTGAGACAATCTGGCACTGGCTTCTGATCTGCACAGGGATTATAAGGAGGTGAAAACAGGTGGAACCGATGAGGACTAATTGCAGGCAGGGTGGAGAATGAGCAGGTGTGGTGAACAGAGGAAAAGATCAGAGCCAGTGCCGAGATCTTCACAGACCAGGTGTACCTACTATGAAGATAAAAGAGAGAGAACAGAAAGTTAAAGCAGAAATGACAACACATAATGCATAATTGAAGAACAGTAGAACTCTATAGAGTGAGAAAATTAGATCCTGATATCCTCCAGTAGCCTAAGCCTATAGCAGTAAAACTATAAAGGTAGCTCAGAGTAACATGAGCAACTCTAGTTATAAGTTTTGTCAAAAAGGAAAGTTTTAAGATTAGTCTTAAAAGTAGACAGGGTGTCTGCCTCACGGACCAAAACTGGGAGTTGGTTCCACAGGAGAGGAGCCTGATAGCTAAAGGATCTGCCTCCCATTCTACTTTTAGAGACTCTAGGAATCACCAGCAGACCTGCAGTCTGAGAGCGAAGTGCTCTGTTAGGAACATACGGGGTAATCAGAGCTCGCTCTGATATATGATGGAGCTTGATTATTAAGGGCTTTATACGTTAGAAGAAGAATTTTAAATTCTATTCTTGATTTAACAGGAAGCCAATGAAGGGAAGCTAAAATTGGAGAAATATGATCCCGCTTGTTGATTTTCATCAGAACTCTTGCTGCAGCATTTTGGATCAGCTGAAGACTTTGAACTGCATTTTGTGGACTTCCTGATACTAAAGAATTACAATAGTCCAGCCTTGAAGTAACAAATGCATGGACCAGTTTTTCAGCATCACTCCTGGACAGAATGTTTCTAATTTTGGCGATATTCCAGAGGTGAAAAAAGGAAACTCTGGAAACCTGTTTAATATGGGATTTAAATGACATGTCTTGGTCAAAAATAACACCAAGATTTTTTACTTTATTACCAGAGGCCAAGTTAATGCCACCCAGATTAAGTGATTGGTTAAGAACTTTATTTTTTGAGGACTCTGGCCCAAAGATTACAACTTCGGTCTTGTCAGAATTTAGATGCAGGAAATTTAAAGTCATCCAGCTTTTGATGTCATCAAGACATGACTGCAGTCGAAGTAATTGATTGGATTCATCAGGATTTATGGATAGATATAGCTGAGTGTCATCAGCATAACAGTGGAAATTAATCCCATGCTGTCTGATAATTTTGCCGATCGGAAGCATATATATAGTAAAGAGAATTGGTCCAAGGACTGAACCCTGTGGTACTCCACAGGTGACCCTAGAGTTTGAGGAAGATTTATTATTAACATGAACAAATTGGAATCTGTCCGATAGATAAGATTTAAACCAGCCTAATGCTTTCCCCTTAATCCCTACAGTATGTTCAAGTCTTTGTAGGAGAATATTGTGATCAACTGTATCAAATGCAGCACTGAGATCTAACAGGACAAGTACAGACACAAGTCCATTATCTGAGGCCATGAGAATATCATTAGTGACCTTCACCAGAGCTGTTTCAGTGCTATGATGAGCTCTGAAGCCTGACTGAAACTCCTCAAGTAGGTCATTGCTTTGTAAATGTTCACAAAGTTGATTAGCAACTACTTTCTCAAGAATTTTAGATAAGAAAAGAAGATTAGATATAGGTCTGTAGTTTACTAACTCATCTTGATCAAGAGAAGATTTCTTAAGTAAAGGTTTAATAACAGCTACTTTAAAAAACTGTGGTACATATCCATTTACTAAGGATAGATTAATCATGTCTAAAATAGTGCCACTGATCAAAGGGAATATGTCCTTAAAGAACTTGGTTGGGATTGGGTCTAACATACAGGTAGAAGGTTTAGATGAAGCTAAAATTTTAGATAGCTCAGAAAGCTCTACTGCTTCTAAACAGTTCAAACACTGCGCAGGTTCTAAAGATTCCTCCAATGCTGCCTCACTTACTGAGGACGAGGTAATCATGTTTGGGAGGATGCCAATTATTTTATTTTTAATGGCATCAATTTTATTTATGAAGAATCCCATAAAATTGTTACTACTAAGAGCTAAGGGAATGGATGGATCAACAGAGCTGTGGCTCTGGGTAAGTTTGGCAACTGTACTAAAGAGAAATCTAGGATTATTTTTATTCTCTTCAATTAATGAAAAATATGCTGCTCTAACTCTGCGAAGGGTCTTGTTATACAACAATAGACTGTCCCTCCAGATTAAGTAGGATTCCTCTTGGTGTGTAGAGCGCCATTTTCTCTCCAATTTCCTAACATTGTGCTTCAAGGAACGCAGCTCTGAATTAAACCAGGGAGCCAGCTTCCTGTGAATAATCACCTTCTTTTTCAAGGGAGCTACATTGTCTAATGCAGAACGCAATGAGGAAGTCACATTGTTAGCAAAGGTATCGATTTGTGAATGGGAAGAAACAGCACTGCTGGCATCTACAGGGCATTTCTGCAATACTGAGGATATTAAAAAGGGGACAAACTCTTTAAGTTTTGATACAGCATTATCCGATAAAGATCTACTATAATGGAACGCTCTTTTGGGGGTGGAGAACTCAGTTAGACTAAACTCAAATGTTATTAAAAAATGATCAGACAGGACAGGGTTGTGAGAGAATACTGTTAATTCTTCACAATCAATGCCATATGTCAGCACAAGGTCTAAAGTATGGAGCCAAGAGTGTGTCGGTTTATGCACATTTTGAGCAAAACCAATTGAATCTAGGATAGTTTTAAAGGCTACACTAAGGTTATCACATTCAGTGTCAACATGGATGTTAAAATCACCCACTATAATAACCTTATCAGTATTTAACACCAAATCAGATAAGAAATCTGACAACTGATCCAAAAACTGAGTTTAAGGGCCTGGTGGACGATACAAAACAACAAACAGAAGAGGTTTTATTGCTTTGCAGTTTGGATATATATATATATATATATATATATATATATATATATATATATATATATATATATATATATATATATATATATATATATATGTATAAATTCTTCTTCAAGACATGAATAAATGAATGAATGAATATTCTTTGTCACTGTCACAAAGTACAGCAAAATTGAAAAAAAGCTTTTTGTTCAGTGCACAGTGCATAGAAAAAGTGCAAATAAAAATTCACTAATTGCACACTAATTGCAAAATTGCCATTATTGCATCTCCCTATATATTCTGGGTGTATTGAGGTTAGCTATAGCTGTTGGATTGAAAGTATTTTTGAAATCTGCTTACCCTTGTTTTAATGTATCTGTAGCTGCTGAGGACGCTCTGCTTTTTCAGCAGCTTAGAGATGTTCACGCTTCCGGTCAGGTCCTCCTTGATGTGGACTCCCAAGAAGCAAAAGTTAAAGATCTAAAGATGGCACCAGGAGAAACTCGTATCTTTTGATGTCACTTCACTTTTCACTTTCATACCTACATTAGAAGTGGTGTTTGATTGATTGATTGATTGAAATGGTCAGGAAACGTCTTCAACAAGATGATAACCTGAACAATAGGACTAATTTCACTCCGGACCAGATCTGTACCCTACTGGACCTTTGTCTTTCCACAACCTATAACAAGTTCAATGATTACTTTTACAAACAGGAGCATGGTTTAGCTATGGAATCACCAGTGTCACAGATTGTGACCAATCTTTACATGGAAGAAATGGAAAAGAGAGCATTGGACTCTTTCAGATGAACACCACCAAGCCACTAGTTCAGATATGTGGATGACACATGGGTCAGAATCCAGGCAAAATAAGTAGAAGCTTTCACCAGACATCAACTCAGTGGAAAACAACATCAAGTTTACCAGAGAGGATGCCAACAACAACAAGCTACCTTTTCTGGAGTGCTTGGTGAGCATGGAAAGAGATGGAAGCCTCAACATTGAAGTCTACAGGAAACCTACTCACACAGAGAAAGCTCCCTGGATAGGAAGTTGTTTTTTACTTTTTTTGGAATACTCACACAGACCAATATCTTCTTTTTGATTCTCACCACCCACTGGAACACAAACTTTCTGTCATCAGAACCTTACACCATCGAGCCGAATATGTCCTCACTACGACAGAAGGAAAGAACAAGGAACAGCAAAACGTGAAAGACGCTCTCCAAACCTGTGGATACCACAACTGGGCTTTTGTCAAAGCAGCAAGGAAATCCAAAAGATGCTGCAGAACAGAACAGGAAGAAGAACAGGCGCAGAAACATTGTCATCCCATATGTTGCTGTAGTCTCTGAAAAACTCAGGAGGATCTTCTCTAAAAACAAGATCCCAGTACATTTCAAACCCAACAGGGCCCTCAGAAAGAGGCTGGTTCATCCTAAAGACAAAATCCCCAAAATTAAGATGAGTGGTGTATGCAGTTCAGTGCTGTGAGGAATGTTCTGATCTTTAAATTAGAGAAACCAAAATACCTCTCCACAGACACATGGCTCAACACAGCAGAGCTACCTTCTCAGGATAAGACTCAGCCATCGACCTCCTCCTCAAGGATAAAGGAAACTCTTTTGAGGACCCTAACCCTAACCAAAATGTTCACATTTTGGACAGAGAAGACAGATGGTTTGAGAAAGGGTTGAAGGAAGCCATTTATGTAAAGCGAGAAAAAAACAACAGAGGAGGAGGGCTCAGGATTCAACTTTCAAAAACTTACAACACAGCAATAGGTATGATACCTATTAAATTTCACCCCAATTTACACCTCCATGCTAGCCTGGGTGCCATTCCGAACTTAGTCCCTCCCACAACGTTTTAGGTTGGGAAGTTCGGTCTAGCATTGCTCAATAGTAGCGCGAGTATGCTCCCCCAATATCTGTCGGGCCAATCAAATTGTCAGGGCGGGCTTTATACGATGATGGACAGTTGATCAACAGTAACGTAATCAACCACGTCACCAAAGCGCGCTTGGGTTGAATTCGTTTACAACAAAAATGGCTGCCGCTGGAGAGTTGAGGTGTGTAGAATGACTCCTTGGATCCTTACATTCTTTTTGCAACCGGCAAAAATCGTTCACGCTCATCTTCTTATTCTAGGCTAACAGTTGAGTTCTGTTGACAACAACTATGCGTCGCTTAACATACGTCACACACTCCGTTGCTCTTATTGGTTGTAGGTCTATCCAATTGAGTGCAGAGAAATTTCTTTTCCTGGTTCGTTTGAAACACGCCCCATAATCACAGCTCTATGGAGCAGTATCAGACTCAAATTCTGACTAGAATTGAGTATGACCATGTCAGGCTACCTCCATGCATGTGATCACAACATTTTTCCTATGAGCCAGGCAATCCATAAGCCTAACGACTCTCCATTGTGAGGGACGATCAATTCCAGGTTAATCTACACAAAACTCTAAAATTTGACGAGGCCTTGCCAGCAGGTCTATAAAGCTTGGAACTCCACACTACTCCGGACATTTTGAATTGAGAAAGCTTCCTGGATGGGAAGCAAAATGTCTTCAGCTTCAGACTAAAAGTCCAGTTGTTTTGTTTTTGTAACTTTTTTGGATTGATCATGACCTGGATGTCTGAGAATCTTCACCAGCATATGCCGTCCAATGTCCCTCAGTTTGTCCACCAGTCTGTGGGGGACACTCTCAGAAAAAAAAGTACCTAATTGTACCTTTAAGGGTACAAAGGCTTGTCACTGGGGTGGTACCCTCAAAGGTACTACTGTTGTACCCTCAACAGTGGGTACTTATCTGTACCCCTATAGATTGTACCTCTTAGGTTTAGAATTGTACCTTTGGTGACAATCTTGTACTCTTTTAGAAAAGCAAAAAAAAAAAATTATATATATATATATATATATATATATATATATATATATATATATATACACTCACCGGCCACTTTATTAGGTACCCCATGCTAGTAATGGGTTGGACCCCCTTTTGCCTACAGAACTGCCTCAATTCTTCGTGGCATAGATTCAACAAGGTGCTGGAAGCATTCCTCAGGGAGTTTGGTCCATATTGACATGATGGCATCACACAGTTGCCGCAGATTTGTCGGCTGCACATCCATGATGCGAATCTCCCGTTCCACCACATCCCAAAGATGCTCTATTGGATTGAGATCTGGTGACTGTGGAGGCCATTTGAGTACAGCGAACTCATTGTCATGTTCAAGAAACCAGTCTGAGATGATTCCAGCTTTATGACATGGCGCATTATCCTGCTGAAAGTAGCCATCATGGGTTGGGTACATTGTGGTCATAAAGGGATGGACATGGTCAGCAACAATACTCAGGTAGGCTGTGGCGTTGCAACGATGCTCAATTGGTACCAAGGGGCCCAAAGAGTGCCAAGAAAATATTCCCCACACCATGACACCACCACCACCAGCCTGAACCGTTGATACAAGGCAGGATGGATCCATGCTTTCATGTTGTAGACGCCAAATTCTGACCCTACCATCCGACTGTCGCAGCAGAAATCGTGACTCATCAGACCAGGCAACGTTTTTCCAATCTTCTATTGTCCAATTTCGATGAGCTTGTGCAAATTGTAGCCTCAGTTTCCTGTTCTTAGCTGAAAGGAGTGGCACCCGATGTGGTCTTCTGCTGCTGTAGCCCATCTGCCTCAAAGTTCGACGTACTGTGCGTTCAGAGATGCTCTTCTGCCCACCTTGGTTGTAACGGGTGGTTATTTGAGTCACTGTTGCCCTTCTATCAGCTCGAACCAGTCTGGCCATTCTCCTCTGACCTCTGGCATCAACAAGGCATTTCCGCCCACAGAACTGCCGCTCACTGGATGTTTTTTCTTTTTCGGACCATTCTCTGTAAACCCTAGAGATGGTTGTGCTTGAAAATCCCAGTAGATTAGCAGTTTCTGAAATACTCAGACCAGCCCTTCTGGCACCAACAATCATGCCACGTTCAAAGTCACTCAAATCACCTTTCTTCCCCATACTGATGCTCGGTTTGAACTGCAGGAGATTCTCTTGACCATGTCTACATGCCTAAATGCACTGAGTTGCCGCCATGTGATTGGCTGCTTAGAAATTAAGTGTTAACGAGCAGTTGGACAGGTGTACCTAATAAAGTGGCCGGTGAGTGTATATATATCATTTACTTTTATTTTATAAAACCACCACACTTACACATTATCTTGGGTAATGCACAAAATTAGGCTTTATTTTCTATTTCAACATTTCAAGTTTTCATTTCATTTCATTTGAAACTTACATAGAATGTCGCACTGTAACATACAAAATGTCATCAACAGAGTATGTGTCATTTGGCTGAAAGTCAATTTCATATCCACATCCAGCTTGCAGTAAAGTCCATTCTGCATCAACCTTTACTCTGTATGCATGAAAGTGGCGGTTAAATGATAGGGGAATCAGCATTTTGCCACAAAGAATCCATATGGTGTCAATGTTGAGGATGTATTTTATTTGCCAAAACAGTGGCACAGCCTCTGAATGTAGAACATCTATGATGAAAACATCTCTGATGGCATACTTAACACTGTTGATTGTTAATTCAGACACACGTTGAAAAACTTTGTTCATCAAATCCACATTACAAAGATTCTGATTAAATGACAAGGCGTTCTGCAGTTCAACAGGTAAAGATAAAAATGGAGTTGCCACACTCTTTCCATGCACACTTTCAAATTCACTCAGAAAGTTCTGTGTAGAAAACTCCCAGCACTGTTTAAATTGATGTCTGTTGCTCAGAGTTTTAGCAATATTCACAAAGTTTCGACAGTTATGAGCCACCATTTTAAAATATTGATGTTTCCCCTCAAATCTCATGCACCACAATGACCGCAGAGGACCATATATTTCCATCAGTCTTGCATAATGGATCAAATAATGACACTTGGGAGTAATAACATCTCCAAATACATCTTTCATTTCTGTCAGAAACTCTTGAACTAATAAATCTAACATTAAAAGGTTATCTCTTCTCACCTTTGGTGCCATGACAATCTCAGAAATCTCACGGCACAACAAAAAAACATGCCAATATTTACAATCAGGTGGGATGTGGTGTGCCATTAAGAAAGGCAACAACCTAAAAAGACACCATTTCTGAGAGGCAGATCCAGTGACACCAACTTTCTGTAGTCTCTTTGGTAAAAGCACCGGTTTATTAGCTTTATCATTTTGACCAATGCATATTTTTTGAAGTTCTTCATTTATCTCTTTTATTGTTATGTGCTTTTCTGTTTGAGCTTTACAAATAACTAGTTTCATAACAAGTGGAATTACACCCTCCAACAGATCATGCATTATGTCCGGTGGTAAAGATTTTGTAACATGAAAATAACGTAATGTATCAAAAGGAGAGGAACTATTTACACCATAAGTTGCTTTATCATCAGGATTCTGTTGAATGCGTGCGAGGTGGCACTGGTGAACCTCGGATGTTCTCAAAACAAAGCTGTCTTCCTGAAACAAGTGTTTAATATCATCATAAGTAGCCATACAATAGCGACATATTCTACCCGAGTTAAATGACATAGTGAATCCACCCATCATATGAGATGACAAGTTATCACCAGATACAGTTGCAAGCGCAGCCAAAACTGTGTGTTCAGTGTCATTAATTTTCAGAGTAAAGCCAATAGTAGCAAGTTTTTCAAGATCATCTAGTAGAGGTTTCAAGATAACATTCAAGCCAAACTGCTTAACAAATGAGTACCGTACCAATAATGCTAAATGAATATGTCTCTGCTGAGATCTATGCCTTTTATCCAAATTCCCAACACTATAATAGAATGCACATAGCTTGTGTTTGTTTCGTTTTGACCCCAAAGGATTAACTACTTGAAATTCATCTTCATAAAAATGCAGCCACAGTGCATTTGGATGAGCTTTGAAAAAGGAGTGTTGTCTGAAAATACTGCCATCACAATAGTCTGTGAGAAACTCACTGTCCATCTCTGCAGTATGCTCAGAAAAGATATTATCCTGAATGTCATAATGTGAACAGTAATTTTTCAGCACTTTATCAATCGGTACATATGAATATGAGCCAACGGTTTGACATACTGAGTTTCTTAACTTGCAATGGGTAGGTTCAGTCATATCAAGCTTGAGTTTGCAATGGTTTTTCATCAAATATGGAGATCGAATAGCCTTTGTTGCTTCACTAAAAAATTCATTAGAATGGATAACAGCTTCCAGTTCTGGAGACTTGGAGATATCAAAACCACTTTTCTGCATGTGGTAACCAATAAAAGCATCGTAATTTTCCTTGAAAAAACACATTAAAAAATTAACATCATCAACAATCTCCTCTTGAACAGAAATTGGAAGATGGTTTTTCTCCCTGCATTTCAGAATAAACTTAAAAAGATTTTCTTGAAAACTAGTTAACAGCTCACCATAAGAGGGAGGGTTTCAATAACTTTTTCTGTCAAAGGTTCACCCAAGTCATCATTGACAAGCTCAATTTCATCACATTCATTGTCAGGACCTAAAATTTTGACCCTATGTTCAGGGCCGTTTCCAGCTTTGAAGGACATCCAGGGCTTAGCCCAGACCATTTTATGTAAATACAGGATCACTCGAAGTGTTTTATTATTATTATTATTAAAGTAACAATTTACTTTCAGTCAAAATACATCTTTAACATTATGCACAAACACATTCTCTCTCTCTCTCTCTCTCTCTCTCTCTCTCTCTCTCTCTCTCTCTCTCTCTCTCTCCACACACACAGTCAACATGCACTATTCACCTCTTGTTGTCTATCTGGTGTGTCCTTCTATATTTGTTATATTACTCTCATCACTTGCTGGGTATCATTAAAGGGTATTTTCTTGGTTTGAGCATTGCAAATCAGTTCATGACACTATTATGGTCTGTGACACCCACAATTCCCCTCTCAATGGACGTCTGCTGCGCATGTTCAGTGTTTTCTTATTAAATTTTTTTAGAATTGTAGTTTAAAGGACGATTAAATAAAATGATGCAGACAAAATTAAAATGTGGCACACTGCTTATGACTTGCGTGACAACAAAGCTTCACATTCTTCACAGCTTCACAAAATGCGGGACAGGTGGTCCCCGTTTGATAATATTTAGCGGGTTTTTGATTTACACACTGTTTAATGTTTGATGATGATCATGTTATTTTAAATTTGAGTGAGTGAGCAATCTTCTATCACTTGTTTCAGCTTCTTCTTCTCCTGTGTTTTTATCCGGAGGAGATTCTGTACTAGAAGATGCCAGTACAAGTGCTAACGTATAACTTTAGCCTGTATGGTAATAATAACTAGCTAGTTAAACAAATAGGCCTACAGTGAATGATGATGATGATCTTCAGACTTTAAGGATATAAAAAATGAATTCTTGACTTACCCACTGACTTCTTTCCAAAAAATCCCCAAAGTCTCATTTGCTTCATTTTCTATATTTCTTTCTTTCTTGCTCGCTCTGTCTCCGTTGTTAACTCACACTCATTCATACATCTATTGACTGTAGCTGTAGCAGCAGCTCGCACTGTAGCACTTGACCGTGCTAGCTCCTCCCCTACCTGCTGCTGCTGCATATTTAACAGAGTGGAAGAAACGGAGTAGCCCATAGGCTACTGACAGCAAATAAATGTATTCTTTAGGCTAGATTATTTTTAAGATCTATTTTTACAGGCTGTACACAGTATATGCAAAGCCAAAGCGCAATGAAATAAAGCAATTTATAATATCTGGGGTTTACATAGGCTATTGTCCAGAGGTGTGCGATAACGAGAAATTTTAATCGATCCAATACCAAGTAAATACAGGGGCAGTATCGCCGATATCGATCCAATACCGATACTTTTAACATTTAAGCTTGATGTATCATGAAACTGTTGACCATCCGGGTTTTGTCATTTTTATTTTATTATTACAATTAAATAATAATGTTATGTTCAGTGTTTTTTTCCTAATCCACCTCTTATATCTTTCAATCCTTATGTAATTTTGTCTGTATTGTGTGCACCTGACTGTTGCTATAATTTTCCCCGTCGTGGGACAAATAAAGGATTAGCTAATGTTATCTTATCTTAAATAACACTTTTTAATAGGATATATGTACTGGGTTCTTTCAAGGTCTCAATTACATTTTCTGTGTGGGCTCCAGTAGCATATGATAGATAATATCTACTTTGAAAGTTAACATGAACTGCTGCTGAAGATGACCACTGGTTACCTGGATGTTCTCTGGAGGACTGAAACGCCTCAGTCAGTGACGTCAGTCTGTGTGTCTGATTCTTTCGGGGCAATGAGAGAAGTTTCCTGTCGCTCGACGTTTGCTCATGGTTTTTCACGTGCTTAGATAAATTTGTTGTGTTTCCACTGAATTTAACCGGCTTTTTACAAACCATGCAGCTTAATTTCATTTACGGTACTAAAATATAGCCAAACAGGGCTTATTTTTCTCTTCATATTTTTCCGCTCTGGCGGTCTCTCTCTCTCTATATGTGTCTGAACAGGAGCTGCGCGCGGCGGTTGTTTGTGTGTGTTGAGTGGAAAGAGCTGAGTGGGCGGGCCAGGCTGAGCCTGCGTGCTGATTGGCTGGTGCCGCTGAGCCATGTACTAGAGGGGAGGGGGAGCAGCAGCCAGCAGAGTGCCGACACAGAAGGGGAGACTGGTGAATCTCTGCTGCAGTCAGCGCGCGCGGGAGAGAATAAAAAGGATCGATCCTGTTAAAAGAATATTGTTCAATGTCAATACCCGTGTTGGTATTGATAGTATCTATCCTAGGATGGATCCGCCCACCTCTATTGTCCAGTTTCATACTTGCTCAGTGACAGTCATTACATTCGGGGCTTGACTCAAAACATTCGGGGCTGAAGCCCCGGCAAAATCGGCTGGCGACGCCTTTGCCTATGTTTTCTGTACACATGTCGTCTAAAAGACTCATATTTGGTAAATGATGACTGGCGATCATCAAGTCCACATGTAACATTAAAGTTAGCTTCATGTGCATGAATAAGTCCAATGTGCTGAATCAGCTTCATTAAGGTAAAAGTTCTCCTTGGGCATTTTGGGCACTGGTAGGGACGAGGCATACTGTCAGTAGAGGAGATTTATTTTCCTGGTGACAGTTAATGGCAGAGGCTGGTCCCCTTCCTCAACTATTCCTGCAATGTACATTTGGAGGAACATTAGAGTGTTCTTCAGGTGTCTTGGGTACGCCAGGTTGAAGACAAAGTAAGTGCAGAAGGCTGAGATGATCCCTTCATTAACTGTTTGGGTGTGACACACCACAACGTTGTCTGCTTTCACAATGGTTGCAGCTCTCCTGCTAAAAGCCATTTTCCAGTCTTGGCCAGTCAAGTGAATTATTGGGTATGGGGATGGAGAATCACCCTATTTGAAAGCAAAACGGACATAAGAACACAGAAAATTTACATAATAACCTATGATACTACATTAAGTAATAAAGTGAAATATTGTAGCTTAAAAATGTAACTAAACATCACTAAAACCACAATACATCTATGGTGCTGAAAATGTCATTGCTTTTAGGATGATGTTTAGATAAGAATTTGACCAAACAAACCCTCTTAAGTTTGTTCTGCAAAAGAACCAACTGTGTGTGGAGGGGGACTTCTAACATTTTAGAATAATATGGGAATTTCAAAGTCTAGGGAGTTATCATGTTTACATTATATTTAAAGATCAAATGCTTTTTCATTTAATGTTAAGAAAAATATTCTCCATTTTGATTTTACAGAGCATGTTATGGTTGTTCTTACGGTCCACGCAAGGAAAAAAACAAAAAAAAAACTGTTGATGTGTTTTGATGTTCCTGCTGAACATTTAATAACCTGTAAGGTTATCACTGAGGTTTCAGGCAAATAAGGTTGAATAATGACCAAATCTTGGCATTTATTGAAGAAATTTTTAAAGGTTGAAATATCTAGGACCCATAAGAGTTATTAAATGGATGTCAATTACAATAAATGCACACACTGGTTTAATATAGTTTTTATATCAATAATATATATTTGTGTAAATGAACATAAACATATAAAATTGCAGTATCCTTTCAGCTAGTTTTGTTTTAATACACAATTTATTTAAGTTAGACTTTAGCCCGTAGTTTGCTGTAAAAAGTGGTTTGGTTGACAAACAGATATTTGCAAGTTAGACATACCTTTCCAAGCATGATAAAGAGATAATTTTTCTCTCTGAAGATGTATGGGAGAAAAATAAGGGCGGCTCTTCTGTCAATATCTGTAAGACATAAGATACATTTGAGATTTAATCACGAATTAATTGCTTCTGATTTTGCTGAAATACATTGCATGTGTTTTGTAAAAAAAATGAAAATAGTAATTAGTGTTACATTACAATGAATCAATTTGCATAATACCTAAATCAACACAAAAAAATAGGAAATTTCTAATAAGAAATTAGAACATGGACCTGAAAAGCCCCCAGCATGGACAACATCATACAATTTATACCTGCTACATCTTCAGAGAGAGCCTCATTTCTTGCCTCCTGGTAGAGCTGGTACAGAGGAGACTTCCCTTGTGTAAGATTAAGCACTTTTGGCATAATACAGGCAAGGCCTTCACTGAATCGTTGTTGCACGTTTTCCATTCCAGGATGAATACGCTGCACTTCTTCACACAGCTGCAAAAAATATATATATTTTTTTGCTGTGTTTTGTATTTTTGGAAACAATTTGGCATTCCAGGTACATTAAACTTTTTAGATTAAAATGAATATGTTTTGGAAAACATCTGTACACCTAAAAAGCCATATGACATAGGGAACCACAAGTAGTTGAAGCATTTGCAGTCTTGCTGCTAAATCTGTATTTACAATGGAAAAGAGTAAAAGAAATATTGTGAAAAAAGATTTAAGACAAAGTTGAAAAGGAAAAAAACTAAATAAATCCAATCTTTTTACACACAACAGTCGCAACAGAATCCTGAGGATTTTCAGGTGCATTGTTGGCATATTTGCCAGAAGGAATGAAGTAGAGGTCAAATGCTAGGTGCACATATACAGTACAATGCGTAGAAGAAGATAACTTTCTCTATACGTCATCTTAAAATGAAGTGTAGAAGACTTCTAAATACATTGATTTTCATGGGAATAAAGGTTATTTGTTACATTTACAGTTTTTGATTTTTACATAGGAAATGTTTATTTAAACGTCGTTAGGTGTGGGGAAAAAAGCAATGTCAGACCGCCATTACAGTTTTCACCTTGGACGCCCCCTAGCGGCACCATACTTTTGGAATCTCTGGTCTAGACTAACATACTCCACATCAGGTTGAGAAAATACATTTCATTTTAAGCCACTTACGCTTGTTGATGATATTAAGACAGGGTATTTCTCAAGTGTGTCTGCCAAAGTCATGCCATCTGCGATCTCCTTTCGCCGCCATGCAAAGGTCTGCTGCATACGATCTTTGACAATTGCTGTGTCTGGTTGCACCTTGTGATACTGGCTGTGTAATACCTTTACATGAGCCTCAATGGAAAACGGATCCTCACCAAGGACATTTGGAACCTAAACAATGAGGGAGGAGGAAATAATGTCAACAAAATCAAATCTGATTCTTGTATATATGCTGTCTTTAGAACTTTTAAATTTAAAATGGGAAAATCTCTTTAGGGATTTATCAACTGATTCAACTGACACAATATTATGAAACAAAACAAATAGATCTTGTTGGCAAATCTTGTATGATAATAATAATTAATATTAAAAATAATAATTGAACTTTATTGATCTCACAATGGAGAAATTCATTTCTGCATCTTAACCCACCCCCTTGGGGAGCAGTGGGCTGCCACTGTGCGGCGCCTGGGGAGCAATCGGGGGTTAAGGGTCTTGCTCAGGGAGCCAGAGTGCAGGCACTGGGGATTGAACCGGGTACTTGCATCCTTCTCAGAGCGCAAGCGCATTGCTCTAACAATTATGCTAACACCTAATGAGTTAATGCTCTTCCAATTGTTTGTTTAACTTAAAAAAATGAATAGAAGTGAATGTTTTGTCAGCAAGAATCCAAAGAAATCAGCTTCATTGGGGTAATTCAGGTACTTTTATGAATGCATTTTGGATACCAAGAATAATAAGAACGTGTTATTGTGTAGTTGGGTATATTTAGACAGTAAGTAAATCAAAAATGTTTTCCTTAAAAAAAAAAACAAAAAAAAAACTGTGCCTCTGACCTTGGAAACATTTCTCTGACTTGTTCTTGTAGATTCAACAAGCTGCTTTGATCCCTTGAAC
Source organism: Fundulus diaphanus (assembly GCA_037039145.1). Taxonomy (NCBI): domain Eukaryota; kingdom Metazoa; phylum Chordata; class Actinopteri; order Cyprinodontiformes; family Fundulidae; genus Fundulus; species Fundulus diaphanus. Next base: position 228,425 of record CM073121.1, on the reverse strand, counting down.
CCAAACCTCTCCTTGCTGCGTCTCACTTCATCATTGTCAATCAGGGGTGCACGCTCAAATTTAAATTTACGCTTCAGAGACATGTATGCTGATTGAAAGAGAGACACGATGACCCAAAAACAATTATTGTGTGTTGAGAATCTGAATAGAAGCTCATTGTTTGTCCCTGTTCAGACAAACAGGGAAGACATTAACTATGCCTAAAACCCAGAATACCTGTAAAATTCCTAATTTTATATTTTACATTAATCCCCAACACTAAATACATTGATTTACAGTTTCACTTACATAACCATTTCCTTCAAGATCCCTGATATGATATATCATATGTAGCGAATTTGGGACACTAAAAACTCACATTGTATGCTGTGCAACAGCTTCATAGAGGACCCTGATTATTGTGTGTCTATCCTTTGGGTTTTTCTGACATGGTTCTTTGTGGTCAAGCTTTGTTTGCAGACTTTTGGGGAAAATCGGGATTCCAAAAGTAGAAGGCAGTCCCACACTTGTTACAAGGCTGAAAAATAAAACTTTTACTTTATTGGGTGGAAATTAAATCACATACTGATTTTTTTAATTGCTTGTTAAATGTTGAAATTTGAAAAGTTATAACTAACATATAAATTATGCATTTGCAATTTGGCATTTACGGACTTCTTAATGTTTCACGCTTAATAACTTTGGTCAGAAAATTTATTTGTTTCACATTGTTTGGACAGGTAGGAGAACAACTGAACTTGCATTCATACATTTACCTGGATCAGGCTGAAGAAGTACCTTGCTGCCACTCTTCTGGAGACACGGGTTCTAAAGTGATTGATATCACAGACTCCTTTTGCTTGGACAAGAACTGATTAAATTTCAGTTGCTTCTTGAAAGATCCTTGAAAAAGTACTGCGATCATGCTCTCGGTGAGGCCACAATCAACTGTATCCCCATCCACATCATTATCTGAAAGTTTGAAAAAGATAAACAGTTTTATTCAAACGCATGGGAAAAAGTCAGATATTGGATGGACTAACAATATTCTGGTCTTCTGTTAGTTAATAGTTAATAATTGCAAGATTTAATTTAATCAAAAGAGCACTTAATCATCCACTAGCACCACAGGAATTAACCGATTTTTTCCGACAAGCAAATAGCACAAACAATGTATAATAATTTAGCTTGTAAATAAATGCTTAAACCAACAAATATATTCCATATCCTCAGGTTATCTTAGCATTTAGAGTATCGCGCCATTATATTTTAAGCCAAAGTAAAAAGGCGCAATTCAGCAATAGCAAATTAAGCGGCTAACCTGAAGGAGACAATATTAACTACAGATTTACACGGCTTAATACAATTGTAGTAATGGGAAAAAAAAACGAATTTAAAATAAAATTTTAAATAAAATTCTAAAGTTGGTAAAATGTTTGCACATTTACTGAGTGAGAAGCGCGAGCTAGCGCTAATGTTAGCATTAGCGCGAGCTAATGTGAGCTAACATTGCAGTCTGGCTAATTTTAATGGCACATTATAGCAATTCACAGCTTACCTCTGAATCTCTGCGCTTCTGCTTCCGAGACGTCTATGCCTTCTTCTTTAATTTTTCTTAATAGGCCCTCGATTGAAAGACCTGCTAACGCCATAGCGCTTTCCTCCACTCCACAAATTGGAAAAGACCGATTTCAACAATATAGCTTGCTAAATTCAAAAGACAGCCAATCGGTGTTGGTTGTATATATTTGACAGCTGATTCAACCAATCAAGTTAAAGTACTTCTTGATTCTGAGATCGACCAGCTCGGAAATACATGCATTAGTGACCATATTTTCAAAAAATGTAGCATTAAGATCGTGATTGCGCCGTTAAAGGTTTTTTTAAGGACTTAAAATAGTCCCTCGGCGACCGCTAGGCTGAAAATCCACACTTTGGGTCGATGACGTAGTTTGTGGGCGTTGCCCAGGCTACGCTACATAGAGTTCAATGAAGTACACCACCAGAAGTTCGCGATTCACAAAGTGATGATTTTAACACGAAAGACAGCGCAAGGGTCTGTTACGACTCCGGTAAGTCTGAGAAAAACATTTTAGGATAATAAACGAAATGGTTTGCTAATGTATAATTGGAACTGGTGCTCATAATCGCAGTCATGGCTGACCGTGTGGATGTAAACACCGAAACAACTCGTTGAAGCTCGATTGTCTGGCATCGTTTATGACGGCTGAAATCCGCCAAAACAGCACATATAAAAATGTACATTTAGCGAGAGCGGACGCGCTCTTATCTGCTGCGCTGTGGCGCTCATATTCTCCGGGGGGGGGGGGGCGTCGAACCGAAAGGGCTGTGGGGATAGACCCATAGCCCTTTCGGTTCGGAACCCCCATGCCGCTCACTAGTGAGCATGTTGCTTCTCAGCAGGCTGCTGTGATGACGGCGAGATTTCTCCGCTTCACTGCACGATGAGCTGCCTGAAGACCGCGTTTATTTATTTTTATTTTACAATTTTGTAAACAACAGCTGCCGATTAAACTGAATGTTACAATCTTGACATGATTATATGAGTTGTTTTACCGAGAAACCGATCAGAAGCGCCGTGAAACCCCGCCTCTCTGGCTGCAGCGCTCCCGACTCAGAGGGGAACAGATTTTCACAGGGGAGCTGAATTACGCACAACACCGGGACTTTTTGGGTTCGGAAATGTGTGTAAAGAGACATTATCCTTGTTGGTATTTGACCAACCATAAGCCACAAATTTTTTTAGCCATGTTTAATCCGTCTATTTGTCTTTGAGAAAGCGAGTTTGCAACCAGGAAGTATCTTGTTACCATGTCAACAGATCAACGCCTATCCACATATTACGTCATCGGTCATGCAACATTTTTTATGAGCCTTGAGCTAAAAAGCCTTAAAAATCCACTTTTTCATCGAATTTTGATTTTTTTTCCCTCAGGTCATAATAATATGTGAACTTTCTAACATTTAGCAACTTGTATGATCTCAAAATCAAGAAGTACTTTAAACTTGGGAACAAAGCTCCGCCTCTATGAGCGAGCGCCTGTCATTTGCCAGTGTAGCAAAATACCAGCAAAATCACAGTATAATATGAAATACAACAATGCAAACTGTATTCAATATGTTAGATTGTTTTAATTGCAGAAAATAGTAAAACAAATAATAATAATAATAAAATAAATAATCACTATTTTTTTCTTCTTAAAAATACACTTCCATAGCATTTATTGTAAAATCTACATTGAATCAGTTACTTTCTAATTACTGTTTTATCATTTTTCTTTCCTTGTTGCCCATATTCTGAAAATGTACCCTAAAAGTATTAATAAAGAGTACATACTTGTGCCATTTACTACTTGGGAACAAAAATGTACCTTTCAGGCCCTCAAAAAGTACAAATATGTGCCATAAAGTCCAATTATTAGCCCTATAGGGGTACACAAGTCCAAACTGTACCTCAGGGGACAGAAATGTACTCCTACCTTACCCTTTTTTCTGAGAGTGGAGGGTGTTGTTAAATGCTGAGCTATAGTCCACAAATAGCATTCACATGTAGTTCCCCTGCTGCTCAATATAGGACAGTACTGTATCCTATGTGGCTCTATCAGCCCTGTAGGCAAACTGGTGGAGGTTGAAACCTTTGTGAAGGAGTGATAAAACGTGAGCCTTAACCAGATTTTCAAAGAATTTAATGACCACTGGTGTGAGTTCAACTGGCCGGTAGTCATTCACGGTGGAAGTATGGGTTTTCCTGGGCAGGGGGACAATGGAGGATTTCAGACATTATGGTGTCCACACAGTGGATTGGGACAGGGAAAGGGGCAACTGTGGCTTGATGGGTTGAGTAGTCGTCTGGCAATCAGAAGGTTGTGGGTTCAATTCCAGCTTCCCCTTGGCACATGTCGATATGCCCCTGGGCAAGGCACTTAACCCCAAATTGCCTACTGAGCTGCATCTCAGTGTATAAATGTGTGCGCGCGTTAGTGAGAACGACTGGGTGAATGTGGCTATAGTGTACAGTGCTTTGGGTGGTCAGCATGACTGAAAAAGCGCTATATAAGTTCAGTCCATTTACCAAAGGTTAAAAATCCTTGTCAGGATTCTGTATGTTCCATGACAATGCTGTACAGCGTATGTTGCCAATGCATGAAAAATCAGTAGTTATAAAAATGTGTGTGCTTTAACTCCCTCATATTTCTCAGCTTGCTGTGGTGCTATTTGTGTCTATTTCTATAATAGCCTCAGTTTGTAGTGATATTTACAGAAAAATAAAAAAGGTACATTTTCCAAGAAATTTTGTTTTCTGACCTTTAAAGATGTGATAAGACCTTGATGGCTGATGGCATTTGATCACATGAAATGTCATTTTAACTTCTTTGTGACCGTACATGTATTTAGATAACATCAATGCATTAGAGTTGTTTTGTTTTGTGTATGGATATTTTAACATGAACATTTTAATAAACAAGCTTCTAACAGGAAATAAGACCTAAAGGTTTTGCTCAGAACAAGGTTTGAATTTAGAATTAGCTGGCACGTTTCAGTATACTGCAAAGATTCTTTAAAATAACTTCCCCTGATTGATCACATTTTCCCTTTTTAATGATTGACAGATGTTGATGAATGCCTGCTGCAGGGTGTTTGTCCTAACGGAGACTGTCTGAACACTTTGGGCAGTTACATGTGCACATGTAAACCTGGCTATGTCCCCGACTCCACACTCACCAGCTGCATACGTAAGTCCTGCAGTCAGGAACTCTAATACTTTCCTTGGTCAAACTCTGTTTATATGCACTATCAATTTGACATTTTCCACCACACTGTGATAACGGAACACTGTCTCAGGCTTTCTCGTTGCCAGAGACAGAGTGGAGACAACAGAGGTTTGTATACCAAATTATAATAACAGTGAATGTATGATGGCAAGTCATGTCAGAAATGCACTGCAATGTGACTCTAAGTGCCAGCTACAAAGATTAAGACAAACCAGAACCTGAGCCTTCATCGCTGGGAAAGACAAATGTGCTTTAGTACCATCTGAGTGGAATCATCTGCCTGTCAGAGCGAAGACTTGAAAAGTTCAAGAACGAATGCAGAAATGAATTGCTCAGTAAATACCTGTGCCGATAAATGTGACAAAGACAATAAAACGTGATCTGGGTATTTAATGTCATAACGTGGCAAAAATTCTATTCAACATTCTGATTAATTTTCGACATTTTCAGTGGAGTACATAAAGAAAACTACACTTTATTGCTGTTGAAGACAAATTCTGCCTGAATGTAACACATCCTTTAAAACTTGAGGTTTCCTTCAAGGATAATCCGAAGCTTTAAGGAAAATAAACGCAATTACAATTCAACTGTCGGTTTGCGGCTCTAAAACAAACCATAATTAGGCACCAGTTGGAAAACACATAACTAAGCCAATGGTTGACAAGTTTTTCTCACGTTTTACCCCCTTAACTAAACCCACTTATAGATTACATCATAACTATCTGGGTAATAAGAAACCAAAGGCCAACAACCAAAGCCCGACCAGCTGTATCCTGTCCTTTTTTTCAAATATTAGTAAAATATTTTGTAGGAATTCAGCCAGGAGGAATATAAATATAAGTATCAGACTATCTCATAGCCATAATATGAGGCTGTAGGAACTTCCTAAGAAATTCCCTCACAGTAGAACATCTGCTTGCTCCTTTTTCCCATCGATCTCTTTTCCACGGATATAGGTAAGAGCGTTGAGGCACTGAAACACAGCACATAAAGAATAAAAAAGAAACTCATAAACTGACCCGGTGAAAAATTACTGGAAATGTTTGACCTCTGTAATTGCGAACAAAGTCTACTGTACCAAATATTAATATGGATTTTCACAGGTGTTCAAATACTTATTTGTAGCAGTAACACACTAATAAATTATTAAAAATTATACATTGTGATTTCCGGATTTCTTTTTTTCTTGGATTTTGTCTCTCACAGTGGGCATGCACCTAAGATGAAAATTTCAGACCCCTCCATGGTTTCTAAGTGGGAGAACTTGTAAAGTCGCAGGGTGTTCAAATACTTATTTTCTTCACTGTATGTATGTATGTATATATATATATATATATATATATATATATATATATATATATATATATAGATATAGATATAGATATAGATATTAAAGCAATAAAAACAGATATGCAATCTGCAAGTACAAGGAACCGATACCTTGACTGTCTATAAGCAAATATTTAGAAAAAGTGGAGTCTTTGTAGACAATGGATTTAGATAGGCAGTGTAGACAGTGGAGGCCGGACATGGAGTAGATCCCTGGGAGGTTTTTGCAACCTGCATCCATACATCTCCCCTCCTACAGAGCTGTCAGCATGAAAATGATAGATAGAAAATAATTAAGAGTTCACACTCCACTGTGTTAGGTTTACATGACAAGCCAGTCTTTGTGAAATGTGTATTTTTTATTTACAAGGAAAGTGGAACAGCTCTGTTTGATCATTGGTACTCTGATGTTTCCCACAGAACTGTCAGGAAACTGTTTATGACTGTCTACTGTTAAAACTCGGGCTTGTTTCTACTCCATCTTACCACGGCCCGTCTCACCCATCCGGTTTGATGATTTGGCAGCAAGAAGAGACAAATAATCAGAGGAAAAACACTTAAAACATACATATATTTATTACAATTTGGAATTCCAATTTGGGAGACAACTTACAAGTTTTATCAACGACACTGATTGCCTATTTTATCCCGACGTCCCTTCCATGAATTGTAAATTGTGTCTCACCGTAAAAAACCCAGTACATGTCTTTATCACACACGGTCCCTGAGGGGGTTGGGCTAAACCCCTTTCTGGAGACATTCAGTCTACAACTGATATGTGTTTTCTGACACTTGGCCGTTAAATGTAATTTATAGCCCTGACCTGTTTCTTGGGAGTCCACTAGAATAATATTCAGGCCCTGGGAAAGTTTTTAAAAACCATTAACTAATCTACAAGGCTCTCATAAATTTTCCGTTCTGTCCTGCACCTGGCACTACTACTGAAGTCTGAATTGTGTTGTGCAAAGAACCCCCATCCCAGGTTACCGTGTTAAAGGTTAACTCTGTATAACTTTAAAATACACTATTATCATATAAATGATTATATATTTTCATAACAAAACCCCCTTTTGGACTCTCCTAAAGAAAGTCCATAAAATCTGTGTACTGAATATATAATCCCACAGCTAAGAAGGTGAGATACACAAATACACTCCTTTCTTTCTGGTAAACATATTGAGGCAAAGCATCATAAAACAAAACATGCAGCATTTAACATTAACAAGTAATACAGATTGAAACCATCATAGTGAAATAAATCAGAAAAAATTAAATGAGTAACGCTAAAAATCATATAACCCCATGATATTGTCCCAACTCCAATCTTGTATCCTGCAGAAGATCCATTTCTCCCACCTGTAACATCTGAGTATTGTGAGGTGATGAGGAAAGTGTGCCCTTCTCAATAGTGGCTACAATAAATCCCACATCCGTGGGACTGGTTGCCCAGAGTTGTGATGGGAGAGCATCCAACATCTCTGCTGCTTTATGGTGGTCAGTACGTTCCCTGCCATGGTGTCAAGTTAAAAGCTCATGTTTCAAAAGAACCTTGTCAGTTACATCACAGACAATTTGATAAGTATTAGAAGAGTTTGAAAACAACAAACCTGCAACGCTGGTAGGTGCCCAATCAGTGGCCTGGAGGGAACGTTTAACCATACCTCCTAACTCCTTTGCCTGATGCTCAGCATGGAGAAAAAGAGAGATATGAGGAAACGCTTCATCTGACATCATATACCATTGCTGTTGTTCAGGAGTTAGCATCACTTGAGCTGCCACGCCCTCAGAGGCCACATATATGTTCTTAGAAGTGACTGTCCATGTTTTACCTTCAAGTTCTGCTGCAAAAGATTCTTGATACAAGTCTGTGTGGTTCCTGTCGTAGAACAGTGTGACGTGCGGCGGATCAGGTGGTGTCAGGTAGGAACTTAGGCTTTGAATCCAAGGCTTCCAAAGCTGGAACACCGAGAGAACACTAGTTTCAGCAGGTTCTGTTAAGAGTCCCCAATAGATGTCAGCAAACTCTTCCCCCACGGGTTGAACCAGATATTGTCCATCCTGGAAAGTGTGACCACACACTAGGGAAGAACCGTCTGGAAAGGTAACAGTCAACCCTTGAGGTCCACAAAGCACTGCGGCTCCCAGTTTAACCAACAAGTCTCTTCCTAATAAATTGACAGGTGTAGAAGGAGACCATACGAATGAATGATGTATTTTCTGGTTACCCACTTCTACCGGAAGTGGTAAAGTCAACGGCAGACGCTGTTCCTTCCCTGAGAAACCCATTAGTGACACAGTCTTAGTCGACAGCACAGAGGCAGATGGTTGGTTGATAATAGTGGAATATGTGGCTCCAGTGTCGACTAAAAAGTTCATGTAGTCCTCTCCGATTTTTGCTGGCAGCATAGGGTCTGCGGAGCTTATGCTGCTGGAGTTTTCCTCAGGGATGTGTCAAAATTGTCCATATGTAAAGTTATCCCCGTGCTGGGGGTACTGACTTTGTGGAGGTGGGGCCATGTTAGGATTCGGTGTCACCATGCCAGGCTGACCTGCTGGGGGAGCTACACAGTCTCTTGCCCAGTGTCCAGCGTAACCACAGTTGTAGCAAATGTCGACAGGTGTTCTCAAAGGTCCGCCATATCCACCTCGTCCTCTCAGACCGTGGCCCCAACCTGCCCGTCCACGCTGATCAGCAAACCGCCACCTGTGTCCACGTGCAGGACCAACAGACCTGTTGTTATATGGAGGATAAAAAAACAGGAGGGGGCATGCCTCCCCCTTTTATTGGATTAAACTGAGGTGTCACCGTCGGGGATGGAGCCCCAGGAGATGCAACTGCTGATACCATCACGTTCAGTCTTTTCTGTTTTTCGTTTACTTATCTGCCGTTTTGCGTCCAATAACTGCAACTTTATTAATTGATCATGTATATATGGCCCCATATGGCCCCATGGTTCAGGCCCTCTCCCTTGTCCTGGAGAGGTGGTCTGTAGAAGAGTGCTGAAGTGGTCTGAAGAAGTGGGAGAAGAGTTGAAGAGAAGAGAGAGTCTTTGTCTGTGGGAGAAAGGTTTTATCTCAGCAGGAGTGGTCACAGCTGACCTCCTGCTGGGAAAAAGGGACGTCCAAACATGGGGGTCTCCTGTTACGGGCAGAGTGGAATTCCTTTGTGACCCTCTTCCACTGTTCCGAATCCAATCCGAGATCAATCATTTATCATGGCATGTTATGGCACAACAATATCCTCTTTCTCTTGTTTCTTCTTCCTCTCCTCATCCTGAGCAACATGCAAATGATGTACTAAATGTTTTTCCCAGCGAGCATATTCACACCCAGGCATCTCAGGATTTTGTTTCATCAGCTGTGACACTAAAGGAGGTACCCCGTTTAACACTGCTTCTCTAAATAATTCACCTAAGTTAGATCTATCCCCTTTTGGATTTACACCTGTGTGTTTGATCCATTTCTCTTCAGCTTGAGTTATGTAGTCTTTTGGATGTTGCTGTGGGTCCCAATCAAATGTGGGAACTGCTGCCGGGGTGGATAAGGGAAAATGTTCTCTAATTGCATTTCCCAAACGAGTAATTACTAAAGACAACGAGGTTTCATCCCTGATGCGGGACGTTTGAGCCTCATATTCAATGTTATCTGCAGTTGAAGCAGGAACACAACGTCCTAGAACGGCTCTAAAATCACCCAAAGCCAGTTTTGTGCCTTTAGTTAAATTATCGAGTTCGGCCAACCACAGTCTGCCACCAGCTGCAATACTGTGCAATTTATCCACCCGGGCGTGGACATCACCAAATGAGTAAGGGACATATTTTTCTGTCCCCAAATTATTTTGTAACAGGGGCAGCTGCACTCCTGTAGGACCTTGAGAACGCGTTGACATTGAATGCATGCTGTGATCTGTCCTTTAAATTTCTCCTCACACCACGTGTCCTTGATGCTCTCTGCCTCCTTGCAAATTCAGCGTCTTCAGTAGAATGATATAACCCATTATTATCTACCATAAATTCTTCAGCATTTGTTTCTCCATCTAAGGAGAACTCCAAAACTGGCGCATCCAACAAATCTGCAGAATCGTCCTCTTGCCAAACACCTTTTAAGCGCCATTTTAACTTTAACCTCTGGTTGTGCTGACTGTTGGTTCTTAAACCTGACATCAGTCGAAGCTGCCGGTGTTCTAATTCCTGTTTTCTTGTGATCAACCTGATTTAAGTCTGCTACTTGCTGTGTTTCCTCTGAACATACAGAAGGATTGCCCCAAGGGGGCGATCTTTCTCCAGGATCTTTCTCCTGAGTCTTCAACATGTGCTCCTCAGCACCCGCTTTCGTCATCTGAGAAATGGGGTGGGCACTAAGCGGGGAGGGAAGCCCTTCAATGGACTGAGACCAGTTCTCGGGAGCTACTCTAGCGAGAAATGGTTCAGCTGTGGGTGGAGTATTAAGTGACGTATGTGGTTGTTGAGTGTTGTCTAAAAATGTGTTGTTCCTGGCGGTGTAACAGGGGACTGATTCTACCACTAACTCTCCACCCCTCACGTCCAGGACTGGATACAGTCCGGCAGAAGGAGTGTTTAAGTTATATGGGGGTGGAGACCTGCCCTGCGGTACGGGAAACTTCTGTTTTTTCTTTTGTTTCGAACAAATCTTAAATTCCCTGGCAAATAACCAACAATTTTTCCCAAGATTTAACCTCTCTGGCTGCCTTATCTTTTTCCTGGCCGCGTTTCCCAAAATGCAACAAACCAACTTTCTTTTGTTTTTGCAAACATTCATTCATATGTTTCTTACTTTTAACATACTGTTTTACCAAATACTTGCCAAGCGGTTCACCATTTTCCAGCCGTTTCTCTTCTGCCGTAACAGCTTGAACGACTTTCTGCCTCCACTCAGACTGCGTCTTTTTATCCAAGTTTTCATGCATTTCAACAAAACCCATCAGCGCCTCGACCTGTTCTCCCAAGGATTTCCAGGGTGCAGAGCCCCATTCGTTATCCTGATCAAATGCTCCTTCTATGATCCTCGCCTTTTTGCAAACTGCATTTAACTCGACACAGTACTTTTCCACCGTAACTACTACACGTAAGGTCCAGCTAGAGATACGCATACGTAACCACTCACGTGCACACACACAAACCTTGATTCTGCGCACACACACAGACAGACAGACACACTCACACCGGAGCCGCGAACTCCGCTCTTTGTTTTCTCAAAGCTTTCTCAGCTTGCGCGACGCGGAGAGACCTTTGTCCTTTCCGTATTCGGCAGAATCTTCTCTAATTGTACTAAACAAATCGCCCGATCTCACTGCCGTGCTTCCGAAAAACCCCGTTTTTGGAAGCTAAGAGACAATTTAAATTATCTCTCTGGGATCCCTTTATTCTATCTCTATTATTCTATTATAGTTTCACCAATTCAGGGTCTTAACTGTCCTTAGCCTCAACTTTTAAAGATGTTTACGTATCTTGACCGTTCTTTTGGAAATCCAATATTCCAGAGATAACGCTTCATCTCAGCCCTAAAAATCATCAGGACTCGTCAGCCTGAGGTTAAGGTGGCCAAATCGTAGGACTTTTTTTTTCTTTGTATTTTATCTTTTTTATTTTATTTATATTTTATCGTTTCTATCTTGTTTTACGTTTTTTGACGTAGACTTAAACATAAATCCCATTCAGTCCTTTCTCGGTTTCAACATACATTCCATTCAATCCTCTCATCCTCTGTTCAACCTGATATTTTGAGAAGAGAGTCTCTTATCGACAGCATCACGTAAATTTAGCCTAAACATCTAAAATTTCGCCAATGGAGAATTAAAATCTCCTTACCTTTTTTCGGGTCGACCCTGTGGTGCTGAAGAAAAGTCCTCCTTCGTGCCCAAATTTAAAAAGGTCCTCTACTTACAGCGAAATCCGGGGTCACACGCACCAAGTGTTAAAACTCGGGCTCGTTTCTACTCCATCTTACCACGGCCCGTCTCACCCATCCGGTTCGATGATTTGGCAACAAGAAGAGACAAATAATCAGAGGCAAAACACTTAAAACATACATATATTTATTACAATTTGGAATTCCAATTTGGGAGACAACTTACAAGTTTTATCAACGACGCGGATTGCCTATTTTATCCCGACGTCCCTTCCATGAATTGTAAATTGTGTCTCACCGTAAAAACCCAGTACATGTCTTTATCACACACGGCCCCTGAGGGGGTTGGGCTAAACCCCTTTCTGACGACATTCAGTCTACAACAGATATGTGCTTTCTGACACTTGGCCGTTAAATGTAATTTATAGCCCTGGCCTGTTTCTTGGGAGTCCACTAGAATAATATTCAGGCCCTGGGAAAGTTTTTAAAAACCATTAACTGATCTACAAGGCTCTCATAAATTTTCCGTTCTGTCCTGTACCTGGCACTACTACTGAAGTCTGAATGTAGCCATTGTGTTGTGCAAAGAACCCCCATCCCAGGTTACCGTGTTAAAGGTTAACTCTGTATAACTTTAAAATACACTATTATCATATAAATGATTATATATTTTCATAACACTACATTAACTTAAAATGCCAAAAATGCCTGGTGATTTTTTTTTTACATTTATACTCTTATACTTGCAATTATTTACCACAAACCTACAAAATGTTTTATATCCACTAGCAGCTAGGAGCCAGGGGGAAATCGCAGTGTCAGGCCATCTAATCACTACTGTAACCGGGGTTCGCTCCTGCAGCTGGCAGGGAGGAGACCGGCTTGTAAACAGAGCTCTGAAGTGCTGCTCTGAAAACTCCGCAAGGAGATTCAAAATAGGATCATAACCTTGATGAACTAACTGCACAGATAAAGTTTTGAGGTGTACTTTCTTGTTTAAAAACATTTTAAAACATTTTTTTTGTTCCAAATTAAGGGATAAAGTCGATGCATTTGTACACTCACCTCTTTACTCCTTGTATTGGAGTGCTTTGCTTTGCTGCAAACAAAGCCCCTTCAACAATCCCAGGGAAAGGTGCAAAGTCCAACCTCAGACCAGAACCTTTTATCCGTGAAAGTAAAGCCCCTCGATCTGAAATTACCCGTATAAATTTGTATCAAAATGTGCGTTAGGCTTCCAAAGCTCTTAGATTTCTAGAACATTTCAGCAGGTTGGAGGATACAGGCAAATGGATGTTGTCCCTCTGATGCACTGATCATCCAATAGGCTTTCTGTAAGACTTAGATCTGAGGACTGAGATGGCTGTAAAGTTTGATTTTGAGTCTGGCAAACCATTTCTGGGCTGATTTGGTCATTTTTAAAACTTTTTTTTTTATTTGACCATGATCCTGCTAAAGACCCAGTGATGACCTCATTCTCATGTTACCAAACCACACAGTTCCAGTTAATGTCCCAAAAGTGTGGGAGTGATGATCTAGTGGTTAGAGCAGTGCGCTTGCGCTCTGAGAAGGTTGCAAGCACCTGGTTCGATCCCCACCGCCTGCACTCTGGGTCCCTGAGCAAGACCCTTAACCCCAGATTGCTCCCCAGGCGCCACACAGTGGCAGCCCACTGCTCCCCAGGGGGATCGGTTAAAATGCAGAAGTGAATTTCTCCATTGTGAGATTGTTACGACCCCTCCCCAAGACAACAAAAGGGAAATTCTGGCACTGGGTGTAACACAAAACAATCAGTAATCCTAGTCAGTAAAAAGATAGTTTATTTATAATGTAGGTAGAACTTTAATTACAGAAGTGCAACACAGGGAAGCTTTAAGCTTCAGGGTCTCCAAGGCCAAAACAACAAACAAACCCCCCCCCCTTTAATTATAAAATAAAAAGAAAACACTTGCTAGGGGAGAACAGAAAAGTACAAAACCTAAACTCCCTGGCTATCCACAAAACAGGAGAAAACAGTTAAACAAAAAAGGCAGAGAACCCCTACCAGCTTCCACTGTGAAAAGAAAAAACAAACGTTAGACATTTGGTTGCTCACAGAATGCTCACAAAATGCTCCCAGCCAAAACCATTTAAGGTTCCTTACAAACAGTTGGTTCACAAACAAGATCACTTCAGATCAAGGCCCAAGGAAAGAATTGAGGGGCCTGGCATCTCTGGTGTGAAGCTCTTTATGGAGTGGCTGACGAGCTCCAACACATTGCACCTGTGGCAGCCAGGTAGAACTGAAACACAAAGAGAGCTCTCTCATGAAGAGAGCCCCTAGAGGTCAGTGACCGTAACACCCTCCCCCATAAATTCCTTCATAACATAAGAACATTTCTTCACCATTTACTAGAGAGAGGTAAGAGCACTATATCCGGGAAAGTACATCAGCTATCACGTTTTCAGTGCCTTTCTTATGCCTGATGTCCAGATTATATTCTTGGGCCAGCAAAGCCCACCGCATTAACCGCTGGTTGTGGTTATACATTCGGTTCAGGAAGACTAACGGGTTATGATCTGTATAGACAATAACGGGACTTGTTGAACTCACATAAACTTCAAAATGCTGTAAAGCAAGTAGCATGGCTAATGTTTCCTTCTCAATTGTAGAATAGTTCAGTTGATGATGTTTGAACTTAGCGGAGTAGTAGGAAACTGGGTGACTGATGTCATCCGGTCCATCCTAGAGCAACACTGCTCCAGCTCCAGTCGCGCTTGCATCTACCTCCAGCTTGAAGATTTTGTTGAAATCTGGAGCCGGCAATACAGGAGCACTGCATAAAATAGACTTTGCACAATCAAATGCATGTTGACATTCAGTTGTCCACATGAATGGTTCCTTCGGACTACACAGGTTTGTCAGAGGAGCCACCACCATAGAGAAGTTTCTGCAAAAACATCTATAATATCCAACCAAACCCAAAAATCGCCGGAGCTCACGTCTTGTGGTGGGCACCGGATAGCTTAGGATAGCCTCCACCTTAGCATTCACCGGACGTACCTGGCCATGGCCGACTTCCTTTCCCAGGTAGGTCACCAACGCTTTGGCAAACTCACATTTTGCCAGATTCAAGGTGAGGGAGGCTTGAGCTAGACGCACAAACACAGTTTCCAGAGTGTTAATATGATCAGTCCAGGATGATGAATAGATTACGATGTCATCCAAGTAGACGTTACAGTTCTCAATGTCTCTTAATATGGTATTCATCAGTCGCTGGAAGGTAACTGGTGCATTTCGCATTCCAAATGCCATCACTGTATATTGTAGGAAGGGGTCTGGAGTGACAAAAGCTGAAATATCAGAAGCTCTTGCAGTTAGGGGAACTTGCCAGTACCCCTTCAGCAGATCCAATTTGGTTATATAGGTGGCTGAACCAATGCTGTCTATGCAGTCTTCCATACGAGGCAATGGATGTGAATCAGGAACTGTAACTGCATTTACTCTTCGGAAGTCCGTACAAAAACGTTGTGAGCCATCTGACTTTGGTGTCAGAAGACAGGGAGAGCTCCAGGAGCTATGACTCTGTATATCCAGACCATTTTTCAGTAGATATTGAACCTCATTTTTTCATCATTTCCCTCTTGATTGGCGGACAGCGGTACGGATGCTGTTTAATATGAGACGCATCACCTACATCAATATCATGTTCCAGTACCGAGGTCCTAGAGGGCACATCTCCAAAAAGCGCAGGGTTCAGCTGGATTAGTATTTTTACATCCTCCCTCTCACCCCTGGGAAGATAGGACAGATATGTATCCAAGGAACTGAGAATGTCAGAGTTTGGAAACCTACCACAGTGGTCATCACACTTTTTCAAACCATCATGAGGGGTATTTCCAGACACGAGAGAGATGGATGCAGGTTTTGGAGAGTCCTCACCACATGTGTCCTTATGGTCATTTTCTCTGGAATGAAACAGTTTCAACATGTTGATGACATAGGCGTGTTTGACGCCTCCTATCAGGAGTATGAATAACGTAGTCTGTGTCATTAACTTTGCTCTTTACCACATATGGGCCTGCAAATTGGGCCGAAAGAGATGGGCCGGGGGTAGGCACCAGCATGAGCACTTTATCACCTGGTTTGAATGCTCGCTGTACAGTTTTCTTGTCATACAGGTGTTTCATTTTCTTTTGGGCAGTCGACAAGGACTGTCTTGCTATCGAACAAGCATGGTATAGACGTTCCCGACATTGTGTGACAAACTCAAGGACATTAGAATGTGGTTGGGTGTCAGCTGACAGGAGTTTTTCCTTCAGAACCTTCAGCGGTCCTCTTACACTATGACCAAAAACTAGTTCAGCAGGGCTAAAACCATGAGACTCCTGTTTAGCTTCTCGGGCTGCAAACAGCAGAAAAGGAAGTCCTTCATCCCAGTTTTTGTCTGTATCATGACAATATTTGCGCATCATGGCCTTGATAGTCTGATGCCATCTTTCTAGAGCGCCTTGTGACTGAGGATGGTAAGGGCTGGAGGGAATGTGTTTAATTCCAAAAGACTGTAGTGTCTGCTTGAAAAATTTTGACTGGAAATTGCTGCCTTGATCAGTTTGTATAACTCTAGGCAGACCAAAAGTTGCAAAAAATTTCAGAAGAGCTTTAGTTATGGTGGGTGCTGTGATTTTCCTTAGTGGGATGGCTTCAGGGAAACGAGTGGCAACACACATGACAGTTAGGAGAAACTGATTACCAGTTTTTGTTCTGGGCAGCGGACCCACACAGTCCACCAGAACACGTTCAAAAGGTTCACCAACTGCAGGAATAGGCTTAAGAGGGACGGGTGGAACCCTCTGATTTGGTTTACCCAATATTTGGCAAACTCTACATGTTCTACAGAACTTGGCCACATCCTTTTTCAGGACTGGCCAAAAGAAATGCTGCAGAATATGGTCATGGGTTTTAGTAATTTCCAAATGACCTGACCATGAGTGATCATGTGCCCGCTGCAGTATTTGTTCACGATAACTTTGAGGAACAACAATTTGATGTACCACTCCCCAATCCTCCTCAATACCCGTCTGTTGTAGAGCAGGCCTTGAGATCCACTTTCTCATGAGCAATCCCTTCTCAATATAAAACTTATAAGTCTGGCCATTTATTGGATTACTCACACTTTCAAAACATTTAGCAAGTGTTCCATCACTCCTCTGAGCTTGGCTCAAACTCTCACGTGACAGTGATAAAGGGAGAAAAACCTCAGTCTTTGGTGTGACGTCCTCCTTGAGGGGTGCTGATTCTGAAAGGTCATCGGCTGACAACTTGTCATCCCTCAAGGCAGAGCCAAGAACTGAGTCATCCAGGTTCACTTCCTTCAGCTTAGATGCTTGGGACCTGGTTAGAGCACTGACAGCAAACACATCAGAATGGGATTCCAACATCTCATCTTCATACGTCATGCAACTAGGATTATCCACCACCTCAGGAATAGGAAGTACCTTGTCTCCTGCAAGATCATTCCCCATTATAAATTCAATCCCCTGCACAGGGAATGAGTTTCTCACTGCAACTTTGAAGAATCCAGAGGCCAACTTGGATTTTAGATATACATGATGTAAGGGTTCTGGTACATAGGCCATTCCAATTCCTTGTACTATAGTACTGGTATTACAGGAGGTATCAGCAGTAAATGGCAGACAACTTGACAGGATGAACGACTGGGAACCACCAGTGTCCCTCAGTATCCTCACTGGTTTCTCATCCTCAGAATGCCCTGTTAGGGAGACATGACCATCAAAAATGAAGGGTTTAAAACAGTTGTCAGGTTCACTCATATTTGAGAGTTGTGAGGATCTCAGAGTCTTGACCAGGCTAACCCCTTTAGCTGGTTTTGGTGGTTGGGGTGCCTGTTTACGTTTCAGAGCCAAACAATCAGAGACAATATGCCCCAACTTATGACAATAAAAACATTGTCTCTCTGATTTGGAAGTGAGAATGTTTGTAACCTAGGATTGTGGCTTATCTTTCCAGGTCTTCAATTCAATTCAATTAAATTTTATTTATATAGCGCCAAATCATGAAACATGTCATCTCAAGGCACTTTACAAAATCAAGTTCAATCATATTATACAGATTGGGTCAGATTATACAGATGGGTCAAAATGTCCTATATAAGGAAACCAGTTGATTGCATCAAAGTCCCGACAAGCAGCATTCACTCCTGGGGAACCGTAGAGCCACAGGGAGAGTCGTCTGCATTGTACATGGCTTTGCTGCAATCCCTCATACTGAGCAAGCATGAAGCGACAGTGGGAAGAAAAACCACCCATTAACGGGAAAAAAAAACCTCCGGCAGAACCGGGCTCAGTATGAACGGTCATCTGCCTCGACCGACTGGGGTTACAGAAGACAGAGCAGAGACACAACAAGAGAGACAAAAAGCACAGAAGCACACATTGATCTAGTAATCTGTTCTACATTAGATGGTAGTAACGGGTGAGCCGTCTTCTCTGGATGATGTCAAAGTTAACAGAACGCCAGACCAGGTGTACCTACTATGAAGAAAAAGAGAGAGAGCAAAAAGTTAAAAGCTGAAATGACGACAGTCATTTCAATGTAATACAATGCAAAACTGGAGAACTGTAGAATGAAGAACAGTAGAAATCAGTAGAGTGAGAAAATTAGACCCTGATGTCCTCCAGCAGCCTAGGCCTATCACAGCTATAGAGATAGCTCAGGGTAACATGAGCCACTCTAACTATAAGCTTTGTCAAAAAGGAAAGTTTTAAGATTAGTCTTAAAAATAGATAGGGTGTCTGCCTCACGGACCAAAACTGGGAGTTGGTTCCACAGGAGAGGAGCCTGATAGCTAAAGGATCTGCCTCCCATTCTACTTTTAGAGACTCTAGGAACCACCAGCAGACCTGCAGTCTGAGAGCGAAGTGCTCTGTTAGGAACATACGGGGTAATCAGAGCTCTGATATATGATGGAGCTTGGTTATTAAGGGCTTTATACGTTAGAAGAAGAATTTTAAATTCTATTCTTGATTTAACAGGAAGCCAATGAAGGGAAGCTAAAATTGGAGAAATATCATCCCTCTTGATGATTTTCATCAGAACTCTTGCTGGAGCATTTTGGATCAGCTAAAGACTTTGAACTGCATTTTGTGGACTTCCTGATAGTAAAGAATTACAATAATCCAGCCTTGAAGTAACAAATGCATGGACTAGTTTTTCAGCATCACCCCTGGACAGAATGTTTCTAATTTTGGCGATATTCCTGAGGTGAAAAAAGGAAACTCTGGAAACCTGTTTAATATGGGATTTAAATGACATGTCTTGGTCGAAAACAACACCAAGGTTTTTAACTTTATTACCAGAGGCCAAGTTAATGCCATCCAGATTAAGTGATTGTCACGAGAGGGTTGGTCAGATTTACACACAAAAACATTTTTGTGAGTAAGGGCAAATTCTTCAGCCAGGACAGCTGCCTCTTGTAAAGTGGAAGCTTTTTGCTCATTTAAGTACAAAACTGTGCGATCTGCAAGGCAGTTTTTGTACTCCAACAATATCAACTCACGTAGTGAAGCAAAATCAGCAACTTTAGTTGCCTGACACCATCTGTCAAATAGCATGCCTTTTTCTCTTGCAAATTCGACAAATGTTTGGGCAGTGGATTTTATTAAGGCCCTGAACCGCTGCCTGTATACCTCAGGCACCAGCTCATATGCCCCGAGTATGGCAGCTTTAACTTTGTCATATACAAGACTGTCTTCAATGGTGAGTGCTGCACATACTTCTTGTGCCTTACCAGTCAGTTTGCACTGCAACAAAAGGGACCAGACTTCTGTGGGCCAGTGAAGAGCAACAGCAATACGTTCAAATGCATTAAAATATGGCTCCACCTCCGTCTCTCGGAATGGTGGGACCAGGGCAATATTTTTGCTGATGTCAAACGTGGAAGATGCCGGAGAAAAAGAAGGTTTTTCTGGGGAAGTACTGATGTCTTCCTCTCTACCAGAATCTGTAGCGAGAACAGTGGTCAGTTTATGAGACTGTAGCTCCAGCTGACGGATTTTGATGGCAGTTTCAGCTTCAAGTCTTCAGCAGTTAAGCTGGAACTCATTCATCCTTCCGTTCCCGTTCTTTAGCTTCAAGTTCAAGACGAACTAGACGTACCTTTAAACGTGCCTCAGCACTAGGATTTGGGGACTCAATTGAGATGGGCTCAAACCGTGGGAGAGAGACTGGTGGTTTTCCCCCCTCTGGCTTGGCAGCAGCAGGTGGCGTCTTCACTCCCTCCTCAGACTGATCAGCAGTTTCAGGAAAAGTGGTCTCCTCTTTATCCATCTCCACTGAGAGTACTCCTTTTTCAACCAAGCTACTAAAGACAAGAGACTTCAGTTCACTTTTAAGCAAAGACTTAGATACATGAACACCAAAATATGAAGCAATTTCATATAAATCATCTTTTCTTCAGACATACAACTGTTGAATAGTAGGATTACCCAAAAACTCCTTCAAATCAAACTGTGCCATGTAAAAAACAACTCCCGGACGAGCCCCCACTTATGTTACGACCCCTCCCCAAGACAACAAAAGGGAAATTCTGGCACTGGGTGTAACACAAAACAATCAGTAATCCTAGTCAGTAAGAAGATAGTTTATTTATAATGTAGGTAGAACTTTAATTACAGAAGTGCAACACAGGGAAGCTTTAAGCTTCAGGGTCTCCAAAGCCAAAACAACAAACAACCCCCCCTTTAATTATAAAATAAAAAGAAAACACTTGTTAGGGGAGAACAGAAAAGTACAAAACCTAAACTCCCTGGCTATCCACAAAACAGGAGAAAACAGTTAAACAAAAAAGGCAGAGAACCCCTACCAGCTTCCACTGTGAAAAGAAAAAATAAACCTTAGACATATGGTTGCTCACAGAATGCTCACAAAATGCTCCCAGCCAAAACCATTTAAGATTCCTTACAAACAGTTGGTTCACAAACAAGATCACTTCAGATCAAGGCCCAAGGAAAGAATCGAGGGGCCTGGCATCTCTGGTGTGAAACTCTTTATGGAGTGGCTGACAAGCTCCAACACATTGCACCTGTGGCAGCCAGTTAGAACTGAAACACAAAGAGAGCTCTCTCATGAAGAGAGCCCCTAGAGGTCAGTGACCGTAACAGAGATCAATAAAGTTTGATTATTATTATAAGTTGAACAAACTCCACATTTACATTTGGTGGAAAAGGACCGGAAAGCTTTTTTGTGGCATGCCTCCTAAATAATCAGTTGACATGTACATAATAGTTGTAGTGACTTGTTGACCTCAAAATACCACTGTAGTACAGTAGTTCTTTAACACTGAGCTTTGGAAATTTTTACCTCCCATAAATCTTGCTCACTGGCAAGTTATACTTTGGTGTAGAGCTGGATGATAATTCAATAACTAGAATTGTTCAACTTCTGAAGAAGTTGAAGAAGGCGCCCGCTTGGTGGTGCGCATGACCGTCAAAGGCAAAGCTTACGAGTTCCTTGGTCGTAGGCTCTCATCGCTTGGGGATTTTAAATCAAACCTTCTGAGTGAAAACCAGCCGACAGGAGAAGGTCCGCATCGAAGCAGCATGGAAAATTGGTGATATTAATATTTTAATGTAGGCACAAAAAAATCATGAAAAAGGTAATTTTGAGGAAAACTGAAAAATCTCAGAAATATTGTCCCGAACAAATGGCTGTACCTGAAAAAGTGTAAGAGATAACAAAACAATTCTTTCACCGTGAGTATCAGCAGGCTTTTGAGGACTATGGTGCCTATTTTTATGTTTGTACAAAAATCGGTGTAGGCACAGCGAAGATGTAAAAAAGTTCTGATCCTGTTTGAGCTGCGATTTACTCCGCGAGCAGCACTTTGTTTCTCCCGAACGATAAAGGTTAGAGACGTAATTTTTTCAGCGTTTATTTCATAACGGATAGGGGAACCGGACAAGCTATGGGTTTTTGCTGGAAATATTTTAATTTAGGCACAAAAAATCATGCAAAAAAGGTAATTTTGAGGAAAATTGAAAAATCTCAGAAACATTGTCCCGAAAAATGGCTGTAGCTGAAAAAGTATAAGAGATATCAAAATAATTCTTTCACTGTGAATATCAGCACGCTTTTGAGGACTATGGTGCTCATTTTTATGTTTGTACCAAAATCGGTGTAGGCACAGCGACGATGTAAAAAAGTGCATCATTTGGGGGGAAGCAAGTCTGATGCTCTTTGAGGATTTGACACATTTGCTACTCCCGAACAAATTGTTCCTGCGGCAAAACCGTAATTACTGATGGCCACAAGCTGTGAAAGAAGCCGAAACAGCTCAGAAGAAGGCGGAGTTTTGTCGTCCGCAGCCCAGAGGGGCGTGAGAAATACCATGTTTGCGTGTGAGCGTGTGAAGTTAGTGAAATGCGTCTGTCACACGGTCAATGCGTGAGAGTTGAGAGCCCTGACGATACAGTACAGCATTGAAAATGGTCATTTGGAGATTTTTTGAGGCTTTCTTTCTATCCGACTCCATTCATTCCTATGGGTTTTTTTTGGGGTGGGTTTTCGCTAATTTCGTTGCCATGGTAACTGGAAATGGCGTGAAGTACAAATAGCACACTTCACGGCATCGAGACGCACGTTTTGATATATAGTTTGTGGGGGTAGACCCTACGGTTCGGGCTCTGTTTGGTTTTATGTGTCTTTCCTTGTAAGTTAGAAATGTCCCATGCTCCTGAATGCACCATAGCTTTCTGACGCTCGCGAACGCATCACACTGGTCTGAGAACGCAGCGCTGAGTAGAGGCACATTTCTGCTTAAGACAAAGCTTTGCCGTTTTTAAAACTCATGTCGGCTGGCACGGTTTATTGTTCTGGGTGAATGACAGGAGACCACAACAAATGCGCCTGCTAATGAGCCAACAGCCGACAGGAGAAGGTCTGCATCGAAGCAGCATGGAAAATTGGTGTTATTAAAACATGATTAAATACTTCAATGTAGCATGAAAAAATAAAATATGTGAATAAAAAGTTAAAGGCATGAGGTGAACTGTATTGATTTAAATTGAAAAATCGTTTTTTAAAGCCAAAGGGAAATGAAATATTGGGTGAAAATGTAATTCTCTGAAATTGGCACAGCTTGGATTCGAACCTGGGATCTTCTGCTTGGCAGCCCGAGACCTAACCCACTCGACCAAAACACCAGTGCCGTGCTCAGCCGTGCATTTTTGAGAGGTCAGCTGTGTTGAAGAAGTGGTTTTTGGTGAATTTTGTCACCACGGTAACTTTAAATGGCGTCAAGTACAAATAGCACACTTCGCGGCGTCGAGACACACGTTTTGATATATAGTTTGTGGGGGTACAGCCTACGGTTCGGGCTGTATTAACGGTGACGGAAGATTAAAAAGGAATAATAAAGAAACTCTTATTAGGTGCATAGTATAAGGCCTCCGCCATGCATTTTCAATGCATAGGCGGGCGCCTAATGATATTTATATATATCGATCAATACATGTGAGGTTCAATAGAAACGAAGGGGGTCAATAAAAAGTTCAAAAGAACAGTTTTCCTTCCTTTTGCATTCCAGCCTATCATGTAGGTTAATACTACAGTCAATTCAGTTCAATTAAATTTTATTTATAAAACGCCAATTCATGGTACATGTCATCTCAAGGCACTTTCCAAAATCAAATTCAATCAAATTATACAGACTGGATCAGATTATACAGATTGGTCAAAAATGTCCTATCTAAGGAAACCCAGTAGATTGCATCAAGTCTTGACAAGCAGCATTCACTCCTCCTGAAAGAGCGTAGAGCCACAGGGACAGTTGTCTGCATTGTTCATGGCTTTACAGCAATCCCTCATACTGAGCAAGCATGAAGCGACAGTGGAGAGGAAAACTCCCCTTTAATGAGAAGGAAAAACCTCCAGTAGAACCACGCTCAGTGTGAACGGTCATCTGCCTTGAACGACTGGGGGTTAGAGAAGACAGAGCAGAGACACAAAAAGCATAGAAGCACACATTGATCTAGGAATCTTTGCTACGTTATATGGTAATAGCGGGTGATCTGTCTTCCCTGGATGATGTCACAGCTAACAGAATGCCAGACCAGGTGTACCTACGCACAGGGTAATCAGAGCTCTGATATATGATGGAGCTCTATTATTAAGGGCTTTATAGGTGAGAAGGAGAATTTTAAATTCTATTCGTGTTTTAACAGGAAGCAAATGAAGGGAAGCTGAAATTGAAGAAATATGATCCCTCTTGTTGATTTTCATCAGAACTCTTGCAGCAGCATTTTGGATCAGCTGAAGCCTTCGCACTGCATTTTGTTGACTTTCTGATAGTAAAGATTTACAATAGTCCAGCATTGATGTAACAAATGTCAGGATCTGGGTTTTTGTTTTGACTGTTTGTTTATTTTGATCTATTAGTTAAACTCTCCAGCTTTAAAGCTCAGTTTTGGTTTTGGGTTCTTTCTTGTTTGGTTTCTGTTAGCTTGCGTTCTGTTTAGTGTTAGGTTTAGGTTCTGTTTTGGGGTATGGACTAGTTTGGATTTTATTGTGGTTTGATTTTGTTTATTATCACTTCACTTGGCCTGCTCTGTTTACTTCTCTGTATCCAGCCTTTAATCAGTCACTCAGTTCACCTGCCAGCTATCTGCCAGCTCACCTCGTAGTCAACACCCTGTCACTCCTCTTCTCCAGTCACCATCCAATCAGTGTCAGTTTTCTTCCAGTCACTTCCCTGTTCCTGATAAGCTCCACCCATGTCAGTAATTAGTCTTCACTCCTGTTCACCTGCTCACTCCCCTATATAGTCCTGTCACAAACCTCTGCAATCTGCCAGATCAATTCGAGCCACTTGGTGAGTCTTATCCAGCGTTGTATTTCTGATAGCCCTGTTGATACCGACCCGATTGCCTTTTTGATTGAGCCAGCCTTATCTCTGAACCTGATTTTCTTGCCTTAGACGATTGCTTACCTGTTTCTCTGACCTGGACCTGCCTTGGGATATTTTGAGTTTTGCCTTAGCCTTGTCTGTACTTCTGCCTTTTTGGATTGCCATTTTGTGTACCAGATTTTGGACTGCCTTTTTGACCACTGTGCATTGCCTGTCCCAGTTTATTATTAAATCCTGTTTTTGCTTAAAACCTATCTTGTCTGGTTGAATACTGGGTCCATCTGTCTCTGGTTCATGACAACAAATGCATGGTCTAGTTTTTCAGCATCACCCCTGGACCAGAATATTTCTAATTTTGGCAGTATTCTGCAGGTGAAGAAAGGAAACTCTGGAAACCTGTTTAGATTACATGTCAAAAATAGCACATACATGTTTTACTTTATCACCAGAGGCCAATTTAATGCCATCCAGATTAAGTGATTGATTAAGAAGTTTATTTTTGAGGACTCTGGTCCAAAGATTACAACTTCTGTCTTGTCAGAATTTAAAAGCAGGAAATTTAAAATCATCCAAGTTTTGACGTCATCAAGACATGCCTGTAGTCAAAGTAATTGATTGGATTGATCAGGATTTATGGATAAATATAGCTGAGTGTCATCAGCATAACAGTGAAAATTAATCCCATGCTGTCTGATAATTTTGCTAATCGGAAGCATATATATATAGTAAAGAGAACTGGCACAAGGACTGAACGCTGTGGTACTCCACAAGTTCATTAGTGACCTTCACCAGAGCTGTTTGAGTGCAATGATGAGCTCTGAAGCCTGACTGAAACTCTTCAAATACGTTATTACTTTGTAAGGGTTCACATAGTTGATTAGCAACTACTTTCTCAAGAATTTTAGATACGTAGGAAAAGAAGATTAGATATAGGTCTGTCATTTATTAAGTCATCTTGATCAAGAGATGGTTTCTTAAGTAAAGGTTTAATAACAGCTACTTTAAAAGCCTGTGGTACATATCCATTTACTAAGGATAGATTAATCATGTCTAAAATAGGGGCATTAATCAAAGGGAATAGCTCCTTAAATAACTTGGTTCAGATTGGGTCTAACAAACAAGTAGAAGATTTAGATGAAGCTAAAATTTTTAGATAGCTCAGAAAGCTCTACTGCTTCTAAACAGTTCAAACACCGATTGGTTTCTAAAGATTCCTCCACACTGCCTCACTTACTGAGGGCGAGGTAATCATGTTTGGGAGGCTGCCAATTATTTTATTTTTAATGGAATCAATATTATTTATGAAGAATCCCATAAAGTCATTACTGCTGAGAGCTATGGGAATGGATGGATCAATGGAGCTATGACTCTGGGTAAGTTTGGCAGCTGTACTAAAGAGAACCCCTAGGATTATTTTTATTCTCCTCTATTAATGATGAAAAATGTGCTGCTCTAAATTTGCGAATCTTTTTATACAACAGTAGACTGTTTTTCCAGATTAGGTAGGATTCCTCATGGTGTGTAGAGTGCCATTTTCTCTCCAATTTCCTAACATTGTGCTTCAAAGAATGCAGCTCTAAATTAAACCAGGGAGCCAGCTTCCTGTGAATAATCACCTTCTTTTTCAAGGGAGCTACATTGTCTAATGCAAAACGCAACGAGGAAGTGACAGACAATAAAGGCATCAATTTGTGAATTGGAAGAAACAACATTGCTGCCATTTGCAGGGCATATCTGTGATACTGCGGATATTAAAAAGGGGACAGACTCTTTAAAGTTTGATACAGCATTTTCTGATAAAGATCTACTATAATGAAACCTTCTTTTGGGGGTGAAGAACTCAGTTAAATTGAACTCAAAGGTTATTAAAAAATTGTCAGATAGGACAGGGTTGTGAGGAAATACTGTTAATTCTTCACACTCAATGCCATATGCCAGCACAAGGTCCAAAGTATGGAGGCAAGTGTGTGTGGGTTTATACACATTTTGAGCAAAACAAATTGAATCTAAGATAGTTTTAAAGGCAACATTAAGGTTATCACATTCAGTGTCAACATGAATGTTAGAATCCGACACTATAATACCCTTGTCCGTGTTTAACACCAAATCAGATAAGAAGTCTGTGAACTGATCCAAAAACTGAGACTAAGGGCCTGGTGGACGATACAAAACAACAAAGAGAAGAGGTTTTACTGCTTTGCAGTTTGGATGAGGGCAACTGAGGGTTAAATGTTCAAAAGAATTGTAGTTATTAATTGGCCTGGGACTAATTAATAAATCAGAATGAAAGATGGTTGCTACTCCTCCTCCTCTTCCCGTAGTTCTGGGAATGTGGAAATTTAAATAATTGGAGGGAGTTGACTCATTTACACTAACGTAGTCCTCTTGTAGCCAGGTTTCCAAGACAAAATAAATCAATCTGATTTTCAGAAATCAATTCATTAACTAACCGTCTTTGGAGGATATGTAAATATGGGTCCAACTTCCGTTTTCTTGTGTGGCACTTCTGTTTCTGCACTTCCCTAGGCCAACTAATGTTAGCTTGACTGAATTGGTAAACTTTCGCAGCAACAATTCCAAAAATTGCAGAGCAATCGAAGTGGCAGGTCAGTGCCACAGCCTCAAACTATTCATGACTGAGAGGATGATATGAAGAAGTGGCCTCATATAACGTACAAGGACATTTTTAACCATTTTGTGTTATCACTTGGTTCGCATGTCTCTGCAATGCAAATGTACCAAGGCGTACCTCCACAGTGGAAAAGTTGGCACGGTGTTAATAAATAGCAATATTGATGACCTGGTATTCATGAAGGCTGATGTCCATTCAAGCCAAAGCAAGTCCGACGTTCACTCTGCATGGATCCTGACTAAATCAACCGGCACTACCGAGACGGCCGGAGTGCTCTTGTGTTGCAAGTCCAGGGGAAGTCCTTAAGTCATGCAGCGGTGATCTTATGGAAGGTAGGCTAATGAATCATCTGAGTCAAAAACATACTAGCTGTTGCCTCGTTTATTTTCAAAGATAGCAGTGGTAAATGTTTGGGATTGAACTAATGTTATAATTGGATATCAAAACGTTCAAGCGACTGCCTACTTCATAATGTTTAGGCTTGAAGTTTGAAATTGTACCAATCTGATTTGTAGTCTCAAAGCTCTTGCTGCAAGCTTGTCACATTAAAATGTAAGTTAGCTTTAGAATGAAGCTGTAACTTTATTTCTATTTTATTTGTTAGGGTATCAGTGTTAAAGAGCTGATGAAAACATTGGCTTTAAAGCATTTGTGAAATAAAATTTAGTATATCAATAACATTTTTATTTTCTAATCAACAGATTGTCCACCGAGTTGTCCAACAACATCAATTTTACCAGAGAGGATGCCAACGACAACAGGCTATCTTTTCTCGACTGTTTGGTGAACGTGGAAGGAGATGGAAACCTCAACATTGAAGTATATAGGAAACCCACACACACAGACCAATATCTTCTTTTTGACTCACACCACCCACTGGAGCACAAACTTTCGGTCATTAGAACCTTACAACACCGGGCCGAGCATGTCCCAACTAAAACAGAAGGGAAGCACAAGGAACAGAAACACATCAGAGATGCTCTCCAAACATGTGGGTACCCTAACTGGGCTTTTGTCAAATCAGCAAGAAAATCCAAAAGACCCGCTGCAGAACATAATGGTGAGAAGAATAAACGCAAAAACATCGTCATCCCATATGTTGCAGGAGTCTCTGAAAAACTCAAGAGGATTTTCTCCAAACATAAAATCCCAGTACATTTCAAACCAAACAGGACCCTCAGACAGAGGCCGGTGCATCCCAAGGACAAAACCCCCAAACCTAAGATGAGCAGAGTGGTGTATGCAGTTCAGTGCAGTGAGGAATGTTCTGATCTTTATATTGGAGAAACCAAACAACCTCTCCACAGACGCATGGCTCAACACAGGAGAGCTATCTCCTCCGGACAAGATTCTGCTGTCCACTTACACCTCAAGGACAGAAGACACTCCTTTGAGGACCAACATGTTCACATTTTGGACAAAGAAGACAGATGGTTTGAAAGGGGCGTGAAGGAAGCCATCTACGTTAAGAGAGAAAAACCAACCTTAAACAGAGGAGGAGGCCTTAGGTTCCAACTCTCAAAAATTTACAATCCAGCTATAGGATTAATTCCGGCCAATCATCACCTCAACTCTCACCCTCATTCGGGTGATCAAAACATCGCTCCCTTAAGTCAGGCCAATAACAACCCTAATGACTCCTCGTTACAGAGGAGTGGACCAGTTTCGGTTCAATCTGCTGTCTTAATGACTTTAACGACCGCCCATTACTAAGGGGTGGACCTGTTTCTGTTGAATTTGCATGTTATCTAAGCCATTACAAGGCCTTTGTTTGGCAGGAGTATAAAGCTTGGCACTCCACATTACTCCAGACTTTTTGAATTGAGAAAGCTTCCTGGAGAGGAAGCGAAACGTCTTCAACTACGGAAAATAAGTCCAGTTGCTTTGTTTTTTTTGGATTGACCATGACCTGGATGACTGAGAATCTTCACCAGCATATGGACTACAACTATGCCATAAGTGAAATATTTACACTTAGCAATGTTTTACCATTTTAAAAGTGAAATGTAATTACATTCAATGTAAACAAATTGCATAAGTTAATAAATTGAATTAATGAAATAATGTATCTTCTTGCCAGTTTATGTACATAACATACACTTTAGTTCTTTACATGTGCTTAGGACAACATCCACTTGATCAAAACATTAATAAATGCAAATTACATTAGCAAGTGAAATAGATTGCAATATTTAATAATACACATTTTAGTTTGACACAATTGTTGTATATGTAAACATTTAAATAGTCTGAAAATAAGTATATTCAAAACTTGAAAAGTTATTAAAAATGATAAGTCATTCCAAAATGTAAAACCTCAAGGTGCTAAATAAAGAAATATTTAAAAGCAGAAATCCAAAACACATTGTTGTGTATTATAATTCCACTGGTTTACAGTCAAATATAACTAATCAGGATCTTTTTGACGTGTAAAGTTCCCTGCTCAATGAGCATCATCGTGGATGATTTCCCCCTGCATGTTCACAAGGGCTGCACAGATTCTTAAGATTTTGTCCATTTTATATACCAAGTTGATGGTTACAGTCTAGGAGATTATTTTGAAAACTTTGAGCCTCCTGATAACAATTTCCAAAGGACACTTGCAATCCTCTTTGTGGAAGTTACATCCTCATCAGACAACTGCCCTCCTTTTATGAGTGAATGTTGGTAGAACAAGGTTAAACTCTACTCAAACAACAGATCTCCGATGGTAAAGCCTGTCTCCCATCACTTCATCACCAGGACAAAGATACTCCAGGAAGCCAGTGTTTTCCCTGTCACATACATTCTCCTAATATGTAGGTGTGATCCATCAGTGCCTGTAATGTCAGCATCTTTTTTATAGGTGACTCTGACTATGGAGCGGTCCGGTCAAGCCTCTGCATCACAGTGGCTGTCATCTGTCAAACAGAAGACCACATAAGGCCAGAAGGAGTCTAGCAAACTGCATAAAACATATCGACTACTTAAAACTACGTTAACACCAAGCTAATAGAGCAACACCTGTATCACTACTCATACTCATATTACACACATTCCTCCAAATTTTTACAAACACCCTGTGCTAGTATCTAGGTTGTCATTTGTAAGGTTACACAGTTAAAATCTAACCACAATATTATTATTTTTTTTGCCTGTCATTAGAGAATAAATGGGTTTTCATTTTTAAAGTCAGATTTTCTCCATGTTATACATTTGTACATGTCACTGTTCCAAACTAAATATTTAATTACAAAGCTAAAAGTTTAGTTTGTAAACTATGTATTACATTTCAAACCAAGCATTTAGTTTTTAAACTAAATATTTGGCTCCAAATTAAATGTTAGTTGTTTAGTTTACAAACAAAACGTTTACTTTGGAAATTTGGTTGTGTAAAGGGTTGTGTTTGAAGTCAGCCTTCTGTTTCTAAAAATAGGTCATTAAGTAACAGCATTAAATGACCAGGACTGCACCTAAAATAAATGCTTAGAATATTTTGATAATTATCTATATTGATAAATCTGATTTCTATTTTATTGATATGTTTTTTTTTCTATATCGTCCAGTCCTACTTTGGTCATCATCCCGTCTTATTTATTAAAGTTCTGGTTTTGTTAAGCATTGTAGATATTGCTCTGACTTTAGATAAGCACAAACTTTGACCAGTAACTATGTTTTTCCATTTGCAGACTTATGGAAACTAGCACAGTGCTCCCTGATCTAAAGGACACGTTATTTAGTTTTTCTGCCTTTGAAGAATGGCAGAAATCGGTCCCTGTATATGTTGTAAATGTATGCCAGGATATCATGAAGAGGAAGGTTGTTGATCAAAAGTTCTTAGTTATTCTGTTCAGCATGTGAAGTAGAAATATACAAAAGGCTCCATTCTTTATTTTATATAAAACAACAATATATGTTACCCATTTGATTTTTCCTGCTCACACTAGAGTTTTTTTCAAAAATGTCCAGTAAAATATTCACACACACACACACACACACACACACACACACACACACACACACACACACACACACACACACACACACACACACACACACACACAGAGTATATTTACTAAACAGTCGTGGTGTAAATAAATGTTTCAACGTATGTATAATTTTGTCCATGTGTGAATACACAATACATTCAAATGAGTACATTCATATCTAATAAAAAACAGAAGAATATTCTAAATGATATGTTGTATACTTATTCCATAAGGTTGTAATTAATCCTAAAAAGTATTACGTTTGACATTTATGCCCATGATGGGGGTATGTAAACTAGTTTAAACTGTACATGTCTTTTGTGAAATTCATAAACAGATAAAAAGTCAAACTTCAGTGATCATGAATAATTTGAAATCTTATTCTCATATTTATTCTAAACATATACAGTTAATTTTAACCAGGAAATGGTTTTGCTACTGTGTTAAGAAACAACCTCTCGATTAAACCGTGTGCATGCCTAGAACTCAGCCAGTGCTGAAGTGTTATTGCATGAAATATTAGCATTTTTCTTGTTTTCTTTCTACTTGTTATTTTTCCTTTGTTGTGTTGTGTTGTGTTTAGATACCAGTAATGGGTTTTTGCATAACACAATGTGTTTGTCAAAATCCTACAGCAGTATGCCTCTGTATGTGCTTGGGTCTTGTTTTTGAATGTGGATTTAAACGGTGGTAGAGGGTAAATTTAGTCTGGTGAAGGGAACTGCTTTATTTCTTCACTTTTTGTCCTCTCTGTCCAATATGTATCTTCTACACTTTGGTCTACCATTTCCTACGCCTCCACCCTCTTCGTCCTCCTCCTGTACTCATCTTCAGCCAACACACCTGCCATCCAGGAAGAAAAGGGTGCTTGCTTCAGATTGGTCAGCTCAGCAAAGCAGTGTTTACACCCTGTGTCTGCCCAGCTGAGCAAACAGCTTTGCTGCTGCAGTGTTGGCAAAGCGTGGGGCCCTCGTTGCGACAAATGCCCCCCTCCAGGAACAGGTAAGACTCCCAAACCTCACAGAGTATTTATCCTTTCTCCCATGAGCCCCAAACTTTCCTGATGGACAGTTCGGCCATATTTGGGGGATTTATGGCTCTGCTAGAAGTCGACTAGTGTTACGAAAAACTAAGATACTTCATTTCTACTGCCAAAGTCATTGCAAATCCTGCTAAAAA
Source organism: Fundulus diaphanus (assembly GCA_037039145.1). NCBI lineage: Eukaryota > Metazoa > Chordata > Actinopteri > Cyprinodontiformes > Fundulidae > Fundulus > Fundulus diaphanus. The sequence continues at coordinate 195,772 of CM073121.1, read as the reverse complement.
GGTTAGCCAGTAGAGACCGAGGACATAGTAAGTGCTGCCTTTTCAAAAGATATCTACTAATAAATGCAAAGAAAGATATAGTTTTATTAGCAATAAGGAATACAACGTTACTCCCTTAATAAACATGTCCTTCATCCTCAATGGAAAAAAATGAAACAAATTTTATTTTTGGAGTAAACAAAGGGGAATAATAATAAAACTTTCATTAATGCTTCATTAATCTTTAATAAAGGTTTAATAATTCCTTTAAAAAAAGTTTAAATTAGTGACTTGAATTTTTATGTCTCCTTGAGATGTCATCCACCTCCCTACTCTACAGAATATAATTCACCAATGCTGGTAGTTGAAGTGGAAAATGGCTGCAAACTGTGTTTAGAATTTACAGTTAATGCATGACGTATTCATCTTCATTAAAATAAAAATAATAAATGGAGATGGTTCATAAAACAGTAACTTTATGAGTACATTGTAAAAGTGTAATCACTAAATAAATATTTAATAATATTTTTGGTAGTTATTACAGTTTTACTCGATAATTATTACAAGCACATTACTACATCTTTAAATATTTTATATAAATTTACCTCTCCTATGATGTAGTAATACATTAATTAATCTTTTCATCTTCCTAACCAGCCAGCCAATGTTAGCTTTGTTAGGGTTTACATTTTTTTACTAATGAAAGAAACTGCGAGCCAACACACCTTGCTCTTACCCTAAATGCCTTACATGTTGTTCCTTGCATCATTATGAGTTTGACCTTATTTCCTGCTCTTTTATCCTGATGCGTTGTGTTTTGCATGGGGTTCACAGCTTGGATAAAAGGTTGCTTTAAAAATCCATTTGCCAACACTGTCCAAGTTGCTATTGTCTGTCTTACCACTTCACTTTTTGTCGTTCTTTATTGCAATGCATAGCTTTTGTTTTTACCCGGTGAGCTCTACTAATGGGTGGAAACAGCTCCAGTTGTAGTCAGAAACACATTATCTCTGAATTAGGAGAAAATACACTTTTAATGAAAATTAACAAAAACAGAGTAAGACCGCATCATGGGACAAAAGAGAAACCATTCTAAACTACATAAACCAAAGCTATAGAGGTTAAAAATAAACTAAATACTGAATGTATGACAAAATGAAATCTATCTGGGGTTGTCATCGTGTTTATGCTTTTTTGGATCATCATGTATTATCAAGGCTTTTGTGACTGACAGCAATTTATGGATAATATGGATAGTGTGACGATATTTAAAGTAAGGATTTTAACTGAAATAGAACTATTCTTGATGTTCATAAATCAATCAAAGAGCTATTTTAGTGAAGTCAGGTAGATGAAGATGGTTAATTATCTAAACTTTCACAAAGAGTACAAACTTTGATTGTAGGTGATAGCAGTGGTCAGGAATGCTTCTGGAATACTTATGTTCACTAAAGCTTTTATTCCTAAAACAAGCATCCGAGTTCTCTTCTTTTATTTTTCTTTCCAGTTTCCCGTTTCACAGTTCACTGAAGAGTTTCTCTGGTTTCAGGTGATGTGCCAACATGTAGCATTAAAGTGTTTTTTGTCAAGCAGATTTTAGCACTTCATTTATACTTCTACAGTATTAAAGAATGTCCTTCCAACTGTAACAACACTGCTACATTCAGTCCAAATAATTATATCATGAACTGCTTTAGAGCAAACTGGAATACTAAAGGTCATTTGTAAACAGGTTAGATTATTAGTTTGGGGACCTTAAATCATCATCACCTTATTGTAAATTCTAGACCGAATAAAAAGGTGGCAGGTCCTATGATAGAGTCATAAGCTGTGATCAGCATGTAAAATCTTAAAGTAGAAGGAGTTTACTTTTATGACGTTGACATTAAAATACCCTCTGTACACTCAGTTCAAAGAAAACTAAATAAAACTAACCTAACCTAAACTTACACCTCCTTTCAGATTAGTCAATTCCTGTTTTTATGTTAATTTTCCAAATTGAAAGTGACGATCTAGTCTAATGAATCATACCTAAGTGGAAATATATGGGGACTTCACATGTTGGTTTTATAAGAGTGGTGTATTAAAACGGTTTCTTCACAGTCTAAAAAAAGAGGAGCAGGTGTGTTAAAATTGATGAACAGGCTCCTGGCGCTACCCTTCATCTTTGTCTTTATGGTTCTTCTAATGTGATAACAGCAGTGAAACTCTGCAAACATTGAGTTCATAGTTTTAATTCTTTGAATAAATTCACTTTTATATGTTTGCATTGTTCTTACGCTGAGTCCCAACATCACACATAAGTGTTAACACTGCATCTAGGGACTTTTTTCACAAAGGTCTTTACATTTATTAGAAAACATGCTGCTTTTACTTAAATAATGAGTAGACTGATTTGTTTCCTGTGTTTGTGTCATTTTATAGCTAAGTTCAAAGAAATCTGTCCTGGTGGAATGGGCTACACTGTTTTACCAAACCCCCCTGTAAACAAGCCAGTGACCGTGTTCCAGGAACCGGTCGACATATTACCCCTACAACCCCTGCCAACTCCAGAGAAACCAGTGGAGGCTTTTGGGACACAAGAAGAGATTATACCAGGTCAGTTTTTGTTTCAGTGCATGTTCATTTAGGTTTATATGGTTTTGAATCTGCCACAGGAGTATCAATTCAATAGCTTAATATATACTGCTCAAAAAAATTAAGGGGAACACTAAAATAACACATCCTAGATCTGAATGAATGAAATATTCTTATTAAATACTTTGTTTTTTAGATAGTTGAATGTGCTGACAACAAAATCACACAAAAATTATCAATGGAAATCAAATGTATTAACCCATGGAGGTCTGGCTTTGGAGCCACACTCAAAATTAAAGTGGAAAAACACACTACAGGCAGATCCAACTTTGATGTAATGTCCTTAAAACAAGTGAAAATGAGGCTCAGTAGCGAGTGTGGCCTCCGCGTGCCTGTATGACCTCCATACAACGCCTGGGTATGCTCCTGATGAGGTGGCTAATGGTCTCCTAAAGAATCTCTTCCCAGACCTGGACTAACACATCCTCCAACTCCTGTTGACAGTCTGTCGTGCAACGTGGTGTTGGTGGATGGAGCGAGACATGATGTCCCAGATGTGGTCAATAGGATTCAGGTCCGGGAGAACGGGTGGGTCAGTCCATAGCATAAATGCCTTCATCTTGCAGGAACTGTTGACACATTCCAGCCACATGAGGTCTAGCATTGTCTTGCATTAGGAGGAACCCAGGGCGAACCACACCAGCATATGGTCTCACAATGGGTCTGAGGATCTCATCTCTGTACCTAATGGCAGTCAGACTACCTCTGGCAAGCACATTGAGGGCTGTGTGGCCCCCCAAAGAAATGCCACCCCACACCATTACTGACCCACTGCCAAATCAGTCATGCTGGAGGATGTTGCAGGCAGTAGAACGTTCTCCACACATCTCCAGACTCTGTCACGTCTGTCACATGTGCTCAGTGTGAACCTGCTTTCATCTGTGAAGAGTACAGGGCACCAGTGGTGAATTTGACAATCTTGGTGTACTCTGGCAAATGCCAACGTCCTGCATGGTGTTGGGCTGTAAGCATAACCCCCACCTGTGGACTTTGGGCCACAGGTGGAAGGTTACCACCTTCATGGAGTCTGTTGCTGATTGTTTGAGCAGACACATGCACATTTGTGGCCTGCTGGAGGTAATTTTGCAGAGCTATGGCAGTGCTCCTCCTGTTCCTCCTTGCACAAAGGAAAAAAAGTCAAGTGGGTTATGGTCTGTAAAGACCTTTATGGGTTTCACACACAAGCCAGGACAAACCTCAAAATGCTGCAAGGCCAACAGTAATGAGTATTGAATATCTAATATGATGGTGATTGAAATTCTTTGAGCAGTTGCTTATTCAATTCAATTCAATTTTATTTATATAGCGCCAATTCATGAAACATGTCATCTCGAGGCACTTTACAAAGTCAAATCAATCATATTATACAGATTGGTCAAAATTTCCTATATAAGGGAACCAGTTGATTGCTTCAAAGTCCCGACAAGCAGCATTCACTCCTGGAGAAGCGTAGAGCTACAGGGAGAGTCGTCTGCATTGTCCATGGCTTTGCAGCAATCCCTCATACTGAGCAAGCATGAAGCGACAGTGGAAAGAAAAAACACTCATTAGCAGGAAGGAAAAACCTCCAGCAGAACCGGTCTCAGTATGAACGGCCATCTGCCTCGACCGACTGGGGTTACAGAAGACAGAGCAGAGACACAACAAGACAGACAAAAAAGCACAGAAGCACACATTGATCCAGTAATCTGTTCTACATTAGATGGTAATAGCGGGTGATCTGTCTTCCCTGGATGATGTCACAGTTAACAGAACGTCAGACCAGGTGTACCTACTGTGAAGAAAAAAGAGAGAGAACAAAAAGTTAAAAGCTGAAATGACAACAGTCATTTCAATGTAATGCAATGCAAAACTGGAGAACAGTAGAAATCAGTAGAGTGAGAAAAATAGGCCCTGATGTCCTCCAGTAGCCTAAGCCTATAGCAGCATAACTATAGAGGTAGCTCAGAGTAACATGAGCCACTCTAACTATAAGCTTTGTCAAAAAGGAAAGTTTTAAGATTAGTCTTAAAAGTAGACAGGGTGTCTGCCTCACGGACCTCACGGACCAACTGGGAGTTGGAGCCTGATAGCTAAAGGACCTGCCTCCCATTCTACTTTTAGAGACTCTAGGAACCACCAGTAGACCTGCAGTCTGAGAGCGAAGTGCTCTGTTAGGAACATACGGGGTAATCAGAGCTCTGATATATGATGGAGCTTGATTATTAAGGGCTTTATACGTTAGAAGAAGAATTTTAAATTCTATTCTTGATTTAACAGGAAGCCAATGAAGGGAAGCTAAAATTGGAGAAATATCATCCCTCTTGATGATTTTCATCAGAACTCTTGCTGGAGCATTTTGGATCAGCTAAAGACTTTGAACTGCATTTTGTGGACTTCCTGATAGTAAAGAATTACAATAATCCAGCCTTGAAGTAACAAATGCATGGACTAGTTTTTCAGCATCACCCCTGGACAGAATGTTTCTAATTTTGGCGATATTCCTGAGGTGAAAAAAGGAAACTCTGGAAACCTGTTTAATATGGGATTTAAATGACATGTCTTGCTCGAAAATAACACCAAGATTTTTTACTTTATTACCAGAGGCCAAGTTAATGTCATCCAGATTAAGTGATTGATTAAGAAGTTTATTTTTTGAGGACTCTGGTCCAAAGATTACAACTTCTGTCTTGTCAGAATTTAAGTGCAGGAAATTTAAAGTCATCCAGCTTTTGATGTCATCAAGACATGACTGCAGTCGAAATAATTGATTGGATTCATCAGGATTTATGGATAAATATAGCTGAGTGTCATCAGCATAACAGTGGAAATTAATCCCATGCTGTCTGATAATTTTGCCAATCGGAAGCATATATATAGTAAAGAGAATTGGTCCAAGGACTGAACCCTGTGGTACTCCACAGGTGACCCTAGAGTTTGAGGAAGATTTATTATTAACATGAACAAACTGGAATCTGTCCGACAGATAAGATTTAAACCAGCCTAATGCTTTCCCCTTAATCCCTACAGTATGTTCAAGTCTTTGTAGGAGAATATTGTGATCAACTGTATCAAATGCAGCACTGAGATCTAACAAGACAAGTACAGACACAAGTCCATTATCTGAGGCCATGAGAATGTCATTAGTGATCTTCACCAGAGCTGTTTCAGTGCTATGATGAGCTCTGAAGCCTGACTGAAACTCCTCAAGTAGGTCATTACTTTAAATGTTCACAAAGTTGATTAGCAACTACTTTCTCAAGAATTTTAGATAAGAAAAGAAGATTAGATATAGGTCTATATCTAGGTCTATATCTAATTATTATGGGATGATTATGGGATGATCAATGATCAAATCCTTATTTTCCTGCAGACAACTTCTGGGTGGAAAGAACTGGAGAACAAGAAAGCAATCTCTTAAATTCTCAAAGGCATGTTGGCATTCATTTGACCAAGAAAAAGTTTCTGACAGATTGGTCAAAACAGTTAAAGGAGTGGTGTATTTCTGCAGTGTCAATCACTTTTGTGTACACGCTGCTCACGCCCCCTCCCCCACACAGCGCTACCATCATTCAAGCTCCAGATTGTCGGTGGGCTGCAGGCTGCTGTGTGGAGAAATTGTGAAGACACAACCTGCTTTATTACAGAAAAACTTCAAATTTTTGGAGTTGCACCTGCTCAGAAATAACCTGACTCTCCAGATGGATGTAGTTCTGCTGAGCTCCACACGTCTATCTGGAATTGCTCCAGTGGAGATGTATTTCAGAAGAAAGGGCCTTATCAAAAAATCCTTGCATATGATTGGATAAACCACTTGTCGGTCATCTTTACTGATGTGCTACTTCAACCACTCACATCAAAACTAACCCATGACGCTGATGTGCGCTACGCAGGGAAAACTAAAGCACAACAGCCGCCATTATGGATATAGCGCCATGTCGGTAAATGAACAATGTCGGTGTTCTTTTAAAGAATTTGGACCATAAATAGAACGATTATAAGGTGGGTTAAATATTCTTCCCTTATCACTTCGCCCCTCCTTGGACACACATACTACCTGAGTGGGAGAGCTATACATCTCTGTTGGAAGGACGGTTTTTAAGTACAGTATCGCAGACTTTTGATCACAGCAAAATAATGTTTATGGAGTTTAAAGCCAGACTATAAGCACCGAAAACTTCTCTCCTCCTCTTTCTCTGCCACGGAAAGCGAGCCTGTTACGCGCAGAGAGAGAGACAGAGACAGAGAGAGAGAGAGAATTAATCTATCATTACATCACAAATCAGTGACATCGGAGGGAGCTGGTGAAGTTTTCTCCAGGGGGTGTATAACTTAAAAATACACATACAGTTTCAATTTAGTTTATTTATATTTAATATTATTTATTTATATTTATTTATCAATTCAGAATATATACCAAAGATATACTAAGATATCACACAAGTGTATTTGCATGAATGAAAGCAGCAAAAGAAACAACGTTCTACTTTCTATACATACATTTTGCCCTTCTGTTTTTGAGAGAAGAATGATCCATGAGGCAGGGAAAGCAGAATAAAGCCTTAGCCACACTACATGTTAGCCAAACCTTGCTGCTAAACCAGGCCCTGGAAAAAGACCAAATGTGTTGTCTTCATCTGTGTGGACAGCTGAATAATTGTAATATTCGGCTAATGAGGTCTTAGCCGAATATTACAAAGAGCTCTAGCTCTTTAACCTCTAACTTCTCCTTATAAGTTCTTCTCTCAAAATGTGTTTTTGAGTGACTGTACTGAATTATTAAATTTTCCTTGCGCCATTTCTAATTTCTGTCCGATCATCTTTAGCTCCCGCGGCCTGTCATTCAGGCAAACTCTATAACAGACAGCTGTGATGTCAGTCCTGACGTCGCCCCATGCTGGGAGGGTGGTGGTGTGCAAATCAAGCTGCATTCAGCTCTGGGCGCAGGAGACACGCGTCCCAGGGTGGCCCTATCTCTTGTATTGAAGCGGAGCTACTGTGTATCATGTACAACTTTTAACCAGAGGAAAGACTTTTGTGCCCAGGGCAGAATACGTCACCAATAAGACATCATCGAGTAATGAAACAACTTTACTCCATATTAACTATCAAATATTTATCTCACACAGCTAAAAAAATACATAAATATGTTTTGAAATATTTTAATTTTATTTTATTGTCTTTTTCAAGGTAATGTGGTGACTGGTGACTGGAGGGGCGGCACTCTCGCTCCCTCTATTGGCCAGCTGCTACCAAGGGACATCATCATAGGGGCTTTCCCAAATGATTAGTCTTAGTATATGTATATTTCTGAAAAGACGAAATTAATAAAAGTTCAGAAAAAAAAAAAACTCTCATTCTGTCGTTTAGCAGGTAAAGAATACTTTAGGTAACCATAACTGACCTAAAACAGAAAAAGTTGGATTTAATGTCAGATAGTGAAAAATAAAGTTGTCTTCTTATACAATATATGTAAATATCTGTTTTAAGTGGAGATTTATGTGTATATGTGTATTAAATGGAAAACTCTTGAAGGAGCTTTAACAATATGTCCATGTATTCTAAATTTATATCATGATGTAGGTTTTTGTTTATTTGTTTTATACTTTTCTGGACTAATCAGTTTTCACTCCTCTCAGCCTACAGCTGTCCCCATCCAATCAGCTCAGTCCAATCCTCAGTCACCAGTCTCTAGTCAATCAGCTCAGATCAGCTCCACCTGTTGCCACTAATTACTGTCAACTCTGCTCACCTGTTCACCTGCCTACATATACATGCCTCTTTCAACCACTCAATGCCTGAATGTCTTCTCCTGCTTCATGCGTACTGCCACTGTGCCTTTACCAGTTTTTGTATGTTCAGCCTGCTGGAGTCTTCTATCTTGTTGTGTTCACACTGTTGTATATTGCCTGTGTCTGCGTGCTGCACAAGTCTCCCTTATTTTTCCCATGAGTTCCTGTTCCTTGCTCTCCTCTTTTCTGGTGGTTCCTCTGTCTGCATCGCCTGCTCTAGTTATCTTCCGCTTTCATCACTGTGTCAGGCCTGTCACTGCTTGTCAGTCCCGGTCTATCTGGTTCTGCCCTCATCTGATCAAGTCCGGTTCTGCTCACCTTCCTTATCTGCCATTATTCACCTTTTCAACAAACCTTTTAAGAACTAAACGATATTGTCTGGCTAAATATCAGGTTCTCCTGTATTACTCATAACTATTTCTGGCGAATAAAACTGTACTGAGAATAAATACTTTGAAAGATGTTCAGATACCAATGGCTGCTATGCTTTACTACGAAAGTATTAATGATGAGCTAACCAAGAGCTATGCTACCATTCCAGGTAATAAAAGGCAGTTTAGCTCCTAGGAAGCAAAAGATAAAGAAAATGATGGGTGGCTTTTGACTTCAGCACATTTCCATCAGCCTTTTTAAATTGTGACTAAATGAATGACCGAACAGGATGCTTTCTTTTTTCTGTTATTATAAAAAAATATTTGTTATGACTGAGACCTTTAACAGCAAAATATTCAAATAACCTTTGGTTTTATGTTTTTTATTACTGAAGTTTATCTGGTCATGTCAATAAAGTGCCACAAATGTACTTTCACAGACATTTATGAAAACACTTTTGTTTCTCTGTTTTTTTTTTTTGGTTGATAGCAAGTCCTACACCGGCTAAGGTAGGTTGGTAGACATTAAAGCAATGGCATGCTTGTGCAGGCTCACTCCTTTTAGTAGCTTAGCAGCTGCATGGAACCATCATTACTGCTGCATTACTATGAATGGTCAGCATTAAGAGGCAGATCAAGTTTCTACGTCCATTTCATAATGTAATTGAATATCTAAAACTACTAATTCAGTAGGTTAGATAGTCTGAAAGGTCCTGAGGTCTTATTTTTTGCTTTCTGGCTTCCTTGCCATGGGATGCTTCATTTATCCAACTGCTACCATGTGTAAAAGCAAGCTAAAGATTTTTTTGCTCCACCTGGACTTGTCAGTGCATGGCAGAGCAGTGCACCATGCTTAGCTGTGACTTAAACACACATTCTTTTAATGACCTTGCCCTTTTGTACTATTGTGTGTCTTGCCATTAAAGGAGCTGGCTGTTCCTGTTGTTAGCAGTATGCCAGTCAATGAACCTGCCCTGCCACAGCTATCTACTGGTGTGTCCACCATCAGGATGAAGCCAGCCTACCCAGGTGTCAGCTTCACTACCCTTTAAGATTTGAGGTTGAAGAGGTAGTGTTGGACTTGTAATATTTAATAAGTACAGTTTTGGTTTAAGAACACGTGGTTAATTAAGTGTAACATTAGCTGTTAGGAGTATTGAACAAAGGAAAAGGTACAGATTGGGAAGGACGGACAATAGCTTGCTAAAAGGGTTTCAGGTCCAGGCTAACCTGATGTTAACAGACATCCTATCTGATTTAGATAAAAGTTGGCAGTGTATAGCTCGATGAACCCCTGCTCAAATGCATTAAAACAGAACCACCTCCCATAGTGGGCAGTCAGCTGAGCAACAACAGGTCCTTTGTTTCTGTAACATCTAAGGCTACATTCACACTGCAGGGAAATGTGACCCAAATCTGATCTTTTTGCCCATATGTGAGCCATATCCATTTTTTTCATGGCAGTGCGAACGGCCCAATTCTGATCTTTTCACCCCCCAAAAAGTCTGATTTGTGCCACTTCCATATGTGGTACTAATTCGGATATGTATCAGGTATTTGTCAGATCTCCCGCTCCATCTTACCCTCATTCGTGAACAAGACCCCAAGATACTTGAACTCCTCCACTAGGGGCAGCACATCCTCCCCAACCCGGAGAAGGCACTCTACCCTTTTCCGGTTCAAGACCATGGTCTCGGATTTGGAGGCACTGATTTTCATCCCGGCCGCTTCGCACTCGGCTGCGAACCGCTCCAGTGAGAGTTGTAGATCACGCCCTGATGAAGCCAATAGGACCACGTCATCCGCGAATAGCAGAGACGCAGTCCTAAGGCCACCAAAACGGATCCCCTCAACACTTTGGCTGCGCCTAGAAATTCTGTCCATAAAAGTTATGAACAGAATCGGTGACAAAGGGCAACCTTGGCGGAGTCCAACTCTCACTGGAAACGAGTCCGACTTACTGCCGGCAATGCGGACCAGATTCTGACACCGGTCGTACAGAGACCCGACAGCCCTTATTAAAGGGTGCGGTACTCCATACTCCCGGAGTACCCCCCACAGGATCCCTCGGGGGACACGGTCGAATGCCTTCTCCAGATCCACAAAGCACATGTAGACTGGTAGGGCAAACTCCCATGCCCCCTCCAGAATCCTGCTGAGGGTGTAGAGCTGCAGAAGCTGGCTTAATTTATTGTATTTATCCCAATAAAAGAGCTGGACTTTTTCCACAGAATTTTTTTTTCCAGTTCCGCCATCTTGTCCACACCACAAGAAGCAAGCTCACCAGAAACACTGCTTGCTTTTTAGGCTTTAATCACATGCTTGGTCAAAATAGAACAGAAATAAACACGGGAACCAATAACATACTAAACAAGCACGTTACAGTAAACTTGATCTAATGTAGTATTGTCGAGAACGTAATAAATTTGTGGAACTTGGGGAGCACAGACTTCAAATTAACATGGTTAAAGTCCCCAGCAATTATCATAGCCACGTCTGGATTACTGTTCATTTGGCCAGTAACAAAGCAGTAGAGTTCCTCAATAGCTAGCTTAGTATTAGCTCTCGGTTGCACGTACGTCGCAATGATTATCACGAAGCTGAGCTCTTTAGACAGTTTAAATGGTCTGCACTTAACTGCAAGGTATTCTACGTCAGGTGAGCAGAAGGTTCCGACTACTTTTGCCAAAGTGCACCAGGTGTTGTGGATGTAAATTGCCAGACCTCCTCTTTTGCTTTTATTAGCATCATCCGCTGATCGATCAGCCCGGTACAGCGTGCGCTCCTCCAATCCTACCACTTCGTCGGGGACGCTGCCGTCTAACCACGATTCTGTCAAAATCGGTACACAGCCGTCCATCTTGCGCGCAGCAATTCTTAACCAGATCTTGTCAAGTTTGTTGGCGAGGGATCTTACATTGGCCAGAGTGAGGCTCAGAAGTTTCGGTCTGTATGGGTTAGCTTTTAGCCGAGTCAGCAGGCCTGCCCAACAACCTCGCCAACTTCTTCTTTGCATGACCCCTTTCCTTGGTTTCAAAAGCGGATAGAGTGGAGCCTCTGTTGTCAGTTGCAGATCAGGGTGAATCTTCAGTTCCGGCAGAAGCGGCAAACATCACCAAAGAATACTACTGTGGACTCTGTTTTGTTGATCATTGATCCATCACTTCCAATTCCTCAATGCCCCAGGGGGAGAGTTTTCAAGATTATTAGTCCAGATAGATGTGACAGAACGGCAGAAGTCAAAGTCAAATATAAAATCTACGTGAGACCAGTTACTCGACTTATTGAGTTTCCTGTACTTCGGGATGATACCAAAGATACTTGAAGAATCCCTGGTTTGACACATTTATAAGCAAATGTGGGGATGGCTGTTAAGAATTCTGCAAGTAGTTGGACATTTATCAATTCATGCATTTACTTTAAATTGTGCATTTTATTTTGAAGGCCTTTTTTATACAGTTCTGCTTCCGGTTTTATGTTCACCACCCAACGTGAATAGAGTGATGCAACAGTCACTGACGATAAACTGCTCTTTTCTGTAACCAGAATACATCGCTGTAATCACATTGTTCTACAGTAAACAAGTGAAATCTGATGATTCGTGTGCTTTCTGATAGAAGCCCTGAAGTGGTCAATTAGGCAAAGTCAGCAACAACATTGAGTTATCGAACAGCAGCTCCAGCAGCTTCTGCCCCTATACATTAAATAAAATGCAATAAATAACTCTAAACAGACTACAAAATAATGGCTTCAGATGAACAGCTGACAAAACTGTTAACAGTTCCAACATCTAACACAGCTGAAATGCACAACATTAATTCCGATAACAGTTTAAAACATACAGAACATGGCAAAATTAAACATGAAACAATGTGTATATAATTAAATCTGTCTAAAATATACGTTAAAAGATAACATTTATAAAGAAAACACAGAGTTGATCCAAATAGATACCACAGTAACATATGACAACATAAAAAATGGAAGAGCTCGCTGTTACTGGTTTCTATGTGTAGCATGCGTAACACCATCCAAACCACCAATCAGTTCTGCGTTGTGTAATGAAGACAATCGGGGGTTTTCAGGTGACGTCACGCTCACGTGACTACTCTGCGCGTCCGCCATATTGGGTGTCAGTCGTTTCGCACCGTTGACCTGCATTGTATGACGCCTTAGGCAGTATTGGAAGTGAACAATGGGGAAAACGTGTTTAATGGTTGGTTGCACGGCCCGTGGAGGTGGAGATCAACGCTCTTTCTATCGCCTACCAGCCGTAATCGTGAATCAGTGTGAAAAAACAAAACAGCTCTCTGAACAACGCCGTCACATATGGCTGACACGGATATCCAGGTCCGATTTGGACAGTGTTAAGCTAGAATACGCCAGAGTCTGCAGTGCTCACTTTGTCACAGGTAATTAACTGTTAAGTATTTAAAACATGTAAACCGTTGCTGTATTGTGGGCTGTAACAGCGCAACACATGATCGCCATGGGAAAAACATAGAAACGGGTTAATTTTCCACCGCTTTCCTGCCTGGAGGCGCAACCACGGAGAACAACTGTTAGAGATAACAAAGAGTCGTCGGCTCGCTTGGATCGCGGCTGTAAGACGACCGAACATAACTTTCCACAGTATCCCGATGTCAATGAGAGTGTGTTCTAAACGTTTGAAACACATAGCAGCTAGTTAAAAATACATTGCATGCGTGAGTGGTTGTTAGCACTAACAGTTAGCAGGTGCCAGAGCCCGTCTGAGCGCAGCTTACCTTTGAACGAGTTGCTGTGTTCCCACTGTTTGCTGGCTTTATGATCTGCAGCTCCTGAACCCATCCATTCGTAAACTGCACATGAGACTCCAAGGACTTGTAGCTTCCGAACTGTTCTGAAGTATAGGCGCTCACACCACAAACAAGGTAGCCGAAGACGTCCGATATGGAAAGTGACGTCCGCGCTACTTCCGGGTTACGCCGGTAGGCTTTTGCCGGCGTAAATACGGTAAATACAACTTAATTTTGCACTGGTCATTGTTCTGCTTAAATAATTAAAGCCGCGAGCGGCGTCGAGCGGCCCTGCAGCCAAGCGCCTTCGCGCACCGCCGGCCGTCAGCCACCGCAGAAGCATGCGACGCATTTGCGTCGGATTGTTTACATTTTTACCATCTTATTAAAACTCACCCGTCCACGTATGATGGCGATTTCCTTGATGTACATAACTTCGACATCTCGTACCCAACCAGATGTGAACTGGTTGTGAGCCTCTAGACCCTTGTAAGCTCTCATTTCCTCAAGAGTGTGCAGAGGGTTTTCACTGAACACCAGGTAATGCACTATGTCGCCGTGCTCTACATTTGGCCAATCATCTGGATTACTGTTAAACAAGGCACCGTGGAGGGCATAGGGGTCCATATGGTCGATCACGGAACATTTCCTCAGATATACGTCCTTATCTGGTCGCTCTAGCGTGCTGGCGTACTTATCCATTCGCGATACGAAAATACGTGTACGACAACTAGAGATAAGGAAGTGTGACACCCAATATGGCGGACCGGAAGTTGGCCAGTGACGTCAGTGAAAACCCCCAATTCAGGAGTTCCAGATCAGCCTAACTGATGGCGTGTTTATTCTGCTCAGAATGGAATTAAACAGTTCAAGAGCATGAAAAAACACCCTGCCGACAACAGTTCATCTGCCCATGACAAAGGAACCACATAAAAAAACTGGCGCACCGCGCTAGAAGGGCAGTTGGCTAGTTCACACATGCTGCAAGAGCCTAACGATCAACAAAATCATTCCATTCTTTGCTGAGCTATATATAAAAAAATTTAATTAACATCTTACAAACATGTTATCTGACAGATTGTAAAACCTTTTTTTCCCTTACAAACACTTTTAGACAATAAATCAATGAAGTCTCCATGAGAAACTCACTTCCCTCCATAACAGCCATCAACAGGTCTGGTGAGGAAGTGACGTCACGGGTTACTACCGCGAAATTTGGTTTAAATAATAATTCCAAAATAAAAGTGACAGACAGTAAAATTAATAAAAATAAAAACACATAAATAAAATTATCGTTATTTTTGGTGGACTGTATTATGTTTTCTTTCTTTCATGCTACATGTGGTAACCACCAACTGACAAGAGTAACATAAAAAAGTTATATAGCAATAGAAGTCAGGGAAAAAATTACTTTTTGACTGAATAAATTTAATTCAAAGGATAACTAATTTTGACAAACATCACATGTATAATAATGTTAAAATAAAACCTCTTACATGTACAGACTGCCCCTCTAATCTTTTGGATTTTCTCAGTAAAGAAGTTAGCAAATTCATTGCAGGCCCTAGTGGAGTTAAGTTCAGAAGCCACAGACACAGGAGGATTTCTTAACCTGTCGACTGTGGCAAATGAGGCACGAGCATTATTCATGTTTTGGTTGATGAGCCCAGAGAAGAAAGATCCCTTACATTTTCAGTTGTAAGTAATATCTGTAAAGCCTCTCTTTATAGAAGTCATAGTGAACCTGGAATCTAGTCTTTAGCCACCTCCGTTCAACTTTTTGACACTGCCTTTTTTCACTTCTAACTGCTGGAACACTTCTCCACTACCATATTTTTCAGACTATAAGGTGCACTTAAAATTCTTACATTTTCTCAAAAATTTATAGTGCGCCTTACAATCCATTGTGCCTTATATATGATTACCGTTGTGCTTACTGACTGATTTTTATATGGTATAATGTGCTCAAATCTGTTTGGGTATGATAAATCTCCCCGTTGTGGGATAAATAAAGGATTAGCTAATGTTATCTTAAATAACACTTTTGGGGCGTGGCCTAGGTCTCAACATGGAGTAGACATGTTTTGAGGGAGCTCCGACTCAACTCCACTATTATCTCACCCTAAATAATAATATTTAAACTTCTGTCTAGCATATTCGTAGCGCACTGTCACAATATGAACAGGACGACCAAGCCCAAACCTAATAAGAAAGACAAAAGCTCGGGGGAGGAGACCTTGGATGAACGGACCAAACTAGCAAGCCTGGAGGTGGCTAATGCTAACACAAGCCCCATGTGCTCTCCAGGACCATCCGCCACCAATGAGGATGTCTTATCAGCTATAAGTAAGCTTAGCTGCACGGTCGACATGAGGTTTGTGGAGCTCAACGGATCAATTTCCAGCCTCAAAGCGGCGCTTTAGGATATTTGTGACCGAGTGACATCAACCGAGGCCGCAGTCGGGTCACAGGATAGACGGATTTCGGAGCTGGAGAAAAGGCACGACAGTCTGGCAGCTCAATGCTCTACAGCAAGCAAAGCTGGAGGATTTGGAGGCACGCTCACGCCGGCAGAATATACGTATTATAGGCATACCGGAGAGAGCCGAGAATGGTAGACCAACGGACTTTGTCTGTAAACTGCTGCCCAAACTACTGGGAGAAGACAATTTTGATCGACCAATTGAAGTGGATCGGGCACACCGGAGCCTAACGCAGGCCAAAGACGGGAAGGCGAGAGCCATCATTGTCAGGCTGCATTATTTTCAAGAGAGAGAGCGTATGCTGCGGTTGGCAAGGGAGAAAGGTCCTCTACAATACGACAGTCGCTCGGTTTTCATCTTTCCCGACCTCACCTCAGCTGTAATGAAGAAGCGTCAGGCGTTCCAAGCTATCAGGGAGCAATGCAGGTCCAAGAGGATTCGTTATGGATTTCGGTACCCTGCGCAGTTCATGGTTACCGTGAATAATAATACTGCTACGTTCGACACTCCGGTGGAAGCCGACAAATTCCTGAGTCGGGAGATCAAGGACTGGCAGTCTGGGACTAAATGAAGCAGGTAGACGGACTGTTCTTTTGCTGCTACATTTGAGGTTTTGAGAAAGCGAGAAAAATTTTGTCATCGGGTGAAAATTGGAATTTGTTTTAATAAGCTAGTTGTGTGGGGTTGAGTGGCTGCTTTGGTTGGAAAGGTGGAGAAGCTTGTTACCTGTCCTCCACTGGGTAGACGGATAGTTCCAGCTTTAAGGTGGAGGTGTGGAGATACCGCTCTAGGTTCTGTTCAGATATGTTGGGGAGTGGGGAGGGTTAGTTATGTTTTTGGGAATATCGTTTCTTGCACATCAGTGTGTTCTGAATACCTTGAAATTCACAATCATGCAACAGTTCATTACTAAAATGTACACAAATTAATGTTAACTGATCCAGATAAACACTGTAGGTGCGGGGTTAATTTGATTAGCTGGAATGTTCGAGGTATAAACAGCCCTCTAAAAATAGGTAGAGTCTATGCACATTTGCGTTCATTGAAGGCTGATATCTGTTTTCTCCAGGAGACCCACATTAAGAAAACAGCTGCAAAAGCTCTTGGCCCCTCATGGGCTTCCCATGTATATCAGTCAAATTTCAGCACAAAAGCTAGAGGGGTTGCAATCCTGATTAAAAAACATACACCTTTCATTCACAAGCAGACAATTTCAGATCAAAGGGGAAGACATGTGATTGTTAATGGGCTGCTGAATTCTATACCAGTGGCACTAATAAATATATATGGGCCTAATTTTGATGATCCCATCTTTTTTCAAGACCTTTTCAATGTAGTGCCGGATTGGGTTGGCTCTAATATAATCGTTGGTGGGGATTTAAATCTAGTCCTGGATCCAGTTTTAGATAGACAACGCCCTCAGTCTAATTCATTCAAGAGCGGTGAATCCCTTAAAAGTCTATTACAATCCCACAATATGGTTGACATCTGGAGACTGCTAAATCCCACTGGGAAAAATTATTCATACTTTTCAGCAGTACATAAGTCCTACTCTAGGGTTGATTACTTCTTGTTGGACTCTAGGCTGCTAGCAGCTGTATCAAGCTGCAAGTATCACAATATTCACATATGAGATCACGCTCCTGTGTCACTGAACCTTAAATTAGATTTTAAAAGGACAGGATGGAACTGGAGTTTAAACAACACAATGTTGAAGGATAAGGAATTTTGGTCTTTTATTTCAAACGAAATTAAGTCATACCTGAGTGCTAACGACAGGGGGGATGTAGATGACTTGATACTTTGGGAAGCTATGAAGGCGGTTATGAGGGGATGTATAATTTCGTTCGAGGCGGCAAAAAGTAAAGAGTCCAGGATTAGGTTGGATAAAATAGAAGGCATGTTGACCATCGTAGAAAACTCATACAAATTAAAGCAGTGTCCAGATACATTGAATAAAATAACAGCTCTACGTTATGAATATAACTCTATTATGTCAAGAAATGTCTCTAAATTACTGGGACAAGTCAAACAAAAATTCTTCGAGTTAGGTGATAAACCTCATAAGCTTTTAGCCCGTCAGCTTAAACAATCACAGGCCTCTAGAGCCATACATCGTATTAAGCTTGAAGATGGAACTTTACTCACAGAACCGGATAAAATCAATAACTGCTTTGCGGACTTCTATGCTGGTGTTTATCAGTCACAGGGAAAATTAGATATTGAAAATATGGAAAGATTTTTTGAGAACTTGAATTTGACAAAACTCCCATCAGAATCTGCTGAAGCTCTGGAAGCCGACATAACTTTACAGGAAATTGAATCTGTTATCTCTTCACTTCCCAATAACAAAGCACCGGGTCCTGATGGTTTCAATGTTGACTTCTTCAAAGTATTTAGTTCTAAATTATCACCGCTACTTTTGCGTATGTTAAACCATTCTAAGCATGTGTCAAGACTGCCCCTCACCTTATATAGAGCCAATATTTCGCTCATTCCTAAACCTAGCCGAGATCCAGAAGTTGTTTCATCCTACCGCCCAATTTCGTTGTTACCTCCAGAAACCAAAATTCTTGGGAAAATTGTAGCCAATAGACTCAAAGAACACATTGGTTTAATCGTCCATCCGGATCAGACGGGCTTTATGCCAGGTAGGCATATGTTTTTTAACCTGCGGCGTCTTTTCAATATTTTATATTCAAATCATTCAAAAGAGTCCATTGTTATTTCGCTAGACGCACAACGTGCATTTGACCAAGTAGAATGGCCTTATATGATGTATGCTCTCAAAAAATTTGGTTTTGGACCCTTGTTAACAGAATGGATTGAAATAATTTATTCACACCCAGCTGCATCCGTCATTACTAATCAAAATATTTCCTGTCCCTTTGCTATTCATCGCGGTACACGCCAAGGCTGCCCCCTCTCCCCATTTCTCTTCTCAATCATTATCGAACCTCTGGCCGCCAGTATTAGGCAAAACCCCCTTAATATCCCCTATCGAGATGTTTAATTGTAAGCATCATATTTCGCTGTATGCTGACAATATACTTTTATATGTCTCTAACCCACGTAAATCGCTGTCTCCTCTTTTGACGATGATCGATAGTTTTGGCAGTTTCTCTGGTTTCTCTATTAATTGGGACAAAAGTGAGTTAATGCCGCTTACCGCAGATGCTGATTTGGAATATTTGACGTCCACATCATTTAAGATAGCTTATGACTCCTTTACATATTTGGGCGTGTTGGTAACAAAAAATCCAGAACATCTTTTACGGCTGAACTGGCGAAGTAAAATTCTTCAACTCAAGCAGAATATTGATTTCTGGAGGACGCTCCCATTATCCATGGCCGGTAGGATCAACTCCATTAAAATGGTGGTGTTACCGCAATTCCTTCATTTATTTCAATCTGTCCCATGCTTTATAGGTGTATCCTACTTCAGACAATTAGATTCCATTATTATTCCCTTTATCAGGGGCTATAAAAGAGTCAGAATTTCCAGAAAACACTTATGTAAACCAGGAATAGAGGGTGGATTCTCCTTACCATATTTCAAGCAATATTACTGGGCTTGCCATTTATACATCCTGGCGTGGTGGAGGAAGGGCCCACTCTCATCTGATGTGACTTGTCCTACCTGGTTATCTTTAGAGCGTCTGCATTGTTGTAATTCGTCTCTACCCGCCCTCCTTAACAGCCCCATTAAAGTCAGTAAAACACTCTATACCAATAGTTTTGTCATTGGTCATACTATCAGAATCTGGAATCAGATACAGAAATTTATAAAAGCTCCGGAGGTTTATTTTGATACTCCTATTTGTAAAAATCACTCCTTTACACCATGTCTCAGTGACGCCGTCTTTCGGATGTGGAGAATGAAGGGCATCAGTGTGATAGGTGATCTATATATTAATGGAACCTTTGCATCTTTTGCACAGTTATGTTCTGAGTATAATCTTCCCCCGTCGAGTTTTTTCCGTTATCTGCAGGTTCGGGACTACGTTAGGAAAAATTTATCGGATTTTGGAACCTTAACAAAACATGAAATCCTAGAGGAAATAAATAAATTTGATCCCATCAGTAGGTGGGCAGTGTCTTACTTTTATAAGATCTTTAATAATATAAGTGTAGACACAACCAGGATTAAAAAGGCATGGGAGGATGAGTTGGGGCAACATGAAGATCTGTGAGAGGAGAGTTTGAAAAGTATTCAAGGTTGTTCAGTCAACGCCAGACACAATCTCATACAGTTCAAAACTATACATAAGTTCCATTATTCTAGGGAGAAACTGAGCACTTTCTTTCCTAGTGTGTCCCCAACTTGTAATCGTTGTCAGGTCGCTATCGGTAACTTGACACACTCCTTCTGGTCATGTGTTCAGCTTCACTCATTTTGGAAGAAAATTTTGAATTTCTTTTCAGCAGCTTTTGGAACAAAATGGGATCCAGAACCTCTTATGGCCATCATCGGGGTCTCCAGCGCTTTGCGACCAGCCACTAAAAGTGAGAAAATGGCTGTCTTGTTTTGTACGGTGATCGCTAAAAGATTGATTTTGAGATTTTGGAAAAAAGACTCTGTGCCCACGTTTGATTTGTGGTTGGGAGAACTAGCAAATACTCTGCACCTGGAAAAATTGAGACACTATAATGAAGATAAGGTCAATGTGTTTGAGAAAATATGGGACCCTGTACTGAAATTCCTTCAATGAAAAAGTGTATATGACTGACTTGTCTGCTTTGGATCAATTTGTGACAATCTTGACTGTGTAAGTGTTCTGTGATGTGCTGTTCGGTGCGGGTAAGGGTAGGGGGGGGGGGGATTTGATCTTTTATGTTAATTTTTGTATATCCATTTGGAAAATATAATAAAAAAAAATATATATATATATATATATATATATCAGGGCTGTCAAAATAACGCGTTAATTTCGATTAATTAATTTAAAAAAAATTAACGGATTAAAAAAAATAACGCAGATTAATCGATGTCGTATAGGGGTTTTCAATAGGTGAGGCGCGCCTCCCCTGGGGGGCGCCAAAGAGTCACAGGGGAGGCGCATGAAGATAGAGAAGAAGACAGCGCTGCCGCTCAACTCTGTGAAACTATGTAGCGATATTCGTGCCTTCTGTTTGAGCGCGCAGGAACCAATCCAAGCGCGCAGTGAAACAACTCTCAAAACCGGTCTGGCACGGTCTGAAAAACTCTTGTCAACCCACTGTCCTCGCGGTGAGTTCCATCTATGCTCGCGCGCTACTTTGCTCGCGCACACCTGCTCGTTTCACACTCAACACCAGCTGTGCACTCGCTCGGCTGTTAAAGCCAATCAGACAGTTTTTTTCCCCATTCAATCAGAGTATGGCTTGCAAATACTGCATTCAGATGAATTAAATCAAAATGCTGCAGCCTTTGGCAGAAATTACTAAACATCACCGAGGGATTGAAGAAAAACAACTAAAAAGTGTAATATTTTAGCCTAAAATATTTAGGCTAAAGTATTTAGACTAAAATATTAGAGTTACTAAGTGAGCTGTGAAAAATGTTTTTGTCTCTTTTCTTTCCAGCTTCTGGGAGGTTATGCAAAAGTTTATTCTGATCATAATCATCATGAATGTCATTATTATTTAAAGAGCACTTTAACACGAGGTAAAACAAAGTGCCAAACATCAGAAATACATCAGATAAGAGATAACAACTAATAAAATGCTTGTTTGTTAAAATAGCACTAGGTCTAAATTATGTATAATTAGCCTAAAAAGTAGATTGGAATATGGAATATGTTCACGACTGTTAAATTCAGGTTATCTTTTTTATTATCATTTCAGTTGACGTTTCCTGTTGACGTGAGTTCAGTTTGACATTGGCATCTGTTTAGTTCAGTTTGACTGCTGTTGAAAACAGCACTTTAATGTATCTAATGCTGATTATTCATTGAAACATTTGAATTTAAATATTTTAAATACTTTCACAGCAAAAATTATATGCGATTCATTTAGATTAATTAATTACAGAGTATGTAATTAATTAGATTAATTTTTTAATCGATTGACAGCCCTAATATATATATATATATATATATATATATATATATATATATATATATATATATATATAAAATCTGACTTTTGGTTAGCAATGAAGCAGCTCCGCTCAATGGATATTTGGAGCATTACGGTACACTGTCACTACCTGATCGGACCCCTGAGCGCTCTACAAGACTGCCTGAATGTAATGTCGAAACTAGAAGTGCATTCATTTAAAGGCCCCCCACATACTGGGTCAGCTCACCACCGTCACTGACTGTCAGGCCAGCTGACAGCTTCGCCAGGGCCCGGGACAACGCAGTCTTTTTGGGCCCCCCCTCTACACCTGCCGCCACCACACACACACGCACACACACCACAAAAAAGTCAACTTAACTGTATACTTCATGCCCTGGAAATCTCTGTTTTTTATACTGGATTTTTTCAACCCATCTATTGAATTTAGTGCACTGGTTGATCTTTTCTTCACAAGAGAACAGCACTGCAGCCATAATATGGCTTTTTTTCACCTGCTGTATATTAGCCAGTCCCTAAGCTTGATGTAACATGAAACTGTTGACCTTTCGGGTTTTGTGATTTTTATTTTATTATTACAATAAAATAATAATAATAATAATAATAATAATGTTTTATTCATAGTGTTTTTTTCCTAATCCACCTCTTATATCTTTCAATCCTTATGTAATTTTGTCTGTGTGTTGTGTGCACCTGCCTATTGCTTTAATCCTATAAATCTCCCCGTTGTGGGATAAATAAAGGATTAGCTAATGTTATCTTAAATAACACTTTTTAATAGGATATATGTACTGGGTTCTTTCAAGGTCTTAATTACGTTTTCTGTGTGGGCTCCAGTAACATATGATAGATAATATCTACTTTGAAAGTTAACATAAACTGCTGCTCTGATCTACCTGGATGTTCTCTGGAGGACTGAAACGCCTCAGTCAGTGACGTCAGTCTGTGGGTCTGTCGGGCAATGAGAGAAGTTTCGTCTCCTCTCTCCGTTTGTTGCTCGATGTTTTCTTGCTCATGGTTTTTCACGTTTCAATTTGTTGTGTTTCCACTGAATATAAGCGGCTTTTTACAAAACATACAGCTTGATTTAATTTACGGTATTAAAATAGAGCCAAACGGCGCTTCTTTCCCGCTTCAAGTTCCTCCGCTCTTGCAGTCTCTCTCTCTCTCCGAGTCTGATCAGCAGCACCGCGGTTGTTTGTGAGAGACAGCAGAGTGGGTGGAACAGGCTGAGCCTGGTGATTGGCTGGCGCCACTGAGCCATGTAGGAGAGGGGAGGGGGAGCAGAGTGCCTTTACACAGACGTGGAGACGTTGTGAAGCTGCTGCGCGCTGACTGACACTGATTTTAATGGTTAGTCAGTGTCAGTTTTGGGCCCCCCCTCTGTCCTGGGCCCGGGACAACTGACCCGTTTGTCCCCCCCTGTCGGCGGGCGTGCTGACTGTAGTGGAAAGCGCTTTGGGGTCATCTGACTTGAGTACTAGCCATTTACCATTGTGACTGCTTCTGCATATGTAATTCTCTCGTCTATAATAATTTGTTGAATTTCAGTCGCCTGTTTCCTCACTAAGCACCTTTCATATGCTGCAGGTGGCTTGCTCCACAGTTACAACTTTTTACAGGATTATTACCACACTCACCATAAGGATGTTTACTGGCACATGGACCACACCTTTGTTTGCCTTTGCAAAGGTGTCCATATCTCTGACACGTATAGAATCTGACAGCAGTTAGGACGTATACTCTCAACATCAAAGCTCATGTAACTAGTGCTGGGTATTGTTGAGAACTTCATTACAGTATTCAGTGCTGGACTGTGGAGAGAAAGTGGCCAGGGACTGGTTACAGACTGGCCCACTCCTAACTGCTGGGTTGAAATTTTCATGAAAAACATATATATATATATATTAGTTACAGCTAATGTGATGATTTTCATTCTTAGATGGCCAATATAATACAGCAAAAACATGCAGAAATAAACTCCCAACAATAGCCACACTATCAATGTTCTGATACTTGATAGTGATAGTATTTCAATTTAAATATTTTGTAGGCCTATTTTAGAGACAAAAAGCTGCAGAAATCTCACAACTCATTTGGAAATACAGACAATTTGTTTGCATTACAACAAAAGTCTGTTTTTAAGAAATCTGCTTAGGTTTCCAATTATAGTCACAACGATGTGTTAAAATATATATACACTGAATCAAAAATATTTTCAGAAAGGTAATCAGCAAGTTGCTTCATGCAACAAGGAATTTAGTTTCAGTTCACTCATGTTCATGCTTAAGTTATTTCCCAATATTACTAGTCTTATTATATTTGTAACAATGAAATATGTCTGTTTTCTTTGTTCTTTTATTGCATTCGATAGAAGTTGTAGAGAGGACCTCTCCTCCCATACCAGTGGAAATTCTCCCGTCCAACGCAGGCCAGGACATCGCACCCACTCAGTTAGCTGGTCAGTCTCAAATGCCGGGCCGTCCTGTCTTGGTTTTACCAGGTTTCATGTTTTCTGACTATTTCATATCACATTACAACATTGAAAAGATAAATGTTGTCAAACTGCCATCAACTGCTTCATGTTACTTTCCGGTAGCTGCTATGTACCTTAGATGTTTATCATCACAGTAAATTGTAGCCTGTTGTTGCCTTTTTGATGGTCCCAACATTCCTGGATGCTAAACTGTGGAAGATGGTATTATTTCTCTGTTTGTTTTTTTCAGAGGTGGATGAGTGCCAGATCAACCCTTACATATGTGGACAGGGAGTTTGTTACAACACAGCTGAGAGCTACACCTGCCACTGTGATGAGGGATACCACCTGGATGACAGCCAAACCACCTGTGTAGGTAAGGAATGGAAAGAGACCGGTCATTTGAAACATGTCCAGGGATGCATGTATAACAAGAGTACTCTGAAAGGGTTAGTAGACACATGCAGCTTCGGGTCTGCCTAAAGTCTTGTTTTAAATCTACAGTTTGTCACATCAGTCCTGTTCTTGCTTAAAAAAAAAATAAACCTAAAAGTCAATTGGTAAAGTAGTGGATCCACTACCTGCTTTATGTTTGTAACATTCAACTTCCTGGACACTGCACTGTGAAAATACCACAGGGGAAAAAAATCAATTGAGTAAGTGCTAAAGTTTAACAATTCAGTTTTATTTATATGGCGCCAATTCACAACACGTGTCATCTCAAGGCACTTTACAAAGTCAAATTCAATCAAGTCATATAGATTGATCAAAAAGTTTCCTATCTAAGGATACCCAGCAGATTGCATCAAATCTTGACAAGCAGCATTCACTCCTCATAAAAGAGCATAGAGCCACAGTGGACAGTCGTCTGCATTGTCAATGGCTTTGCAGCAATCACTCATACTGAACATGCATGAAGCGACAGTGGAGAGGAAAAACTCCCTTTAACAGGGAGGAGAACCTCCAGCAGAACCAGAACCAGGCTCAGTGTGAATGGTCATCTGCCTCGACCCACTGGGGGTTAGAGAAGACAGAGCAGAGACACAACAAGAGAGACAAAAAGCACAGAAGCACACATTGATCCAGGAATCCTTTCTATGTTATATAGTGATAGCGGGTGATCTGATCTAACAGAACGCCAGACCAGCTGTACCCACCATAAATAATAAAATGACGGAACAAAAAGTTCAAAGTTGAAATAACAACAAACAGTAGGAGAACTTAGCAGAGTGAGAAATATAGACCCTGATGTCCTCCAGCAGCCTAAGCCTATAGCAGTAACCTAAGCCACTCTAACTATAAGCTTTGTCAAAAAGGAAAATTTCAAGCCTAGTCTTAAAAGTAGACAGGGTGTCTGCCTCACAGACCAAAACTGGGAGTTGTTTCCACAGGAGAGGAGCCTGATAACTAAAAGATCTGCCTCCCATTCTACTTTTAGAGACTCTAGGAACCACCAGTAGACCTGCAGTCTGAGAGCGAAGTGCTCTGTTAGGAACACACGGGGTAATCAGAGCTCTGATATATGATGGAGCTTGATTATTAAGGGCTTTATACGTTAGAAGAAGAATTTTAAATTCTATTCTTGATTTAACAGGAAGCCAATGAAGGGAAGCTAAAATAAGAGACATATGATCCCTCTTGTTGATTTTCATCATAACACTTGCTGCAGCATTTTGGATTTCACCAAGATCTTAAAGGGTTTATTTGATGTTGGAGAAATCTTTAATATTGATATAATATTCATTAAGGAAGCTTAACTGTGTTAATTGTGTCGCCTACCCTTTTCCTGTCATGTGCCTGGTAATCAGGCAAGATTTCTAACCATCATGCATGGCTTTGGGAACCTGTATTTGAATCCCAGTTGCCTCAGGAACGACATCCGGTGTAAAGACTTAGCCAAGGCTTTGTGCAAGTTGTGATGATCTACTGTAGTAATCCCTGTATAATGGAGTAGCTGAAATAACTCACAATAGCCCCCTTTCCATTAAAAGCCCCAGGCTTTGGTTTCCTGGGGTAAACCAAAGTCTGGGGCTTTTGGGGTTTTGTGTTTCCATCTGCTAAGGGCCCTTTATGTAAAACGAGGTATAACGTCTGGGCAAGGTTTGAGGAAAACTACAGTACCATTATGGTCCAGTGAGTAGCGGCAAAAAGACAGGATAGGCCAAACAGACAAAGGCAGACAGAGAAGCTGCATCTACGTATATCCTCCTGCCTCTCATCCGGACTCCGGATAATACAGGATAGATCCTTAACCCCTTTTACACCGATCCTACCCTATTACATTTTTTTAGGTTATTAAATCCAACTCGCCCATCTGTGGTTTGTAAATTGTAAAGGAGTTCACAGTCCACCAATTTAGGTTTAGATGAGGAGTCAGTCTCAGGGAAATGTGTGTTTTCTGTGCACAAGGAAAATGAAAGGGCTCTGTTTGATCATTAGTACTAAAATATCAGTCTAATTACAGAACTGTGGCAAAACAGTTTATAATTAACTTAAAACGCAGAAAACATCTAGCCAAGGTTTTCACATTTGATATCTGGTGTGTGCAGATATTCCCCACAAACTTAGTAGAGGCTTTATAGTGACTTTTCAGCCACGACGACCAGATCCAGTCTGCGGGAAATCACAGATGGTCTGGCCGACTAAATGCTGCAGTCACAGGGGTTTCCCCCTGCAGCCTCCCCGGGAAGACCAGTATGTCAGCGGGTCTCTGCCGCTCCCAACAAGACCGAGTAGTATTAAAATTGGCTCATAATCCTGATGAACTGACAGCACAGACGAAGTTTGAAGGTATACATTCTCACATAAAAACATCTTAAAACATTTTTTGGGATAAATTATGGTTATAAAATTGATAGGTTTGTAAGATCCTTGTCTTCTTACTGTTCCTTACTCCCCCCTTGGGCAGACTGTTTTTCTTGCCGTATGCAAACCCACCCCCTTAACAAGCCCCAAGACAGCAGAGCAAAGTACTGGGTCATTTGAGGGACCAAGGCCCCAGGAAAGTGAAATTAGTTGGGTAAATGTATATAGAAACGCTACCCGGGATTTGAAAAGCCCCAGGGTTCTCAAAACCCTCAGGCTTTTGAGTGGCAATGGAAAAGGGGCTATGCATTGCTTTTGGGACCATTTTATTAAGACAAACGGTGGAAACCAGATATTCACAAACACTATATAAAACGTTTAATTACCTTTTTGTTACCTGACAACAAAATTTGACTATACCTCTCTTGTTTAGTTCAGATTTTGATTTAAATTTTGGCCACATTTGGGAGTTTACATACACTAGGACTGCAATTTCCAGAGGCATGATGGTGGCACATTCATCTATTTAAACAATTATATTTCAGTATAAACTCCATGGGAATATTCAACCATCATACTTTTCAGCAAGAAGATGGCTTCTTTGTCCCAGAGATGAATGTGGTTTGGTGCCAAATGTACATATCAACCCCAGGACAAGAAGATGATTCTGGCTAAAGCTGATGACATTGAGTGTCATTATCCACAATGAAATGAGTCCAACACCAACATGGGCTGAAAGGCCGCTCAGAGAGGAAGAAGCAATTATTCCAAAAACGGGCTGGAATGCCAGATTGTTTGTAAATGCACTCGAGGACAGATCTGATAAAACAAAAATGTAGGTGTTTGACAGTAATGATCATAACTACATTTGCAGGAAAAAAGGAGAAGCTTGCATGTGTGAGAACAGAACTGTGAAGTGGTGGCAGCATCCTGTTATGTGAGTGTTTTGCTACAGGGGTGACTGGGGCTCTGTAGACGAGATGACATCATGATGAGAAAATACTCCGTGGAAGAAAATGTAAGCAAAATGGGTCTTTCAAATTGACAATGACCCTAAACATATCACCAGATGAGTTACAAAGTGGCTTGAGAACAACAAATTTAAGCTTTTGGGGTGGTCATCGTAAAGTCTTGATTGCAGTTATCTAAAAGTCTATTATTATTCTAGCATTTAGTTAAAAAAGTTAGTAATCCTAATTGAGCAAAAGCAGGAAATGTTTACATTGATTTATTGTCAAATAGCAATAAAGTAAAGCCTATGTTCAACTGTAAAGTATAAATATACATATTTATACATGCAGCTCATTTACATATGACCTGTGTAGCATTAATTTCTGTCTGAGCGTAGACCAGACTCAGACCAAAATCTGCATTTAGGTTTTAATGCTTCTTAAAATCCTAGATAAAAAAAGAAGGAAAAAAGACAACCCACCAAACTCTGTAAATCATAAAAAACAGAATAACAAAAGCTGGACTGCTGGATAGAAACTTCTAGTTTTATCTAAAACAGTTCTTCCCAAACTGTTTTCTTGAAGTTCTTCTCACTCTTTCTATCAGTTTGTAGCTGCTCCAACATTCCTGCAGCTAATGCACCAGGAAGCATTAAGAATCCCGAGACGATCTGAGAAGAACTATAAAAGCAACAAGGTTTCAAAGCCATTTGCAAAACTTCAGTGAAAACCACAATTCCTGAGCAATGAATGCACAAAGTGTTGCTTCCCTCAACTCAAGCTTGACCCAAACCAAAGGATGAGCTCATAGAGGTGGTCGATTCACTCCCAGGGCTTTCCACCTTTTATTTAATGTAGCCAATCTCTTTCTAGCTAACATCTAATAAATCTCTAAAGTTGATATACCTACTGAACCTTAACTTTTGGACCGGATAATTTTTTGATTTTACATGTAATGCAGATTTATTTTTGCCTAAAAAGACTCAGTGAGGAAACAGGGAAGCTTTTCAGAAACAGAAGAGGGTCCATCCCCACCAAAAATCACTTGCTTCATCATACAGCCAACTTCAAACAAACTCACAATAAACCCCAACAACAAACAACTAATTTTTTTAACTGATCCTCGTGGTAAATTTTTTAAACCACACTTCTCTCAGTTTGAGTAAACACCTCTGTCTGCCTTAATCAATGCCTTAATCAAAGTGTATTACATTGATTATCTCCATCAAAGCATGAGTGCATTTGTCTTCAGTCTTTCCCACATTTCAGCAAATTATCGTGTTCATAGTTTAAAACTTGACACAATAATATTGTATCATGAATTAACTTTATTATTTCAGATTATGTGTCTTTTTCCAGTCTACATGATGGACAAAGTTATGTCCAGCTTCTAGAATCTTACTTTTAATTCTGTTCAGTTAATTGCTTTTGCTAGAGCTTGCTCCCCACCTTTTTCCTGTATGCCTCAGTTGCTGTCTAATCCTGACTCGATTGTTTTTGTTATTTATTAATAATTTACTGTCTCCTAGGGGCTGCTCCCACTGGAAATATATTGCCCCCCAAGCTAGCAAGATGAGCGAAAAAAAAAAAAAACATCTTTGGAATGTTTCTTTGCACAGGGTAAAAGAGCCAGTGAGGAGACAGATGGGCCTACAACTTAAAAAAAGAAAGAAAGCTGCTTTTAACAAACATTACCAGGAGTTCTACTTGGAATATGGCTTTATTGCGACAGGTTTTTCCCACGTAGCAAGCCCGCTCTGCATAATATGCAGCGACTGGCTCTCTAATGAGGCAATGAAGCCCTCAAAATTGCTTCATCACTTGGAGACCAAGCATTTCGCATTAAAAGACAAGGTTTTGGAGTATTTTCAAAGAAAAAAGCGGAAAAAGAAGGACATCAGTAATTACTGAGAGAAACCTCATCAACAAATTCAAGAGCACTGAGAGCATCATTCTTGGTGTTTAACTGTATTGCTATGGCTAAGAAGCCATTCACTAATGGTGAAGAATTGATCCTTCCCGCCACTAAAGACATTTGCCGTGAACTTCTAGGAGAGGCTGCAGTTAAAAAGATAGCACAGGTGGCTCTTTTGGCAAGCACAGTTACTCGGCGCATTGGAGAAATAGCAGAGGACATTGAGACACAATTATTGGAGAGGATTAATACGTCACCGTGGTACGCACTCCAGGTTGACGAGTCTACAGATATTGACAACAAAGCAATACCTCTGGTTTAGGTGAGATATGTTTATCAAGAGGATGTGCATGAGGATATGCTATGTGCACTATCGTTGCCAACCAGAACCACAGCTGCAGAACTATTCAAGTCGCTGCATGATTATATATCAGGAAAACTGAAATGGTCATTTTGTGTCAGCATATGTACAGATGGAGCTGCTGCTATGACTTGACAGCTGTCTGGTTTAACTTCCCGGATTAAGGAAGTTGCACCTGAATGTGACTGTACGCATTGTGTCATTCACAGAGAAATGCTAGCTAGTAGAAAAAGGCCACCAGAGCCTAAAAGTGTATTGGATGATGTAGTTAAAGTTAACTACATCAAAGCACATGCCCTTAACTCGCGCCTGTTTTGTGCAGCTTTGTGAGGAGATGGACGGCGAGCACAGACGCCTTCTCTTGTACACAGAAATAAGATGGTTATCCCGAGAGAGATCGCTGGCCAGAGTGTTTGAATTACGAGAGTTACTGCAGCGATTTCTCTCAGAAAAAAGTTACCACTGGCTGGACATTTCACTGACGAGGAATGGCTCAAAAACTTGCTTACTTGTGACATATTAAACCTGCTCAATGAACTTCATCTGTCACTTCAAGGGAAAATGACAACTGTCTTCAAGTTAGCAGATAATGTAGCTGCATTTAAAGAAGTCCGGTCAACAAGGAAAAATCAGTGGATCATTAGCTAAACCTAAAACTAATAAGTTCTTGGTGATTTAATTCAATTTAATTAATTTAGCGTTAATCAATAAGAAAATAAAAGCATAAATTGTCGTCTCGATCACTGTGTCTGGGGGCGGCCATTATTGCCCATATTTGGGCCTGACATCACATCCTGTGACCCTATGTTGCGGTAAGGCACTGCGCTCTACAAGCTAATTTGATAGGAACTGTTGTACTCAGCTGTGATAAACAACAATTATTTCGGATTTCCAGAGGACTTCACCATTCAAATTCGCGAGAGCAATTGTTGAAGCGACAAAGCCCATGTGCATGGCAGCTAGATGTTCCAATACATCTGGTAGAAGTGAAAAAAACATTAGTTTTTTCACCTTTCCGATTCATGATCCACCACGGGCTCTTTTGTTGGATTGCCAACTTGAAGAGGGAGGATTTACCATCGAACTTCTGGCCAGAGAAAAAACACGTCATCTGTAGGCAACATTTCGAAGAATAATGTTTTGAACATGACATGAGAGCGAGGATTTTCGGTAGGTTTTTCTTTTTTATAATGTAGAATTTGCGGGGACATTTGTTTACCCGACCAGAGCGGCGGACTGAAACGACACACTTGGAAAGAATGCTCACTGTTGTGAAGCCCACTTATTTTATGCGACTTTGGTCTTATTTTTTCTAAAGTCGCTTGTAAATTTCATGAGTTGCTGGTTTCAGTCTTTTGGGCTTGTTTCTGAAAGTGAAGTCGATTGTTTGGGCTCTAAACTAAGCGACGCTGAAATATCCCTCCGCCTCATAACGCACTGGAACTCATCCTGACAGGAGCAGAGTAAAGGCAGAAGGAGCCGCTCTGCCCGTAATTTCTGCAGTTTATGGCTGCAATAACTGATGATAACTGATGAAAGTAGATTTGGCGGTGCAGATCACCATTTTGAGCAGAGATTGGTTCTAAAGATGAGTTTTTAGATGAGAGGAGTTTTTACTTTACAGATAGGGCATTTGGACTTGCTCACCAGCCGATCCCGCAACCTGACATCACAAACTGGGAGGTGGCCGTACTGTTCTTGACCAACATGGATGCCTCCACAAAAGGACATTCAAATGAAAATTACTCTTAATTAAAAAAACTTATCATTTATTGAAAAGTAATAATAATAATAATAATATACATAATAACAATTTTATATTTAAAGTACTTTCAGCAGTTTGAATTCTGATTTTGGCCGGACTTCTCCTTTAAAGCACAACTGGACTTGTGGGGATGGTGCATGAACAGAGGCATATTTGACATGTTTCAAACATTAGCGGGGATTCTGGAAGAGACTGAGCCGGAGCTGAATTCGTTCTCGCAGCTAGTGCAAGATCACCTGTCTTTGCTTTTAAGAGTTTGAGCGCTACTTCCCAATCACAAAAGACCCACGAACTGCCAAGGAATGGATCCGCGACCCATTTGCCAACAAACTAGGAGAATCCAGCATGTCTCTGCAAGAAGAAGATCAGCTGCATCACAAATGACGGCGGCCTTAAAAACATGTTTGAGACAACAACACTGAATTAAAGTCATGGCAGAATACCCTGAGATCACCACAACAGCACTGAATCCCCTGTTGCCATTTCTGACATCCTATCTGTGTGAAGTAGGGTTTTCTGCAGCGACAGCAACCAAAACAAAATTACGCAGCAGACTGGACATAAGCAGCACACTTCGGGTGTCATTGTCTCCCATTACCCCTAGATGGGACCGTCTTGTTGCAGAGAAACATGCTCAGGGCTCCCACTGATGTAGCGTTATGGTGAGTTGTATTTTTCATGCACTTTATATTCGTTTTTGTGTTATGTTGAAAGCACGTTTAACCTTTACTATTACAACCAGAGTGTGGAGCTGAAAGGCCATTATGTTATGATGTTGGCATGATGTTACAAGGATGCTGCTAATAAAGTTGTATACACCGTGGGTTCATGTTTATTATTATATTTAGAAAAAAGCATTTTTATAAAATGATAAGGCCAGTTGTATAATTTTATTTTGTTGTAGGCCTATTTATCTGCCACAGCTTAAAGGCTGGTCTGTGAAAATATTGTCTGACATTAAACCGGTCCGTGGCGCAAAAAAGGTTGGGGACCGCTGCTTTAATTCACATCTTAATGGCATAGCTCAGGTCGACAGAGCCCCGTATCTGTCCATGATGCTAATATTTAAACGATAATAAAAGATAATATTAGCTTATATCCTCCACGAGGTTTACTACTTCCCTGTTGCAGATTTGCTGACCTTCTGAGTTGCTCTCAAACATCAATGTCATAGCTTTAGCTTGTAACGTTTAGCTTGTAATGCTTAGCTTTTAGCTAACTTGCTGTGTTGTTCAGCATTTTCTTTTTTTCTGGCCGTCTGGTTTAAATGGAAAGTATCTCAAAACACTTGTATTTCCCTCGTGGGCTAAAGAGTCGATATGTTTTTTTTTTTTTTGTTTGTTTTTTCTGATTTACTCCTGGTGTTGGTCGAGTTTAAACCTTCCAGTGGCAGCTCATTGTTTTATTGTCTGGTGATTTGCTACAGGGAGGGTAGTGGCTGAGTGTCTCTGATATTGACGTGCAGTCATTTGGCCAAATGTGATTGGGTCAGTATGCATTCATTTTCATGCAAATGTATATTGTTGAATAAATGGATGTTTTTAAGAATTGATTATATCACTATATCAATTATTTTGAGAACCCTATTGAGGAAGCATGTCAGTGATGTTGTGGGGAGCCTTATGAACATAAATTTGTGAACAATATGCTTCCTGATAGACTCAACCATGTAAACAACCAAAACCTCCAGAGGGAATCTGTTTTCAGTATAACAAAAGATCTTCACATCAACAATAATTATAAATCAGTGGAATTTTAGAGGAGACCAGCAACCCGGCAGTTACAAGCCTGTGCACCCACTGGCCTCACCACTCTTGTGGGGACATAAATATAATGACTCTATCATTATGTGGTTTCCTGCCATTTCAGGCCAGCGCTCCCCACCCACCAAAACGATAACTGGATCAGTGCTGCCTTGGCAAACTGGCTTCATGATTATTTCTTCAGAGCTGTTGCAAAATCTCATCTCCCTCATTATGGAGGAAGAGGGATCACATTAAGATTTTTGAAAGAAATAGATACAAAGGTTATTTATATGCAACCAAAGTGTCTATTAAAGGGAATAATAGAGAAAACATGCTGAGGAGATGTTGGTTTGAGATATAACTGGGATGCTAGAAAGAAAAACAGCACACTGTGGTGGAACATGTGGTGCATTTATTTAACTGCTATATATATATATATATATATATATATATATATATATATATATATATATATATATATATATATATATATCAAGTAAAACTTTAAATATGTGCTGGGTTAACCAGTGTGTGCGCTTACTGTTACTAAAGGAAATACTTCATGTTGGAAGTTTATGCAGTAAAAGTCAGAAAAAGTTTATTTTCTGCCAGTTAGAGCCATACCATTCCTACTGTGCATCACTATCCTGCTAGCTGGCATATCATCTGATTATTGTTTAAACTTTTGCAAAATCTTTAACATACATTTGAATACTTATTCAGCAGATAAAAAGCGTCTCAAAATGCTGTTTGTTTCTGGTTGTTGGCAATATGTTTTCTTTTGTCTGCCATGTTTCCTTAATAGGACACCATCTACTCTTCTAAAGCAGATGTCGTCAAATTTTTTAGTTCGGGACTCCTTGATTGTTGCATTTTGCATTGTAACAGGGGTTGGGGGGACTGATATCTAAACATCAGTATGCAGGTTAAAACATGGGCACAAGCAATGGAACACTGACCCCAAGCATACTGCCCAAATAGGCTAAAAAGTGGGTTTAGGTCAGCAAAATCCTTTTTTTGTCAAGCAGGGATTTTATCCTTATAGAAAATTTGTGGCTAGAGCTGAGAAAATGTGTACAAGTAAGACATCGTCTGGAAAGTCCTGTGTCTGGAGAGGAAAAGGTGCACCCTATGAGTACTTTGTGACAGCAATAGTGAAGCATCCAAATACAATCAATATGTGGAGCAGCTTCTCAGGCTTCAATACAAATCTGCTGAAAGGACTGCCATGAATGAAAACCGGAGTCAAAATATTCAGAGAAATTGTGGTATCTGCATGACATAGTGGCATGAATGATGGGAAAGTTGCTGAAAGATCCTGAAATTGACATTTTACACCACTGGCATGAAATGAAGGAAGGATGAAACAATAGATTACCAAGAATTAGCTCTGAGGACAGAGATGGCCACAGAAGAAGTTACATTTTCTGTCTGGCAAACCATTTCTGTGTTGATTTAACTATATTCTTAAATTAGTACCCTGTTAAAAGGCTGACAAATCATTTTCAGTTTTCTGGCAAAGTTTATGAAATTGTTACTTAAACTGTCTTAATATTTTAAAGATTTTTCACTAAACTGGTGTTTATTGAAAAAAGGGTCCCAGGCTTTTTGGAGCTGAAAACATGCCCACAGCATCACAGATTCTCCATGAAGTTTATTTCCACATATTGATCCTGTTTTGTGCCAAAATCAACCTGCAACACTTGGTGTGGAAAAGCTTGATCTTTGTCTGATCTGACCAAGGCAAACGGTTTCCAGTTTAAACCCCAGTTCAGTTGAACACACTCCACTTGTTTATAAGTTTGTAATGGTAGTGTAAAAGACTGGGGTTTCACACCGGCCTGCACCCACATGTCCATTGAAAGCCCATCTTACCCCGGTTCCGGATTTGGCCGCAAGTGAGGAAAACATTGATCAAGAGGTGAACAGTGTAATATGCATATTTAATTTATTAGAAAATTAAATATGGAGACAGAGTAATTACATTACCATATAAGATGATTTCACCGCGCGATGTAGAAGTCTGTCTGAATTAAGTTTTGCCAAGACATCCTTTTTACTACAGTGTCTGCCCTCCTCTAAATTAGGGAGGGAGGGGTGGTCTATTCGAACAAAGAAACTCTGTTTCTGACCCACCCCCTCCGGGGGGCAATAAAACTTCATGTTATTCTACCCAGCAACAGTGAGAGACAGTCAACACTCTGCATTCCTCAGTAACCCCAACTAAGATATATTTTTTATTCTCAACTCCCTCTGTTTTGATCAACAGATCAAACCAATAACTAGGCTAAGCTAAGTTTATGTCTTGAAACCCTTAGACAAAATGTAAATGATAAGATGCAATATTGTAACCCACTGTCCCCTCTGTTGGCGAGTTATGAAATCAAATTAAGTTCAAATTTACCCCTTAAATGTAAAATAACCCAAGTATCAGCTAATATACTACTGAACCGATCTGAATCTCAAGCAAACTAGAATTAAGAAAAGTAAGCACCTTTATCCAGAGGTGCAAGGCTATGATATCTTTGCAACTAACAAGAAACTGTTATATGAGCTAAATCCTAACCTAGATTAGCAAGATGTCTTTTTAGAAGTTAATATAACCTGTGAAAGCACTACACTCAGATCAAACCACAGAAAAAAAAGATTATCATGCAATGCAAAACCAAGATTCTAACAGTACTAATATGTAACACCTTATGAAGATGAAACTTATAAGACAAATGCAGTGATTACAAAACTCTCGTTTTTTTTACACAATGCATTCAATCGTTGTCATGATGTCTTGATCTCAGGGATGTTTTCTCCTCACCCTTAAGGATAATGCTTTATAGAGTCATTGTTCCAACCGCCGATCCCCACACATCTGTATGTTAATCTTTATTAAAAATAAAAAACTAAAACAAAATAAAAATCCAGCAGCCTCATCCGTGAGTGGCAATTCGGCGCCTCGAGCTGCTCCGGTGATCTTTCCTTGAATCCTCTGTGACTGGTACACACGGCTCCTGGAATCTGATGGGCCCCTGACCTCTTCGGCCCCCACATCTGCCTGTCGATGACCTTAGTGTGCACTCATTCGAGATCGGGGGGTCGGTGGACTCCCCTTCACATTCCTGGACTCTCCAAATTTTTATGTCTCCAACACAACCTGAAACTTACATGAGAATCGTTAGATATCAAATGTTGTGTGCTATCTGTAATCCCGGGAGCTGACGTCGGTCCCGAAAAACTCCTTTCAGTCATATGGAATTGTATCCTGTAAGGAAATTAACTGAACACTCCAACAAGAAACATACATCAAAGCTTTTTACCCCATTTTCAATTTTGTCTATGCACAGATTTTAGCCAATTGTTTTTAGAATCCCCATTGTTCCATCTTCATCCTATGGGAAACCTATTTTAGAAATGTAATACTTAATGAGACATTTTATCACAATTTCTCTGTCCTGTCCTTCTCACGGGCCTCTGGTCGTCCTGCAAAAGAATGCATGCACAAAAACTTGATACCTCTGATGGGGATCTTCGTGTCTGTGGAATCAAAACTTAGTTAATTGTGGTTTGAAATCAAAGTAAATTTTTCCTGTAACGATGTCCGAATCTTCTTTGGATTAAAGTGACCACACATCGCACCACCTTACACCAGACATTGCTGTAATCTCTATAACCCCAAATGTTCTACTCCAACACAACGCTGAAGTTGCTCTGCTCCACCTACACTCTTCTTGTAATTAATTCCTCTCTCAGTTTCTCTTTAATAGATGCTATCCTCATGTCAAAAATCCTGCATCCACCCTTTTGCATCATTTGATGTGCACTGTTTTGTCCAACACATACCAAACCCCTATTCTGTTCACTTATTGTTGTATCTGGTTGTTACAAATCCTGATCCAGTTAACTGCAACAGATATATGTGGCTTTGAAACCCTAACTAACCTACATGACACATCAATGATTTTAAACTAAACTAAGCAGGGCCTTTTATAGACTAGCCTAGATATGCATTAAGTTACCCTGTGTTTATCTCTGTTTTTCTATCTTATCTAGTTTATTCTAGTTTTTGTAGTTTTTATTTTATTTAACATTCACTTATTGTACTGCTAAAACTGTTTACGCCTGTTTCTAAGAACCTCCCTTTAGAGTCTGTCTTTAGCAGATACGTGCTGTCTGACACTTCGCCCATTAAATCTAATTTATGGTCCCAGCCTGTTTCTTAGGAGTCGACTGAACAAACATTCAGAGAGCCATGGGTAAGGTCTTTCGGGGGGGTTTTAAACAACCGTTATCTGATTTACAATGCAGTCACATACCTCCCATGGGGTCCTGCACAAGAACACCTCATCCAAGTTACTGGTGCCAAGGGTTTATATAAGGGTTAAGATCTGTATAACTTTAAGATACACTATTATCATATAAATGCTTATCTCCTATCCCTCTGTTTTAGAACTAAATTAATTTTATTACAAAACATTAACAAAGAATAGTATTTAGTCATCATAGGGAATCAAGTAACTGCAAATACTTATCTGAATTGAAGTAGGCAGAAGTTGCATAAGATCAGTGTATTTAAGTGAAAAAATAACTACGAGTTTATGTTCTCAGTGGCACACAGCAATTCGGCTTTGTGAGAATGCTGGATGTTCCAAGTTATATACATACTGAGACAGGGTGGTGTATCTGGGAAAAAGACTTAGAAAACACCGTTGTTAACCTGAATAAAACACCTGGTAATATAGCAAATTCTGGTGGAAAGCTGGTATATTTTAGCTGGCAACTGTGTTATGTACAATAGAAAAATCTCAATGCTTGTGAGCTAATAAGGAATAACCTAACAGATTGTTTAACCTAAAAAGTGTGTCTCTGTAATGAATATTTGGTTTAAAAACAAGACGTCTCACCCAGAGGACCGCTGTGCATACTAGCGAGAGGCCCCACGTCGTAAAAGCTGATAAAAAACTCCCAGTCTGGAAATTTATGGCATGCAGTTGTTAACCAGAGAGACAGTTCCACCCAGTGAATTTCCTGCTCATAATTCTGTCTGCTGTTTAATCATGTACATAAAAAGTGAATAAATGTGAATATATTTTCAAAACCGCAAACCTGTGCACTGGGATACGCGCAATTGGCTGCCTTAAGAAATTATGAACCAGCTCCTGTCCATCTGCACAGTAACTTAAAGATGGAGAGAGAGAAAAAATATGAGAACACAGCCCATATCACATCCCATTAAATTTGTTCAGTAATAGTATATGGCTAAAAATAACTGTCTGTGTTTCACCTTAAAGATGTTTGTTACCAGGCTGTGTGGCTCCTGAGATGAACTCGGATTGAAATGCAACACATCAAGCAAACATGAGATCGGAGTTAAGACTTCATAATCAAGGCTTCCATGTGTGGAACTGTACATTTCTTCCCCCAGTGTTGCAGTAGCAGACCGCTGCAATGTCTCTGCGACGCACCTCAGTGACAAAGTCCCCTTTTCACAACTAAGATGCTGATGATTCAAGTGGCTTCAATATGTGCAGAAAGTTCCTACAGTCACTTCCCTTGACAGCTTGGGATCTGCGCTGTTCATGAGCGTTGGCCACTTTTCCAGGGTGCGTAAACATTGTTCATGGGAGCGTTATCCCTTTGCTGGGGTACTGACCTTCTGGATGTGAGGTCGTATTGGGACTTCATGCCTGGCTGACCTGTTGGTGATGTGAAACAGTCTCTGGCCCAGTGCCCAGTGTGACCACAGCTGTAACAGATGTCTGTGTGTGGTCGAAATGTTCCAACATATCCACCTCGTCCTTTCGGTCCTCTGCTCCTTCCCCCATGTCTGTGCTGATTGTCACAATGCCATCCGTGTCCATTCTCAGGAATAACAAATCTGGAATCAAATGAAGAATAGAGAAGCGGAGGAGGTGGCCCCCCTCCTTGAATGAAATTTGACTGTGGTGGAACCGTCAGGGTTTGAGCACCATGTGATGTAACCGCTGAGACATTTCTTTCTGCAATCTCCTGCTTTCTCTTACTCACTTTCCGCTTTGCTTCTAGTAACTGTAATTTAAGTAATTGAAGTTGCAAGTCCTCTAAGTCTCGCTTCGTCTTTCTGTCCTCCCTTTGAGCCACATGCAAATAGTCTATCAAACGGGTTTCCCGGCGAGCATACGAACACCCAGGCATATCAGGATTTTGTTTCATAAGCAGGGACACTAAAGAAGGAACCCCATCCAAAACTGCCCCTCTAAATAATTCACCCAGATTGGAGCGATTTGTTTTAGGATCCACACCTGTGTGTTTGATCCATTTCTCTGCAGCTTGAGTTATGTAATCTTCAGGACGCTGTTGTGGGTCCCAGGTGAATTTAGGAAACTCGACTGATGTAGATAATGGAAAGTGGTGTGTAATGGCATCTTCCAAGGAAGAAATTATTGAGGACAATAAGGTTTCATCAGGCATATGGAACGTTTGAGCAACATTTTCAATAACAGCTATTACAGACGCAGACACAGAAAGTATCAAAATGGCTCTAAAATCACCTAGAGCCAGTTTTAAGCCTTTGGTTAAATTTTGTAATTCAACCAGCCATGATCGACCACCAGCACCGAGGCTGGGGAGTTTATTCACCAGAACTTGCACATTACCAAATTAACAAGTAGAAAATTCCTCGGCTCCTACATTACTGTGTGACAAGGGCTTCTGCATTTTGGTAGGACTTTGAAAATGTGGATACATATACTGAATAATTTGGGGACCTTCCTGTGATTAATCCGTCATATTTTCCGTGTCTACTAATTTTTGGCGTTCTGCAATAACAGTATCTATAATAAAATTATGCAAGCCATTAACATTTGTCATAGATTCCTCAATTCTAGCTGCTTCATTTGAGGATAACTTCAAAACTGACTCGTGACTAAATGCAGGGTTAACAAAATCTGTCAAATCAACCGCAAGATCTTTTTGCCCACACCATTAAGCTTTATTTTAACCTTAACTTTTAACTTTTGTAGTTTTTGCTTACTCGTTTTCCCAGGATAGGGTGCTATTTTCTGCTCTGTATTAATCAGCTAGATTTAAGTCTGACGAATTATATCTATTTATTTATCAATTATGACTAGGGCTATCAAACAATGAACACCTTTTAATCACTATTTAATCGCAAATTATATTTTATTTCTGAAAGTGTATACGTTCATTAGGCATTTTTAAAATGCTATTTTGCAATAGATAACGCTAATTAAAATTATACTCTTACAAAAGGTATCTTCCCTTTTTTGTTTTTTCCCAATTTTTAATGCCTCAAACAGATGTTTAATGTTCTCCCAAATTTCCAACAATTTTTCCAAACTTCTACCCTCTTGCTAACTTTTAAGCTACAGTTTAAAATAAAAAATTTCTCCAAAACTCACCAAAATGCAGCCGGCCGTGCGCTTTCCAATGCAACTCACCCAATCAGCCTGCAGCCAATACCTCAAATCGCTTTTCTCCGTTCAAACTTCTCCTGCACTTCAACAAACATCATTAATGTATGGACCTTTTTTCCCAATGATTTCCAAATTCCCCTTAGTTTTTTACCCATATCTTAGCCCAGTTCTTGCTCCATAATAAACACTTTTAACTTAACCAAATGAAATCTGCTCCAAAGTACTTCTCTTATCTTGAGGCCCACGCAGTGAGAATTTCACACTATCATAAAGACACACACAGACCCACAGACCCCCACGCTACGCACACACCCAAGCAGAAACACACACAGGGACACCCACACCCTGCAGGGCTCAATCAGCCTGTGCTTCTCACTGTCACTCCATGGATCCCATTCACAACCGAGACATTGAAAATATATAACAAACATTAATATTTAGACACAGACAGCTTTGCGCGCGAGGAGGGTATACTCTAATACCCTTCCCCTCGACAGAACTTTCTCACTTATTTTAATACCTCCTTAGTCTAACTGTCGTGCTCCAGAATCCCATTCTGTAGCTAGGGGACAATCCAAGTTGTCCCCCTGGGGCCCCTTTAAAATCAATCTCTATTTTCTTCTATAAACAGCTCACCATTTAGGATCTTGCTTGTTCTTCGGCCTCAACTTTTAAAGATATTACGTATTCTTGACCGGTCCTATTCCCTGCTTCTTTATGAGCATCCCTAATTTTCAAGAGGTAGCGCAGCCCCTCAGCCATAAAATCACCAGTTTGTCAGTCTGGTTTTTATTCTCAACAGTAGGATGGAGAATGCTTCCCTGGCATGCCTCCCAAATAAGCAGTTGCTATGTACTGTAGATAGCATCTAGATCAACTTGCAGCATTTGCCTCTCCTGGATGAGCATGGAGCCACAGTGGAATGTCGCTTGCATAGTCATTGACTTTGCAGCAATCCCTCATACTGAGCATGCCTGTCGAATCAGAATCAGAAAAGCTTTAATAATCACAGAGGGAAATTATTTTCGTTACATGCTCCAGATGTACAGATATACTATGTATATATATGTATATATATATATATATATATATATATATATATATATATATATATAAACTATAGATCTAAATTAAAGTGATAGGGACAATGTGCAAAAACAGTGCAAAAAAATGAATAAATGTCAATACAGAGGGAGTCACTGAGGGAGGCGTTAAAGATTTATGACCACAGGCAGGAATGATTTCCGGTGGCTCTCTGTGGTGCATCTGGGTAAGAGGAGTCTTCTGTTGAAGGAGCTCCTTTGCTGGGCCAGTGTGTCGTAGAGAGGGTGTGAGACATTATCCAAGATGGACTGAAGCCTGGACAGCATCCTCCTCTCTGCCATGGTTGTCAGAGAGTCCAGCTTCTCCCCCACGACATCACCGTTCCTCCTGATCAGTTTGTTAAGTCTGTTGTTGTCAGCGACCCTCAGCCCACTGCCCCAGCATGTGACAGCAAAGAAGATCGTACTGGCAACAACAGACTCATAAAACATCCTCTGCATCTTCCGACAGATGTTGAAAGACCTCAGCCTCCTCAGGAAAAAGAGTCGGCTTTGTCCCTTTTTGTAGACCGCCTCGGTGTTTCTAGTCCAGTCCAGCTTATTATTAAAGTACACTCTCAGGTACTTATACTCCTCCACAGTGTCAACAGGGACCCCCTGGATGGAAACAGGGGTCACAGGTGTTCTTGCCCTCCTCAGATCCACTATTAGCTCCTTAGTCTTTGTCACGTTGAGCTGCAGATGGTTCCGCTCACTCCAAGTGACAAAGTTGCCCACCACAGTCCTATATTCACTCTCATCACCTTTTTCAACTATTGCTGAGTCATCAGAAAACTTCTGAAGGTGGCAGGACTCAGTGCAATAGTTGAAGTCTGAGGTGAATAGGGTGAAGAGGAAGGAGAGAGGACAGTCCCCTGAGGGGCCCCAGTGTTGCTGACCACCCTGTCAGACACATAGTTCTGTAGGCATAGATACTGTGGTCTGCCCGTCAGGTAATCAACAATCCAGGACACGATGGGGGCCTCCACCTGCATCGCAGTCATCTTGTCACCCAGTAGAACCAGACGGATGGTGTTGAAAGCACTGGAGAAATCAAAGAACATAATTCTCAC
Source organism: Fundulus diaphanus (assembly GCA_037039145.1). Classification (NCBI taxonomy): domain Eukaryota; kingdom Metazoa; phylum Chordata; class Actinopteri; order Cyprinodontiformes; family Fundulidae; genus Fundulus; species Fundulus diaphanus. The sequence continues at coordinate 152,115 of CM073121.1, read as the reverse complement.
AGTGCTTGCTGGCTTGTCCAGATGAGTGTAGACTGTTCAGCAGGAAGATGATGCTGTCCTCAACTCCCAGGCGGGGCTGGTAGGTGAACTGTAGTGGATCAGTGAAGGTTCTGACCATGGGCCTTAGCTGCTCCAGGACTAGCCTCTCAAAGGTCTTCATGATGTGGGACGTCAGTGCCACCGGTCTGTAGTCCTGAGGGCCGCTAGGACGCGGCTTCTTTGGCACAGGAATGAGGCAGGACGTCTTCCACAGCACGGGGACTCTCCGGAAGAGCAGGCTCAGGCTGAAGACTAGGCTAATAATTTCACAAAGCTGGTAGGCACAAGCTTTAAGAACCCTGGGACATATTCCATCTGGGCGTGCAGCTTTGCCGGAGTGGAGTCTGGTCAGCTGTCTTCTCACCAGGTCAGGAGTGAAGGACACTGTGGAGGTAACAGTAGGGGGAGGGGTGGGGTCCTCAGGTTGTGGAGGACATGCTGTAAACCAGGGGGGAGGGGTGGAGTCGGTGGTTGTGGATTGAGGTGGTAAGGAGCAGACAGGGGGTCTGTAAGGAGGAGGAGTGGGGGAAGGTGGAGTGGTATTAGTAGGGAAGTCAGCAGGGGATGGGCCGCAGTATCAAACCTATTGAAAAATAGGTTCAATTCATTGGGCCGGTCCACGTGACCTTCCAACCCCATGCCACCACTCTTCTGGAACCCGGTGATTGCTCTCATACCACTCCACATATCCCTCATGTGGTTTGTCTGGAGTTTATTCTCCAGCTTTCTCCTGTACTTGTTCTTTAGCCTCCCTAATTTTACACTTGAGTTCCCCCTGCACTCTCCTCACCTCATCACGGTTGCCATCTCTGAACGCCCTCTTCTTCTCATTCAGGATGGCCTTAATGTCCTTTGTGATCCACGGTTTATTGTTGGCGTAACAGGTGACAGTCCACACAGAAGTTGATGTAGTCAGTGATGCACTCTGTGAGCCCATCAATGTCCTCCATGTGGGGCTCACAGAGTGCAGGCCAGTCAGTCACTTCACTTCAGTGCCTCATAAGCCTCCTCCGACCACCTCCTCACAGTCCTTGTGGTCGTAGGCTTCCTCTTCACCAGAGGTACATAGCAGGGTTTGAGGTGAACCAGGTTATGATCTGACCTGCCCAGAGGGGGGGAAAGAAGAGGAGATGTATGCATCTTTAATGTTAGCATACATCAGGTCCAGGGTCCTCTTCTCTCTGGTAGGACAGCTCACATATTGTTTGAAGGTCAGCAGAACTTTGTTCATGGTGACATGGTTGAAGTCTCCCGACATGATGATGAGGACATTGGGGTGCTGCGTCTGTAGTTTGGAGATGGTGGTGTGTAGATTGCTGCAGGCAGATGTTGGGTTTGCAGAGGGATGGATGTACAGGACAGAAATGATGATGTGTGGGATCTCTCTAGGCAGATGGTAAGGTGGTAAGGACGGAGTCCAACGGCCAGCAGTTCAATATCCGGGCTACAGAGCTGGTGATGTGACCCGGGTAACACCATCTGCTGCTTACTAGAAAGGCGGGGGACATTGAGTCTGAATGGACCATGTTCTGCGCCTCTATTGTTGAGGCGGCTAGTCGGAGCTGTGGCAGCAATGTTGTCGGTGCATATCGCCGCGGCAACCCTCAAACACACTGGTGGACACCAGCGGTGAGGGAAGCCGTCAAGCTGAAGAAGGAGTCCTATCAGGCTTTATTGGCCTGTGGGACTCCGGAAGCAGCTGACGTGTACCGGCAGTCGAAGTGGCAGGCGGCTCGGCTGGTCGCTGAGGCAAAAACGAAGAGTTCAGAGAGGCCATGGAGAAAGACTTCCGTACGGCTTCAAAGCGATTCTGGTCCACTATCCGGCGTCTCAGGAGGGGGAAGCAGTGCGGTACCAACACTGTTTATAGTGGGGGTGGTGTGCTGCTGACCTCGACTCGGGACGTCGTGCGTCGGTGGGCGGAATACTTCGAAGACCTCCTTAATCCCACCAACACGTCTTCCATTGCGGAAGCAGAGCCTGAGGACTCTGGGTCGGGTTCTCCCATCTCTGGTGCTAAGGTTGCCGAGGTTGTTAAAAAGCTCCTCGGTGGCAAGGCTCCGGGGGTGGATGAGATTCGCCCTGAGTACCTTAAGGCTCTGGATGTTGTGGGGCTGTGTTGGTTAATGCGGCTCTGCAGCATTGCGTGGACATCGGGGGCAGTTCCCCTGGATTAGCAGGCTGGGGTGGTGGTCCCCCTATTTAAAAAGGGGGACTGGAGGGTGTGTTCCAACTACAGAGGAATCACACTCTTAAGCCTCCCTGGTAAGGCCTATTCAGGGGTTCTGGAAAGGATGGTCCGTCGGATAGTCGAATCTCGGATTCAGGAAGAGCAGTGTGGTTTTCGTCCTGGCCGTGGAACACTGGATCAGCTCTACACCCTCAGCAGGATCCTGGAGGGGGCATGGGAGTTTGCCCAACCAGTCTACATGTGCTTTGTGTTTCTGGAGAAGGCATTCGACCGTGTCCCCTGAGGGATCCTGTGGGGGGTACTCCGGGAGTATGGAGTACCGGGCCCTTTAATAAGGGCTGTCAGGTCTCTGTACGACCGGTGTCAGTGTCTGGTCCGCATTGCCGGCAGTAAGTCGGACTCGTTTCCGGTGAGAGTTGAACTCCGCCAAGGTTGCCCTTTGTCACCGATTCTGTTCATAACTTTTATGGACAGAATTTCTGGGCGCAGGCAAGGTGTTGAGGGGATCCGTTTTGGTGGCCTTAGGATTGCGTCTCTGCTATTCGCGGATGACGTGGTCCTATTGGCTTCATCAGGGCGTGATCAACAGCTTTCACTAGAGCGGTTCGCAGCCGAGTGCGAAGCGGCCGGGATAAAAATCAGTGCCTCCAAATCTGAGACCATGGTCTTGAACCGGAAAAGGGTAGAGTGCCTTCTCCGGGTTGGGGAGGATGTGCTGCCCCTAGAGGAGGAGTTCAAGTATCTTGGGGTCTTGTTCACGAATGAGGGGAAGATGGAGCGGGAGGTCGACAGGCGGATTGGTGCGGCGTCTGCTGTGAAGCGGGCGCTGTACCGATCCGTTGTGGTGAAGAGAGACCTGAGCCAAAAGACGAAGCTCTCGATTTACCGGTCGATCTACGTTCCTACCCTCATCTATGGTCACGAACTTTGGGTCGTGACCAAAAGAACGAGATCCCAGATACAAGCGGCCGAAATGAGTTTTCTCCGTAGTGTGTCCGGGCTCTCCCTTAGAGATAGGGTGAGGAGCTCAGTCATCCGGGGAGGACTCAGAGTAGAGCCGCTGCTCCTCCACATTGAGAGGAGCCAGTTGAGGTGGCTCAGGCATCTGGTTAGGATGCCTCCTGGACGCCTCCCTGGTGAGGTGTCCCGGGCACGTCCCACCGGGAGGAGGCCCAGGGGAAGACCCAGGACACGCTGGAGGGACTATGTCTCCCGGCTGGCCTGGGAACGCCTTGGGATTCCCCCGGAGGAGCTGGCCCAAGTGGCCGGGGAGAGGGACGTCTGGGCCTCCCTACTGAAGCTGCTACCCCCGCGACCCGACCCCGGATAAGCGGAAGAAAACGGACGGACGGACAGAGCTGTTCTTTAATGATGATGTGACCCAGGTAACACCATCTGCTGTTTACTAGAATGGCAAGCCCCCCTCCTTTCTGCTTACCACTCTTAGTGTCCCGGTCGGCTCGGACAGTGTGAAAGCCATCCACGGAGACAATCTGATCCGTAATGTCCTTGTGCAGCCATGTCTCAGTGAAACACATCACACTGCACTCCCGGTACTCCGGGTCACACCGCATTAGCGCCGTTAGCTCGTCCATCTTGTTGCTAAGGTACCACACGTTTCCCATAACAACAGAGGGAAGACACCGCTTAAATCTTCTTCTCTCAATAAGCTTGTCCCGTCTTGACCCTCCTTTCATCCCCCGATGTTGCTTTCCTTCTCTGCGACCTCGGTGTGCTTTCCTCCAGAGTTCGGGTGGTATTTCAGCTGGTCTGGCCACCACGGCGGCCGGCATTAGTGCGATCAACTGTTCTCCGGAGTAAACAAAGGCAGCGTGTCCCGGTGGGAGCGGCATGATAAAAACAACTCGAAAAAAGCACGAACACTCTCTGAAAACAACCTCGTTAGTGAGGACAATACTTCAGAGTTACCATGAAAAGACAAGAGCAATCAAAATAAAATAAAAGTAAGAAAAGTTAAAAAGCAAACTCAAAGGCTGAAGCGATGTAACCGGCAGCATGCAGCTTTCGCGCATGCGCACAATATATGTAGCAACAGTGGAGAGGAAAACTCCCCTTTAACAGAAAGAAACCTACAGCAGAACCAGGCCCAGTGAACAGCTACACATATCCATCTCTGAAAAGCAGGTCACAGATCAGTTTAAAGTATTGGTAAAAGAGTAATTAGGAAAACAAAAATATCTTTCAAAGGGAATTTATCTTCAGGGGAACAGATAATGTTTAAAGTAAGCTTGCATCTGAAATAAACTGAAAAATACTGTTGTTACGAATTGAAGTGTTTACATTTTTCTAAATTGGAAAAAATTACTCCAGAACAGAGCAAAACACATTTATGTTTGGCTGCCTAATGAGAGCAATTTAGTTCTACAGTGTAGCTGACTGACACTGCACACACAGGCATGGCTTTGGGCAGTTACCCTGGGCAGCATTGGAAAGGAGGACACATAAACAGTAGATTAAAGAAATGCAACTTACCTGTCAGTTGTGCCCTGAACAAATTAAATGCATGTGCTGCCAATAGGCAGCTGAGAATGAATGTTGAGAAGAAAACTAGCCCAAGTTCGAGCTTACAACTGCAATGCATTTTACCCCCACCCAGAATCCCAGCTAATTCCCTGTAGTTTAATTGATTGTTGGGTGGCAGAGGGTGGAGTTCATCCAGGATGCCATTTTAATAAGAACTGCAATTGGGCACAAAATGACAAATCTTATGTTTCTTCTTCACAGATATTAATGAGTGTGAAAACAAGACAGTGTGTCCTTCGGGTATTTGCTACAATGAGCCTGGAGGTCACAGCTGTGGTTCCTGTCATCATGGCTTTGTAGGGAAAGGAGGTCACTGCATTGGTAGGTCTTACACTGTGTTTTTGTCTATACTCTCTTATGCCCCTCTTCCACTAGTACCAACTCAGAGCGGGTCAGTTCACTTTTTTGCTTTTTCCATTAGTAACTGTTACGTTGAACCAATACTATTTTTAGTACCTGTTTGCCTGCAGTTCCAAGTGTTCCAACCTCAGAAGACTGACGGTCTCTGATTGTTTAGTGTCATTAACACTGACATATTCCACCGTTAAATCATTTTACACTGTGCTTCTTGTATATGAGCACTAATACAGCAAGAATTAGGTAGCGTTACTTTACCTTCACATGTACTCTAGCTCGTATCTTTCCGTTTGATACCACATGTCTTCTCTCTCTTTTCTGAACGCATATCCAGGACTCTTCATTTAGCTGCCTGTAGCCTTTTCTGGTACTCCTGTTTTACTCTGAGTCTTACAACAGCCAGAAACAGATCATCTGTCTAGGCTGTTGCTGTGTTGGTGTATTCGACTGTGTGACCACCTTGCTATTAAAGATCCTGCCCCCATGCTACTCAGTAGGCTCTGTGCACAGGTGTTGTGACGTACTTCCGCTTTGTCTAAAAGTCGTACTCCAGTTTCTGGTTTATTTCCTGTCTTCATATCAGAGATAAACAGCGAAATTAGTGTTTCCAAGTCAAAGAAATAAAAATGTAATGTGCGTGACAGCTTTAGATTTCAGTCAACAATATGTGGGTCTAAGGAGCACTGCTGTGAAGGCAAGGCAAGTTTAGATAGAACTTTTCAGTAACAAGACGATTCAAAGTGCTGTACCTGAACAGAAAAAACATTAGACATAGGAAAAACTAAATAAGTAAATTCTCGACTAGACTTCTTTAATACATTAACAAACATACATGTGGGTACTTACTGTCCTTATTGGAGCTTTAGCTTGACGCTCATCAGGATCCCTTGGCTTGAAGCCACAAAAAATAATACTTCGAAAATAAATCCACGAGTCCACTTCTTGCTTTTAACTGTTTACTAAAAAACGTAACGCAACACTACAAAAAACACAAAATATATCCACAAAATTAAGTATTTCAAGGTCCAACGGAACCTGGGAAGGGCGAGGTCAAAAAACTATTACGCTCCAAATCTCCGTCTCATTCCCCAACTGCCCGCTTCACTGACTAGCAGGAAAACCCCCCCTCTACCTGGTTTTTAAACTTCACAATAAAAGTCCTATTCACCCAATATCAATATACTGTACGTATGTAAATATAAATTTTCAATCCTTTTAAATCCCTTTGAATCTTTAAACAAAAAAAAAAATATTCCAACTAAAATGAACTGCATTTAGGCTCCTACATTCCCGGCTCCTAATTGTTATCAATGCCCTGAAAAAATTACTCAAATCTTAAATCACAAGGAGCCTAATACTACAATTATTCACGTTACTTTACCTTTAATTCTTAAGTCGTAACTAAATAACAACTAAACTAAAGTGCATAACTATATCACTCATTCAGCAATAAAAAAAAGGATATATGAAAGTCCATCAGTCAGTCTCTGACTCTTGCAGCAGGACCAACTTGGTTACTGGTCGCAGCAGCTCGTTGTTCCGGGTCTTGACCTTCACCTGCCGAACGAAACCTCTCCGGTCTGGAAGAGTCTCTGTGATCCTTCCAAGCGGCCAGGAGTTTCTGGGCGATGTGTCGTCGATTACCAGCACCACGTCGCCGATGCTGAAATTTCTCTCTAATGTTGACCATCGCTGGCGATCTTGGAGTTGCATGAGGTACTCCCTGCACCAGCGCTTCCAGAATATGTCTGTGAGGTACTGAACCTATCTCCATCTTTGGTTTGTGTACTGATCGTCCTTGCTGAACACTCCTGGAGGCAGCTCAGGCTTGACTTTCCGTAACAGAAGGTGATTAGGGGTTAAGGCCTCTAAATCATTCATGTCAGAAGACACCTTGGTTATGGGCCTACTGTTTATAATGGCCTCCGCTTCGCACAACAGGGTGTGGAGGGTTTCCTCATCATCTGCTCTTTCACTGTGGTGTTCAGAATCTTTCTCACAGGTTTCTCACAGGTTCCTCCGTGGTGGGAACCTGTCGGAGGATTGAAGTGCCACTGCACACCTTTCTGTTGTAGGTGCTTTTCGATCTTGCTAGTGTTCCATTCACAAATAATTTTCCTCATCTCGCTTTCAGCAGCTCTGAAGTTCCTCCCGTTGTCCGAGTACATCTCTCTGACTTGTCCTCTTCTCGCAAGGAATATTCTAATTGCGTTCAGACATGCGTCGGTGTCAAGCGAAGACGCAACTTCCAAGTGCACTGCGCGAACTGCGAGACAAGTAAAGATGACACCGTATCTTTTTACATGTCCTCTTCCTCTTTTCACCATGAATGGGCCGAAGTAGTCGACGCCAACTCGCGTGAATGGAGGCTCATCAGGCAAGACTCTGTTGCTGCAACTTAGACAGCATGTGATTCCTTCCTGCATGAGCTGTTACATCATGAATGTGTCTAAGAACGAGCCTTGTGACATGCGAGCCCCTTGGCAAGATGACTTGCTGCTTGCAGTCGTCTGGCAGTGCAGCACGGCTCAGCCTACCTCCTACTCTTATGAGTCCTAGAAGAACTGGATTCAGTTTACGAAGCGTACTACTTTTCTTCACTTTTTGTTGTTCTTTTAGCATTTCCAGATCTTCTTGGAATCCTTTCCTTTGTGCGTATTTCATAATTTCTGTCTCTGCTTTTGTCAAGTCTTCACAGGTAAGTTTTGATGTTTTGTAATCTTTCTTGAATCTGTCTATTATTTCCTTGCTTGACAAACTTGGTTCCCTGTTTTTGTTTGCATTCAGTTCTTTCAGCAAATCTTTCAATTTCAGGTACCAGGCTACAGCGCGCTTCAGATCCATCCAGGATGAGTAGTACAACATCAGCTGGTCCAGCAGGTCTTTGAGGTTTTGTACTTGCATAGCATGAGATTGAACCCTTTTGACCTCTGGGTCATCCACGTTGGTCATTCCAGGATCTGGATTCTTTGCCCACTGGTCTTCCTCGCTGCACGGGAATTCAGGTATGGAAAGCCAGCCTTCACACTTCAAGAATGCTTCCACCGTCAGGCCTCGAGATACATGATCCGCCGGATTCAGGCTGGTATTGACGTATCTCCACTGAGAAGCTTGAGAGTTCTGTAGAATGGTTGACACCCTATTGGCCACGAAAGTTTTGAATTTGGAGCTTTCACTGTTCAAGTACTTGAGCACAACTGTGCTATCCGTCCAATATACAGAGTCGTGGAGTTCCAATTCAAGCTCTTTCTTCAGCAGCCTGTCCATCTTGACTGCGACTGAGGCCGCAGTTAACTCCATCCTTGGTATGGTCGGGTATTTCAAGGGCGCTACCCGTGCCTTCGCCATCATCAGAGAGGATTGGGTCTCTCCAGCTGAGGAGCGCAGAACAAGGTAACTTGTTGTCCCATAAACGTCTTCACTTGCGTCAGCAAAGTGGTGTAGCTGAGCGAAGACTGGTGCACCAAACGCCTCCGACTTTATGCATCTGTCAACGCCAAACACTTCTAGCTGTTGCAAGTCTGATGTCCACTTTGTCCATTCCTTGATCACTTCAGCTGGAAGGCTGTCATCCCAGCTGTACCTTTGACGACATAGATCTTGCAGAATCCTTTTGGCGGGCAGTATCACTGGAGCAATGAACCCCAGAGGGTCAAAGATTCAATTCAATTCAATTTTATTTATATAGCGCCAATTCATGAAACATGTCATCTCGAGGCACTTTACAAAGTCAAAATCAATCATATTATACAGATTGGTCAAATATCTGTATAATAAGTCTTAAAAGTAGACAGGGTGTCTGCCTCACGGACCAAAACTGGGAGTTGGTTCCACAGGAAAGGAGCCTGATAGCTAAAGGATCTGCCTCCCATTCTACTTTTAGAGACTCTAGGAACCACCAGCAGACCTGCAGTCTGAGAGCGAAGTGCTCTGTTAGGAACATACGGGGTAATCAGAGCTCGCTCTGATATATGATGGAGCTTGATTATTAAGGGCTTTATACGTAAGAAGAACGGACCCCAGTAGTGCTCTGTTCAGGTCACAGATATCACAGAGCATCTTGTTTACATAACATCCAGGAGAAAATTAAGGTTGTTTGCCTTTCAAGATCGACGGGGAGGCCTAATTCTGATAATAGCATTTTGGACAGGCAGACTCTTGTTTTTCTGTCAGTGGTTCTTCTCAATGGCGATTCCAAACAGCCAAAATTGTGGTCAGTCTGCCAGCTTCCAGGTTCCAGCTTTCACCAAGGCCATTTTCATTCTGCCAGCAAGTTCAAGAACCACAACTGGCCAGCAGTTCTGCTTACACAGCATTTCAGTCTGAGTGCTGGTAGCGGACACATCCCTCACATAGATCAGGCAGCCTTGACATGGGCCGAAACAAATGTTTTCTCAATACTCCAGGCAACCCCCAGCTCCAAAAAGCAGTAAGCCTGTTATCATAAATCCAATTTTGAACAGATTTTCAACAGAGGGATTTTTGGTGACCCCTCACACCAAGGTATGTACCCGACATTTTCTGGAGAATTCAATTCAATTCAATTCATTTTTATTTATATAGCGCCAATTCATGAAACATGTCATCTCAAGGCACTTTACAAAGTTAAGTTCAATCATGTTATACAGATTGGGTCAGATTATACAGATTGGTCAAAAATGTTCCTATATAAGAAAACCAGTTGATTGCATCAAAGTCCCGACAAGCAGCATTCACTCCTGGAGAAGCGTAGAGCTACAGGGAGAGTCGTCTGCATTGTACATGGCTTTGCTGCAATCCCTCATACTGAGCAAGCATGAAGCGACAGTGGAAAGAAAAAACACCCGTTAGCGGGAAGGAAAAACCTCTAGCAGAACCGGGCTCAGTATGAACGGTCATCTGCCTCGACCGACTGGGGGTTACAGAAGACAGAGCAGAGACACAACAAGACAGACAAAAAGCACAGAAGCACACATTGATCCAGTAATCTGTTCTATATTAGATGGTAATAGTCGGTGATCTGTCCTCCCTGGATGATTTCACAGTCAACAGAATGTCAGACCAGGTGTACCTACTATGAAGAAAAAAGAGAGAGAACAAAAAGTTAAAAGCTGAAATGACAACAGTCATTTCAATGTAATGCAATGCAAATCTGGAGAACAGTAGACTGGAGAACAGTAGAAATCAGTAGAGTGAGTAAAATAATAATAATACATTTTATTTAAAAGGCGCCTTTCTAGACACTCAAGGTCACCGTACAGAAGGGTAAAAAGTCAGAAACAAAATCAAAACAAAAATCATTTAAAAAATACCGAGGCTGGGACAGGGAAATTGATAATTAAAGAGAATAGGCAGTCTTAAACAGATGAGTTTTGAGTTGTGATTTAAAATTTAGAAGTGAGTCCGTGTTTCTAAGTAGGGGTGGTAGAGAGTTCCAGAGGCGGGGGGCAGAGCGGCTGAATGCTCTGCTCCCCATGATAGGAGCAGAGGCCCTGATGTCCTCCAGTAGCCTAAGCCTATAGCAGCATAACTATAGAGGTAGCTCAGGGTAACATGAGCCACTCTAACTATAAGCTTTGTCAAAAAGGAAAGTTTTAAGATTAGTCTTAAAAGTAGACGGGGTGTCTGCCTCACGGACCAAAACTGGGAGTTGGTTCCACAGGAGAGGAGCCTGATAGCTAAAGGATCTGCCTCCCATTCTACTTTTAGAGACTCTAGGAACCACCAGCAGACCTGCAGTCTGAGAGCGAAGAGCTCTGTTAGGAACATACGGGGTAATCAGAGCTCTGATATATGATGGAGCTTGATTATTAAGGGCTTTATACGTTAGAAGAAGAATTATAAATTCTAATTTTGATTTAACAGGAAGCCAATGAAGGGAAGCTAAAATTGGAGAAATATGATCCCTCTTGTTGATTTTCATCAGAACTCTCGCTGCAGCATTTTGGATCAGCTGAAGACTTTGAACTGCATTTTGTGGACTTCCTGATAGTAAAGAATTACAATAGTCCAGCCTTGAAGTAACAAATGCATGGACTAGTTTTTCAGCATCACCCCTGGACAGAATGTTTCTAATTTTGGCGATATTCCGGAGGTGAAAAAAGGAAACTCTGGAAACCTGTTTAATATGGGATTTAAATGACATGTCTTGGTCGAAAATAACACCAAGATTTTTTACTTTACTACCAGAGACCAAGTTAATGCCATCCAGATTCAGTGAATGATTAAGAAGTTTATTTTTTGAGGACTCTGGTCCAAAGATTATAACTTCTGTCTTGTCAGAATTTAAGTGCAGGAAATTTAAAGTCATCCAGCTTTTGATGTCATTAAGACATGACTGCAGTCGAAGTAATTGATTGGATTCATCAGGATTTATGGATAAATATAGCTGAGTGTCATCAGCATAACAGTGGAAATTAATCCCATGCTGTCTGATAATTTTGCCAATCGGAAGCATATATATATAGTAAAGAGAATTGGTCCAAGGACTGAACCCTGTGGTACTCCACAGGTGACCCTAGAGCTTGAAGAAGATTTATTATTAACATGAACAAACTGGAATCTGTCCGACAGATAAGATTTAAACCAGCCTAATGCTTTCCCCTTAATCCCTACAGAATGAAATAATCTCTACAGAAAAGGGAAGACGAATATTAGCAGTAGGGTTGGTTCCATCGAACAAATACTCTAGGAAGGCACTGGCTGGTGTTTGGATGCACCGATGTTGACTTCTAAATCCGGAACCTAACCCAGCGGATCCAAAGGGGGACAACAAGAAACCCGTAATGGTCCCGATGGTCGTGGAGCATGACTACGGGCTTAGCAGTACCGTATGTGTCAAGCAGGAGCAATATGACAGCATGTTGAGGGAAATCGAGCAGCTGAGGGAGCAGCTCCAATCATGTAACCCTAACAACTTTGGACTCCAACGTTTTGCTGCATCACCAGAAGATATCAGATTTTATACCACGTCAGAGTTTTTTAATTAAAATATTCTGTTAGGTAATCATTTTACACTTATAAATGACTACTAGAGTTTGACTGAGAACTTTTTTTCAACACTTTATTTTAGATCCCCCTCATATGAGCATCTGATGCCGTTTTGGAACTAAACTGAAGCAGCAACAGCCAAAATGGTCAGGGTCACCAGGGAAAATAATGTCGCTGTTCCTAAGATTCTGCTCTTCTGGACTGAGATGTTCTCCAGGTATCTGTTGCAGCCACTCGTCCAGATTAGAGGTTACTGCCCCGAGTGCTCCGAGGACCACAGGCACTTCTGTTGCCTTCCAAGCTCTTTCTAGTTCTTCCCTGATCCCTTGGTATTTCTCCAGTTCCTTGTGCTCTGTTTTCCTGATGGCCATGTTGATCAAAATGGCTGTCCTCTACTGCTTATCAATGATCACAATGTCCGGTTGGTAGGCCATTACCATTTTGTCTGTTTGTGTCTGGAAGTCCCACAGGATCTTAGCTCTGTCATTCTACACCACCTTGGGAGGTGACTCCCATTTTGACCACAGGGTCTCCGGTTAGTATTCTAAACAGATGTACAGATAGTCTGTACACTATACCAGCCACTTGGTTATGGCATTCCATGTATTCCTTCCCTGCTAGTATCTTACACCCTGCTGTGAGATGCTGGATGGTTTCTGGGGCCTCTTTGCATACCCTGCACCTGGGATCTTGCCTGGTATAGTAGATCAGGGGCTCTATTGCTCTGATGCTCAAGGCCTGCTCCTGTGCTGCCATGATCAGTGCTTCAGTGCTGTCCTTTAGTCCAGCCCTCTCTAGCCATCGGTAGGATTTGGTCGTAACAGCCACTTTAGCTATCCGTCGGTGGTAGACGACATGCAGGGGTTTTTCCTCACACGACGGTTCCTTCAGTTCCCTGTCTTCCAGCTTCCATTGTCTGAGACGCTTCATCCCTTGGGATCATCTTCCTGATATATTCTTGGAGTGTGGATGTTTAATCTTAAATAGTGGCTCTGATGCTCACTAGGCCTCTCCCTCCTACTGTTCTGCCCTCTGTCAACCATTCAGGGTGGGTCCCATTCATCAGCAGGTGGTTAACTTGTGCCGGTAGGCGTTCATAGAGAGAAGTCAGCTTCTTCAGCCAGTAGGAGTGGATCATATCTGGGCTTGGTGCTGTCCAGTTCTTCATACCTGAGAGTCTTCGTTGGCTGTCTGCCATTGAGATGTTCACTGGACTTTGTTCACTGCGATTATTGGGGTCTGCTCTTACATCTATTAGCCACTGTGCATCATTGTCATGTGATGCTTCTTTCTCCCATATCGCTTTCCAGTATTGCTCAGCCTTTTGCCTTGGTGGGTTGGCTTTTGTGTTATTACCCTGCTACTGGGAGTACACTTTAGCTGGTTCAGTGGAGAACAGCCTGTTTATTCTTCTGCCTTCTATGTCTTTTGTGTATCTCTTCAGTCAGGCAGCCAAGGGCCTTGGAGTATTTGTTTGGCAGTTTCCAGGGCCTCAGGTATGGGCATCTGTATGTATTTCTGAGGAATTCCTTTTCTGGATGCACCCTTCTGGAGTTCTGACAATTGGCTTACTTCCTCCCGTGTTGCATTGATTTTGGCTTCCAACTTTCTCTTCCATGGTGGACATTGTCCATGGCCGCTCTTAACGTTACCTTTGCCAGGCATCTCAATGATAACTAGTGCTGTACTGTATATCAGTTCATTGGTCTCTGTGATGATCACAGTAGGGATTGTACTTAGTGCTGTATTGGAGATCCTGTGGAGACACTTCACTTGGCTTCACAAGTCAAGATTGGGGTTGACAGGCTCTCAATTTAGCCATGATCTTATCTCTCAGTTCAGACATGCTCCCATTAAGTTCTTGCATTGGTTCTTGGCTTGGTGCCCAATCTCTGGGGGCTGATGTTAACCCCCCCTATCTGACTGTGTGTCTTAGTTCCCTGTGGGTATTGAAGCATCCATGTTTCCCACAGTCTTTTCATGTAGCCCCGTTGACTAGGGTAGTAGTATTCCAATAGTGCCTTATTGTCTTCTCAAGTCCATGGCCTTCATGTTCCAGTAGCCCATTTGTCATTGAAGTGTGTTGGTTCCTCAACACTTGACGCAGCCCAAGGACCAACACTGGATTATATGTTATAAGCCCACTATATACATCTATATGTGTGTGTGTGTGTGTGTGTGTGTGTGTGTGTGTGTGTGTATACATATATATATATATATGTGTGTTTATATATATATATGTGTATATATATATACTAGGGCTGGGCAAGTTAACGCGTTAATTTCACGTTAATTCATTAGACTATTAACGGCGATATTTAATTTATCGCGCAATAACGCATGTTGCTCACATGCTTTTATTTTGTGAAGGTCTGTTGCTGCGGTGTAGGGGTTTGAATCAGAACAGTAGGTGGCGATAATGCGCCAATAACCTCGCTGTCAGCCCAGCCTCGGATTCAAACAGGAAGAAAGGTGTATGTATGTATGTATGTATGTATGTATGTATGTACACTACCGTTCAAAAGTTTGGGGTCACCCAAACAATTTTGTGTTTTCCATGAAAAGTCACACTTATTCACCACCATACGCTGTGAAATGAATAGAAAATAAAGTCAAGACATTGACAAGGTTAGAAATAATGATTTGTATTTGAAATAAGATTTTTTTTTACATCAAACTTTGCTTTCGTCAAAGAATCCTCCATTTGCAGCAATTACAGCATTGCAGACCTTTGGCATTCTAGCTGTTAATTTGTTGAGGTAATCTGGAGAAATTGCACCCCACGCTTCCAGAAGCAGCTCCCACAAGTTGGATTGGTTGGATGGGCACTTCTTGCGTACCATACGGTCAAGCTGCTCCCACAACAGCTCAATGGGGTTCAGATCTGGTGACTGCGCTGGCCACTCCATTACCGATAGAATACCAGCTGCCTGCTTCTGCTCTAAATAGTTCTTGCACAATTTGGAGGTGTGTTTTGGGTCATTGTCCTGTAGGATGAAATTGGCTCCAATCAAGCGCTGCCCACTGGGTATGGCATGGCGTTGCAAAATGGAGTGATAGCCTTCCTTATTCAGAATCCCTTTTACCCTGTACAAATCTCCCACCTTACCAGCACCAAAGCAACCACAGACCATCACATTACCTCCACGATGCTTAACAGATGGCGTCAGGCATTCTTCCAGCATCTTTTCATTTGTTCTGCGTCTCACAAGCGTTCTTCTTTGTGAACCAAACACCTCAAACTTGGATTCATCCGTCCACAACACTTTTTTCCAGTCTTCCTCTGTCCAATGTCTGTGTTCTTTTGCCCATCTTAATCGTTTTCTTTTATTGGCCAGTCTCAGATATGGCTTTTTCTTTGCCACTCTGCCGTGAAGCCCAGAATCCCGCAGCCGCCTCTTCACTGTAGATGTTGACACTGGTGTTTTGCGGGTACTATTTAATGAAGATGCCAGTTGGGGACCTGTGAGGCGTCTGTTTCTCAAACTAGAGACTCTAATGTACTTATCTTCTTGCTCAGTTGTGCAACGCGGCCTCCCACTTCTTTTTCTACTCTGGTTAGAGCCTGTTTGTGCTGTCCTCTGAAGGGAGTAGTACACACCATTGTAGGAAATCTTCAATTTCTTAGCAATTTCTCGCATGGAATAGCCTTCATTTCTAAGAACAAGAATAGACTGTCGAGTTTCAGATGAAAGTTCTCTTTTTCTGGCCATTTTGAGCGTTTAATTGACCCCACAGATGCTCCAGACACTCAATCTGCTCAAATGAAGGTCAGTTTTGTAGCTTCTGTAACGAGCTAAACTGTTTTCAGATGTGTGAACATGATTGCACAAGGGTTTTCTAATCATCAATTAGCCTTCTGAGCCAATGAGCAAACACATTGTAACATTAGAACACTGGAGTGATAGTTGCTGGAAATGGGCCTCTATACACCTATGTAGATATTGCACCAAAAACCAGACATTTGCAGCTAGAGTAGTCATTTACCACATTAGCAATGTATAGAGTGTATTTCTTTAAAGTCAAGACTAGTTTAAAGTTATCTTCCTTGAAAAGTACAGTGCTTTTCCTTCAAAAATAAGGACATTTCAATGTGACCCCAAACTTTTGAACGGTAGTGTATATTGTAATGAATGGTGTGGTAAAGAACCCGGCATTCAGCCGAACAGGGTAATTCCCTTAACTGGGTTTATTGAAGGGCAGGCGAACAGAACAGGATCCAAAAACAAGGGTGAGGCAGACATCCAGACACACTCGACGGGAACAGGCGAAACGACTGAGCAGAAACAAACAGAACAGGTAATCCAAAACAGAAACAAGGTGCTGGGAGCTCTTACCAAAAACAGAGAGTGCAAACGTGGAGGAACGGGAGCATAAGCATGAGCATGTCAGTGACGAACCGACAAATAACTGAGGAGGGAGTGAGGCTTAAATAAACAAACAGGTGAGCGGAGTGAACTAATTAACCATAGGCAGGTGGAAGCAATAACAACGCTGACAGAAGAATAAACCTAAGACTGAGGATAACACAAAGCAAAGAACAAAAATAACAACTAATACAAAGACCGGATAACTTGAAACAATACACAGACTAAACAGGAACCTAAAACAAGACAGAACCTACAATAGAAATAAACCCAGAGGCAGGAGAGAACTAACTTAACCAAACAATAAACCTAAACCAAAACAGAACATTATATATATATATATATATATATATATATATATATATATATATATATATATATGAAACGAATGGTTTTGAACTAACTTATATACTTTTCTGTCCAGAAACTGCTGCCAATAGATGAGCTGTTCCTTTTTCTGACATACCTGTCCACTGGATGTACCCAGAGGGAGTTGGGCCATAGATTTAGCATCCACCAAGCAAAAGTCAGCCGGATTATTGTGAGATGGGCCAACTTTCTCTACTGCTTATTGGGCTCAATTTGTGTTAGGATGTCTCCTGCAGCTGTGAAGACCAGTCTTCCACAGGAATTTGAGGGCAGCTACAGTGACACGCAATTAATCCTGGACTGTACCAAACTACGGTGTGAAACACCTTCATCCCTGCTCCTCCAGAGTGAAGTCTTCTCCACCTACAAGTCCCACTGTACCTTTAAGGCCAGGGTGGGCATGTCTCCACACGGAGCCCTGATATTTGTGTCACCACTTTTTAAGGGTTCAAGTGACAAGCAGGTGTTTTGTCAGTCAGGGATTACATCACTCTTGACACCTGACATGGCCTTCATGGTGGACAAGGGATTCTTGGTGGATGATCTTGTACCTGGGACAGTTCATCATCCTGCCTTCCACTCCAAGAGGGCCCAAATGTCAGCGGTGGATGTCCTGAAGACCCAGTGCGTTGCACATTTGAGAGTGCATGTTGAGAGGTTGATCAGAAGAGTAAAATAAAAGAAACTTTTTGATGCCACTATCCCTCTCTCCATTGCAGGGAGCATAAGCCAACTTTTCAGTCGCCTGTCTCTCCTGTCAAATTACCAAATGGACCTTTGGTCAGGAAATGGAGATTTGAGGTTTGATGGCACCCAATGGCACATTCTCCAAGTAAGGGAGAATGTTGTTAGTTATTTGCATTGACATGATCTTACATTTCTAAATAAATATGCTTAATGTAAAATAATTTGTACTGATTATGTTTGGAAGCACACTACCTAAATAAATGCAGTTATTAACCGCCATAGGTTTTGTATGAGGAGTTACTTTTGTATTGTGAGAATTTAAACACTTCAGTGATACTTCCGTAGAGTACTATGAAAATAAATAAGTATTTTTTGAGGGTTCCAAGTGAGAAAAACATTGTTTATTTGGTGGAAAGGCAGTGTAAATATAGACACATTTTAAATTAAAGAACCACATCTACTAACAATTAAATGCTTTGAAGGGAAAGTTAAAGATGTAACATCCATTTAATTGTATGGTTTCTATTTCACTGTCTTTTGTGAACTAGCCAGAATAAAGACAACAAGGTCATACCCTCTGTATTCTGGGAACCTTCCGAGAAACGTTAAGTAAAGATTTACACTTAAATCTGATTCCACAACATTTGAACGTTTTATATTGTGAAATGTAATGGGAAAAATATTTTTACAGGTAATAAAACTTAGTGCTAAAGAAACATCTAAAATAAAACTAAATAAAATAATATAAACCAGGGCTGAACAATGAAGAAAAAAATATTACAATTATTTTGACTGAAATGTTAACTTTGACATGAAACTAAATTTAACGAAATAACATTTTTTCCATTCAAATTTTCAGTGAAATACTATCGTGATTTTCACAGAATAAATATATCTTTCAATTTAAAGTGGAGAACCACCACATTTTATTTAAAATGCTAAGTTGACACAAAAAAATATTTAAAAATATTGCTCCTCCTGGGATTTGAAAATTGTGGGAAGCCATATTAAAATGTTGATAAAAATGTCTGTTATTTGTTCAGCCAATTCCTGCCAACCAACACCAACATTTCACAGGCCACAATTGACAACCTGATCAACTCTATGCGAAGGAGATGTGTTGCACTGCGTGAGACAAATGGTGGTCACACCAGATACTGACTGCTTTTCTGAGTCCCCAGACCCCCCGCCCCCAATAAAACAAAACTGCACCTTTCAGAGTGGCCTTTTATTGTGGGCAGTCTAAGGCACACTTGTGCACTAACCATGGTGTCTAATCAGCATCTTGATATGGCACACCTGTGAGGTGGGACGGATTATCTCAGCAAAGGAGAAGTGCTCACTATCACAGATTTGTGAACAATATTTGAGGGAATGGTGATATTGTGTATGTGGAAAAAGTTTTAGATCTTTGAGTTCATCTCATAAAAATGGGAGCAAAATCAAAAGTGTTGCATTTATATTTTTGTTGAGTGTAGAAAGGTTTCCTAGATCAACGTGTGCTTCTCTGCTTTTTGTGTTTGTGCTCTGTCTTCTCTAACCCCCAGTCAGTCAAAGCAGACGACTGTTCACACTGAGCCTGGTTCTGCTGGAGGTTTTCCTCCCTGTTAAAGGGGAGTTTTCCTCTCCACTGTCGCTCCATGCAAGCTTAGTATGAGGGATTGCTGCAAAGCCATTGACAATGCAGACGACTGTTGACTGTGGCTCTACGCTCTTTCAGGAGGAGTGAATGCTGCTTGTCAAGACTTGCAAACTACTGGGTTTCCTTAGATGGGAAACTTTCTGACCAATCTGTTTGGATGATTTGAGTGAAGTTGACTTTGTAAAATTCCTTGAGATGACATGTGTTGTGAATTGGCCCTATATAAATAAAATTGAATTGAATTATTAGGCTTGCTTGTCGGAGCAGGAGACCAACTATCAACAATACGATGGACATTGCTGATACTAATCTTAGGCATCTCTTGTAAACATCTTGTGAATGACATTTTATAATTTTCACTGATGGATTGAGACAGGAAATAAACCAGAAACTGGAATGCCGACTTTTAGATGAAGCGGAAGTACGTGAATACGTCTGTGCATAGAGCCTATTGTAATGGAAAATGAAGCAAACCATGTGGAACTGTCCTGACCCGTGCTGACCTGAATAGATTAGGTACTAATAGTCAGTGAGCCAAACTCTCAAAAGCTCAATAAAGTGGGTTGAACCTGACATTGTCTGCCATACTTTTTGTTTGTGTTTTTTTCTGTTAAAAAACACATTTTGCTGATCCTCCCATTTTCAAAAATGGGAGCTCTGCCGGAAATATTGCGGAAAAGAATTGTGGCCATTTTATTGTATACACACTTTATTTTTTTATTAGAAAAATGTTAGAGATGATTCTTTCCCTCAAATACACAGTGGGTTATGTAGGCTGTCAATAAATACATTCCAGATGCACAGAACAAATGTGCAGACAACATCCACTGACAGAATAACTCTTTTCTAACACATTTCTACATGATGTGTAGAAAAATAGGCGTTTTCTCATTTTTCTTCAATATTTTCTTTTTTTTCTTCATTGGCAATCAACTATTCCCCAAAGTTATGACATCAGTCAATATGCCATTCTTTTCACCAAACAGTATACGCATTTCACAGATAAAATTATAAAATTCCAACCAAAATTAATTGATCTTTGATGATATCGTTAGCCAAGCCTTAGCCTCATAATGGCTTCTCCGTCTCTGACTAAGTCTCCTATCTGCTGCTCTCTGTGTCAGATGTTTAGTTATTCCTCTGCCTCCTTTAGTGATAATGGTACATGTAATAAATGTAGTGTTTTTGTAGCTTTGGAGGCGAGGGTGTCAGAACTGGAGACCCGGCTCCGTGCTGTTGACAAACCAGCTGATAGCCGCTCCTTTGCTAGCGCGGAGCCACAAAGAGTAACTTCACGTAGCGAACCAACAGCCACACTCGAACAACCGGTTAAGCAGGCCGGCTGGGTGACGGTTCGTAGTAAGCATAGCTCTAGATTTCAGCCCCCAGATCACCACCAACCCGTCTGCGTTTCTAACAAATTTTCCCCTCTGAGCGACAGTCTCGCCGAGGAGCCGACCTTAATTATTGGCAGCTCCTTACTAAGAAACGTGGCACTAAAGAAACCAGGGACCATAGTTAAATGCCTACCAGGGGCCAGAACGGGCGACATAGAATCCTACCTAAAACTGCTGGCTAAGGATAAGCGTAAATACCGCAAAATTGTTATTCACGCTGGCGGTAATGACACCCGGTCACGCCGATCAGAGGTCACCAAAGTTGGTGTTGCTTCAGTGTGTGAGTTTGCTAAAACAATATCGGACTCTGTAATTTTCTCTGGTCCCCTGCCTGATCTGACCAGTGATGACATGTTTAGCCGCATGTCGTCAACCGCTGGTTGTCTAGGTGGTGTCCAGAAAACGACGTGGGCTACATTGATAACTGGCGAACTTTCTGGGGAAAACTTGGTCTGATCAGGAGAGACGGCATCCATCCCACTTTGGATGGTGCAGCTCTTCTTTCTAGGAATCTGGCCGGATTTATTAGTTCTCCTAAATGCTGACAACCCAGGGTCCAGACCAGGAAGCAGAGCCGTAGTTTAACACACCTCTCTGCAGGTTCTGTACTGTTACCCACCCATTACCCTATTGAGACGGTGTCTTTCCCACGGCCAAAACTTAACAGATCAAAAACTGATCTAAAGGGAACAAATCATAAAAATCTAATAAAAATCCATACAGATCACTTTGAACCAAAAAATAAAAGAATTAAATGTGGTCTATTAAATATAAGGTCTCTCCCTCCAAAGACTTTGTTAGTTAATGAATTGATTTCTGATAATCACATTGATTTGTTTTGTCTCACAGAAACCTGGCTACAAGAGGACTATGTTCGTATAAATGAGTCAACTCCCTCCAGTTATTCAAATTTCCACATTCCCAGATCTGTGGGAAGAGGAGGAGGAGTGGCGGCTATCTTTCAGTCTGATTTATTAATTAGTCCCAGACCAATTAATAATTACAGTTCTTTTGAACATTTAACCCTCAGTTTCCCTCATCCAAACTGCAAAACAATAAAACCTCTTCTGTTTATTGTTTTGTATCGTCCACCAGGCCCTTACTCTCAGTTTCTGGATCAGCTGTCAGACTTCTTATCTGATTTGGTGTTAAATACTGACAAGGTTATTATAGTGGGTGATTTTAACATCCATGTTGACACTGAATGTGATAACCTTAGTGTAGCCTTTAAAACTATCCTAGATTCAATTGGTTTTGCTCAAAATGTGCATAAACCAATGCACTCTCGGCTCCATACTTTGGACCTTGTTCTGACATATGGCATTGATTGTGAAGAATTAACAGTATTCTCTCACAACCCTGTCCTATCTGATCATTTTTTAATAACATTTGAGTTTAATCTAACTGAGTTCTCCACCCCCAAAAGAGGGTTCAATTATAGTAGATCTTTATCGGATAATGCTGTATCAAAACTTAAAGAGTCTGTCCCCTTTTTAATATCCTCAGTATTGCAGAAATGCCCTGTAGATGGCAGCAATGCTGTTTCTTCCCATTCACAAATCGATACCTTTGCTAACAGTGTGACTTCGTCATTGCGTTCTGCATTAGACAATGTAGCTCCCTTGAAAAAGAAGGTGATAATTCACAGGAAGCTGGCTCCCTGGTTTAATTCAGAGCTGCGTTCCTTGAAGCACAATGTTAGGAAATTGGAGAGAAAATGGCGCTCTACACACCAAGAGGAATCCTACTTAATGTGGAGGGACAGTCTATTGTTGTATAACAAGACCCTTCGCAGAGTTAGAGCAGCATATTTTTCATCATTAATTGAAGAGAATAAAAATAATCCTAGATTTCTCTTTAGTACAGTTGCCAAACTTACTCAGAGCTGCAGCTCTGTTGATCCATCCATTCCCTTAGCTCTTAGCAGTAATGATTTTATGGGATTCTTCATAAATAAAGTTGATGCCATTAAAAATAAAATAATTGGCATCCTCCCAAACATGATTACCTCATCCCCAGTAAGTAAGGCAGCATTGGAGGAATCTTTAGAACCTGCACAGTGTTTGAACTGTTTAGAAGCAGTAGAGCTTTCTGAGCTATCTAAAATATTAGCTTCATCTAAACCTTCTACCTGTATGTTAGACCCAATCCCAACCAGACCTATATCTAATCTTCTTTTCTTATCTAAAATTCTTGAGAAAGTAGTTGCTAATCAACTTTGTGAACATTTACAAAGCAATGACCTACTTGAGGAGTTTCAGTCAGGCTTCAGAGCTCATCATAGCACTGAAACAGCTCTGGTGAAGGTCACTAATGATATTCTCATGGCCTCAGATAATGGACTTGTGTCTGTACTTGTCCTGTTAGATCTCAGTGCTGCATTTGATACAGTTGATCTCAATATTCTCCTACAAAGACTTGAGCATACTGTAGGGATTAAGGGAAAAGCATTAGGCTGGTTTAAATCTTATCTGTCGGACAGAGTCCAGTTTGTTCATGTTAATAATAAATCTTCCTCAAACTCTAGGGTCACCTGTGGAGTACCACAGGGTTCAGTCCTTGGACAAATTCTCTTTACTATATATATGCTTCCGATTGGCAAAATTATCAGACAGCATGGGATTAATTTCCACTGTTATGGTGATGACACTCAGCTATATTTATCCATAAATCCTGATGAATCCAATCAATTACTTCGACTGCAGTCATGTCTTGATGACATCAAAAGCTGGATGACTTTAAATTTCCTGCATCTAAATTCTGACAAGACCGAAGTTGTAATCTTTGGGCCAGAGTCCTCAAAAAATAAACTTCTTAACCAATCACTTAATCTGGATGGCGTTAACTTGGCCTCTGGTAATAAAGTAAAAAACCTTGGTGTTATTTTTGACCAAGACATGTAATTTAAATCCCATATTAAACAGGTTTCCAGAGTTTCCTTTTTTCACCTCAGGAATATCGGCAAAATTAGAAACATTCTGTCCAGGAGTGATGCTGAAAAACTAGTCCATGCATTTGTTACTTCAAGGCTGGACTATTGTAATTCTTTACTATCAGGAAGTCCACAAAATGTAGTTCAAAGCCTTCAGCTGATCCAAAATGCTGCAGCGAGAGTTCTGATGAAAATCAACAAGCGGGATCATATTTCTCCAATTTTAGCTTCCCTTTATTGGCTTCCTGTTAAATCAAGAATAGAATTTAAAAGTCTTCTTCTAACGTATAAAGCCCTTAATAATCAAGCTCCATCATATATCTGAGCTCTGATTACCCCGTATGTTCCTAACAGAGCACTTCGCTCTCAGACTGCAGGGGTCCGTTCTTCGTACGTTGCTTAAAACATCCGAGATCAAATGACACATCCAAGATGATTTCATCCGGCTAATCCTGATCCGGCTAATTGGGTTCTTCGAACACACCTGTTGTTTATGATTAGTATGGCTGGATTGAGTTATCTGAGACAACTGCGCGTTCATGCGTTTGTTTAAAAGGGGAAATGTATCGATAGTAGAAACATTGATCAGCAACACTGCTATTGGCTGTTCAGCATGGCCAAAGAGCGCGCACAGTTTTTCTCTCAAGCAGAACAAGAGCTTGGAAGGTTATGCCGAATTTGAGTCATTAATTAAAACACCTCAAAATCTGTTAAAGCCAGGAGAGAGGGCTGGCAAAAAGCAGCGGACAAATTAATGCATAAATACTGTCCATGGTAGATGTTTCTATCACTATCTACAGTATGAATTTTTGCATTTTAATAATCTCATATTTACTTTGTTCTTTTATATCAGAGCCTCCACAGGACCCACTAGAACATGGGGACAAGTAAAAGTGAAATACAAGAATATTCTACAAAATGGTAGCCTTTAATTATTATACTTTATTTTAAAAAGGCACTTGTTATGTTAAGAGATCCAAATTTCAGTGTCATTCCTTAGACACGGGAAGTAAAGGACATGTGCAAACTGGGAATTTTAACAAAAACAAATCTTTATCCATAAAAAATTAAAATTTTCCTTTTCCAAGTCATCCACAGTTTACACGGTAAAACTGTATTGCTCCGTGGCTAGATAATCCATCCATAGTTTTTTCTAATACAATATACGGCTCGACAGGAAGCAAGCCTTTCAAAGTAAACTAAACTTCACAATAAAATGGCCCGAACAAATCTTCTTACTGAATATGATGAAAATAAAAAGCAAACCATCATACAAATAACTTAAATATTTTAGATTTATGGCTCCAACACAACTTTTTCCTCTTTAAAAGCCACTGTTAAATGATGTGTTTGTCTGTTTATAACAGCCACCAAGAAAATCTCTCTACAATTACACTGTCGCGCTGCGCTAAAGGATCCTGTCTATTGCGCAATACGCGATTAATTCGAAAAACTCTGCAAATTATTCTTGCACCTTCCGCAACAGGTTGCAGTCGTAAAAATGGACATGGATACGGCAGACTTCCCTATCTCCTCCGCTTATACAGCCGTGATCTAATCTTGTTTACATGAAATAAGCCTGCTCTCGAGCAGGCTTAAGCTGGCGCACATGTTGCTATGACAACAAGTGCAGGAAGTCTTTCGAAGAACCAAACGATCCAAGATCATGCCAAATCGTCAACAATGAAATCCTGCTAACTGAGTTAGCGACGTACGAAGAACGGACCCCAGGTCTGCTGAAGGTTCCTAGAGTCTCTAAAAGTAGAATGGGAGGCAGATCCTTTAGCTATCAGGCTCCTCTCCTGTGGAACCAACTCCCAGTTTTGGTCCGTGAAGCAGACACCCTGTCTACTTTTAAGACTAATCTTAAAACCTTCCTTTTTGACAAAGCTTATAACTAGAGTGGCTCATGTTACTCTGAGCTACCTTTATAGTTTTACTGCTATAGGCTTAGGCTACTGGAGGACATCAGGATCTAATTTTCTCACTCTATAGAGTTCTACTGTTCTTCAATTATGCATTACGTGTTGTCATTTCAGCTTTTAACTTTCTGTTCTCTCTCTTTTATCTTCATAGTAGGTACACCTGGTCTGGCGTTCTGTTAAATGTGACATCATCCAAAGAAGACGGCTCACCCGCTATTACCATCTAATGTAGAACAGATTACTGGATCAATGTTTGCTTCTGTGCTTTTTTGTCTCTGTTGTTGTGTCTCTGCTTTGTCTTCTGTAACCCCCAGTCGGTCGAGGCAGATGACCATTCATACTGAGCCCGGTTCTGCCGGAGGTTTTCCTTCCCGTTAATGGGGAGTTTTTCTTCCCACTGTCGCTTCATGCTTGCTCAGTATGAGGGATTGCAGCAAAGCCATGGACAATGCAGACGCCTCTCCCTGTGGCTCTACGCTTCTCCAGGAGTGAATGCTGCTTGTCGGGACTTTGATGCAATCAACTGGTTTCCTTATATAGGAACATTTTGACCAATCTGTATAATCTCACCCAATCTGTATAATATGATTGAACTTAACTTTGTAAAGTGCCTTGAGATGACATGTTTCATGAATGGGCGCTATATAAATAAAATTGAATTGAATTGAATTGAATATCACTACTAGTTAGCGATCAACATCAAAACCTCAATAGAATTTAGGCTACTCTCGAAATTCTGAAAGACATACTGGATATTTAGATCCATGGCACACTTACAATACATTTGGAAAAAGAAAAGGAATGTTTTAGAGTCACATTTCACTGCGAGAACTACGGGTTGTTGGTTTCTGCTAAGAGCTTATGCTTTGCACGGTCACTGGATATTTTTCAGTTTGCGGCCTGCGTTGTGACTGAAGACAGCAACTCTGTATTGTGTTAAATAAAGAGTCATGGCGTCTCGACCTGCATGAGCTGACCCAGACCCCACGCAAAACTCTGAGAAAATAGCAGGGCCAGCTATCATGCAGGTGTCACTCCCGAATCTTCCCTGCAGCAGCGGATACTACAGAATTAGAAATATGAACCACATCCACCTCCTCGCCACTTATTTCACAGGCGAATCAGCCTTGTTGGCTGACGTCTGAGTCATGTAACAAAGACTACACCTGCGGTTGAAAATTGCATTGGGTTGACAGGGTGACGGGGTCGACTCTGTGGCAATTGTAGTTGATTGCCAATAAAATGCAAATAATATGAAAGATCAAGACTCATGATAATATAATATATAGGCCACAACATTGCACACGTTACAGCAATTTCAACAACGTCCTCATAAATAACAACTAATCAACATATATGTACATTGTATGGTGAGCAAACTTGCTTTTTGGCAACTGCGTGGCTGCATGACCGGCCTGGTCCAGCTGTACAGGTGCAGCCCACAGTCTCCACCTCTCCATCCTCCGTAACCACAACTCAAGCATTATGACAGTAATCATTCATTCACTGGCTTGGCTGAACATCTGCCTTCATGTACACCAAATTCCCCTGTTTGTGTATCAGCACACATCCAACTTTGCCGCTATGTAAGTACCGATAAGCATCCAAGCTTTTCAGGTTATTCATAGCGTTCCCTTCTACGTACTCAACAAAGTGTTCTGTGTATCTGGAATGTTTTTATTGACAGCCTACACAACCCACTGAGTATTTGAGGAAAATAATCATCTCTCACATTTTTCTGATAAAAAAATAACGTGTGCATACACTAAAATGGCCACAATCGTTTTCCACAATATTTCCAGCAGAGCAGACCCTCCAATTATTGGTTCTTAGGGTCAAAATTAACAGAAAAAATACAAATATAACAGATCATGTCAGGCTCAACCCATTTTTGAGACTTTGGCTCGATGTTTTGTGTATAAACATCATTTCCTATCCTGGATATTTATAATGGAGTTTAAATACTTTTGGTCTCTGCTTTAGTGCATCAATTAAATATAGACCAAACATTAAATTATTTATTTTACTTTATTCTTTATGTAACTGGTTCAATTCTCAGATTTCTTGCCACTGAATTCACTCTGTGAGAATTTGCTGCATCCTGCCCCTTAACTGTTTGTTGTGTAAAAAGGCTCCTTATAATGTTTGCGGAAAAATTAAGTGAAAAGGCAAACTGTTTATGTTATACCACATAACAATTATTAACCCTTTGTTGATGATGTGTACAAACCTTTGTACCTTTCCAGATAAAGATGAGTGCCATGATGAGCGTGTGTGTATCAGAGGCCATTGCCTGAACACTGAAGGCTCGTTTGTGTGTCAGTGTGGGCCTGGGTTCAGAGTGTCGTCAACAGGAGACCAGTGTGATGGTACGCTATTCATGACCC
The DNA here is from genome assembly GCA_037039145.1 of Fundulus diaphanus. Lineage (NCBI taxonomy): Eukaryota > Metazoa > Chordata > Actinopteri > Cyprinodontiformes > Fundulidae > Fundulus > Fundulus diaphanus. Next base: position 124,309 of record CM073121.1, on the reverse strand, counting down.
TTACTGAAGCATTATTCAATTAAGTTAAGTCAGTTAAAGGGCCCTCTCTTTCACCAATTAAATCCGTTTTGGTGTGTCTCTGTATAGCAGAATGTCACTGGAAACCTTTTTTCTCCGTTATTCAGTTCAAAAGGTAAAACTCATATATTACATAGAATTATATGTACAGTACAAGGCGATGTATTTCAAGCATTTATTTCTTTTAGTTTTTTTATTATGGCTTATGGGAACCAACAAATCCACAGGTTCTCATAAAGGTCAGTTTTACATAACTAAATTTAACTAAAGAGGTTTTCAAATAGAATGTTATGTTATCTTTTAATACAAAATCATGGAGAAGACTGCTAACTTGACAGTTGTCCAGCAGACATCCTCTACAAGCTGGGCTTCAAAAGGTCACAGAGTCCTGTTTTCAAGCATATTAATGGAAATTTGAGCGGAAGGAAAAAGTGTGGTAGAAAAATGTGTATGAGAAACAGAAACGACCACAGCCTCGAGAGGACTCTGTCCTAATCATTAAAATTTATAGAAATAAGAGACTTCCGGTGGACGCGGAGCAAGATGGCAGCATAAGTTCGAGCTCCCTTGTCGAAGGAAAAAACAACCTCCCTAATCCAAGGAAATCAGTCAAAATACAATTTTAACCAGACACGAAATGAGTGGAGGACGCAAGCAGAGAAGTATAAGGAAGAAAATGGCAGAAGAATTTAACCCCGACGTTGAGGAAATGGAAGAAGATAGTGGCGACTCGAGTCAGCTACAGGCCGTGTTGGAGGAGCTACATAACATCACGGCGGAAATCCGAGACTTTAAAAAAGAGGTGAAGGAGAACCTCACACAATTCAAGGACGAATTCAAAGAGGAGGTGAAGCGAGAATTTATGGGGTTTAAAGAAGAAATTAAGAAAAAAGCGGCACAGAATGATGCGGAAATACAGAAACAACAAGAGGACATGACCGAGGCGCAGGGCCGCATAGCAGAGCTGGAAGAGAGCAACACGGAAGCGAAGGCCGCCATTCTGAACCTCTTAAAACAGCAGAGAAAACTACAAGAGAAGCTAACGGAATTGGAAGGACATGGCAGATGCTGCAACATGAGAATTTACAACGTGGCTGAACAAGAAGGTGAATTAGTCCAAGAAAGGGTGGAGAAGCTGCTACACCGTGAGCTAGCCCTACCGGCCGGAACCGAGCTACAGATCCAGCAGGCTCATAGAAGCCTCGGAAAGAGACCTCCACCCGAAGCTAATCCCAGGTCCATAGTGGTTAACTTTTTTAAATACAAAACTAAAGAAGAAATCCTGACAAAAGCATGGAAAAAGAAAATTCAAGTCGAGGGGAAGCGGATATTTTTTGACCATGATTACCCCACTGAGGTAATAGAAAAACGCAAATCCTACTCCAAGATCAAAAAGGTTCTGAAAGACCGAAAGATCCGCTTCCAGACGCCAATGACTAAAATACGGATTCACTGGTCAGACGGGATCAAGATTTACAACAACGCGGAGGAAGCTGCAATAGACATGAGGAGACGAGGGCTGGAGATGGAGAACCAGAATGACACCGGACCTTCGCCCGAGGAGAGGAGCCAGACGACGGCATCCTGGCAGCGCTTCGGGAAGAAGCATGGGACGGACGACGGGGCCTCCGCCACGGGCTCTGGCCAGAACGCAAGTAGCCGAGCGAGGGAACGGCTGCAGGAATTTCAAAGAGGAGGACACTGAAGACTCGGAGGTAAAGGGGGCATAAACTGCTCATTAAAGAAGGGGGATGGAAGAGACTATAGTCTTCTCTGAAGTTTGAATAACGACAGGGAGATCCACCAAACAAGGGACTGTTGGACTTACCTAGCAGGTCGGGGGAACCCAACACAGGTTTGCCCAAAACCACTAGGGGGGGGGGCCCTCTTCATAACAGGACACCCCCCTCCCTTTCCAGCAGGGGGAAAGGGCCTCTTGGGAATATGGCCCATATTTAGCCGGGAGTTCAGAATTGTTGTTAGTTTAGTTTGTGTTCATAGTTCAAGTGGAGAGGCTGAGATTCAAACCAAGATATACAAACAATGTCTAAGGTTATAACTGTGGTATCACTGAATGTCAATGGTTTAAATAATATCAAAAAGAGAGATAAGTCCTAAATAAATTTAGAAAAGAAAAAGTACAAGTTATTTTCTTACAGGAGACACACCTAACCAAAAAGGGCATGAAAAGTACAAAAAATTAGGGTATAGAAACTCATTTTCCTCCTCATTTGGAGAAAGGCATAAGCGAGGAGTTATGACACTGATTTCAAATAGTGTAAAGTTTGAATTGTTGGAGGAGATTGGGGATAAAGAAGGAAGATACTTAATGATAAAGGGCAAATTGGAAAACCAGTTAACCACACTACTCAATGTACACTCACCGGCCACTTTATTAGGTACCCCATGCTAGTAACGGGTTGGACCCCCTTTTGCCTTCAGAACTGCCTCAATTCTTCGTGGCATAGATTCAACAAGGTGCTGGAAGCATTCCTCAGGGAGTTTGGTCCATATTGACATGATGGCATCACACAGTTGCCGCAGATTTGTCGGCTGCACATCCATGATGCGAATCTCCCGTTCCACCACATCCCAAAGATGCTCTATTGGATTGAGATCTGGTGACTGTGGAGGCCATTTGAGTACAGCGAACTCATTGTCATGTTCAAGAAACCAGTCTGAGATGATTCCAGCTTTATGACATGGCGCATTATCCTGCTGAAAGTAGCCATCATGGGTTGGGTACATTGTGGTCATAAAGGGATGGACATGGTCAGCAACAATACTCAGGTAGGCTGTGGCGTTGCAACGATGCTCAATTGGTACCAAGGGGCCCAAAGAGTGCCAAGAAAATATTCCCCACACCATGACACCACCACCACCAGCCTGAACCGTTGATACAAGGCAGGACGGATCCATGCTTTCATGTTGTAGACGCCAAATTCTGACCCTACCATCCGACTGTCGCAGCAGAAATCGTGACTCATCAGACCAGGCAACGTTTTTCCAATCTTCTATTGTCCAATTTCGATGAGCTTGTGCAAATTGTAGCCTCAGTTTCCTTTTCTTAGCTGAAAGGAGTGGCACCCGATGTGGTCTTCTGCTGCTGTAGCCCATCTGCCTCAAAGTTCGACGTACTGTGCGTTCAGAGATGCTCTTCTGCCCACCTTGGTTGTAACGGGTATCCCAGGTATTAAATGTTCACTTATATACAGAAAGGCCATAATTCATTTATTTACTTTCTTTTACTTTCTTTTTTAGGTATCACATTACACATGTCAGCTTAAATAATAATACATATGATTTAGCAATGGTATCAAGGTTGTAACGGGTGGTTATTTGAGTCACTGTTGCCCTTCTATCAGCTCGAACCAGTCTGGCCATTCTCCTCTGACCTCTGGCATCAACAAGGCATTTCCGCCCACAGAACTGCCGCTCACTGGATGTTTTTTCTTTTTCGGACCATTCTCTGTAAACCCTAGAGATGGTTGTGCGTGAAAATCCCAGTAGATTAGCAGTTTCTGAAATACTCAGACCAGCCCTTCTGGCACCAACAATCATGCCACGTTCAAAGTCACTCAAATCACCTTTCTTCCCCATACTGATGCTCGGGTTGAACTGCAGGAGATTCTCTTGACCATGTCTACATGCCTAAATGCACTGAGTTGCCGCCATGTGATTGGCTGCTTAGAAATTAAGTGTTAACGAGCAGTTGGACAGGTGTACCTAATAAAGTGGCCGGTGAGTGTATATGCCCCTCCAGAAAGTGACAAAGTACTTTTTAAGAAAATATTTGATCTCATTAACTTGGAAGCAGAGGGAATATTGATATGTGGCAGGGACTTTAATGTGGTGTTAAATTATAGGATGGATACTACAAGCAAGAAAAATAGTAAAAAACAAATTAGTAGGTACATGAACCCCATGATGTCAGAAATGGCAATTGTAGATGTGTGGAGAGAATTTCACCCCTCAGATCAAGATTATACTCATTACTCAATACCACACGGTATTTATTCCAGAATTGACTATATACTAATGAACAAGAGAGAACTACACAGAGTGAAAGAGTGTGAGATTGGAGTTTCAGACGTTTCCGATCATAACGCAATCTATCTTAAGATTAATTTGGACAGCAAAAAGAACAATACTCTGTGGAGACTAAATGAAGGCATATTAAATAACAAGGGACTAGTTGGTGAAGTAAGAGAGGAGATAATCCGTTATAAAGAGGAAAATGATAATGGTGAAGTAGACCCAGTAATTCTTTGGGATGCTGTGAAGGCAGTAATACGGGGGAAAATGATTTCTTACACAGCATTTATGAAAAAAGCAAGATTAGAAACATACAATAAACAAATAAGAAAGCTCAGAGATTTAGAACAACAACATAAACAAATAAATGACCCAGACGTATTTAATCTGATTAAAGAAACCAGGAAAGAAATGGATGAGAGTTTATGGGAGGAGGTAGAAAAGAAGGCTAGATTTACTAAACAAATGTACTATGAGGGGAGACCGAAAGCTACAAAAAATTTGGCTAGGCGCGTTAAGAAACAACAAGCATTAAGTAGCATACATAAAATAAGAGATCCACTATCCAATGCAATCTTATATGAACAAGAAGAAATACAAAGAACATTTGAGCGATATTACAAAACTTTATATGCACAGCCACCATCGGCAGAGGAGGTGAGTGATTTTCTGGAAAAATTGGATTTACTAGCAATAGGCACAAAACAAAATGCGACATTGACTTCTCAAATTACAGAGGAAGAGATTACAAAGGCAATTGGCAGGACCAAAACAGGAAAGTCACCAGGGTCAGATGGTTTAGGGGCTTCCTTTTATAAAACCTTCAAAGAACAATTAACACCACTGTTATATGACTCGTTTAATTATAGTCTCAGGACTGGCAAGATGCCTCCTTCTTGGAAAGAAGCCATTATCTCCGTAATCCCAAAGGAAGGTAAAGACCAACAATACTGCCACAACTATAGACCGATATCGGTACTAAATGTAGACTATAAACTGTTTTCCTCTATCATAGCTAAAAGAATGGAAAATTTAATGCAAGATTTAATTGATGAGGATCAAACTGGTTTTATAAAGGAAAGACAAACACAAGACAATATAAGGAGAACTCTTCATATTATAGACCATCTGCAAAGAAGAGGGGAAAAGGCAGTTTTGATAAGTATAGATGCGGAAAAAGCCTTCGACAGTGTTAATTGGAACTTTTTGTATAAGGTCTTAGAAAAATTTGGATTTAATGAAACATTTGTAAATTGTATTAAATCAATTTATCAAGACCCAACTGCAAGAATTAAAATAAATGGTAACCTGTCAGGAAGTTTTACTCTGGAGAGAGGAACAAGGCAGGGATGCTGCCTCTCACAGAATCTTTTTGCACTGTTCATAGAGCCACTAGCCCAGATGATTAGGCAGGAAGACGAAATGAAAGGAGTGGAAATAGGAGGGGAAGAACATAAAATTGGGCTGTTTGCAGATGACATTTTGATTTATCTAAAAAACCCAAATGAAATGTTTTTAAAAACAGTAAGTTTGCTTGAGGAGTATGGGAAATTCTCTGGATACAAAATTAACATGGAGAAAAACACAGGTCCTAACAATAAATTACTCCCCGCAGCAGAAAATAAGGGATACTTATAAACTTAAGTGGAATGAAAAATCTTTAAAATATTTGGGGGTGAACATAACCAAAACAATTGACAAACTCTATGATGCAAATTATTTAGAAATGAACCACAATATTAAGAAAGACCTGGGGCGATGGATGGACATTGGCTTGGATCTTAGCTCTAGAGTAGAGATAATTAAAATAAATATTTTACCACGACTGTTATACCTGTTTCAGTCCCTGCCACTGATTATCCCGCAAAAACAATTTGTAGAATGGGACAGATGGATTTCAAGGTTTATATGGAACGGGAAGAAACCTAGGGCTAGATATAAAACACTTCAGCTCCCAAAAGATAAAGGAGGCCTGGGTTTACCAGCCCTAAAAGAATATTTCTGGGCAGCACAAATTAGACCCCTCGTATGTTGGTGCAATGATGACTATGTTTCAAAATGGAAAAATATGGAAATAAGTAGAAAAGACATAGAAGTTAAAAATATAATAGCATATAAAACACTCTTAGGCAAACTAAGCAATAAGCTAGATTCAATAACTAAAACTACGATTGAAATATGGAACACAGTGATTGATAATTACAATTTAGAGAAAGAAACAAAGAGTTTGAGCTGGTTTGCTTGGGACCCGAGGTTTAAACCAGGTATTTATGATACAGGTTTCAAACAATGGGCAGATAAAGGTGCCACAGCAATGTGTAAATTGACTAAAAAGGGCAATCTGTTGAGCTTTAATAGCTTAAAGGGAAAATACGAACTGGAGGATCAAGACCAGTATAGATATCTGCAAATAAAAGATTATTATGAGAAAGAGATAAAAACCAACGTAAGTGAAATAATAGAGATATTTCATAAGGCCTATGAGGGGAATAAATTGCGGGTTATTTTAGCACTATACCAGGGACTGATGGCAGGAAGGAAGACATCTACTATGTACATCAAAGAAAAATGGGAGGACGAATTGAAGGAGCACATAAGTGAGGAGGAATGGTTTAAAATTTGTAAAATGCAGTGCACGGCCACCTGCTCCCGTGCGTGGAGGGAATTTAATTGGAAAAACATGATTAGATTTTTTATAACACCAAAGATCAAGTCCGGGATGGTATCCAGTTCACAGCCATGCTGGAGACTCTGTGGCCAGTCTGATGTAGGCCACACACACATATTCTGGTCTTGTCAAAAGCTAACCACATACTGGCATAATGTTAGCCTTACCCTGAAAAACATATTGGGATACGGAATACCCAGATCATGTAAAACACTTTACCTGGGATGCCTCACACACGATGTAATTCAAAAGGACGATAAATATCTGTTGAAAATATTACTTTCTGCATCAAAGAAAACCATCACAAAACTATGGTATAGACAAGACCCTCCTGCGGTGGAGCAGTGGCTGAGCATTGTGGAAGAGATTTTTGTAATGGAGAAAATCACATATAGACTAAGACTGCAGGAGGACAAGTTTGATGTTAAATGGGAAAAATGGAGCGACTACAGACGCAGGCCGAATGCCACTCTTGTATCCAACTAAATATGGACACGGTTGTCCAACATTGTGTATGAAGTTGAATGTATTGATGCCTCTCCACTGTATGTGTTCAGAAATGTTCAATAAAAAATAAGTATAAAAAAAATAAAAAATTTATAGAAATAATCTATTGGAATATGTCACGCAGTGATTAATGAATTTAGTATTTGCACAGAACTTTCTCAATTGAATTAATGAAATAACGTAACATTTTGATGACATTGTGGAAATTGCAGTAAATCGCAAGAGACAATTTCTCACGTTGAGCACAGGAAAAGCGTGTGTCGTTTATTTTGATAGGAAAAACACTGAGCGTCTTGTGGGAATTATTGGCCGAGGACTGCCTGTGGAGACGTCACACAGGAGCGTGGTGCCAGCATCTCCAAAAACCACGTCCTCGATCTGCAGCCCTGTAGTTGAGGTCCTCAGGAGTTGCACGTCCGGGTCTATGGTCTGATCTGCTGACATTCGGTGGTAGTCCAAACCAAGATGGACTGCCCCCGCCACAGCCCGTGACAGGCAGTCCGCCACGTAGTTGTTCTTACCAGCAAGATGTTGCAAGTCCGTAGTAAACTCTGAAATGTAGGACAGATGACGTTGCTGGCGGGCAGACCACGGCTCAGCCACCTTGGCCATGGCAAAAGTCAGTGGCTTGTGGTCCACAAAAGCAGTGAAATGTCGGCCTTCCAGCAGGGAACGAAAATGTCTGATGGCGAGGTAGAGACCCAGCAGCTCCCGGTCAAAAGTACTGTACTTCCGCTCGCTGGGACGCAGCTGACGGCTAAAGAAAGCCAGCGGCTGCCAGGCCCCGCCTACCCACTGCTCGTAGACAGCACCGACAGCGTAGTCCGAGGCGTCCGAGGTGATGGCGATGGAGGCTGTTGAAGAAGGATGCGCCAGCATGGTGGCATTCGCCAGGGCTGCCTTAGTGGCAGCAAAAGCCTTGTCCCTGCTCTTTGACCAGTCCACAAGGTGCTTGGGCTTACCTTTCAAGGCCTCATGCAAGGGCCGCATAAGCTGAGCAGCTCGAGGGAAGAAGCGGTGGTAAAAATTCACCATGCCGAGGAACTCTTGCAGAGATTTGACAGTGAGCGGGCGTGGGAACTGTGTTACTGCCTCCACCTTTGATGGGAGGGGGACAGCACCGTCTTTAGTGACTCTGTGTCCCAGGAAGTCAACAGTGGAGAGACCAAACTGGCACTTAGCGGGGTTGACAATTAGCCCGTGCTGGCTAAGTCGCTCAAAAAGTGTTCAGAGGTGCGCCAGTTGCTAAGACTTGGACGTGCTCGCTACGAGGATGTCATCCAAGTACACAAAAAGAAAAGGTAGGTCTCGTAGAACAGAGTCCATGAGGCGTTGAAAAGATTGGGCGGCGTTTTTAAGGCTGAATGGCATGCGCAGGAACTCAAAAAGACCAAATGGCGTGATCACGGCTGTTTTGGGAATGTCCAGTGGGTGCACCGGCACCTGATGATATCCCCGGACGAGGTCCACCTTGGAAAAAGGCGTCGTTGCCTCATTAAGCCGCCGGTAGTCGCCACACGGGCGCCAGCCGCCACCCGGTTTGGGGACGATGTGGAGGGGTGATGCCCACGGGCTGTCAGATCGGCGGACTATGCCCAGGCGTTCCATATTTGCAAATTCAGCCTTTGCAACGGCCAGCTTGGTCGGGTCGAGGCGCCGAGCACGGGCATAGACGGGTGGACCAGTAGTGGCGAGATGGTGCTCCACACCAAGCTTCACGGCAGATGCAGAGAAAGTGGGCTGAGTGAGCGCTGGGAACTCGGCAAGCAGACGGTGGAAGTCATCTGAGGCTGAGAGCATGCTAGACAGTCGTATGGAGTCAGTTCCGCTGAGCGTGCACGTATAAGAACAAAATGTGACGGCGTCAATCAAACGGCGGTTCTTTACATCCACCAACAGTCCCTGTGCACACAGAAAATCGGCTCCGAGGAGGGGAACGGCAACCTTTCCTGTAAGTCCCAGCCAAACCGTTGTCCTCCGAAACACAATTCAACGTACCTCGTTCCGTACGTGCGGATGGGGCTCCCATTGGCAGCTTCCATAGGGGGGCCGTGGCTGTCAGTCACCATGTCCAAACGGGATGCGGGCAGGATGCTCCTTTGTGCTCCCGTGTCGCACAGGAAACGTCGTCCAGAGATGCTGTCACGGATGAAAAGCAGCCTGCCTACGCGACCGACACTCATGGCCACTACTGAGCGTCGGCCCTGGCATTTCCCGAACCGCCGAAACTGCATGGCGAACGACATTTGTTAGCTTTGGGTCCAAACTTGGCATGATAAAAACAGAAGCCTGGAGACTGTTGGGGCCCAGAAGACCGCCGCCGACGAGAAGTGGTGTCAGCGACGAGTGTGGAGTCGTCCAGCGTTACAGGAGCGATGTGTGCGGGAAAAAGCGCGGCCACACAATGTCCCTGACTTGCCAGGAAAAATTTGTCAGCCTCTTCAGCCAGCCTCCGACAGTCAGTGATTGTGGTGTTGGCTAGTGCAGCCCTGACTTGGGAAGGCAGCTGACGTACAAAAAGTTGGATAAAAAGAAAATCGGGTCTGTGCTCACCCAAGAGATCCAGCATACGGTCCATGAGCTCAGATGGTTTGCTGTCACCCAATCCTTGAAGGGAGAAAAGCCTGCTGGCTCTCTCAGCGTCTGACAGTTCAAAAGTTTTCAACAGGTGGGCTTTGAGTGCTGTATACTTCCCAGTTGCTGGAGGGGTTTTAAGAAGACTGACCACTCTGGATGCTGTTGAATTTCCGAGAGCCGACACTACGTAGTAGTACTTTGTCGCATCCGCGGTGATGTCACGCAACGCGAACTGCGCTTCAGTCTGAGCAAACCATGCCGACGCCGATGATTCCCAGAATTCGGGGAGCTTGAGGGTAACAGCGTTCGCGGTCATGGTCGTGGAGTGTCTCTGGATACGTCCAGCAGACTAACGTCGGGGTCACCAGTGTGGAAATTGCAGTAAATCACAAGAGACAATTTCTCACGTTGAGCACACGAAAAGCGTGTGTCGTTTATTTTGATAGGAAAAACACTGAGCGTCTGAAATGGCGCTGTCCAACCACAACACAGGCATGGGGCTACACGTCATCACCCGTCTTAACATTTAAAGGGACCGCGATCCCTGAACAGTTATACTTACATGAAGTAACTACAGACAGAACAAAGTGCTGTGTTTAGTATGAACGGTGTGTAGAACCACACTTAATAACAAAGGTGAATTATGCCGGTCACATTCACTACAACATTGTAATTTATTGAAAAATCTCTTTGTACGCATGAGTTTGAAGATGATTAAAAATAAAACTGCAATCTTTATTAGCATTTGTTTTTTTATAGCCCCTCCAAATGTGGATAGACGTTTCCTTTATCGTTGCTGCATCTTTCACTGACTTTTTCTCAGTCAGGTATGACAGTTTTATAGTACAGATGCACTCACCTGCATGAGTGCAGATGACAGCCCAGAATTCAAATTGCATATCTGAAAAACACTGACTCAGAGACTGGATCCACTGAGGATTAAATTCGCCTGAGAATCTAATACTTATACTAATGCTCACATTTTTGATGATGAAAACTGGTCATTTAAAGAAGAACTTTTCATAAAACATAAGAAACCAAAATTAAATATTATCGATTACAGTGCAGCCTTGACTGATTTCATCTCTTACAATTATTCAACATGTTGATTTCATTAATTAACCTCTGCCAAGTGACGATAATGATTCACAGGAGGGACTGGTGCATCCTATTAATGATTGTCCTAGGTGTGATTGATATATACTGGGTTGATACCCTCAATCCATGATCAGAACTCAAGAAACCTTTCAAATACAAGCCAGGCTAGAACATGAAGTCTAGTTGCTTTGTATTCAGTCACTTTAGATTAGCTGATTAGCAGTGTTTTCAGTAATTGAAAGTATTTCCACTGAGGACCTGGACATTTAGCCATAACACAGGAGCCAGCATTCTAAAAAATATGTATACTGATCTTTGAACAGGTTTAAGGTTCTCAATTTGGATCACAACTGGTAGCTCTGTGGGGAGAAAAAAAAACAGGTTTGTGACTTAAATACGCCAGAGCAAGTGCTTAAATTTACCAGTTTCAATAATCCGTAGCACAGAAAAGCAGACTGGAAAGCAGCAGCTACAGTGACGCCGGAGTGGATGAGCAGTTACGAGCTCAGGGAAACAGCCTGATCCTGTGGAACAAAAGCAGAGGATTCTTTCAGAAACACAACAACTCCACAATCAAATCGGAAACTCAAAGACGTAGTCGTTAATCAGGAAAGAGTCATTCACAAACAGGCAGTCAGCTGTATGGAGGGGTCTTTCAGGAATGAGCAGTCGGAGACCATAGTAAGGGTTGGTATCCAGTTATCAGATGAGCAGTAGAGATCCGCTATGTGCGAGGCAAGGAGGGTAATCTGAGAGAATAAACTTGGTCTACAACAAGGACACAAGGGGTGGCAGCAGGGAAATAACGCTAAATTTCTACCGGCCCAGGATGGTCAACAATCAGAGAACTAGAGGCTGGGGAGAGCTTATGAAGTGCTGCACACAGGTGAGACGGGGGAAGGGGCAGGTCATTAGGCTAGACACAGGTGGGCTGATGGAAATCAGAGGAACATGGCAGGAGAACATGGAGACTTTAAAGCAAAAAATAAAACCTGGCATGGGATGACAAAAACATGAATCATCCCATCCATCCATCCATTCAGAGATGCTTTGTGACCGGGAAGGTGACCTAGAATCCAACAGTACCTCTGAAAGAGTGATGGAAGGTCTTAACCAACCTTTAAAGGACTATGAAATTAACAATAAAACTTTGTAATTATTACTCAAAGAACTAGTGTTGGCAAACATCCGAAGTGAATGACACATCAGCACAAACAGTAGAATATGGTGGTAACTTACTGTATTTACAGTAGATCTCATCAAAGACTGAAATAACCCACCATTATGGTTGTAAAAGCTGAGGGCTGGAAGACTGGTCAATACACAACAACCCTTTCAGATCTGGTGCCAGTGTTGTATATGAATGCCTTGAAATGAATGCTTTCACGAGTAGAGCTCTTTGACAACTTTTAACTGAAGAATGCTTTTTTTTTTAATGAAAAACCTATAGTGAGTGTAGCATTAATGCACCCTCTGGTGGAAGGAATAAAGTATGTACCCAAGGGCTCAATTCAGAGATCTTACGCAGAAAAAGAGCTGACTCTGTGTGTTTGGTTTTCTGTTTTCATCCTATATATTGTTATGGATCAAGCTGAATCAATCCATTGAAAATGTGTTAGAGGTACAGTGGATGATTTTTCCAAAAATGTAGGTAAGAATTACCAAAGTCAGTTTTTCAATAACTGTGCATGAGTAAGACCATGCTACCTGCTCTTCTGCTCCTGAGGGGGATCACATGAAATAATTTCCTACATACACTCTGGTCGTATTTCTTTCTTCTGAAGCTTTCTTCTCATAAAGATGCTGGAGTAGAGTCACTTTTTAAACTGTCTTGCTTTTTCATTTTAAATAAACAACTGTATCTCTGAATCCAAACCTATTGTACCTACCTTTATCCTCTAGTTTAGTGTACTAATCAATGACAACAAAATAAAAACGGATACCTCCTACTGTTTTTACATTACAGATATGGATGAGTGTCTGGAGGAGAGCTCTCCATGTCAGGCTGTGGGCAAGTGTGTCAACAACATGGGCTCCTACACCTGCACCTGCCCTGAGGGTTACAGAGGGATCAATGGCACCAGCTGTATAGGTAACATGTCACTCTGTTAGGTCTGCTGTTCATAGACACACACAACTAGCTTTTTATGTTTTTGTTATTGTATATTTGTTTTGATGGTTAAAGTTCCCCTTTGAACTGCGTGGCTTCACCGTTTTAGTCCCTGTAAAGCTGTCAGATCCACTAACCTTGCCTGAAAGCTGAATTCTCGCAGTATTTGAGCGTTCACAAACACACGAGGATCCCTCTTGTCCCGCTCCCATCTCAATCATTCTGGCCAGTGATGAAAGCAAAAGTTGCCGAGCCCACAGCTAAATCAAAATAAACATGGCAGCACAGGAGAATGCATGCGTAGCTGCTGATATCACATCTGGTTTTCCAGAATCCACAATTTATTCTTTGAAAGAACAGCAAGAAGTGCCTTGGCCAGCTTACCTTGTTGTGGTTTCTCATGACACCTGGGCCCCGTTCTTCGTACGTTGCTTAAAACATCCGAGATCAAATGAGACATCCAAGATGATTTCATCCGGCTAACCATGATCCGGCTAATTGGGTTCTTTGAACACACCTGTTGTTTATGATTAGTATGGCTGGATTGAGTTATCAGAGATAACTGCGCGTTCATGCGTTTGTTTAAAAGGGGAAATGTATCGATAATAGAAACAGTGATCAGCAACGCTGCTATTAGCTGTTCAGCATGGCCAAAGAACGCGCACAGTTTTTCTCCCAAGCAGAACAAGAGCTTTTAATGGAAGGTTTTGCCGAATTTGAGTCATTAATTAAAACGACAGGGAACACCTCAAAGTCTGCTAAAGCCAGGAGAGAGGGCTGGTAAAAAGCAGCAGACAAATTAAACGCGTAAGTAGTGTTCATGGTAGATGTTTCTATCACTTTCTACAGTATGTATTTTTGCATTTTAATAAATTCATATTTAATTTGTTCTTTTATGTCAGAGCCTCCACAGGACCCACTAGAACATGGGGACAAGTAAAAGTGAAATACAAGAATATTCTACAAAATGGTAACCTTTAATTATTATACTTTATTTTAAAAAGCCACTTGTTATGGCAACAGATCCAATATCGGTGTCATTCCTTAGACACTGGAAGTAAAGGCCGCGTGCAAACTTGGAATTTTAACAAAAAATTCTTTATCTGTAAAAAATTAAGATTTTCCTTTTCCAAGTCATCCACAGTTTACACGGTCAAAACTGTATTGCTCCGTGTCTAGATAATCCATCCATAGTTTTTTCTAATACAATATATGGCTCGACAAGGAAGCAAGCCTTTCAAAGTAAACTAAACTTCACAATAAAATGGCCTGAACAAATCTTCATACTGAATATGATAAAAATAAAAAGCAAACCATCATACAAATAACTTAAATATTTTCTATTTATGGCTCTAACACAACTTTTTCCTCTTTAAAAGCCTCTGTTAAATGATGTGTTTGTCTGTTTATAACAGCCACCAAGAAAAATCTCTCTACAATTACACTGTAGCGCTGCGCTAAAGGATCCTGTCTATTGTGCAATACGCGATTAATTCGAAAAGCTCTGAAATTATTCTTGCACCTTCCGCAACAGGTTGCTGTCGTAAAAACGGACGACATGTATACGACAGACTTCCCTATCTCCTCCGCTTATAAAGCTGCGATCTAATCCTGTTTACATGAAATAAGCCTCGAGCAGGCTAAAGTTTGCGCACATGTTGCTATGACAGCAAGTCCAGGATGTCTTTCGAAGAACCAAATGATCCAAGATCATGCCAAATCGTCAACAATCAAATCCAGCTAACTGAGTTAGCGACGTACGAAGAACAGGCCCCTGCTGCTTATATTTTGCTTTGATACCGTGATTGGCTAAAACCAACCTTTGGTAGGTGGGCACTTGGGGTTGCTTCGCCCAATCAGCTCGGAAAGTTCTGCTGAATGTCCCTCCTTTCCCCCAATGGATTCGATGGGACCAAACCCAGATTTATGATGTGCAGAATGGAGAGCGCTACACCTTATCAGTCTAGCTGGCCAGGTTAAGATCCCACAGCTGTCTTGGACTTTGAGTGTTCTGGCTCTGTAATACCAGGCAAACATGTCCAAACTCCTTTCTCCGTTGGTTTTGTTTGTAACTTCACAGATGTGGATGAATGTGTGGAAGAGACAGAGCTCTGCTCCCCTCATGGTACATGTCTCAACACCGAAGGCTCCTATCTGTGTGTGTGTGACAGTGGCTTCACTGGCAGCCACCATACGCCCTCTTGTGATGGTAAGCTGCAACTATCCATACACAAACACAATAAATATACCGCAAACTAATAATAAATATGTCACTTCGTTAGAGTTGTAGTGCTTGGAAAATGCCATCAGATCAAATGTTCCATAGAATAAATGTGGCACTATGCAATTATTCCAACTAATTTCTCTTTAAAAAGACAGACCCAGCAAACCACAGGTGTTCTGAAGGAACATGCATTCAACAATATGTTCTAAATACCTTACATACCTGTCTGACCTGTTGTGCGTTCATAACCCAACTAGGGCCTTAAGGGTCTTAGAACCAGCTCTTTTTAGAAGTCTCGAGAGCTAGGTACAAAAGCTGGGGTGATTGGGCCTTCTCAGTCGCTGGACCCAGGCTCTTGCCTCAACAAATTGCCTCTCAACATTCGTAGTGCAACTGTCTTTGGCGTTTTTAAGGCTTGGCTTAAAACCTGTTTATTCAGACTGGCTTTTAACATTCAGTAGCAGAGTGTCATATTTTGTAGTTTATTTGTACTTGCTTTTTATGTTTATGTTTTTATGTTCATAATTATTTTTCTATAATGTTGATTTTATGTACAGCACTTTGGTCACCTCGTGTTTGCAAAGGGCTATATAAATAAAAATTGATTGATTTATTGATTGATCGATTGATTATAATAGTCTCAAAGCTAATGCAGCACTCCATAAACCCTTTTCTCCAGATGCAAGTTAACTCTGTTTGACCAGTGAGTTATGAATTAATCATTTAGAGAATCTACGAAAATAATAAATGTAACACAATATAATACATACACCACATTACACACACACACACACACACACACACACACACACACACACACACACACACACATATATATATATATATATATATATATGTATGAAGAAGAAAAAAAAGAAAAAAATATTCATTCATACCCTTCTCCTTCCTATATTTCTTAATGAAAATAGTCTTTGTGATTTCTCATATGAGTTTATAATACTCTGAAGTCTAAATAAAGATACACCCATAATGCTTATAACACATATACATACAAACACTTGTACCTACAGACCACAGCCACACGACCACGATCATAGTATATGTGTGTACATTACAGGCAAGGCATATTTATTTATATAGCACACTTCAGTACAAGGACAAAGTGCCTTAGGTTATTAAAACATAGGAACATAAAAACAGGATAAAAGAAAGTAAAAAAAAAAACAGTTGGAATAAAACATAGGAAAATTGAAATTGAAAGCAAATATTTTTAAAAATTGTTGGACTACAAACTTGAACTAATGTTTCAGTTAATAGTTTAACTAGAACAGTCAAAGGCAATCCTAAACAAATGTTTTTAATGTTGAACTCAGGAACTCAGGCTTTTAGCACTTTTACAGTTTCCTGGAAGTGTGTTCCAGATAAGTGGAGCATAGGAACTGAATGTTGCTTCTCCGTGTTTGGTTCTGGGTATGCAGAGTAGGCTGGAGCCAGAAGACCTTAGTGGTCTGGAGGGTTGATACACTGATAACAAGTCTGTGATGTATTTAGGTGGTAAGGCGTATTGCATCACTTCCTGTTTTCACTGCGTGAGCAACGGTTTGTTGCTCCAGATTCTCTCGCTTTTATCTTTAATCTCTTTGCTGTAACATCTGTTTCTAACACATAAGCACTTTTAAAACATTTTCTGTTGCTGCACATCACGCTTGGGAACTCCTCGTGTTTCACGGTTTGCTCTCTTGGCGTGGTAGAAGGGCGCTAGCCTAGCTTTAGCCTAGCCTAGCTTTAGCTCCACGATGGCTTCCTCTCCTACTATTACTTCAGCTTCTCCCTCTCTTACTAAGTCTCCCCTTATCTCCTGCTCTCTGTGTCAGATGTTTAGCTATTCCTCTGCCTCCTTTAGTGATAATGGTACTTGTAATAAATGTAGTGTTTTTGTAGCTTTGGAGGCGAGGGTGTCAGAATTAGAGACCCGGCTCCGTGCTATGGAAAGACCAGCTGATAGCCGCCCCTTTGCTAGCGCGGAGCCACATAGACCTAGCGTTACTTCACTTAGTGGTCCTCCAGAAGCACCCGAGCAGCCGGGTAAGCAGGCCGGCTGGGTGACAGTTCGTAGGAAGCATAGCTCTAGATTTCAGCCCCCAGTTCACCACCAACCCGTCTGCGTTTCTAACAAATTTTCCCCACTCAGCGACACACCCGCTGAGAAGCCGACTCTGGTGATTGGGAGCTCAATAGTCAGAAACGTGGCACTAGAGACACCAGGGACCATAGTTAAATGCCTGCCAGGGGCCAGAACGGGCGACATAGAATCTTACCTAAAACTGCTGGCTAAGGATAAGCGTAAATACAGTAAGATTTTTATTCACGCTGGCAGTAATGACACCCGGTCACGCCGATCGGAGGTCACTAAAGTTGGTGTTGCTTCGGTGTGTGAGTTTGCTAAAACAATGTCGGACTGTAATTTTCTCTGGTCCCCTGCCTGATCTGACCAGTGATGACATGTTTAGCCGCATGTCATCATTCAACCGCTGGTTGTCTAGGTGGTGTCCTGAAAACGACGTGGGCTACATTGATAACTGGCGAACTTTCTGGGGAAAACCTGGTCTGATCCGGAGAGACGGCATCCATCCCACTTTGGATGGTGCAGCTCTTCTTTCTAGAAATCTGGCCGGTTTTATTAGTTCTCCTAAATGCTGACAACCCAGGGTCCAGACCAGGAAGCAGAGCCGTAGTTTAACACACCTCTCTGCAGCTTCTGTACTGTTACCCACCCATTATCCTATTGAGACGGTGTCTTTCCCACGGCCAAAACTTAACAGATCAAAAACTTATCTAAAAGGAACAAATCATAAAAACCTAATAAAAATCAATACGGTTCACCTTGAACCTAAAAATAAAACAATTAAATGTGGTCTATTAAATATAAGGTCTCTCCCTCCAAAGACTTTGTTAGTTAACGAATTGATTTCTGATAAACAGATTGATTTGTTTTGTCTCACAGAAACCTGGCTACAAGAGGACTACGTTAGTATAAATGAGTCAACTCCCTCCAATTATTCAAATTTCCACATTCCCAGATCTGTGGGAAGAGGAGGAGGAGTGGCAGCCATCTTTCAGTCTGATTTATTAATTAGTCCCAGGCCAATTAATAACTACAGTTCTTTTGAACATTTAACCCTCAGTTTCCCTCATCCAAACTGCAAAGCAATAAAACCTCTTCTGTTTATTGTTTTGTATCGTCCACCAGGCCCTTGCACTCAGTTTTTGGATCAGCTGTCAGACTTCTTATCTGATTTGGTGTTAAATACTGATAAGGTTATTATAGTGGGTGATTTTAACATCCATGTTGACACAGAATGTGATAACCTTAGTGTAGCCTTTAAAACTATCCTAGATTCAATTGGTTTTGCTCAAAATGTGCATAAACCGACGCACTCTTGGCTCCATACTTTAGACCTTGTGCTGACATATGGCATTGATTGTGAAGAATTAACAGTATTTCCTCACAACCCTGTCCTATCTGATCATTTTTTAATAACATTTGAGTTTAATCTAACGGAGTTCTCCACCCCCAAAAGAGGGTTCCATTATAGTAGATCTTTATCCGATAATGCTGTATCAAAACTTAAAGAGTCTGTCCCCTTTTTAATATCCTCCGTATTGCAGAAATGCCCTGTAGATGGCAGCAATGTTGTTTCTTCCAATTCACAAATAGATGTCTTTGTAAACGGTATGACTTTGTCATTGCATTCTGCATTAGACAATGTAGCTCCCTTGAAAAAGAAGGTGATTATTCACAGGAAGCTGGCTCCTTGGTTTAATTCAGAGCTGCATTCCTTGAAGCACAATGTTAGGAAATTGGAGAGAAAATGGCGCTCTACACACCAAGAGGAATCCTACCTAATCTGGAGGGACAGTCTATTGTTGTATAACAAGACCATTCGCAGAGTTAGAGCAGCATATTTTTCATCATTAATTGAGGAGAATAAGAATAATCCTAGATTTCTCTTCAATACAGTTGCCAAACTTACCCAGAGCCACAGCTCTGTTGATCCAGCCATCCCCTTAGCTCTTAGCAGTAATGATTTTATGGGATTCTTCATAAATAAAATTGATTCCATTAAAAATAAAATAATTGGCATCCTCCCAAACATGATTACCTCGTCCTCAGTAAGTGAGGCAGCATTGGAGGAATCCTTAGAACCTGCGCAGTGTCTGAACTGTTTAAAAGCAGTAGAGCTTTCTGAGCTATCTAAAATTTTAGCTTCATCTAAACCTTCTACCTGTATGTTAGACCCAATCCCAACCAAGTTGTTTAAGGAGGTATTCCCTCTGATCAGTGATCCTATTTTAGACATGATTAATCTATCCTTAGTAAATGGATATGTACCAAAGGCTTTTAAAGTAGCTGTTATTAAACCTTTACTTAAGAAACCTTCTCTTGATCAAGATGAGCTAGTAAACTACAGACCTATATCTAATCTTCTTTTCTTATCTAAAATTCTTGAGAAAGTAGTTGCTAATCAACTTTGTGAACATTTACAAAGTAATGACCTACTTGAGGAGTTTCAGTCAGGCTTTAGAGCTCATCATAGCACTGAAACAGCTCTGGTGAAGGTCACCAATGATATTCTCATGGCCTCAGATAATGGACTTGTGTCTGTACTTGTCCTGTTAGATCTCAGTGCTGCATTTGACACAGTTGATCACAATATTCTCCTACAAAGACTTGAGCATACTGTAGGGATTAAGGGGAAAGCATTAGGCTGGTTTAAATCTTATCTGTCGGACAGATTCCAGTTTGTTCATGTTAATAATAAATCTTCTTCAAACTCTAGGGTCACCTGTGGAGTACCACAGGGTTCAGTCCTTGGACCAATTCTATTTACTATATATATGCTTCCGGTTGGCAAAATTATCAGACAGCATGGGATTAATTTCCACTGTTATGCTGATGACACTCAGCTATATTTATCCATAAATCCTGATGAATCCAATCAGTTACTTCGACTGCAGTCATGTCTTGATGACATCAAAAGCTGGATGACTTTAAATTTCCTGCATTTAAATTCTGACAAGACAGAAGTTGTAATCTTTGGGCCAGAGTCCTCAAAAAATAAACTTCTTAATTAATCACTGAATCTGGATGGCATTAACTTGGCCTCTGGTAATAAAGTAAAAAATCTTGGTGTTATTTTTGACCAAGACATGTCATTTAAATCCCATATTAAACAGGTTTCCAGAGTTTCCTTTTTTCACCTCCGGAATATCGGCAAAATTAGAAACATTCTGTCCAGGGGTGATGCTGAAAAACTAGTGCATGCATTTGTTACTTCAAGGCTGGACTATTGTAATTCTTTACTATCAGGAAGTCCACAAAATGCAGTTCGAAGTCTTCAGCTGATCCAAAATGCTGCGGCAAGAGTTCTGATGAAAATCAACAAGAGGGATCATATTTCTCCAATTTTAGCTTCCCTTCATTGGCTTCCTGTTAAATCAAGAATAGAATTTAAAATTCTTCTTCTAACGTATAAAGCCCTTAATAATCAAGCTCCATCATATATCAGAGCTCTGATTACTCCGTATGTTCCTAACAGAGCACTTCGCTCTCAGACTGCAGGTCTGCTGGTGGTTCCTAGAGTCTCTAAAAGTAGAATGGGAGGCAGATCCTTTAGCTATCAGGCTCCTCTCCTGTGGAACCAACTCCCAGTTTTGGTCCGTGAGGCAGACACCCTGTCTACTTTTAAGACTAATCTTAAAACATTCCTTTTTGACAAAGCTTATAGTTAGAGTGGCTCATGTTACCCTGAGCTACCTCTATAGTTATGCTGCTATAGGCTTAGGCTACTGGAGGACATCAGGGTCTAATTTTCTCACTCTACTGATTTCTACTGTTCTTCATTCTACGGTTCTCCAGTTTTGCATTGTATTACATTGAAATGACTGTCGTCATTTCAGCTTTTAACTTTTTGCTCTCTCTCTTTTTCTTCATAGTAGGTACACCTGGTCTGGCGTTCTGTTAACTTTGACATCATCCAGAGAAGACGGCTCACCCGTTACTACCATCTAATGTAGAACAGATTACTAGATCAATGTGTGCTTCTGTGCTTTTTTGTCTCTCTTGTTGTGTCTCTGCTCTGTCTTCTGTAACCCCAGTCGGTCGAGGCAGGTGACCGTTCATACTGAGCCCGGTTCTGCCGGAGGTTTTTTTTTCCCGTTAATGGGTGGTTTTTCTTCCCACTGTCGCTTCATGCTTGCTCAGTATGAGGGATTGCAGCAAAGCCATGTACAATGCAGACGACTCTCCCTGTGGCTCTACGGTTCCCCAGGAGTGAATGCTGCTTGTCAAGACTCTGATGCAATCAACTGGTTTCCTTATAAAGGACATTTTGACCAATCTGTATAATCTGACCCAATCTGTATAATATGATTGAACTTGATTTTGTAAAGTGCCTTGAGATGACATGTTTCATGATTTGGCGCTATATAAATAAAATTGAATTGAATTGAATTGAATAGGTGCTAAGCCATTCGGGGATTTATAGACTAACAGAAGTATTTTAAAGTCTATTCTCTGAGATACAGCGAGCCAGTGGAAGGACTTTAGAACTGAGGTGATGTTCTCTACTTTCTTAGTCTTAGTGAGGTCACAGGCAGCAGCGTTCTGGATAAGCTGCAGCTGTCTGATCCACTTTTTAGGCAGACCTGTGAAAACACCGTTGCAGTAATCAATTCTACTAAAAATAAACGCATGGATTAGTTTTTCCAGATCTTGCTGAGACTTTAGTCCTTTAATCCTGGAAATGCTCTTCAGGTGACAGAGGCTGACTTTATAATTGTGTTTAGATGCTTTTGGAGGTTCAGGACTTAGTCCATCACTACACCCAGATTTCAGGCCTGATCGGTGGTTACAAGCTAAAGCAACTCAAGCTGTATGCTAACTCTTGATTGCTGTTCTATCGGTCCAAAAATTATTACTTCAGTTGTTTTTATTCAACTGTAGATTCAACTGTAATTGCTGTTTTTAGGCACTGGAGGAAGCATCAGACAGAAGGGACGTGTTTATTATCTCAGTCAAATCAAATACTATGACAGGCAAAACATTCTTAAAGAAAGCTTTGGGTAAAAGGCAAGGCAGCAGTAGGAGGAACTTAGCTGGTGAATGATCTCCTCTAAGATTTTGTAGGTTTTTTTGGCTGAATTGGGACATTTTGTCAAGATCAGGTCTAGTTGGAGAAAAATTTGGTACTGAACTTGATATGGATGCCCCTCTAATCTTTTGGATTTTCTCAGTAAAGAAGATAGCAAATTCATTGCAGGCCCATGTGGAATTGAGTTCACGTGCCATAGACACAGGAGGATTTGTCCAGAGCAGTTGTTAGGCCAAACAGTGGCTAAGTTTTACCATGCCTACCCTCATTTTCATATTCTATTTCTGTCTGCCAATTTCCTTCAAATATGGTGCCCCAGCTTTCACCACCTTGGGGGCAGCCTAGGGCTTTGTGTCAAAGCTGCTTCATATGCGCTCTCCTACCTTGGAAAACCAGGGGAAAATAAAAAAAGAAACAGGAAAAGAAACAGACGTGAGACTTTAAGCTCACTGTCTAGACTTGCAGGAATATTTGTTGCCCTCTCTCTGATGATGTATGCAAACTCAGACTCCAGGGAGAATTTATGTGTGTGTAGTTGTTGTTGGAGTTTATATATTTTTTAAAGCCAAGTAATATTTTCATTTTTTATGTTAGTTTTTACAGTCATTCTTTAGTTGTAAAGTGTAAGGTAGTTGTAAGCATTTATTATACTGCACTATTCCTTTTTACTCCTAATGCCACAGATTTAATGTGTTTCAAGGGGAAAATGAAGACAGACAGATCTTTGGTCAGTCATTTAACAGATGTTTGTTACATCTTGACACATAAAATTAAAATGATAATATTGACATGTTAGCAGGGCAGTTGCTGAGGTTTTCCCTGGTTTCTCTTGTGTTCAGACATTGATGAGTGTGGGCTCAATGAGACGCGATGTGGGCCCCATGGCTTCTGTGACAACAGGCTAGGCTCATTCCAGTGTCTCTGTAACCAAGGCTACCAGGAGTCTCCGGATGGCCAATCCTGTGAGGGTGAGTGCTTGCCACACATGTGGCATGTATTGGATTTTATTGACTGATGAACACATGAACACAGGTAAGACCCCAGATGGAATAGTCCAGTTTAGACATAATTTGGCACACACAGTTATAACGAGTAATGATAATGTCAGGATGTACCGAGCTGACACATCCAGAATGGCACCAGGGCGCAGACTGTGCCTTGAAGAAATATAGAATTTGTCACCACCCCCACCTTCCATGTTTTTTATTAGGATTGGATGTGATGGATCATATACAGAAATATTTGGACAATGACACAAGTTTTGTTATTTTAGCTGTTTATGAAAACATATTCAGGATACAGTTATATAATCGATATTAGATTAAAGTGCAGACTCTCAGCTGCAATTTCACATCCAAATGGAAGTAAGGGTTTATGAATTACAGTTCTTTAATATGTAGCTGCCTCTTTTTCAAGGGACCAAAAATAATTGGACAATTGACTCAGAAGAAATAAATAACCAGGCTGCATGGGCTCTTCTCTTGTTAACCTATCATCAATTAAGCAGTTAAAAGGTCTGGAGTTTATTCCAGGTGTGGCGTTTGCATTTGGAAGCTGTTGCTGTGAACACAAAACATGCGGTCAAAGGAGCTCTCAATGGAGGTGAAACAAAGAAGAAATCCATCAGAGAGACAGCAGAAATGTTAGGAGTGGCCAAATCAACAGTTTGATACATTCTGAGAAAAAAAAGAGTGCACTGGTGAGCTTGGGAACTCAAAGAGGCCTGGACGTCCACGGAAGACAACAGTGGTGGATGATCGCAGAATCCTTTCCATGGTGAAGAAAAACCCTTCACAACATCCACTCAATGAAGAACACTCTCCAGGAAGTAGGTGTATCAGTTTCTAAGTCTACCATGAAAAGAAGCCTTCATGAGGGTAAATACAAAGGATTCACCACAAGGTGCAAACCATTCATCCGCCTCAAAAATTGAAAGGCCAGAATTGAGTTTACCAAAAAACACCCGAAGAAGCTAGCCCAGTTCTGGAACAGCATTCTTTGGACAGATGAGACTAAGATCAACCTGTACCAGAATGATGGGAAGAAGAAAGTTTGGAGAAGAATTGGAACAACTCATGATCCAAAACACACCACATCTTCTTTAAAACATGGTGAAGGCAGTGCGATGGCATGGGCATGCATGGCTTCCATTGGCACTGGGTCACTTGTGTTTATTGATGATGGGACAAAAGACAGAATCAGCCAGATGATTTCTGAAGTGTATAGGGTTAAAATTTCTGCTCAGATTCAGCCAAATGCAGCAGAGTTGATTGGACGGCGCTTACAATTACATTGTAGTTGTTTCATTTCAAATCCAACGTGGTGGCATGCAGAGCCCAAATCATGAAGATTGTGTCACTGCCCAAATATTTCTGGACCTAATTGTAGATGGTCCATCACAAAATGTGTTTTACAAATAAATCTTTAAAATGAGGTATATAATTTGGTCAGTATTTTGTTGCTTACAGCTGCAAGTCAGTCAGATTGGATGTAGAACATCTATGAACATTAAACTTAAGTCTTGCATGGATTTCAGTTTGAATGAGGCCTAGACTTTGATTAAGCCATTCTAACACATTGATATGGTACATAATTCTGTTGTAGCTTTATCTGTATATTCAGGGATGTTATCTTTCTGGAACTCCACCCCAGTCTCAGGTGTTCTGCAGCCTCTAAAAGGTTTTCCTCCACGATTGTCCTGGATTTAGGGGTGGGCGATATGAAGAAAATCTAATATCCCGATATCTTTGGGCTATATCACGATACACGATATATATTGCGATATGTTCAAATAACCTTGAATAACAATTGTTTTTAGCCACATAGTGCCTAAAGTTGCATTGGTATTTCTCATATTAACGTGTCAATTTTTTTTGTTTGAAAAATGGATTGCAAAATAAAAATGAATTTAAAATGTTTTATTTTTATTTAATTTTAACCACAGCTGCATATAGAAGCTTTTCACAAATTACAATATTGTCACATTAAAGCTCTTTCATGGTCAACACTGGACCTTAAAAACAAAACATCCCAGCGGCCAAAAGGAACACCAAGGAAAAATCTGACACAAAATAAACCTTAAATAAAAGGTGCTCTTTTGTGCTTAAGACATAAAAAAATTGTATAATAAAAATGTGACAATCCCAAAAACAAAAGCTTGTATTGTGACTATAAAATCAACTGACCAGTCGCAGCTACATATTCAGAGCATCTCAAAAATATTTCCGTTGCTCTTTAGGTGCTGGGAAACTTTAAACAAACGTTTTTTTTCTGTCATATGGGATTTAGCAAAAGAAGACGCTGGTTTCAACAGTTTTACGGCAGGTTTAATTAAAGTTTCCTTCAGTGTGTGTGTGTGGGGGGGTCGACACGTGGAGTTTACAAGACTCTTCCTTTTGCACTGGATGACTTTTTAGGTGGAACAAATTTGTGCTACTGCTACCTTTTGTGGCAATGGTGTTACGGCATGTTTTGCAAATTACCGCATTTTGTTCGACATCCTTCTTGTGAAATCCAAACCACTGCCTGAAACGCCCGCTGTCGCCATAGTTCTCGATGTCTCGTCAACGCAGATAAGCGTACATGCTCGTTGTTGTGTGTGCGCGCCAGAGCGCTTACTGGTTTGGAGGAGGAGCGAGTGATGCGTTCACAGCATGTGGGAAAAACTAAATTCACAGTGAATTAAATACAGCGGCTCAATCTTGCCATGGAAATTTACAGGTGATGGTCGCGATAAAGTAATTTTAACTATTGCGCGGAGGAAACTTGAGATACATCGAGTATATTCGATATATCGCCCACCCCTACCTGGATTTAGCTTCATCCATCTTCCCATCAACTCTGATCAGCTTCCATGTGTCTGTGGTAGCATCGTGCTGCTGGGAGGCCTTATCTCAACAACCATGTTTCATCAATGTGATGTGCAAAGTTACCACACATCACATTGTCACATGTCTGAACTTCATCTCTTTCACATCCAAAGAGCACCCCATCTTCTAAAACAACAGTCAACTCCAAGAAGAGCTGCTCCTACACAATTATTGTCTGAATAGGTCTTTGTATGCTGGGCAAAAAGTTTAGCTTTGGGGCCTAATGCATAAAAGAGTGCACAGCTATTATATTAAAAGTTGGCAGTGGTGAGACATTTCCAAACATGTGGCGCAGAAAAAACATCAGATGTATAAAACAGTGTGCATGTGTCACCTCACACCTGTCCTTTATTCAGCCTAATCTTTTGGGAAATTATGCACACCCACTTGTGTATATTGGGCCTTCCTGTACCCACCCCTAAATACATATGCAAATCAGTATAAATACCCAGCAGGCGCCCACCACGTATCCCAAATAACCATGGCAATGGTGCTGTCAGAAAGTCAGAGACTTTGTCTGCAGACCTCGAGTCAGCCCGAATGGAGCCTGCTCTTATTTTGTTCCAAAAACATCTATTATGAGAATAATTACAATTATTTTGATAGTATAGCAGAATCCTGATTTGAGCAAGATTATAGCAATGTGTGCAGTCATATAACAGAGGACGAATACCTGAATGAAGTTGCCCCCCCACCTTCTTCAAATCAGACAAAATTGGTGTCAAACGTTTGTGCTACGTTTGTGCTGGTTTGTGCAGCAAAAATTTTCGTTTGTGCCGCTATCATTTTAAAGATATAAAGAAATGTTTCCAGAGGTCATCAAAGGTCAACCAGCCCCCCCCCACACACACACACACTTTTATGAAATCAGACAAAATTGGTGTCCATCACCTCGGCCATGTTTGTGCTGGTTTGTGCAGCAAAATTTTTCATTTGTGCTCCTATCGTTCTAAAGATATAAAGAAAAATGTTTTCCAGGGGTCATCAGAGGTCAACCACTCCCGTGGCCCTTGTTGTACAATTATACACTGTTTAAAGTTATTTAATGTTTCATAAATAACTCTCTGTCTGTTAAGTATTGTCTGGTGATAATCAGCTGTTAAGATGATATCAAGACAATGGTTGAAAGGGATGAATTCGAGCACTAGCGATCTTTTAACAGCAAACTAAGCACAAACATAGAATAAAGGAGTGACAACTTCTTTTCAAGTTCAAGAATTTAATAACAGAAATAAAATGAACATCCAGAGAACATCACTATATGATACTGTTTATCTGAATTAACACAATATTTCGATTGACAAATCCTCTCTACTAGGCTAGTGAAACTTAACTAAACTACTAAGCAAAACGAAGATAAAAAGGAACTAAGCTAAGGAACTATTTACATGCAAAACAAACAAAAGACAAAACAAAAGTGGCTGATCATAATCACAATAATTCAGTGAATCCTTGTTCACTGCAGATCTGATTCAAAAAGCATGGAATGGAGATAAATTAGCTTAACTAATTTAGAAAAACATTTGTCATGTGTTTCACTCCATTCACAATGCGAATCCTGAGTTAAACAAAACATTATTTGATGAAATAAAATTTTGAGGAATGATTTGCTCAGTAAAATGATTACCTTAGGAGCACTTGAATTTATCAATGCAATGATACCTCCGGAAGCTAGGGGGCGCTGTGGCGATTGGTAGCTAAAATCGGTTACTTTACAGTTACCAAAATTGCCTTTAAACGGACATTAATATTCAATATTAATGTGGGAATGAGGCTCGTAGCTCTATTGAACGACGCGGAGTGAAACAAACAAGCGTTATGCTTTAAGACAAGCTCCTTTTGAATGTCCGGAACCGGATGTTAACAGAAGCTAATAGCATTTTGGCTAGCGGGTTTTCGGCATTAACTTTAAAGACTTTAGCTTTATTTTTAGTCATAATGAGTGGGCAGGATAACGTAAACATTAATGTCCCATCAATGTATGAAACCCTTGTGGAGATTACCTTTGTTATAACCATAAAACACACTCGAATGATATTAGCAATACCATGAAACCGAAGGCTAGCATGAGCTACCTCTGTTAGCCCTTTGCTCAAAGACACCATGTGCAAAACGATTTATAAAACATTTCCAAATGAGCCATTTAACGTCTCCCTCTGGTTTCTCTGCCCAAACCTATCAGTGCCTTAAGTGAGTTCGGTCACTTCGGTCATCCGAGGAAGGCAGTGAAAAGCAGGAAAGTTGTTGGCTGGTCTTAGCGGGCTAGCGTTTAGCTCTGCAGCAGCATGTGGTCGTGGGGGGAAGGCCTCGACCGACTGTCCACGCAGTCTATGTCAACTCCCTCTTTCTCTCAGCATACAAAGTGGGTCCTTCTGCCGGCTTTTCAGCTCCGTCTGGGGTTCGCTTCCCTGTAAAGGCTGACAAAAATAAACAAAGCTGTTTTTGGCGTGGCAGGATTTCTTCCTCCTGCTCCTGACGCTGAGGTTAAGACAGCAGACTTAACTCTGATTTGCCCTGTTATGTCCCCCGGGCGAAGAGAGATTTCTCCCAGGTGCTCGATGGTGCGTCCTTCAGGCCCTGCCAGGGCCCATCGTTGTTCAGGCCTCTTCGTTTGTGATCAGGAAGAAGGTGAGGACGAAGTAGCTTTGTCCTGGACTGGGGACTGTTCCAGGGAGAGGTGGTCGTCTCAGAGAGTAGTCAGAAGTGAGAGTCTGATCTTTTGTCTGTGGGGTTGGTTTACAAAAGGCACCCTGCTGAGAGAGGGGCTGTCCTTGCCTGGAAAATCTTCCGCTCACAAACCAATTTTAATCCTTCCCCATGTCAATTAACACACTTTAGCCATGGTGTGATGGCACTACACCCTGGTCACATTTGCAAAAATAAATAAATTTGGTGTCAATCAACTGTGCTACGTTTGTGCTGGTTTGTGCAGCAAAAATTTTCGTTGGTGCCGCTATCATTTTTTTCCAGGTTAAAATTAAATTATGCATATTCATAGGTTAGCAACTTATAATTTATATGAAATTCACAGTTTCAGCATGACCAGATGTTCAGTGACCTTTGATGACCTCTACAAACTATTATCGTTAAAATGATAGAAGTACAAATTAAAATTGTTGCTATACAAAAATATTTTTAAATATATATTTTAAATATAAAATATTTAAAATAAATATATTTTAAATATATATATCTTAAAATGCATATTTTAAAATATATAATGTTCATCATGGAATGTTCTCCGTTGTTTACCTGGAGAACATTTTTCTTTATATCTTTAGAATGATAGTGTCATGGTTTTCAGATGTTTTGCCCACATGCAGATACGACCAGGCGACACCAGATAGATTTAAACAGTTTATTAGGAAATGTGCAAATACAAAAGACGAAATAATGACTGCAGCTGCGAGGTCTGAATGTCGAGGTGGAGGAGACTGCAAGAGAACGGAGTAGTTAGATCGTCGGCTAGAATCCAGTACCAGTCAGAACATGCTATGCTTACCCATTAGCCGGGCGGACCTAACCGGGAAGGAGTGAGTGTCGGGGAGACCCTGTGAGCCTTCTCTAGATGAAGTAGGTGGCTAGTGGCTGGAGGACGGCAGCAGCGGCTGACGAGGGATCCGGAGCTAGCCTCCGCTTGGTCGAGTGACAGATGGATTGACCAGAGTTGAAGTGGGAACACCAGTATCCGGGTAGGGGACCTCGAGCCCAGCTGGGTAACCTCCAGTGAGTAAGAGGGGGAGCGCCAGAGCAGAATCTGAGCCTTGTGATACTGGTGAACCTTCTGGGACGGAACGTCAAGGCAGGTAAGTGCATCCAGCACAAAAACTATGACAAAAACAGGAGAGTCAAAATTAGTCAGAGTTGTGTGTACAAGACTCACAAACAGGTTTCCAAGGCTTGGTCAGAGGCCATGTCGTACCACGACTGGTTTAAGGCTCTGGCGTCTTCCATCTGTCAGTGCCTTGCTTAAGAAGCCAGAGGAAGCCGCCTCCAATGAGCTGCAGGTGTGGACCACGCCCCCACAACCAACTAGACACACCTGAGGAGCAGAGTTAGAGCAGGCACATACAGAGAACCCTGACAGATAGGAGCACAAATGAAAATTTTTGCACAAACATAGCCGAGGTGATTGACACCAATTTTGTCTTCATAAAAGTGGGGGGGCTGGTTGACCTTTGATGACCTCTAGAAACATTTCTTTATATCTTTAATGATCACAATGTCCAGTTGGTTGGCCATTACCATTTTGTATCTGGAAGTCCCACAGGATCTTAGCTTTGTCATTCTCCACCACCTTGAGAGGTGACTCCTATTTTGACCTATGGGTCTCCAGCCATAAAACAACATAAAATAAAAAGATAAAACAGTATAAATGCAAAATCATAGCATAAAACTAGTTAAAAATGAGCTAAAAGCCAGTCAAACGCAGGTCTTCAACTGCTTCTAAACTTTTTAAACCCGTCTTGCCCGATCTCAGGCCAAGCAGAGCTGCGCCTATTTTATCAGGCTTTAAAAGTGGGTCAGAAACGGTCATGTTTTTTTCTTTCTTAAATACCTCCAAGGGTGAGGCTTTTGTGTTTAAAAAAACAAGTCCCTATTTTTTCACAAATACTTTTGGTTTTACAGCATTTTAAACATACAAAATCCCATTTAGCTGGCTATCAAACATTGCTCACTCTCTCAGAAAAATGCTTCTCTGCGCAGACATGCAACTCCAACAACTGCAGATGGCCAAGATCTTTGTTATTCAAACACATACAAAGGCTGTTACAATAGTCAAGATGAGATGAAATAAAAGCATGAATAATCATCTCTAATTCAGCTTTTGACACCAAAGTTCAAAGCTTAGAAATATTTCTTAGCTGAAAGAAGCAGTTTTGGTTAATCTGTGAGAATGACACTCTAGTGACATGGCAGATTAAAAAATTATGCCAAGGTTTCTGAGGCTTGGTTTGACAGAGGAGGCCAATACACCCAAAAATGTCTTAATTACTTTTATTTGGTTCTCAGGGGCAATGATGAGTATTTCCGTCTTATCAGAGTTTACCTGCAAGTAGTTGTCACAGACACTGTTTAATATCATTAACACAGTTTATCAAGCAGGACAACATAAAATATTCAAGAAAAAGAATAGTTCCCAAGACAGAGCGCTGTAATACCCCACATAGCAGGTATTGTGTCAGACATGAACTGGTTTGAAAGTTCATGGTTGGAAAGAGAGGATTTAAACCACTCTTGAGCGAAGTGAAGAGAGAGAGAGGGAGGATAAAGTAGGGGAGGAATACATGGAACACCATCACTTTTTTGTCTTGGCAAAAGCTTCTCTTTCCAAGTTTTATAAAAGAAAGCCCATAGCATAGCAAGAAGTACTTAACTTTTTTAGAAACAACAGTATTTTGCTTCTTCAACACATGAGGTTCAGTGAGGAAATCTTCAGACACAGGTTCTCACACATTTTTCCTCCTCTCACAGAAGGCAGATGCGTTTCTGAACCTCTCCTACCCAGACCACTCCTGCTTGTGCTCTCTGTATGATGTTGTCTGTATGTTTGCTTTTTTCTGAGGGTTCTTTCTTGCATTTCTCACACTGTCAGAGAGACTGTGCGAGTAATGCACTTTTTTCCGCTCACCCATCCTAATGTATTCCATTCTCCACTCTGCAAGAAGGCGGCGCCTGGTAAGGCTGCGGTCGCAGTCTCCCATCTACCCATGTCTGTCTTTCTCTTGATGGGCTGTACTGAAACGAAATTTCCCCCAGTGGGGGACAAATAAAGAAATTCTGTTCAATTCATACTAACCAACCAAGGAAGGGTCTCTGCTAAGAATTTAATTAGGCACCAAACGGATGTCCTTTTGTGCTTCACATATGTTTAATGGTGCTGCTGCTATATTGCTGTTGGCTGATGTGACACAGGGAAAAATAAAGTCATGGTACAACAGGCTAACACCCCCTGTTGTTACCAGTGGGGTGTCTCACTTTCCTGGTATGCTTCCCTGTTAAAATATTGACTTTGTTGTTACTTCTGAAGCAGTAACAGTTTACATCTGTTAACTTTGGCTATAACAGTGACTTCAGATAAGAATTGAAAGTATGAGCAATACACCCATACCTGTAGAATTGAAGGACATGGACATCAGGCTGAAAATTAAGTTTTGTTTAGGTTTGATTTGGAGTAGCTGAGAGGCTCCCTGCTGTTCCCATCTAGTTTAATTTCCTCCTGCAGGATGGCTTGTCACAACCTATTCCCAGCCACCAAACACACACCTAGTGGGCAATGCCACTAAAACACACATTCTGTTTCCAGACTTAGAATACGGTATTTACTGAATGCCAACTTAAAAACAATTGCCATCTGTTCCTTGGCACCTTTTGCCTGGTCACACCCGAGTTCAGTGCAGCCAGCTGCCAAACCATCACTAAATTGTGGCTCATACACATGGAATCACTTACACACCAACACACAGACAGAAAGCCAGCAGTAGTGGCGTACCACTAACCATTTAGAATGAGTGTTATTTCTCTGTCTTCCTCTTTTCCATCCTCCGCTGTTATCTGATCAGGTAGCATCGTCTGTTTCTTTTCCGTCTTCATTATGTGACCTCCATTAATGTAATTTTTTTCTTTGCAATCAAGTTTCATTTTACTTTAAAAAATGTTTTACCCCAATATTTAACAATGTTCCAGTTTATCATCATAATTTTTCAATTTTTACTTTGCATACATTTACTGTTTACCCGGCCCAGCTATTGACATACAGTTATTGCACTGAGAGGAACTTATTGGCTGTTTAGGATTTAGCAGTGTAGTTGTTAAATCAAAAATGTATTTACATCGCAGGTGAGGGAAATCTCACATGTGTTCATGGTGTCTGCAGTGCAGTAGCCAGAGCATTTTCTCCTGTTCCTGCTCCTTTACATTCAGGAGCTTCACAGCAACGTGTCACCAGATTTGTTAAAGCCTTTTGTTAAAGCCTTGCGTTAGTTTCATTTTACTTTAAAAAATGTTTTACCCCAATATTTAACAATGTTCCAGTTTACCTAATTTTATTTAATTTTCAATTTTTACTTTGCATACATTTACTGTTTACCCGGCCCAGCTATTGACATACAGTTATTGCAGCAGATTTGTTAAAGCCTTGTGTTAATAGATATCCAGCATTCAATGCCTGTCTTGCCTGTTATTGACTTAGTCACATCTCTTTGGATCCTCCTATCTTGCCTTGCCCTTGTGGGATCTCTCCTTTGGCTTCTGATTCTCTGGACATTGACCATTGACCTGTTTCCTGGACCAAACCTTTTGCCTAGCCCTCTGGATCTTCCTTTTCTTGTCTGCCAGTTTGCCTGGATAACAGATTTCCCTCAAGCCGCTGTCCTCAGCCCCCAGTCTGAGATTACAGCTGTCAGCACGGAGATTAAAGCAGTCTGTGCGGTTAGCTGTGAAGTCACCGCTCATTCAACTGTCTCTCTCTGGATCCAAATGGAGCTCTTGGAACAGCTGATCAGACCCAATGCATCCTGGACTCTGAGAAGTTGTTCCTGAGAGTGCTCTCGCCTGTTTCCTGTTTCCAACCAGAGATTTAACTTTAATAAATCTTTTCAAATCACGTCCTGTGTTCGATTGAATTTTCAGGTTCTCGGCGCTTGGCATTACAGAACACAGTTAACTGTATGAATGAATTTTACCCGATTTCGCTCACCCCTGTATTACCAATTGTTTTGAAAGACTGTTAAAATAAGTTACGAAATTATTTACATTATTATTGTCCCACAATGGGGAAATTAGGGCATGACAGTGGCAATAACACATAGACAGATTTACACAGCAGATTAGTGATAAATAACAAGGTAATTTAAATGTAGAGTTGGCGATTCTTCTGGAATTTTCCCCAAGTCCCTTTTTGAATAACTGCGCATGCACAAGACCGTCTTACCTGCTCTTCCACTCCTCAGGGGGATCGCGTGAAAAAAATCTGCTAAATCCACTCTGGTCTTATTTCTTTCTACATATGTCTTCCTCTTCTTTTCTTAAACATTTACCCGTTTGCTTCTTGTGACTCTCAGCCATGTTCAAAGTATACGGTGAGAGCAGCGGAGCTACAATGAATGGCTAACACCGAAGCTAACCAAAGCTAACCGGATGCATAAATACTAGAGGTTCAATTCAATAAAATTTTATTTATATAGCACCAATTCACAACAGGTGTCATCTCAAGGCGCTTTACAAAGTCAAATTCAATCAAATCAAACAGATCAAAAGTTTCCTATCTAAGGAAACCCAGTAGATTGCATCAAGTCTTGACAAGCAGCATTCACTACTCATGAAAGAACGTAGAGCCACAGTGGTCAGTCGTCTTCATTGTCGATGGCTCTTCAGTAATTCCTCATACTGAGCAAACATGAAGCGACATTGGAGTGGAAAACTCCCCTTTAACGGAAAGGAAAAACCTCCAGCAGAACCAGGCTCAGTGTGAACGGTCATCTTCTTTGACCAACTGGGGGTTAGAGAAGACCAAGCAGAGACACAAAAAACAGACATAAAAAACACAGAAGCACACATCGATACAGGAATCCTTTCTATGTTATATGGTAATAGCGGATGATCTTTCTTCCCTGGATGATGTCACATCTAACAGAACGCCAGACCAGGTGCACCTACTATGAAGGAAAAAAATCACAGAGAACAAAAAGCTAAAAGATGAAATAACAACAAGCAATGTCAATTAGAGTAGGAGAAATCTTCAGAGTGAGAAAAATACACCCTGATGTCCTACAGCAGCCTAAGCCTATAGCAGCATAACTATAGAGATAGCTCAGGGTAAACTATGCCCTCTAACTATAAGCTTTGGTAAAAAGGAAAGTTTTAAGCCTCGTCTTAAAAGTGTAGACAGGTTGTCTGCCTCAAGGACCAAAACTGGGAGTTGGTTCCACAGGAAAGGAGACGGATAACTAAAGGATCTGCCTCCCATTCTACTTTTATAGACTCTTGGAACTATCAGAAAACCTTCAGTCTGAGAGCAAAGTGCTCTGTTATGAACATATAAGGTAATCAGAGCTCTGATATATGATGGAGCTTGATTATTAACTGAACTATGTGGTACTCCACAAGTGACCCTAGAGTTTAAGATTCATTATTAACATAAACAAACTGGAATATGTCAGACAGATAAGATTTAAACCAGCCTAATGCTTTTCCCTTAATCCCTACAGTATGCTCAAGTCTTTGTAGGAGAATATTGTGATCAACTGTGTCAAATGCAGCACTGAGATCTAACAGGAAAAGTATAGACACAAGTCCATTATCTGAGGCCATGAGAATATCATTGGTGACCTTCACCAGAGCTGTTTCAGTGCTATGGTAAGCTCTAAAGCCTGACGGAAACTCTTCAAATAGGTCATTACTTTGTAAATGTTCACATAGTTGATTAGCAACTACTTTCTCAAGAATTTTAGATAGGAAAAGAAGATTAGATATAGATTTGTAATTTATTAGCTCATCTTGATCAAGAGAAGGTTTCTTAAGTAAAGGTTTAATAATAGCTACTTTAAAAGCCCGTGGTACATATCCATTTACTAAGGATATATTAATCATGTCTAAAATAGGGCCACTGATCAAAGGGAATACCTCGTTAAACAACTTGGTTGGGATCGGGTCTAACATACAGGTAGAAGGTTTAGATGAAGCTAACATTTTAGATAGCTCAGAAAGCTCTACTGCTTTTAAACAGTTCAAACACCGCACTGGTTCTAAAGATTCCTCCAACGCTGCCTCATTTACTGAGGACGAGGTAATCATGTTTGGGAGGATGCCAATTATTGTATTTTTAATAGAATCAATTTTATTTATGAAGAATCCCATAAAGTCATTACTGCTAAGAGCTAAGGGAATGGGTGGATCAACGGAGCTGTGACTCTGGGTAAGTTTGGCAACTGTACTAAAGAGAAATCTAGGATTATTTTTATTCTCCTCTATTAATGATGAAAAATATGCTGCTCTAACTCTGCGAAGGGTCTTGTTATACAACAGTAGACTGTCTTTCCAGATTAGGTAGGATTCCTCTTGGTGTGTAGAGCGCCATTTTCTCTCCAATTTAGCTCTGAATTAAACCAGGGAGCCAGCTTCCTTATGCACATTTTCAGCAAAACCAATTGAATCAAGGATAGTTTTCAAGGCTACACTAAGCTTATCACATACGGTGTTAACATGAATGCTAAAATCTCCCACTATAATAACCTTGTCAGTGTTTAACATTAAATAGGATAAGAAATCTGAGAACTGATCCAAAAACTGAAAGTAAGAGCCTGGTGGACGATATAATACAACAAATAGAAGAGGTTTTATTGCTTTGCAGTTTGGATGAGGGAAACTGAGGGTTAAATGTCCAAAAGAATTGTAGTTATTAATTGGCCTGGGACCAAATAATGAATCAGACTGAAAAACTACACTGAAAAATGGTTACCATTCGTCCTCCTCATCCTGTAGTTCCGGGAATGTGCAAATGTTAAATAATTAGATGGAGTTGACTCATTTATACTAACGTAGTCCTCTTGCAG
This sequence comes from Fundulus diaphanus, assembly GCA_037039145.1. NCBI lineage: Eukaryota > Metazoa > Chordata > Actinopteri > Cyprinodontiformes > Fundulidae > Fundulus > Fundulus diaphanus. The sequence continues at coordinate 87,535 of CM073121.1, read as the reverse complement.
CCAGGCTTCTGTGAGACAAAATAAGTCAATCTGATTATCAGAAATCAATTCATTAACTAACAAAGTCTTTGGAGGGAGAGACCTTATATTTAATAAACCACATTTAATTGTTTTATTTTTTGGTTCAAGTTGAGTCAGATTGATTGTTATGATTGGCTCCTTTAAGATCAGTTTTTAATCTATTTGTTTTTTGCCATCGGAAAGACACTGTGTCAATAGGGTAATGGGTGGGTAACAGTACTAAAGCTGCAGAGAGGTGTGTTAAACTACAGCTCTGCTTCCTGGTCTGAACCTTGGGTGGTCAGCATTTTGGAAAAAGTTCCTATGCACAGCCAGAAAGCGGAAAATAACAAGGAACGTGCATGCTGGCGTTACGTGAGCATGTCAGAATGATTGGTATGTGAGACAAGCAATGGATAAGGCAATACCCACGGAACTGAAGGGACAGAGGGGAGTGAGGGCAGGACCAAAACTCTGACAAATCTGTCATTCAATCTGCCATTTGGATCGAATGACAGGGATTGGTCAGAGTTTTTACAGACCTGCAGCTCTCACAGTGATCAAATTTTTTTACTTTTTTACTGGAAGGACCATTTCACCCAAGTATAACAAAAAGTGTTTACAAACAGGATTACCAACTATAGCTTTACTTTCTAGGTTATGGAGGTGTTCCAGCCAGGGTCCAGGGTGGTGTGCGTGTGCCGGGCCTGGTTGCTGGTAGCAGGGGTGGTTGGGCTGATGTGGAGGCCTCCATGGAGAGCTCCAGGGTGGGTGTGCTGAGGACCAGGCTGGGGTTATGGAGGACCTGGCTGGGCTGTGGAGCTCCAGGGTGGGTGTGCTGAGGACCAGGCTGGGGTTATTGGGGTTATGAAGTACCTTGCTGGGCTATGGTGGAGAGCTCCAGGGTGGGTCTGCTGAAGACCAGGCTGGGATTATGGAGGACCTGGCTGGGCTGTGGAGCTCCAGGGTGGGTGTTCTGAGTACCAGGCCGGGGTTATGGAGGACCTTGCAGGGCTGTGGTGGAGAGCTCCAGGGTGGGTGTGCTGAGGACCAGGCTGGGGTTATGGAGGATAGGGATCATCAAACCTGACCCGTTTCACACAAAAACTAAACCTACATAAAATGTGACCTTGTGTTGTGGAAACCACTCATTTGAATTTTATACTGAAAACCAAAATATGGTATATGTTCCTATCATTGTACTGTATCCAAGTCACACTGGACCTCCAGAGAACCGGGGGTGGGGGAGAACCAGGGGGCCACATGGAGATTCTCTGCCCAGGAATGGAGCACCCAAGGCCCGCATGGAGGTCGGCTGCAGGATCCAACTGCAGGAACCAACTTTTTATTTATTATAGAAAAAAAAGATAAATTGTAGCCTGCCTTCATAATTCAGACCCATCCAGGACCATGGACACTGCACCTCCAGAAAACCAGGGGGGCCCATGGAGCTTCTGTAACCAGGAATGGAGCACCCTAGACCCGCATGGGGGTGGGCTGAGCACCCCCTTGGACCTCCAGAGAACCAGGAGGGCCCATGGACCAAGACTGGAAGCCTACACTGGACCTCCAGAGAACCAGGAGGGCCCATGGAGCTTCTCTGCCCAGGAATGGAGCACCCAAGGCCCACATGGAGGTCGGCTGAGCACCCACTTGGACCTCCAGAGGACCAGGAGGGCCCATGGACTCAGACTGGAAGCCCACACTAGACCTCCAGAGAACCAGGGGGGAGAACCAGGAGGGCCCATGGAGCTTCTCTACCCAGGAATGGAGCACCCTAGGCCCGCATGGAGGTGGACTGACCACCCCCTTGGACCTCCAGAGAACCAGGAGAGCATTTCTCTGGAGGGCTTGAGGCACGACCGGGGTACGATTCCGCCTGTCTTGGAACCTTTTTTTTGGGATGCAAGACACTTGCATCCCACCTGTAGCAGCCAACTGTGCAACTCTGCAGTTAAATGTGGCAGTGGGAACCACTGACTACTGGACTACTGGAGCCACTGCAGGAACCAACTTTTTATTTATTATAGAAAAAAAAAGATAAATTGTAGCCTGCCTTTATAATTCAGACCCATCCAGGACCATGGACACTGGACCTCCAGAGAACCAGGGGGGCCCATGGAGTTTCTCTACGCAGGAACGGAGCACCCTAGGCCCGCATGGGGGTGGGCTCACCACCCCCTTTGACCTCCAGAGAACCAGAAGGGTTCTCCAGAACCAACATCCATAACTGGTCCCGCCGCCACTCCCCCACACAGTCCTAAGGGACCACCTGTACTCAAACACTTAGAAAATACCATGAAGACCCATTGCCACCAAGGATCACCAGCCAATGATCCCTCGTGGCTGGCCGCCCTTCCCACTCACTCCCAATGGACCACCAGCACTCAAACACTTAGAAAATACCATTAACATGCACATGATACCCCCATGACACACAATGATCTCTCGTGGCAGGCCGCCCCTCCCCCACACACTCCCAATGGACCACCAGTACTCAAACACTTAGAAAATACCATTAACATGCACATGATACCCCCATGACACACACTGATCCCTCGTGGCATGCTTAATATGCACATGATACCCCCATGACACACAATGATCCCTCATGGCATGCTCTCTGATCTTTCAATGAAAACTTACCATGGTTCAAATTGTAATACAGGAGCTCCATCTAGTGGATTTTGCATGTATTACAGTGATACTGAAATGTCTTTAGAGTTTCCCAAATAGCACCATTCAAAGTATCACCGAAGTGGCACTGTTTGCTTTCCCTGCCACTTAGGAACATTCTCCGGCATGTCGGCGTTAAAATGAATGTAAATGCTCTGCCATTTCGGAAGATCACCCTAACCAAACCTATCGGCGCCTCATGTGAGTTCTGTCCACTTTGGCCATCCAAGGAAGTAGCACTGAAAAGCAGGGAAAATCGTGGTTCCTTCAGCAGCGGGCTAGTGGCTTAGCAGCTCTGTAGCCTACCAACATGGGGTCAGGATCGGAGGCCTGATGTCCTGCAGACAGCCCCGACCCGGTCACGGTTTCAGCAGGTTCTCCTCAGCGTTCGAAAGCGGGCCCTTTGTCGGCTTTTCAGCTCCGTCTGGGGTTCGCTTCCCTGTAAAGGCTGACAAAAATAAACAAGGGTGTTTCGGCAATCTGTACTTTGCGGCTGGTTTGCGCAGAAGTCAGAGTGCAACTTAGCTTCGGTCAGTGTGTTGTTTATCCGGATTCAGTCCTCCGCTCCCTCTTGGTCATTCCATTGAAGCAGGCTGATGAGTTCCACAGAACGGTTGGTCTGTGGGCTTTCGGCCTTGAGTCACATGGCTGCTGAGGAAGGGGACTAAGTGGCTGGCTAGCCTCCCCCCCCTCTCTCCTCGGGAGCTCCAGGAGAAAGAGTTCTGAGGTGCTCTGACCTTTTATCTGTGGGGAGTGGTCCACAGCTGGCATCCTGCTGAGAGAGAGGCCGTCCTTTGTGCCTGTGAGGGTCCCATGTTTGCAGCAGGGGTGGGATTCCTTTTGTGGCTGTTGTCAGAATTCAATCTGACATCAATTATCTATCATGGCGTTAATATGGCACAACAACATGGAAATTCAGGGACCACTATTGCACCATCCACATGTCCACCTATGAACTGTAAATCAAACAAGAAAAATGTTTTTATATCAGGACCCAAAGTTCTGCACGTCTTACCTCTAACAGCATTAACCCGCCCCTCGTGAGCGTCGGGTTACATGCCTGCCTGCTTGAGCTGCGTTCAAGTGCAGTAGGACATACTCATTGCTCTTTTCCAACAGCTACTAACACAATAAAACCTGCTTACGTAACATTAATAACTTATTTGGTGGAATTTGAAGCTTAACCTAAGTCATATTATTAACCTGTTACATTAGAATTGGTTAGCATCATCACTGAAGCGCCGCAGTAGCTAACGCTACCATACAGCAGTCAACATTTTTCTCTCGTGCCGAAACATTGTAACTGCTAACTATATATCCCTGAACAATTCAACCAAATAGAATTATGTCATTCTATGGCTGTTTATTCGAGGATAGCACTACTCCATGGGGAATAATTGTGCTTACCACAATCGTTGCAGAAGCCTCCGCCATTGTCCAGCCCCCAGCCGTCGTATTCACTTGTGGATGACGAGCTGTCAGTCAAAGGCTTCCTGACACTACTTCCCTGTGATCGTGTCTGCAAGGCCCAATCAGGAGGAGGCTTACAGAAGAGGTTTGTCTCCGCCCAACCTGTCAAAACACATTTTCCTTCACGCGAGGAGAAAATTAGTCCGAGGGCAGAGACGCTTTCGAGAGCGCAGCCGTCTTCGAGCATGGCCGCTGGATAGAAAATCGTGCGCGCGGTGAGATCCCCGAGGACAATCCCGAGTGCGCGTGGGAGTAGCTGGTGTGCGCGGAGAGCGATTTTCTCCTCTCAAAGCGGCAGTTTCTCGCGCATGTGTGATTTTGTTGTGCATTGGTAGATAAACCATGCGCAGAAGTAGTTTAACCTTCCTATGGTGTTAGGGTCCCGACGGACCCGTTTTGAGTTTTAACATGCATAAAAGCACTTCATACATTTGTTTTTTGAGTTGAAACTTTTTGACTTTGTCAGGGACTTCCATTTAAACAAAGTAAAATCTTTTTTTTTTTTTTTTACTAAATTATAAAGTGCTCTGGTGAAAAAAATGACTTTTGTGGTGTTCGGGTCATTTGTGACCCGGTTAAAATTTTCTATTATAAAACAATAAAAAATGCCCAAAATTAAATCATGAACACACAGTCAACCAACAGCCTCTTCCTCCAACCACTTGAGCTTCATTTAGGGGCTTTTCTCTTTGCCTTTTTGCAAGAACAAACAAAGGGAGACATGTCCAGGCTTGTCAAGCCATTTGAGTGTAGAGGTGGTGACTTGCAGAGTACACATCTCCAATTCACAGGATGCAACAATGAGGAGAAGATATGCTGTTAAAACAAAGGCCCAGGGGGCCACAAAAAAATATTAATACCAATCTTTTCATGGATAAGGGAGCCCAACCAGCTAAACAAGAGTTAAGAAAACATTGGATGATAAAAGATTGTTTTTAGGGTATTTTATGGCTGATTTAATTCACGGGTCCAAAATGACCCGCTAACACTACAGATGGCAGCAGAAAGCTAACACCAGAGGAAGGTTAACATACGAGTATGTTTATTTTGCTAATGGGAGTTTTGATATAAATGTGACGTGCAAGACATCCTCCCTGTTTAAAATTTTGTTTAAAAATGTTTTCCCTGTTATTGGCCCTTGTATTGTAGAGATTTAAAATACCTCACTTTCAACAGGTGTGGTTCCAACTCCTTTCAAGCAAGCTATTGTTGAGCTGTTATTGAAAAAGTGCAACTTGGATCCTACCCAGCTTAATAATTACATGCCTAGCTCCAAGATTCCTTTTATCTTGTTCTATATAAATTGCTTGTACAGCACTTTAACTAGTCCTTACTAGTCCTACGACCCCAAAGCGCTTCACATTACATTCACATATTCACACACACATTCTCACCCTGACAGTGGTAAGTTATGTTAGTAGCCACAGCTGACAGAGGTGAGGCTGCCATACATAGGCGCCACCGGGCCCTCTGACCACCAGCAGGCAATTCGGGTGAATTTTCTTGCCCAAGGATACAACGACTGAGACAGTCGAGGTGGGGGGATCGAACCGGCAACCCACCAATTGCAGGACGAACTCTCTAACTCATGCAACACTGTGACCCTTTTATGTCCAAGGTTCTTGAAAAAGCAGTGGCAGAACAGGTATTTTCTTTTATGGAAAAACATGAGCTCTTCAACAATTTTCAGTCTGGATTTCATAAGCTCCATTCCACAGAAACTGCCTTACTTAAAGTTTTTAGTGACATTTTAATGTCTGCATACTCTGGAGCTTCAACAGTAATGGTTCTCCTGGATCTTTCATCTGCCTTTGATACTGTCGATCACAGAATTTTGATTAATGGGCCTCATGATGTAGTCGGCATATCGGGTAAGCCTCGAGAGTGGTTTAAGTCCTATCTTGCTGGAAGATCTTTGTGTTATCAGTTCATGTCTGAGCCCTACCTGTTATGTTGGGTACCACAGGGTCTTGGGACCTATTCTTTTTCTTTTATATATTTTCCCTCCTGGCCAGATAATCAGGCAGTTCCCTGATGTCTCATCATTTCTATGCTGATGACATTCAGCTCTGTTTTTTTCTTAAGCCTACTGAATATTTTAAGTTGTCCTGCTAGATAAACTGTGTTAATGATATTAAACAGTGGCTCCATGACAACTACTTGCAGGTAAACTCTGATAAGACGGAAACACTCATCATTGCCCCTGAGAACCAAGTAACAGAAATTACGAAATTCCTGGGTGTATTGGCCTCCTCTGTCAAATCAAGCCTTAGAAACCTTGCCATAATTTTTGATTCTGCCATATCACTAGTGTAATTCTGACTGTTTAAACAGAAACTGCTTCTTTCAGATAAGAAATATTGATATTGATAATCCATGATGTTGCATTTATGCTGTTTTATCTTTTTATTTTGTGTTGTTTTATGGTTGTTTTTTATTGTAAAGCACTTTGTGGTTTTTATCCTGTGAAAGGTGCTATATAAATAAAGGTTACTTACTTATTCCTTATTAATTAGCTAATAAGCTGGGCAACTTGTGCTCGGGTAGTTCACTGTGCAGGTGGATTCTGGATTTCCTCTTGAACAGACCACAGACCGTCCACCAACAACATAGTCAGGTTTGCATAATTAAAAATAAATTACCTCAAATAGTAAATATGAGAACCACCAAAAAAAACATAACGTCCAGAATACAATATCTTAGATGCTCATTAAAACAGAGAAGGTTTAACCACCAACGAAGACCAAGTGTTAAATGTTCCTGGTTTTTGGACTTTATAATTGAACAAAGATTGATTTATAAAACAACATAATTATTCCTCCCACTAGTTATCAGCTTACACTAAATATGTTATTAATGTTTGAGATCTTCAGAATCGACTGGTTTGTCTGTTGAACTTTGTTGGACTACCAAAACCGCCTGGGCGTCTGTCCATACTTGACGGGAGCAAAAATAATACAAGCCATTTAGCCTGAAAGAGTTTCTATCTCACATCAAGACAACAAATGAGACATAACTTCCTGCAAACCTTCCCAATAAGAGCTGGAAACAAATATGCAGTGATTTCTTTTATTAATGTAAAAAAAAAAAAACTAATTTGTGGAGGCTCGGTGCATTGTGAGTTCAGTCTCCAGTTCAATCTGAAAAACTCACATAGAAAGAAATGGCAATTAGAAGGATTTTATTGACACAATAATTTAAGTCTTTGGCGCTCAGACCTCGGCAGGAACATTAATGCTGAATTATACTTTAATATGCATAAGTAGATGTATGAGAACAGGGATGTTCCCCCAGGTCTGAAACTGGTGGTGGAGTGGAGATAGAAGAAGTTTGTTCAGCCCATATGATGATCTGTTTAAGATCCAACTTGATAAACACAGGTTTGCATGAACTGTCCATGATGAGCAAGCTTGAAGCGACTGTGGAGAGGAAAAACTCTCCTTTGGGAAGAAACCTCTGGCAGAACCGGGCCCAACATGGTGGTCTTCTGCCGGACCAATAACGAGGTGATAGGGAGTGCTGAAGACTGGGAGAAAACACTCTGATGGGTTGAGGATGGAGGAACGTCATGGAAGCTAGATGAACTCAGCTACGATGGTGGAGAAGGGGTTGGGGGTGGGTTGAATCGGACATCTGATTCGTAATCCGACATGATGCGATGCTGTTTGCGCTTGCTGGTTAGCAGGCTGAGACGTGGATTTGAAGTTGCTTTTAAGATGAGCGCGGGATGCTGATTGGGCTTCATGGAGGTGCGGTTCGTAGCTGATTGGCTCACATCAGAGGCGGATTGGCCTCTGATTGAATGGAGGCAGGCGATGAGTTTCTTCAATTGAACTTCCGCTTTAGCTTCATGTTGTAATTTGTCCATCACAACAGTTGCAGTGAGACTTCAAGGGCAGCTGTCAAATAATTTGATAAAAGTATTTGAACCCCTTGGCTTTTTACCTATTTTGCTGCATTCCTGTAATTTAGATGTTAAAATCTTATTTGATGTCATGGATAAGCAAAGACTTGAGACTTGAAAAATAACTTGTGAACATCTCTGCTTTGCAGTTTTTGGATGTATCAGAGATGAACTGGAAGCTGAGTATAGGGAGCTGGTGGACCATCTCTTCCTGAATATGAATAAAACAAATGAGACGATTGTAGATTTCAGGATAAAAAAATAAAAATAGGTCAAACATTATTTTCATCATGGGAGAGGATGTGGAGGTTGTGGAGGGGTATAAAGATTTTGGTGTTCACCTGGACAACAAACTGGACTGGAGGCGCAACTGTTAAGCTGTCTGCAAGAAGGGACAGAGCAGACTGCACTCCCTGAGGAAGCTTATGTCCTTCAGGGTTTGAAGAAAGATTCTGCAGGTTTTCTATAAGTCTGTTGTGGAGAATGTGATCTCCTCTGCCATCATTTGTTGGGCTTGCAGCATCAGAGCAACTGACTTAAAGAAGCTCTGGTGCCTATCTTGAGCAGACATTGAGCGAGAGGCGGGGTACATTCCCGGACAGATCACCAGTCCATCACAGGGCAACCCAGAGACACAAAGGAAAAACAACAACGAACACTCACACTTGAGGGCAACTTGGAGAGACCAATCAACTGTGGGAGAAGGCCAGAGTACCAAGAGAGAACCCAAGCATACACAGAGAGAACATGCAATATCCATGCAGATAAACCACAGGCCGAGGTTCGAACCTAGGACCTTGCTGGGTCCCTTGTAAAGATAAGACATTGGAAAAGGAATATAATTTTAAAAAGACTATTTGCCACAGTGTACAAGTAATCCTATTTCAAATGGGAAGTCAAAGGGTTTCCAGAGTAATGCTCAGTTTTGTGACTGAAAAAGTAAAAAAGACAGTCAGATTCAATGGGTGCAGCTTGGAGGCGTTCATGGTGTGTGGGATTTTGTAGCAGTGATTTCCCTCAAATGTGAAAAATATTTGTAAAATTCATGATTGTAACACAGGATTGCAGATTTGTACTTTGTAAATAAATGTATTTATAGTTTTCAGAGTTAAACAACCAAGACAGAAGAAAAAAATAAGCAAATACAACAACAAAAGGTAAACAAGTACAACAATAACAAAAATCAAAAAGACAAAACAGTGTCAGCTTACTGGGAAACTGATAAAAGAGGATAAAAGATGTACTTGTCAAACCATAGAGCATAATAAAGCACGAGACAGAGTCAAAGGGAACAACAGACAAACAATTCTGGAGACATTGTATCAAGCAGTTCACCATGAAAAAAACAGGATGTCAATAAAAGATGAAAGTAATAAATGATAATGACAGTGTCATGGTTTTTAAGTGTTTGGCCCACATGCAGATACAGACGGAGGCAGAAACAATTTTAAGATGTTTATTAAAGGCTCAGATAACGGGGAAACACACAGCGTGTGGGACAGGCGAGGTCTGAACGTCAGTGCTGGAACGACTACGGGAAGAAAGGGGAATAATGTTACAGAGGATCGAACCAGGGGAAAATACCAGAAGCTGCGGCGCTTACCATTTAGTCGGGAAGACCTATCCGGGGAGAGTAAGTGACGAGGGAACTCTGTGACCATAACTCGCTGATGGAAACAGGTGGCTGAGTGACTGGAGGGCTGACAGATGTAATGCTGGCGAGGGATCCAGAGCGCACCACAGTAGACGGCAGACGAGAGGAGCAGATGGAAGAACCGGAGTGTTGTGGGTGAACCAGCTGAATCCAGGAAGGGGGGGTCTCATGCCCAGCTTTGTACCACCAAGGGAGTATAAGGGGAGATGTCAGAGCAAAATCTGAGCGGCGGGGATTCTGAGGAGCTGGTTCTTTGAGCACGACACCAAGACAGGTGAGTAAATCCAAACACGACAAACTGGAGAACAACAGGAGACAAAGTTAGTCCACAAACAGGGTTTCAAAGAACTCACAGGTACGAGGCACAGGAGACAGGTCAGAGGCCTAGGCATACCACGACTGGGTTAACACTCTGGCGTCTTCCATCTGTCTGAACACTCCTTAAGAAGCCAAGGTGATTGGTCCTGACGAGCAGCAGGTGTGGGCCACACCCCCAGTGAACTAGAACCACCTGTGAGGCAGAGTTAGGGCACGGAAACACAGAGAACCCTGACAGACAGTAATAACAATAATAACTAGAACTGCAAGCAGTTATTAACGGGTTCCAAGCCCACCCACGCCCCGCCCCCTTTAGCATGTTCCTGGACTTCAGTTCAGCGTTCAACACCATTATCTTACAGCATCTGGCGGAAAAACTGAAACATCTGGGCTTCAGCACACCCCTTCGCAACTGCCTGCTAGACTTCCTCACCTCCTGACCTCATTTGGTCCGGGTCAGACAGAACACCTCTGATGTCATCACCCTCAGCACGGGCTCCCCTCAAGGCTGTGTCTTGAGCCCCCTGCTGTTCACCCTGATGACACACGACTGCGTCCCCAGATTCACCACCAATCGCATTGTGAAGTTTTCAGACGACACAACGGTGGTGGGCCTGATTAGAGACGACAACGACCAGGACCAGGACTGATCCTGAACGTGGAGAAAACGACGGAGATCATCGTGGACTTCAGGAAGAACCGGCCTCACCACGCTCCACTGCTCATCACCAGCTCATCTGTGGAGGTGGTCAGGAGCACCAAGTTCCTCGGGGTGCACATGACGCACAACCTCTCCTGGTCTGTGAACACCACGTCACTGGGGAGGAGGGCACAGAAGCGTTTGTACTTCCTGCGGAGGATGAGGAGAGCCCACCTGTCCTGGCCCATCCTCACGACCTTCTACAGAAGCACCATAAAGAGCATTGTGACCAGCTGTCTCTCTGTGTGGTGAGGAGGCTGAAGTGCCTCAGTAGACTGTTGATAAATTGACTATATATTTGTATTGTGGAGCTAAACCATTTACTTTCACACAAGTTAACAACAATTTTCAAGTATTCCCTGGTAGACATTTAGTAACATTGACCTAAGAGTTAAGGGATGTGGACTATTGTTGTTAAATCTTTATCAACAGTTGGAATTATACATTTAGATAAATCTATTATTATAACATTGAATGGGTGATATAAATCAAGCAGTATAACAGTAAAAATAAAACTAATATGTACACAGGTCCTTCAGCTATAGTTAGTAAGCTTGTAGTAAATCGTGTTTTGAATATGGATTTAATGAACCCAGTGGATTTATAGAATATATCTTTATATATCTATACAGGGTTCAGTGCCTGGACTAATTCTCTTTACTATATATATGCTTCCAACTGGCAAAATTAACAAACAGATTGGGATTCATTTCCACTGTTATGCTGATGAGACTAAGCTTTATTTATCCATAAATCCTAATGAATCCAATCAATTACTTCGACTGCAGTCATGTCTTGATAACATCAAAACCTGGATGACTTTAGATTTTCTGCATTTAAAGTTATAATCTTTAAACCAGAGTCCTCAAAAAATAAACTTCTTCATCAATCACTTAATCTGGACGGCATTAACTTGGCCTCTGGTAATAAAGTAAAAAATCTTGGTGTTATTTTTGACCAAGACATGTCATTTAAATCCCATATTAAACAGGTTTCCAGAGTTTCCTTTTTTCACCTCGGGAATATCGCCAGAATTGCAAATATTCTGTGCAGGAGCGATGCTGAAAAACTAGTCCATGTATTTGTTACTTGAAGGCTGGACTATTGTAATTCTTTACTATCAGGAAGTCCACAAAATGCAATTCAAAGTCTTCAGCTGATCCAAAATGCTGCAGCAAAAGTTCTGATGAAAATAAACAGGAGGGATCATATTTCTCCTATTTTAACTTCCCTTCATTAGCTTCCTGTTAAATCAAGAATATAATTTAAAATTCTTCTTCTAACATATAAAGCCCTTTATAATCAAGCTCCATCATATATCAGACCTCTGATTACCTTGTATGTTCCTAACAGAGCACTTTGCTCTCGACTTCAGGTCTACTGGTGGTTCCTAGAGTCTCTAAAAGTAGAATGGGAGGCAGATCCTTTAGCTATCAGGCTCCTCTCCTGTGGAACCAACTCCTAATTTTGGTCCGTGAGGCAGACACCCTGTCTACTTTTAAGACTATGAATTAAAACATGTGGAATTATATACTTAACAAAAAAGTGTGAAACAACTGAAAATATGTCTTATATTCTAGGTTCTTCAAAGTAGCCACCTTTTGCTTTGATTACTGCTTCATACACTCTTGGCATTCTCTTAATGAGCTTCAAGAGATAGTCACCTGAAATGGTTTTCCCTTCACAGGTGTCCCCTGCTTATTGACTGACAGCCGATGCAGCTCTGCCTTCTTTGTTACAGAAAAGCTCAGGTGGAATTTTTTCACTTTTTCTGAATCAGACCCATTAAAATGCGGGACACTGTTTCACATTCCGACCATTGTTAAAAAAAAAAAGAAAAGAAAAAGTGCATCATGCTAAATTAGCCTGAGCTAATAGCAAATCATGAGGATATCCCTGTTTGGTTTATCAGCTAAGTTACTGGCAGTGAGGGAATACACGCTGACAGGTGACGTGGCCACAGGTGGAAATAATTCATTAATTAACTGCAGGAGCAGCGACAGATACACTTACCGATTAAGCTGTTGTCAGTTGTTCATTACTTACAATTGAGAATAATAAAGGACTGATAATACTTTCCAGTGGAGTTCCATTATCAATTTTATATTTATCAGATTTTGTTACTCCCATCTGTACCTGTATAACTATTAAACAAAAAATCTTCAATCCAATTATAAGCCCTTCCTGTTATGCCCATTTTATATAATTTTATAAGCAACCCATCCTTCCATACCATGTCATATGCTTTCTCATTATCAAAAAATATTGCTACTACTACTTCCCTATTAATCTGAGCTTTTCTAATATCTGATTCCAAACACACAACTGGATCCATTGTACTTCCTTTTCTGAATCCAATTTGACATGAAGACAACAGTCTTTTACTTTCTACATAATATGTAATCCTTTCTGTTATCATTCTCTCCATAATCTTTCCTAAACATGAAGTAAGTACAATTGGTCTATAACTTAAAGGGTTTGTTGGATCCTTTCCTGGTTTAATAATTGGCACAATAATTGCTTCCTTCTAATTAGAAGGTAATCTTCCTTCTTTCCAAATCTTATTATATAAACCTAGAAGTTTTTCTTCAGCTTGTTTCCCTAAGTTTTTTAACATAATATAGCATATCTGATCTTTTCCTGGTGCTGTTAATCCTGATCTAAATATCGCTCTCTTCATTTCTTGCATAGAAAAATAAACATCCATGACATTTCCTGGAGTTGTTTCACCTTCTAAAATAAAATAATTTATCCTTCTTGTCTGCTCTCTCCTAAATTTTCCCGTTTCTGTTAAATTATTTGAACTATGGATCTTTGCAAATGTTCTTGCCATTACTTCTAGTTTTTCTTCATTTGTTACTGCTGTTCCTTCTTCATGTTTTAGAACTGGATATGTTCTCTCTGGTCTATTTCCCTTCATTTTCTTAATCATTCCCCATACCTAAGCTATAGGGGTTGTTCTGCCTATTGAATCACAAAAATCTCTCCATTTTGTCTTCTTTGCCTTCTAAATAACTTTCCTGTCATCTGCTTGATCTTTTTTATATTCAATTAAATTTTTTAAATGATGTGTTCTTTAGAAAACCCTAAAAGCTATCCTCCCTCTTCAAGTTTCTGCTCCGCTTAGAAAAAACACGGGATGTGACGTCACTTCCTGTGATGTGCCCAAATATGGGCAAAATGGCCGCCCTGTTCAAAGCTCTGCAGTCAGAGCTCTGGATGATGAGAGCTGTGAACTGATCACAAACTTCATAAATTCGTTAATAATCAACAGTTTGCTCTAAAATTCTGAAAAGAGTGCTTTATCTAACCACAGGATTTTTTTTAGGGTCATTAAAAAAATGGATTCAGAGAAATAAAATATTAAACTTTATAGTCTTGTACCATTTATTTTCAAAGTCTTGTAAATTGGTCAAACTCGCCTGGATTTTTACCAAACTGAAATCCATGTTTATTCTGCATGTGCTTTACAAATAGAGGCCATATTTTGGGGGGTTGAACAATATTTGTGGAAAATACATTGATTTCTCCATTTTACAAACTTTTAAAAATTCAGAGTGTAGCACTTAAAAAAAAACAATACATGCAGTGAGAGAATTGTTACACCTTATTCACGGAATACATCCTGAAAATCTGGGATCAAAAAATTGATTTTAAAGCATTTTTTATTCTTTACTTTATTGCTTTTATTATTCTCCAGGTTTTTTAACACTTTTGGAAATAGGCCCCGCCCACTTGTTTTAATCATTACCATATTTAATACCTGAGTTCAGGGGTATGACTGGAAGGGGATGAAGAAGGTTTTGTAAAAATCCGATCAGCCATTCTTGCGTAGTAGATTTCTTGACATCACAGCGCCCCCTAGTGATGGACGATCCTCAAACGCGGGTCACATGTGCAAAATCTTATTTGGACTATGGGTTATGAAGGACATGTCAAAATCTGTTATGGTTTTAGAATAATCAGCAATTACATTTAGAGCTAGCTAGCTAACAATCACTTATTTTAGCGTTACTTTTCGAAAAAGTCAAAATTAAAAAATCCGCCGCGTTAACTTTTTTTATTTGTCCATTACGCGGTTATATATGGAGTTTTGCGCGGATTGCATAAAAAATGTAGGAGGAGTTTAACAAGAAAGGTTTAACCTTTGTAGCCATGTAGCGTGAAAACTAGCTGGGAAACGAAGGGTGTGCCAATTCCCTTTATTTTGCAGAATCATCCAATAAACAAAGTGATGTGAAGTTTTTGAGAGTGGGACCAGTAGTTTGGTGGTTATAGGCCAAAACGCATTGTCCTTTGTTATAGCGCCCCCTAGTTGTTGAGGGGTCTGAATTTCTGGGTTTGAGTAGCGGTGCACATTCTGTACTTGGATACCTGATTCAATAGGTTCGTTACAAATCTGCATGGGCCGCCCAACGCGTTTTAGCGGAGAATAATAATTACCCGTAATAATAAATAATTTAAAAACAGACGAAAAACAATAGGGTTCTCTGCTCACAGAGCAGACGAACGGCATAGCCGTTCGCCTGCGCTGCGGGCTTGGAACCCTAATGAGTAAGAAGAAAAAAAAGGTAAAGGTCCAGATGAGTACCACAGTCATTTTAACCCATTATTTTGAATGTATCTATTAAAAGGACCCCACACATCAAGGACTTATGATGGTTGTCTGACAAAGAGTATCGAATTTCTTTGAGATAGATACAGGACACCATATCATTGAGCCATTTCTTAAAGCAAGGAGGGGTAGCAGATTTGTACTTTGTAGATTCTGCACATGGCTCAGTTAAAACAATCCATCAGAATCTTATAATTAATTACTATATTATGTACTGCTGCCATGGTCTTCAGTTCTTGCTCCTCATTTAAAACTCAGTTTTTGTCCTTCTTAGATGTGAACGAGTGTGAGCTGCTGAGCAGTGTGTGTGGCGAAGCAAAGTGCATGAACATGGATGGGTCCTTCATCTGTGTATGTCCTGAGGGCCAGGATTACAATATCATGATTGCCAAGTGTGAGCCCTCTCAAACAGGTAACCCTCTCAAGCTGACAACAAGCCGCAAGCATCACAGCACACAGCTTTTTTAATTACACCTGTTTTTCCACCCTGTTCATTGTGTTCCAGAGTCCATGTCATGTTTCACACAACATTCTGACTATTTGATTGATGTATAGTTTCTAAATGTAACCCTTTTTCACTTTTAAGTTATACTTATCCAGATATATTTCTTAAAAACTATAACTATAATACGAATAAGAATTCCTTTAATGTCCAGCAAATGGGAATTTGGGGAACACACACAATTACACATTGATTCAGTAAAAGAAAAAAGAATACAAGAAAAGTAAACTGTCTAATCTAAAGTTAGCTCTAAAGAAAAACACCAAGAGTAGAACATGAAGGTGAATATCAGACTATATATTGAAAAAACAAAGTTGTTGTACCTCGCAAAGGTCAAAGACCAAATCAGAAGTCTTTTACAAATCCGTAAAACACATGTGAAATGGAGAATCATATTCCCAGGGATCCAGTCAGAAATGTCATAACATTAAAAATCTGGTCCACAGTTCCATCACATGGATGGAAGCCACTCTGCTCCTCTTATATTCAAGTTTCAAGAGTCATTCATAACATCTTTTTAAACATTGTAAAGGCAACCTTCGCAGGGAGGCCTGATGCCATGATCTACCAGTGTCTGTGGCTCCACTTTTAAAACTTGGAACGATTAACCTATTATGTCACTTCACAGCTACTATCCTTGGACAGCATGCAGCATTAAAGAGAAAGATGAACAATAAACAATATGTTACCATCAACTAAAGTACAGAAAGGAAAAACTTTGTCCTTGCTACTGTATGCATGGCGGATTTGCTTAGAGCCTTGTCACATTGTAGTCATTAAATTCACTGTAAACACCTCTGTATGTCGACATATTTTGTCTGTGAGGTCATTGTTCTGAGAGCTAAAGCTTGGCACAGACCATCGGGAAAAACATCCAAACAAAATAATCAAATAGTTGTAATGGCCAAGTCAAAGTCAAGCTTGGTCAAAATGCTGTAGATGGCAAGATGGTGGGACAGATGGCTGCAGCTGGCCGACCTTACTGGCTCTTTTTGTTTTTCCTTGCATTTTTGTTTGTGTTATCGTCAATCCAAGCTCTAATCCGGTATGGGAGATAACAGCTGCTTGAACTGAGGTTAAACCCCAAAGTTTATGGATTGTACCGATTGCTGAAACTGGGCTTTATTCCGCCTGAACTGCAACAAACACAGAGGCATCTCTTGGTGCACAGCTGCAAAAGTGATCAGAACCTATTGCTCCAGGAATCTGGAATATCTGGCAGGTAAGTGCAGACCATTTAAACTAGTGGGAGTTTAGCGCCTAAAGCCGGGCGTACACTGTACGAGTTTTTCTGTCGTGGTACTTATACACATCTCAAACTGTGCGACGGAACCGCGGGGTTTAAAAAGTTCACCGCTCAGGATCTGTGCAGCGCGACGAGCAGGGGGTCGAGCCCAGCTCTGGCGAGGCCCGCAGGAGGCACCGGGCGTCGGGGGAACGGAGGGGAGAGAGGAGGGATGAGACGTGCAGCACGGCAGGTCGCCCGGCCCGCAACCCCCCCCCCCCCCCCCCCCCCGCGAGCGGAGGAGTGCCGAAACGGGCGGCCAGCGCAACGCGCGGACCGGAGCGCTGGCCTCTCCGCGGGTCCCAGGCCAGGCGGAGGTCTCTTCGGGGACGCCCGCTCGTAGCTCTGCTTGAACAGCAGGATGCGCTCACGAAAACCTCACGACAGCCAACTGAATTTCAAACATGTTTGATTTTCACCGACCGTCCGATTCCTGATCGGGAGGTAGTCGTGAGAAGCCAGTCCCCCCTCCTCCCCCCCTGTACGATCAAGCTGAAATTCGGCCTGATTCAAAAAATGCTCGCACGACTGAAGAATCGGCCCGAAAAGGGGAAAAACTCGTACCGTGTACGCCCGGCTTAAAGGTAATGCTAAAATAGCCCTAGAATAGCTCTATTGTTTCATCAGCAGCCAAATGAACAGCAATCCAGAGGCAACTGTAAAGGTAGCTGGAGACTTTAATCATGTAGAATTAAAATCTGGGTTTCCCAAATTCCATAAATTCATAATATTTCCAACCAGAAACAATAGTATATTAGATCAGATCTACTGCAACATCCCAGGAGCATATAAGCCTGCAGCAGCAGGACTGCGTTGGATACATAAACTGGGGGGGTGTTTAAAGAGAACGCTGAACACATCATCTGTGCTTTCCTATATTCACTGATGCTGTCCTACCCACAAAGACAATCAGTGTTTTCCTAACCAGAAACCATGGTTGAACAGCACATTGTTCAACGCTGGTGGTTCCTAGAGTCTCTAAAAGTAGAATGGGAGGCAGATCCTTTAGCTATCAGGCTCCTCTCCTGTGGAACCAACTCCCAGTTTTGGTCCGTGAGGCAGACACCCTGTCTACTTTTAAGACTAATCTTAAAACTTTCCTTTTTGACAAAGCTTATAGTTAGAGTGGCTCATGTTACCCTGAGCTACCTCTATAGTTATGCTGCTATAGGCTTAGGCTACTGGAGGACATCAGGGCTTATTTTTCTCACTCTACGGATTTCTACTGTTCTCCAGTCTACTGTTCTCTAGTTTTGCATTGCATTGCATTGAAATGACTGTTGTCATTTCAGCTTTTAACTTTTTGCTCTCTCTCTTTTTTCTTCATAGTAGGTACACCTGGTCTGACGTTCTGTTAGCTGTGATATCATCCAGGGAAGACAGATCACCCGCTGTTACCATCTAATGTAGAACAGATTACTGGATCAATGTGTGCTTCTGTGCTTTTTTGTCTGTCTTGTTGTGTCTCTGCTCTGTCTTCTGTAACCCCCAGTCGGTCGAGGCAGATGACCGTTCATACTGAGCCCGGTTCTGCTGGAGGTTTTTCCTTCCCGTTAATGGGGAGTTTTTCTTTCCGCTGTCGCTTCATGCTTGCTTAGTATGAGAGATTGCTACAAAGCCATGGACAATGCAGACGACTCTCCCTGTGGCTCTATGCTTCTCGGGACTTTGATGCAATCAACTGGTTCCCTTATATAGGAAATTTTTGACCAATCTGTATAATCTGACCCAATCTGTATAATATGATTGAATTTGACTTTGTAAAGTGCCTTGAGATGACATGTTTCATGAATTGGCGCTATATAAATAAAATTGAATTGAATTGAATTGTGGTCACTGCTGAAGGCCTGAGACACAGCATTCAGATCAGGAGACAGACTGGCCTACAGCAGGGCTAGGAGTGAGGTGAAAAAGGGCATCCAGAAGGCAAAGCACAGGTAAAAGCAGCGCATCAAGGACCACTTAAACAGCAACAACCCACATAACTTTTGGAGAGGCATCAGGACCATCCCGTACTATAGGCACAGCGACCAGCAGCTCAGCAATGATCCAGCTCTCCCCGACACCATAAACAGCTTCATCACACACTTTGACTCTCCAAGCAGAAGAGGGTCTGAACACCTTCCTCAACCAGAGATGCAGCATCAACCTCTTGTCCTGCAGCTCCAGGACGAGGTGACCTCTACCTCAAACAAGGTCAACCTCAACAAGGCTGCAGGTCCAGATATGTTGTCAGGTTGGATGCTACAAACATCTGGGCATGTTTAACCATTCTGTTGCTCTGACCCCTGTCATCATGAAGGTCTTCGAGAGGATCCTCCTAAAATACACCAAAGACGCCATCCGTGCTGGCCTGGACAGCCTGTAGTTTGCCTACAGCGATAATTGCTCAACAGAGCTGTCTCCTTAGCACTTCACTCAGCCCTGACTCATCTACAGACGAGTTTGCAGACGACACCAATGTGGTGGATCTCATATCCCACTACAGAGAGGAGGTCAGCGGTCTTACACAGTGGTGCTCCAGGAACAACATGATCCTGAACACCAGCAAAGACCAAGGAGGTCATAGTGGACTACAGAAGGTCCAGAAACACGCTCCTCAATGCATTCAGGGGGAAGTGGTTAAACGTATGGACAGCATAAAGTTCTTGGACATTCACATCTCCTCCGACCTCTCCGTGATTATGAACACCTCCCAGCTGGTGAAGGTCCAGCAACAGCTTTTCTTCCTCAGGAAACTGAAACAGACTGGACTTTCTACTAAATTGTTAAAAAAAAAACTTTACAGAGCTACCATAGAAAGCATTTTATGTCTTAGCGTAACAGTGTGGTATGGGAGCTACAAAGTGCAGGAGAGGAAGGATTTAGCACAGGTGATAAGGGCAGCACAGGGGATTGTGGGATGGTGTCTACAAGAAGTCCAAAAAAGAGCCAGATGGATTGCCCCAGATTCCACCCACCCGGGCAATGCACTGTTTGACCCACTTCTATAAGGTAAATGATTCAGAAGCATTAAATCAAAAACTAACAGACTCAAAAACAGCTCCTTTCCAAAAGCTGTGAGGACTGTTGCCTTCGCAGCTTTTGTGGTCTGTTACATGTTACAAACAAAACTACTGGTAATGCCTAGTTGAACACTCTAATTTGGTTAGAGTGTTCTGGTCTGGTTGGATATCCATCCATGCAGATTGCTCAGTTCTGTAAATTAAGGCTTAAAAGTATTTCCCAGTATGTATTGCAGGCACGAGTACATCATCGAGGGAGCGTTGGGTGATTCATTCATGCAACAACACAGTAGATTATATCATTCAAAAAGGGACTGCTATCTGACTTTTTGGACTCAAGAAGTCTTATCAGACCATAAAGACTATTTGCACGGTTTAAGCTTCTCGGGAAGTGTGTTGGTCAGTGCAATCAACTGATTTAATTTAAAAAAACTTAAATTAAAAACTGTGTGGAAATTTTATCTTTGTTGTGTCTGTGTGTTATATGTAATTTGTGTGCATCCTGAGCTGGTGTCTCTCTCAAAGTAATTTCAGTATGGTAACACATGGTGACAATAAAGATTCTTGATTCTTAAGTCATAACTACAACACTTTCATCTAAACAATTAATTTTCAAAAATAACACATTCACAGAATGTCTAGAGTGGTGTAGAATACAAGTATTAATTTAACTGAAAAATTAATATCTAGTATATAAACAATAGTTTTAGAAATTTTGACAGGTCCAAAATACAGTATGTAATATTTACTTTTGGTTACGATGTCCATGTTGACACGAAAGGATTATGCATGAATAGGAATAATAGGTTGAAGTCATGTGAGATGGAGCTCAGGCCTTGCCAGACCGTAGTAGCTCCATGATGACGCTGAGAAATGGTTTCTTCTTTGAGTTATATGTCTCAGATTCAAGCGGACCAAAGAAGAAGCAAAAAAGAAAAAGAAGGTGAACATCGGTCAAGCTTCTTTTTTAAGGAAGCAAACCGACACATGCGGAGGTTGCCACTTTCCTTCTGGACAGGCATATTAAATGTGTGCTAATGCTAAACAAAGCACCTGGCAACCAGCTGGAAAACTGGAAAACTGAAGATTGGAACGAGAGTGGACGAGTGTGAGTGCGTCAACTACTGCCAGGGAGGAGTTAAACTTGTAGCTATCTCCTTTAAAAGAAATGGCCATTGGGAAAGGAGAGAAAAAATCCCTCATAAAGATTGTTTAGGCATTGTTGTTTAAAAACTGGATATTTCATGTTAGTGTTTTTCTTTTTCTTAATTTGATTACAGGGCCTTCTGTAGAGCGGAAAGATTGTTACTACCATCTGAGTGATGAGAACCTGTGTGAGAGTGTGCTGAGCAGCCATCTCACTCTACAGGAGTGCTGCTGCACCCTGGGAGCAGGCTGGGGGGACAACTGTGAGGTATACCCATGTCCAGTTAATGGTACAGGTGAGTTGTTGGATTGAAATACCTCCAAGCCTCTAACTTTTTAGCAGTGCCAACATACAGCATGTTGTTAAGGTTGGTTAGCTTTAAAATCAAATAAAGATTAAACTAAAAAAAATTCAAAGTAGAGCTTCTTGGGTTAGAAGTCAATGTGAATCATCCTGTGCAAATTCTCAATTGTCTGGGTCATGGCATCAGCAAGGCTTAAATTGAAGGCAACTGGACTTTTGCTCAGTACTTTTCTAAAAATGTTTTGACACCAGTAGTCTTTGTCAATTCTGGTGGCTCGCACTTGAGCAACCTGTAAAAACTAAAAACTGGAAAGTTTACCCTGTTCCAGAGTGATGGGTGGACCAGGGTGTTTTATGAAATTTTATTCAGGTTCGGAAGAGATCGGCAAGAAACAAAAGGACTCAAACACTGTTTCTATTAGGATAATAGTGCCCATATTTATTATTCCCCACAGAATACAGCAAAGTAGCAAGCATTAACAAACACTATTCCTGCTAGGATAACTATGTTCTTCATTATCCCCACAGAATATAGCAACACAAACAGCAAGCACTTCACACACACAAAGTAGCAAGCACTTAAAGCAACATGCTTTCAGACAAGCGTGATGTTCCATCCCTTACCCTGGCACAGAACTGGGAAGCCGGTCAGTCCAGTAAGAGCACAATCCACGCGGCCGGGCGTCCAACTCGGACCCACGGTAGACTTCAACGAATGAGGGCGGTTCCCTCCTTTTTATACCCATAAACAAAGTATCAGATGGGAGCGAGAGTGGCCAGTTCTCTCTCTCAGCTGATCTGTTCGTCCCGTTTCCAAAACATGTTTCCAAAACAAAAAACGTTCCCAGCATCTCAGCAGTGTGTGAAGCAAAATAATATTGCGAATACAGCAAATCAAACAAAATAAGGAATACAGAATCAGTCTTTCCCACAACACATTGTCATAGGTTCCCACCACAAGTTAAAACAAGTTATAGCAAAATAACACGTTGTTCTCAGCTTTCTGTGAGAACAGAGCACGAGCATATATGTTGCTCTTAGTTTAAAACTAACCAGTTTTTCCCAAAATACATTGTTAAAGAGCAAAAATAATTCTTTAATATATCACCAGGGTAAGAAGAGAGGCAAGTGAAGTGATGCACCCATCATGCTTAGTGCCCACTGTACAAACCTGTGGAGGCAGTGCTATGATCTGGGGTTGCTCCAGCTGGTCAGGTCTAGGTTCAGCAACAGTATGTGCTCAAAGAATGAGGTCAGCTGACTACCTGAATATATTGAATGACCAGGTTATTTCATCAATCAATTTTATCTTCCCTGATGGCACGGGCATATTCCAAGATGAGAATGCCAGGATTCATCGGGTTCAAATTGTGAAAGATTTGTTCAGGGAACATGAGACATCAATTTTACACATGGATTGGCCACCACAGAGTCCAGACCTTAACCCCATTGAGAATCTTTGGGATGTACTGGAGAAGACTTTGTGCAGCGGGCAGACTCTACCATCATCAATGCAAGATCTTTGTGAAAAATATATGCAACACTGGTTGGAAATAAATCTTGTGACATTGCAGAAGCTTATCGAAACAATGCTACTTCGAATGTGTGCCGTAATCAAAGCTAAAGGCAGTCCAATGAAATATTGGAGTGTGTGACCTTTTTTTTTGATGGCAACTTTCTTTTGGTCTTGCCTGTCATAATGTCTGATTTGACTCAGATAATAAACACGTCCCTTCTGTTAGGTGTTTTCCCCCAGTCCCTAAAAACAGCAATTATCAAACCACTGTTGAAAAAGAACGATTTAGACAAACTATTACTGCAGAACTACAGGCCCATCTCAAACTGACTCGATTGGTTTAAATCCTACTTAAATGACGGGGACTTTTTGTGTCAGTAGGTAATTTTTTTACATCAGATGTAGACGTTACATTGATCACAAAGATCACATGCGGGGTTCCCAAAGGGTCCATCTTGGGTCCCCTCCTATTCAATATCCACATGCTCCCTCTAGCTGAGATCATAAAAAACAACAGTATAAGTACCACAACTATGCAGAGGACGCACAGCTCTTCATCACCATGTCACCAGGTGACTATGAACCCATTCAAGTGCTTAGTAAACGCTTAGAAGAAATCAATGCTTGGACGTGCCAAAATTTTCTACAGTTGAATAAAATAAAAGTGAAGTCATAATTTTTAAACCAATAGAGAAGCGATCAAGAGTTAGCACACAGCTTCAGCTGCTTAACCCAGCTAGTAACCACTGATCAAGCCTGTAATCTGGATGTAGTGGTTGACTCAGACCTGAACCTCCACAGGCATCCATCCATCCATCCATCCATCCATCTTTTTCCGCTTGTCCAGGATCGGGTGCGGGGGTAGCAGCCTTAGTAAAGAGGCCCAGACTTCCCTCTCCCCAGCTACTTGGGCCAGCTCCTCCGGGGGAACCCCAAGGCGTTCCCAGGCCAGCCGAGAAATATAGTCCTCCAGCATGTCCTGGGTCTTCCTCTGGGTCACCTCCCGGTGGGACGGGCCCGGAATACCTCACCAGGGAGGCGTCCAGGAGGCATCCTAAACAAATGCCCGAGCCACCTCAACTGGCTCCTCTCGACATGGAGGAGCAGCGGCTGTACTCTGAGTCCTCCCCGGATGACTGAGCTCCTCACCCTATCTCTAAGGGAGAGCCCAGACACACTACGGAGAAAACTCATTTCGGCCGCTTGTATCCGGGATCTCGTTCTTTCGGTCACGACCCAAAGCTCGTGACCATAGATGAGGGTAGGAACGTAGATCGACCGGTAAATCGAGAGCTTCGCCTTTTGGCTCAGCTCTCTCTTCACCACAACGGATCGGTACAGCGCCCGCTTCACAGCAGACGCCGCACCAATCCGCCTGTCGATCTCCCGCTCCATCTTCCCCTCATTTGTGAACAAGACCCCAAGATACTTGAACTCCTTCACTAGGGGCAGCACATCCTCCCCAACCCGGAGAAGGCACTCTACCCTTTTCCGGTTCAAGACCATGGTCTCGGATTTGGAGGCACTGATTCTCATCCCGGCCGCTACGCAATTTTATTACCGCCTACATTTATTTACTGTATTTTTTGTTTATTTAATTATATGCTTATTTTTATTGAACACGTATTTGTGTCTGTATTTTTAAATCTCTCAGAGTTGGTCCTCCATAGAGGTCATCAACTGATAGAATTATATCAACACATTTCAGTTTCCCCCATCCAATATCTTGTTTATTCCAGTTCACCTCCCAAAACTGCTGCTGTTACCTCTCTTCTTGCCCTGTGAGCTTGGCTTTGAAAAGTTCCTTTCCCTACCTATATCCTTACTATCTGCTTCTGAATACCAGCAATCACTACCTGTAAATTGTTCTTTCAACACTTTCTATGTATAAATTCCTGTTCAAGATGCTGAGATCATGATAACTAGACCTGAATGTTTGCCTGTTACCAACCCCGATCTAGTCCCAGAGCTATTATCTAAAACTGCCAACTTATTGTTTTCCATTATTTCTTGTAATGCTCCCTCTTTTGTTATCATTGTGGTTCTTCCATAAAGTGCATAGCTTTTCTTTTTTTCTTTTAATTAGATTTTTAGGAGGTTTAATTAAGATAGAAACATGGCTCTTACATGCCTGTCTTTTTCAAATTTTTCAATTAAATCTTATTTATATTGTGCCAATTCACAACACATCTCAAGGTAATTTATTTTGACAAATTCAATTATATCATCCAGATCTTTTGATCCTTAAACTACCTGCATAGAACACAGTATATTTGCTTGTTAGATATATTAACAGTAATATTAAGAATGCAGTTCCAATGTCTTATATTATCCGTTGATTGTTCAACTCACATTTTTTTCACTTTACATTTTAAATGAGCTGCAGGCAGGTACTCCTACTTCTTCTACTCCTTTTCCTTTTCATTCTCCTCCTTTTCATTCATGTCCTTCTTGGTGGTTGATGAACAACATGTTGGTGCATTTTCTGTACTTTTTTATGATATGGTGGTTTTTACTCTGTATTTTATCTACAGTATTTTGATAGTACTATTGTGTACTTTTTAATCTATATCTATAAGCCTGGAACACTTGTTGTTGTTACTGTTATGTCATTGTCTTCTGTCAATGTTGTCAGTGTTGTTTGTGTGTAGTGTGTGTAAGCAGCCCACTCTTTCTGCCTGCAACCAAATCTACCCTCGGGTACAAATAAAGTTACCTTGACATTGACCTTGATTACTGCTGTTGGGATGGGGATCTGAAGGTCTCAATAAGGAAATATGACATGACCCCTATCGTCATCTCAACCATTGAGGCTGACTAGTAGCTCCTTCATTTGTTTTCTAGCTGTTCTAAAATTTGATGTTGCATCACCAAACACTAAAGTATATTTGCTGTATTTACAGAATTGTATTTATGCAAACACAACCTGCAGAAAACAGAACAAATTAACCGCCGATCCTCCATGTCTCCTCTATTTCAGACCAGTTCAACCAAATGTGTCCGTCTGGAAGAGGTTTTACTCCCAATGAAGACATGTTAAATGGAATAACCTTCTCAAACAGTTACAAAGGTGAGAAATGTGTGAATGTTTTACCCTGGTCTAATTCAATTCAGCTGAGTTTATTTATATAGTGCCAATTCACAACATGTTATCTCAAGGCACTTTGCAAAGTCAATTGTATTGAATCATCCAGACAGCATGGTTCAAAAGTTTCTATCTAAGGAAACCCAGCAGTCATTTTAATGCATGATATATTCAAAAATGTTGTGTTAAAAGTAGTATTTTATTGTTTACTGACTAGCATACATGACAACAAGACAGCAGTTCTGTCAGTAAACATTAAACACAAAAATAAAGCAAAACAAATATATAAAAAACATGAAATGAGTGGCATTATATTGATTACATTGATGTTACAGAATACATAGCTCATATAGCCCACTGACAAAACCTGATGAAGGTGATTTCTTTTTTTTTGTTGTCCAAAAAACTGTTAACTCATTGTTAGCAAACTTTTGTGAAGTTAATAATCTGTGTTCTGAATGTTGGGTTTGTGCACTTAAGTGTTGTACTTTTACCTCTTAGTTGTGCCCTTAACTGGCTTTGCATTGTAAGGGTAGGTGGTGCCCCCATGTGTTGAATAGGCGACCCAGTTTGCTGCTGAGAGGCAGCAGATTAGATGATGGTGCTACAAGCTATTTCCCTGACACACATCTAAGAGAATTTCCTGGAATTTGGTTTTCATTGGGCATAGCTGTTTTGTGGTGTCAAATGAACTAAACCCAAGTGGGGTGGAGCGCAAGTTTACGTGTGACATCATCAGTGCCTTTAGCCCAGTGCTACTATAGGCAATGAGCAAATGGGAAGTGTGAAGAAATTCTGTCCTCAAACTGGAAAAGTTTTTTGTTTGTAGAGAGGAGAAATATATCACTAATAGGGAACACCTAACAGGCCATGTTGCTGGTGGAGCGCCTCATGTTTAGTACAACTTTAGGTGATGTTGGACAGAGTTCTTCTTTGATGAAGTTTCTGAGGGATGCTATGCTCCAATGCAAATAATAACACAATCACTTATAGTGATGTGGAATTTGTTTATTTCTTAGATAATATAATTTATGAACTGGGTGGTGCTAATCGTAAAGGACACATTCCCCAATGTATTGTTGTTTTTTGTGGAATCAAAGGTGGGGTTGGGAGGTGCTTGCCCAAGGCAACATACATTAATAAATTGCCACTGCCCCAGCATGCCATGACTAGTGTTAAAATAATTTTTTTGCTCAAAAATGTTTATGCACAAAGACTGTGTGCATAAACATTCTTGTGATTCTGTGTGGCTTCTCTTTATTCTTCATTGAACTTATTTTACTCACAGAGCTGATATAAACAGACCCTCTTTCTGTCTTGCAATTTGCAGATGCAGATGAATGCATACTGTTTGATAAGGAGGTGTGTAAAGGAGGCTACTGCGGGAATACGGAGGGAAGCTATGAGTGTTACTGTGCGAGTGGACACTACTACGACCCAATCAAGCTGGAGTGCACAGGTCAGATCGAGTGTGTTAGAGAGTCACCTATTTGCTGTCTAACTGATTAATCTTGTTTCTCTTTTCTGTAGATGTCAATGAGTGTTTGGATGAGTCCATTTGTGGTGGAGAGTGTCTGAACACAGATGGTTCATACATTTGCTTCTGTAAACATCCCATGGTGCTGGACCCAAACAGTGGCCGCTGTGTTGTGCTTCACCAGTTGGCTGGTGGGTTTCTAGATTTTCATTTAACCTTCATTATTCAATAAACTGGTTTTGTACAAAAGAAACACGGAGTCAAGAAAACACACTGCCCATCTCCTAAAAAACAAATCACTTAAAGAGGACAGACACATCATGTAAAATCCACTTTTTTAGGCCTTAAATCTATGTTGTTGTGTACTTTGAGTCTTTAGGAATGCAGAACAGTTGAAGGTAGTCTGACCAGGAGCTGCGTAGAGATCTTTATATTCTTTTTGGGTCATATTGTTCAGTTTTCTGTGTTGTATCATGTTTTTTGAACAATTACATCTTAGTATTTACTGCAGAGCTACTGAACAAGGTCATGGACCTCTAACCAATTTCGCATATCTGGCACTTAAATAAAAGATTTTGCTGTGATTTTGTAGTCCGAGCTGTAGCATGATGAAGCTACAAGTGGATACACACACAACACAGGGTGACTACTTTGTTGTACAATTACACACTGTTTAAAAGTTATTTGATGTTTAATAAATAACTCTCTGTCTGTTAGGTATTGTCCAGTGAATATCAGCCCAGGAGCTGATTTTAGGACAATAGTTGAAAGGGATTATTCGTGCACTGCCGTTCTTTTAACCGCACACAAGTTCAAGAATTCATTAACAGAAATAAAATGAACATTCAGAGAGCATCACTATATAACGCTGTTTATCTGAATTAACACTATATTTCAATCAACAAATCCTCTCTACAAGGCTAGTGAAACTTAACTAAACTACTAAGCAAAATGAAGATAAAAAGAAGCTAAGGAACTATTTATACACAAAAAGAAACAAAAGACAAAACAAAGTGGTTGTTGATCATCAGAATAATTCAGTCAATCCTGGTTCACCGCGGATCTGAGTTAAAGAACCAAAGTTCATCTTAAATAATGTTAATTGAGGTTAAATTAATGTTTCAACCCATTCACAATGCAAATCCTGAGTTAAACAAAACATTATTTGATGAAATAACATTTTAAAGAAAGATTTTCTCGGTAAAATCATTAACTTTAGGGATGCTTGATTTATTAATGCGATTATACCTCCGGGAGGTGAGGGGTCGCTGTAGCGATCGGTCGCTAAAATCGGCTAATCATAAAGTTAAACAAAACACCTTTAAATTGACATTAATATTCCATATTAATGCGGTGATAATGCTCGTAGCATTATCGAACGATGGTGGAGCGAAAAGGAAACAAACCTTATGTTTTACCATGCCTCTCTACGATTTATCACAAATTGTAAGCCTCACACACACCACTGTGAACTTTATATACGTGTGGGCTGGCCAGCAGAGAGACACATAGACTCACTCACTGGTATATGATCATTTATAAGGGTATTCTGCGTCTGTTCCCCTCATACCTCTGTGAGTTCATTCAACCAAGAGTGGCTGGACTGTATTCTCTACGTTCTCAAGAGTCTCTGCTTCTGTCTGTGCCTAGTATCCGCACTGAAGCTGGAAAGACAGCTTTTCAGTACTCTGCCCCCACAGCATGGAACAATCTTCAGAAAGACTGGAAGTTGAAGGATTTGATTCCGATTGGACATTTTAAACGATTGCTCAAAGGTTTGGAAATGAGATCTATGGTTTGTAACTGTTTTATGAAATTCTAATTTAGATAGATGTTATTGTAAACTGTAATGTAAATTGTAATGTAATCTTTTGCCGCTAT
Source organism: Fundulus diaphanus (assembly GCA_037039145.1). Classification (NCBI taxonomy): domain Eukaryota; kingdom Metazoa; phylum Chordata; class Actinopteri; order Cyprinodontiformes; family Fundulidae; genus Fundulus; species Fundulus diaphanus. Next base: position 57,997 of record CM073121.1, on the reverse strand, counting down.
CTTGGCCAGGACTCCCTTGAAAAAGAGATTGTTAATCTCAATGGGACTTTTCCTGGTTAAATAAAGGAATAATAATAATAATAATAAATGTTTGAAACTAATCATAGTCGCATATCCGGGAAGCCGGAAGTTACTGGAAGCTAATAGCATTTAGGCTAGTGAACATTTGGCACTAACTTTCAAAAGCTTCGGCCTTATTCTAGTCATAATGAGTGGACCGGATAAACACAAACATCAATATCCCATCAATGTATGAAACCCTTGTGAAGATAACGTTTGTTATAACCATGAACACGTGCTCGAATTACTTCAGCTAGTGGCCTGATTCGAAGAAGCTAGTGGGAGCTATGTCGGTTAGCTCCACGTGTTTAAAAAAACAGCATGTGAACGCATTACATAAACCTTCTAAATAAACCATTTAACTTTCCCTGTTTGTTTCTCTGCCAAACCTGTCGGTGCCTCATGTGAGTTCGGTTCACTTTGGACATCCAGTTGGAAGAAGAAGCAGGAGATAGCTGCTTAGGATGAGCAGACATGCAGCTCTAAGCTAGCTGAAACGTGGTCGGAGCAGGCCGGTCCGAGGCCTTGCATGCAGTCTCTGAGCTCTCAGCTTAGGATACAGTCCTGTGTCGGCTTTTAGCCACTCCACATTGTCTGGAATCAGCTTCCTGCAACAACTAAGAAGAATAAACAAAGCTGGTTTTGGCATAGGGATTCTTTGCTCCGGCATCTGACTCAGACGTTAAGACTTAACTCTGATTCGGATGGCAGTTTCTCCGATGCCAGTCAGGTCCTTCGCTCCACAGAGTACATGTACAGTAGAGTATAGTAGGGAAGCCCAGACTTCCCTTTCCCCAGACACTTGGGTCAGCTCCTCTGGGGGAATCCCAAGGCATTCCCAGGCCAGCCAAGAAACATAGTCCCTCCAGCGTGTCCTGGGTCTTCCCCTGGGTCTCCTTCCAGTGGGACATGCCTGGAATACCTCACCAGGGAGTCGTCCAGGAGGCATCCTAACCAGATGCTCGAGCCACCTCAACTGGCTCCTCTCGACATGGAGGAGCAGTAGCTCTACTCTGAGTCCTCCCTGGATGACTGAGCTCCTCACCCTATCTCTAAGGGAGAGCCCAGACACACTACGGAGAAAACTCATTTCGGCCGCTTGTATCTGGGATCACGTTCTTTCGGTCATGACCCAAAGCTCATGACCATAGATGAGGGTAGGAACGTCTACCCTTTTCCGGCTCAAGACCATGATCTCGGATTTGGAGGCACTGATCCTTATCCCGGCCGCTTCACACTCGGCCGTGAACCGCTCCAGTGAGAGCTGTAGATCATGACCTGATGAAGCCAGTAGAACCACGTCTTCCGCGAATAGCAGAGACGCCTTCCTAAGGCCACCAAAACAGATCCCCTCAACACCTTGGCTGCGCCTTGAAATTCTGTCCATAAAAGTTATGAACAGAATCGGTGATAAAGGGCAACCTTGGCGGAGTCCAACTCTCACCAGAAACGAGTCTGACTTACTGCCGGCAATGCGGACCAGACCCTGACACCGGTCGTACAGAGACCTGACAGCCCCTATTAAAGGTACTCCATACTCCCGGAGTACCCCCCCACAGGATCCCTCGGGGGACACGGTCGAATGCCTTCTCCAGATCCACAAAACACATGTAGACTGGTTGGGCAAACTCCCATGCCCCCTCCAGGATCCTGTTGAGGGTGTAGAGCTGATCCAGTGTTCCTCGGCCAGGACGAAAACTCGAAGCCTTCAGCTGAAAATGCTGCAGCAAGAGTTATGATGAAAATCAACAAAATGGATCATATTTGTCCTATTTTAGCTTCCCTTCATTGCCTTCCTGTTAAATCAAGAATAGAATTTAAAATTCTCCTCCTCACGAATCAATCAATCAATCAATTAATCAATCAATCTTTACAATTTGCAGTGTAATCGACATTACAGTTTCAGTACAACGGTCCATCACATACATCACATACATTTGGGGGGAACGGTTGACTGAGGCCTTGCGTTGCCAAAGAACGCAGCCGTTAGGCGCATTCTTTCAACTGCCAAGGACCCCTCCATGACGCGGTTTCCTTAGGGCGCTGCCTTTAACTCTGTAGAAAGATAGGAGCCGCATTTGGGGAGGGAGAGGGAAAAAAGGCATTATTCACACTTTATGCTTAACAGGGTACAGTTTGAGATATGTAAAAAACCTCAGTACGAGAAAAGCACATATGACGAGACAACATTCCAACAGAGGGTTACATTGGAGGCATTAGGTGTCACATGCCACCGACATCCTCTGTAATTGCGGATACATCAGGTATCCTCCAAATCCAAATAGAAGAAATCTGAGTATCATGAATCCTAAAATGTATACATCTTCAACGTCCTCGACTGACAAAATCGAAAAACACACCATTTTCCACCTGTTCGAGGAATCTAGGGAGTATGCCACAAAGTCGGTCCCGTCAGGACAGGACGGGTCCCCTTTACCCTGCCTTCACATCGAAATTTTTTTATCAATTGCATTGAGAGACCAGCAGACCAGATCCATAGTTTTCAGAATAAGGGTGATATGAAGAGAGAGCTCAGAAAGTAAAGACACATCAAAACAGGGAAAGAGCAGGGAGGTGTGGGGGGGGGGGGCAGCAGCAGGAGCAGCAGGAAAATGTGACCGCCTCCACCGAGAGAAAGAACCCTTAGTAATCAAGCTCCATCATATATCAGAAATCTGATTATCCCGTATGTTCCTAACATCAGACTGCAGGTCTACTGGTAATTCCTAGAGTCTCCAAAAGTAGAATGGGAGTCAGATCCTTTAGCTATCAGGCTCCTCTCCTGTGGAACCAACTCCCAGTTTTGGTCCATGAGGCAGACACCCTGCCTACGTACTTTAAAGACTAGGCTTAAAATTTGCATCTGCTATTACCATATTCTATAGAAATGATTCCTGGATCAATGTGTGGTTCTGTGCTTTTATGCAGCCTTGATTCCTACAGTGTTCCAATTCCTGCATTTGTACTCTAAAATGCAGTTGCACTGGCACAGAGAGATGTGCTTTTATGCTTTTTTGTGTTTCTGCTCTGTCTTCTCTAACCCCAAGTCAATCATTGCAGGTGACCATTCACATTGAGCCTGGTTCTGCTGGAGGTTTCCTTCCTGTTAAAGGGGAGTCTTCCTCTCCACTGTCGCTTCATGCATGCTCACTATGAGGGATTGCTGCAAAGCCATCGACAATGCAGACGACTGTCCACTGTGGCTCTACACTCTTTTGTGAGGAGTGAATGCTGCTTGGAGAGACTTGATGCAATCTACTGGATTTCCTTAGATAGGAAACCTTTTGACCAATTTGTATGATTTGATTGAATTTGACTTTGTAAAGTGCCTTGAGATGATGTGAATTGTCGCTACATATATAAAATTTAATTGAATTGAATAGATACCCCAGGACACCATCCATCATTTCATTAGGAGCCCAGATGTTGTCAGGCATGAATCCAAGCACATGGGAGCCATATAAACCAATGGAGACTATTTGGAGATGCTGGATTCACATTTAGCAAAATGGGCCGGCCTGCTGGATCGTTTTTTTTAGTTTCAGTATGGATATCCAGCAGGAACTTTTTTATTTATGTTTTTAAAGTTTTCCTATACTTTTTGGAGCAGTCTAAATCTAATAGATTTGTGATTTTATGTTGGGGGCACAGATACCACTTCTTGGCTGCCAGTGTCCAGCTACTTTTAATGTAGGTGTTGCTGGTGCTCGCTGCAAGGTGTTGGTAGTAGGGCTGGGCGATAATTCAATAACAATATATATCGATCGATAGACGTGTGGCGCGATAGGAAAAAATAGGGTCGATAAAAACTTCGATAGACAGTTTTACTTCCTTGCTAAAGTCGGCACGCCGTCACTAAGCGCCGCACTCTCAAACCACAACACAGAGCATGTGAATATGTCGCAGCAAGGAGCAGCGGAGGAAACGGTCCCAAAACGGGGTTTTACTAGTTCGCCAGCCTGATAGAAATAAACCACAGTGATTTGTAAAACTTGCAAGGAACCGGTAAAAGCAGAGTCTGGTAACGCAACCCACCAGTATTCATCACGTAAGCCGCTCACACCCGCAGCAGCGCGGCCCCGCGAGCTGCGCGGCTCCTGGTCGATCGAATTTTCTGGAAGTTCTTCCAAAACAAAGCAGGTATAGCAGCTAAACTGGGCTCCCTTCTTTGTGATAAAATGACAAAGCGTCCAAGCGGCATAAGGACATAACACATGCAGTAACGTGCTTCATAGTGATAGATATGTCTGCTGTTCTCTGCAGCTGAAAAACCTGGCTTCAAACAATTACCTGCCACTCTTGATCCGCGATATAAAGTTCCGGGAAGCAAGTTTTTCTCTAACAGCGCTCCCTAAATTGTGCAACACGCCACAATTTAGGGCGTGTTGCTCGGACCTCAGCCCTGCATCAGCCTCTCAATTATGAAACCTGATAAGTAACTAGTGTACTATTCCCACCTAAATAGGCTATTCTATTAATTTATTTGGTATATTTATTTTGGTCACTTTTCTGGTCACTTTAGTTTATTCTTTGTCATTATTTAATAACATAACTCAGGTTTCTTAAGTTATTTTTCTTAAAAAAATTCTGTTATGGTTAAAAAAGTTGGTTAAATAAAGATTTAATTGGAATTCTGTGTTTGTGTTCTTTATTTAAATCAAATCATTTAGCAATATCATAAAATGTCCAGGCAGAGCTGCACATAAAATATGGTTTTAAATATTTTCAATAATTATCGATATCGATCAATATGCATTTTTTTTTATCGATAAGCTTTTTTTTCTATATCGCCCAGCCCTAGTTGGTAGCACAGTTGTTTTGGAGCAAGAAGATCCTTCTTCTTGCTCCAAAAACTGTTGGGGATAGGCACTGGCAGCGTTGGATGGATATTATGATTAAAAAAGAAAGAAAAAAATGGAATTGGTGACCTAGTGGTCAAAGAGCAGGGCAGTTGCTTCCTGGAGCGGCTGGAAGGTTCTGGGTTTGATTCCCACAGACTGCCACTATGGCTCCCTGAGGGACAGGTTAAATATGGAGAATGAACTTTATTAGAATGTTTGTTGCAATGAAAAATAAAATATAATTATATTATAATGATAATTACAAATAAATCATAATGGATGGATGGATCACAAAGACAGTGTTGGTATTATTTGTATATTTGAATGCAAACTATATAAGCCTATAAGTATGTTTCCATAGAGACAGTAACACTGAATGTATATGTAGAGCAACAGGAGATGGAGCAGGAAGACTATCAGGGGATCTGCTGGCAGACAGTCACAGAAACCAAGACGTGCACACGGCCTCTGGGGCCCAACAGAAAGACCACCTTCACTGAGTGCTGCTGTCGGTTCGGAGAGGGCTGGGGAATGGACTGTGCTTTGTGTCCTGCCCGACACTCAGGTACACAGCAAACAGACAGACACACATGGTGATACAAGTCTGTACACTTCCTCATTTTGTCTTTGAATTTGGCATCTCATCTGTCTGTTTTTCATGGCTCAGAGGATTATGCATCCATGTGTAACATTCGATTGGCGGGGAGGCTGCAGCCATACGGTCACGATGCTCTTGTTGCTGGTCCAGTCCATGAATATGAAGTGAGCCCAGACTACTTGCCGTCACCTGATGAGCAGCATGTCCCAAACTTTGAGGAAAATGAAGAGTGTAAGTATCTACCCTTTTTTTCAAACCACAAGTTAAAACATAAAGTTCTTTGCTCAGATCAAAGAGAACCTTTTTAGAACACTTGTCTGGCAGAAGCAGCTTCTACCGACCAACAGGATATAAATATCAACAAGGCAATATTGAGCTAAATGAAACAGTGCCAGAGAGGGCACCCCCTGGGCTTTGCAAGCACCGTTAACCACAAAAAATAGGGTAGCCCACTCCCAGTTGGCTAGTGATGTCACAATTGGTCTCTGGCTCCATCTGAATACCCGTTTTTTTTTCTTCTTGTGATTCCTGCGGGGAGAATTTCAAATTATGTGGACACTAAAATGGGAAAGTAGGAGAGTAAAGGAAGAACAAGAAGAGAAAAAAAGAAAGAGAAGAGGTGAAAGAAAGAAGAGATAAAAGAGAAAATGATAAAACGTCTTCCGTCTGCTTCATCACCTGGAAAGAGAGATGTAAAAAGAACAGCATAACCAACGGACACAGTGTAACAGATACAATAGAGTAACACCTTGATACCATTGCTAAATCATATGTATTATTTTTTAAATTGACATGTATAATGTGATACCTGAGAAAAGAAAGTAAAAAATAAATAAATAAATAAATTACGGGCTTTCTGTATAGAAGTGAACACTTAGTACCTGGAACCCAGCACCTGTGGGTGTTTGTGAGAGTGCTCTTGTGTATGTGAAATTTATCCAGAAGAAAAATGCTCAATAGTGGTTGTGAAGAACCAAAGGCCCGCCTTCCCCGATCCCCGAGCACAGAGGCAGGCGCCAGGGGACCCATAACCCCGGACCCCCCAAAGGGGCCCCCAAAGCAGGGCGCCCAAGAGGGGCCAACACAGGAAATCTGCCCCCCCCCAAGTAAAGAGGAGAGACGACCCCGAGTCTAACACACCTCTCTGCAGCTTCTGTACTGTTACCCACCCATTATCCTATTGAGACGGTGTCTTTCCCACGGCCAAAACTTAACAGATCAAAAACTTATCTAAAAGGAACAAATCATAAAAACCTAATAAAAATCAATACGGTTCACCTTGAACCTAAAAATAAAACAATTAAATGTGGTCTATTAAATATAAGGTCTCTCCCTCCAAAGACTTTGTTAGTTAACGAATTGATTTCTGATAAACAGATTGATTTGTTTTGTCTCACAGAAACCTGGCTACAAGAGGACTACGTTAGTATAAATGAGTCAACTCCCTCCAATTATTCAAATTTCCACATTCCCAGATCTGTGGGAAGAGGAGGAGGAGTGGCAGCCATCTTTCAGTCTGATTTATTAATTAGTCCCAGGCCAATTAATAACTACAATTCTTTTGAACATTTAACCCTCAGTTTCCCTCATCCAAACTGCAAAGCAATAAAACCTCTTCTGTTTGTTGTTTTGTATCGTCCACCAGGCCCTTATACTCAGTTTTTGGATGAGTTGTCAGATTTCTTATCTGATTTGGTGTTAAATACTGATAAGGTTATTATAGTGGGTGATTTTAACATCCATGTTGACACAGAATGTGATAACCTTAGTGTAGCCTTTAAAACTATCCTAGATTCAATTGGTTTTGCTCAAAATGTGCATAAACCAACACACTCGGCTCCATACTTTAGACCTTGTGCTGACATATGGCATTGATTGTGAAGAATTAACAGTATTTCCTCACAACCCTGTCCTATCTGATCATTTTTTAATAACATTTGAGTTTAATCTAACGGAGTTCTCCACCCCCAAAAGAGGGTTCCATTATAGTAGATCTTTATCGGATAATGCTGTATCAAAACTTAAAGAGTCTGTCCCCTTTTTAATATCCTCCGTATTGCAGAAATGCCCTGTAGATGGCAGCAATGTTGTTTCTTCCAATTCACAAATAGATGTCTTTGTAAACGGTATGACTTTGTCATTGCGTTCTGCATTAGACAATGTAGCTCCCTTGAAAAAGAAGGTGATTATTCACAGGAAGCTGGCTCCTTGGTTTAATTCAGAGCTGCATTCCTTGAAGCACAATGTTAGGAAATTGGAGAGAAAATGGCGCTCTACACACCAAGAGGAATCCTACCTAATCTGGAGGGACAGTCTATTGTTGTATAACAAGACCATTCGCAGAGTTAGAGCAGCATATTTTTCATCATTAATTGAGGACAATAAGAATAATCCTAGATTTCTCTTCAATACAGTTGCCAAACTTACCCAGAGCCACAGCTCTGTTGATCCAGCCATCCCCTTAGCTCTTAGCAGTAATGATTTTATGGGATTCTTCATAAATAAAATTGATTCCATTAAAAATAAAATAATTGGCATCCTCCCAAACATGATTACCTCGTCCTCAGTAAGTGAGGCAGCATTGGAGGAATCCTTAGAACCTGCGCAGTGTCTGAACTGTTTAAAAGCAGTAGAGCTTTCTGAGCTATCTAAAATTTTAGCTTCATCTAAACCTTCTACCTGTATGTTAGACCCAATCCCAACCAAGTTGTTTAAGGAGGTATTCCCTCTGATCAGTGGTCCTATTTTAGACATGATTAATCTATCCTTATTAAATGGATATGTACCACAGGCTTTTAAAGTAGCTGTTATTAAACCTTTACTTAAGAAACCTTCTCTTGATCAAGATGAGCTAGTAAACTACAGACCTATATCTAATCTTCTTTTCTTATCTAAGATTCTTGAGAAAGTAGTTGCTAATCAACTTTGTGAACATTTACAAAGTAATGTCCTACTTGAGGAGTTTCAGTCAGGCTTTAGAGCTCATCATAGCACTGAAACAGCTCTGGTGAAGGTCACCAATGATATTCTCATGGCCTCAGATAATGGATTTGTGTCTATACTTGTCCTGTTAGATCTCAGTGCTGCATTTGACACAGTTGATCACAATATTCTCCTACAAAGACTTGAGCATACTGTAGGGATTAAGGGAAAAGCATTAGGCTGGTTTAAATCTTATCTGTCGGACAGATTCCAGTTTGTTCATGTTAATAATAAATCTTCTTCAAACTCTAGGGTCACCTGTGGAGTACCACAGGGTTCAGTCCTTGGACCAATTCTATTTACTATATATATGCTTCCGGTTGGCAAAATTATCAGACAGCATGGGATTAATTTCCACTGTTATGCTGATGACACTCAGCTATATTTATCCATAAATCCTGATGAATCCAATCAGTTACTTCGACTGCAGTCATGTCTTGATGACATCAAAAGCTGGATGACTTTAAATTTCCTGCATTTAAATTCTGACAAGACAGAAGTTGTAATCTTTGGGCCAGAGTCCTCAAAAAATAAACTTCTTAATCAATCACTTAATCTGGATGGCATTAACTTGGCCTCTGGTAATAAAGTTAAAAATCTTGGTGTTGTTTTCGACCAAGACATGTCATTTAAATCCCATATTAAACAGGTTTCCAGAGTTTCCTTTTTTCACCTCCGGAATATCGCCAAAATTAGAAACATTCTGTCCAGGGGTGATGCTGAAAAACTAGTCCATGCATTTGTTACTTCAAGGCTGGACTATTGTAATTCTTTACTATCAGGAAGTCCACAAAATGCAGTTCAAAGTTCCCCAGGAGTGAATGCTGCTTGTCGGGACTTTGATGCAATCAACTGGTTTCCTTATATAGGACATTTTGACCAATCTGTATAATCTGACCCAATCTGTATAATATGATTGAACTTGATTTTGTAAAGTGCCTTGAGATGACATGTTTCATGATTTGGCGCTATATAAATAAAATTGAATTGAAATTGAATTGAATCCCCCAGCCACCGCAATGCCGGAGCCCCCAGGAGCTGCGGGGGCGAGCCCGTGGGCTCCGCCAGCAGCCAGCTACGCTGAAGTGGCACCGGCCATGGGCCCCAGGGCCCAGAGGACCCAGGGGCGCTCCGCCCCCGCGGCGGGAGCCAAGGCGCCAGCCAGCGAAGGGGGGCAGGACGTGGGGGGGATGGGCTCCGCACCTAGCGGAGACTTGAGATGTTCTTGGGAGAGGGAGCGGTTCAGACCCGAACCTGGCAAAAAACAAAAACAATTAATAAATGAATAAATCTCATTCACACCATCCCACCCTAGTGCCCCACTCACCACACACAGACTTTAAAAAAAAAAAAAGAAAAAAAAAAGGACGACGCCATACACACATAACACTCACATTCAACAATCCCAAGTGGGGGGGGGGGGGCACCACAATCCAACTATCCGACTGCCTGTGCCCGACCCCCGATCCCGCACCCGGACCAGGCGCCCCCCTGGCCAACATGACCCGTATGGGCCACCCAACCAGAACCCCCCTCACCCCCTAAATACCTAATAAACCCACTCCCTCCCCCACCTTACCCTAGCCACCCCTCCCCCCACCCCTTTTTGGGGAGAGCAGAGGCGTCAGCCCCAGTCCTGGCAAGCCACCCGGGCCCCACAGCAACCCCCTGCCAAGACCCCGGACCCGGTGGCCCACTCCTCCTCCAGGCCCCAGACTCCGTGCCGCAATCGGAGAACGGGGGTGTGGAAAAGACCCCGATCCTCCCTACACCCGCTCAGATGTTGTGTTGTTGCATGTTGTTCTCAAGTGGGTTTAAAACGGGGAGCACTGAAGGGGTGCCCGGCACAGTCCACCCCCCCTCCGGAAGGTAGCTGGTGCCGGCGCACCACCTCCAAGCAACTGCCCAGAACCCTCAAAGTCTAAATGCGAGAGGGGGTGAAGGGAGCCATCCGAGGGGAGGCTCACACAACATAAGCCCCCCCCCCCAGATGTCTTCACCCCCACCCCCCCATACCATGTCCTACATGTATGTGCGTTGTGAAAATGTTTGGAGTGAAAATGTCTAAAATGCATGATAAAATTGGGGAGAGGGACATCATCAGAAAGTGGCAACCTCCAGTAACGCCCTCCTCCCCAAGGTCCTACATGTGTGGCACCGTGATGAGCAGGCAGAGGGAGGAGTCCGGGGATGGGGAGAAAAAGACTGGAAAGCCTACTGCAGTCCCAGGGAGCCAGCTCCCCTACTGACTCCAATAGGCACCCCCGCTCCCCGAAAGCCCACCCGGAGAAGGGGGCCCCGCCAGCGGCACCACCATAGCCCGGGGGCCAGGGAGAGGCGGTAGGGCCCGCGAGCCAACCACCCACCAGGACCAACACCTCCATCCCCCCAGGCCACCCACCAAGCCTCCTGGCTTTCCCCAAAAAAAATAAAATAAATAAATAAATAAGAGGGGGGACCCTGGCTAGCCAGGCCGCACGAGCCATCCACAACCCCACGCCCCAGGCGAAACCCGCACCGGGAGACGGCACGGACCAGGACCGAGACAGGGGGCCGGACACAAAGCCCACCAAAACGTCCACATCCACACAACCCCCCCCCCCCCCCCCCCCCCACCCCCCACTCGTAGATGTAATCCCTCCCCAACACTAACATTCAAACAACTCACCATACATACAACAATAGACATCCAGGCTGGGTTAGTCCCTACTCCCCCTCCCTCCCCTCACTAGCCAACCCAAAAAGAAAGAGAAAAGCATCTGCCCTGAGATGCTGTAATTCATCCTATTGCTGTTAGTGATCATGCTCCTGTTACTTTAACCCTAACAAATAAAAAAATAACCCCACAGAACAAGAGCTGGAGATTATATAATATATCGCTGCTTCAAGATGAAGAATTTATTAAATTTTTCAAACAAGAGTGGGCTTCATACTTAGAATACAATGATCTACCAGGCACATCAGCATCTATACTATGGGAAGCAGGGAAAGCAGTGATGAGAGGTAAAATATATTCATTCTCATTTAAAAAGAAGATAGAAAACAAAAAGATTCAGGAATTAGAAGAAAAACTTAAGTTACTAGAAACTTCTCAAGAAGAGGGAAAGTTGGGTAAAATCCGTAAAGTAAAATTAGAATTAAACCATTATATTGAAAAGCAAAATAAATTTCTAATACAAAGACTTCGAATAGAAAATTTTTAACATGGCAATAAGTCAGGAAGCTTCCTAGCTAATCAGCTAAAAATAAATAAAGAGATACGACTATATTTGCAGTTACAGACTCAACTGGTAATACATTACATGATCCGGAATGTATAGGCAAGGCAAGGCAAATTAATTTGTATAGCACAATTCAGTATAGAGACAATGCAAAGTGCTTTACATGATTAAAATACAGGAAAATAAAACAGAATATAAGCAAGTAGGAATAAAATGTAGAAACAAAATAGAACATCAATAAACAGTTGGACTAAAAAAGTTGAACTAATGCTGTTTCAGTAGAACAGTTTAACTAGAACAGTCAAAAACAGTCCTAAACAAATGTGTTTTTAATCTCGATTTAAAAGAACTCAGGTTTTCCACACTTTTACAGTTTTCTGGAAGTTTGTTCCAGATAAGTGGAGCGTAGGAACTAAATGCTGCTTCTCCTTGTTTAGTTCTGGTTCTAGGTACGCAGAGAAGGCTGGAGCCAGAAGACCTTAGTGATCTGGATGGTTGATACACTGATAACAAGTCTGTGATGTATTTAGGTGCTAAGCCATTCAGGGATTTATAGACTAACAGAAGTATTTTAAAGTCTATTCTTTGAGATACAGGGAGCCAGTGTAATGACTTTAGAACTGGGGTGATGTGTTCTACTTTCTAAGTCTTAGTGACGACGCGGGCAGCAGCGTTCTGGATCAGCTGCAGCTGTCTGATCCACTTTTTAGGCAGACCTGCGAAAACACCGTTGCAGTAATCAATTCGACTATAAATAAACGCATGGATTAGTCTTTCCAGATCCTGCTGAGACATTAGTCCTTTAATCCTGGAAATGTTCTTCAGGTGACAGAAAGCCGATCTTGTAATTGTCTTTAGATGCTTTTGGAGGTTCAGGTCTGAGTCCATCACTACTCCCAGATTTCGGGCCTGATCAGTGATTTTTAGCTGAAGCGACTGAAGCTGTGTGCTAACCTTTGATCTCTCCTCTATTGGTCCAAATATTATTACTTCTGTTTTGTTTTTATTCAATTGAAGAAAATTGTGGCACATCCAGGCATTGATTTCTTCTAGGCATTTACTCAGTGCCTGAACTGGTTCATAGTCACCTGGTGACATGGTGATGTAAAGCTGTTTGTCGTCTGCATAGTTATGGTAGCTGATGTTGGTTTTTATGATCTGAGCTAGGGGGAGCATGTAGATGTTGAACAGGAGGGGACCCAGAATGGACCCTTGGGGAACCCCACATGTGGTTTTTGTCATCTCTGATGTAAAGTTACCTACTGATACTAAAAGTCCTTTAAGTAGGATTTAAACCAGTTGAGAGCTGTACCAGAGAGGCCGACCCAGTTTTCCAAGCGCTCTAACAGAATGGAGTGAGCGAAAGTATCGAATGCTGCACTGAGGTCCAATAGAACCAGCACCGTGGTTCTTCCACAGTCAGTATTTATATGGATGTCATTAAACACCTTGATAAGGGGCGGTGAGCATGGAAGCCAGACTGGAAAACGTCAAAGCGGCTGGTCGTTGTTAAGAAGCTGTTTAATTGTTGAAACACAGTTTTTTTAAATTATTTTACTGATAAAGGGGAGGTTTGAGATGGGCCTGTAGTAGTTTGTCTAAATTGTTCTTTTTCAGCAGTGGTTTGATAATTGCTGTTTTTAGGGACTGAGGGAAAACACCTGACAGAAGGGAGGTGTTTATTATCTGAGTCAACTCAGACGCTATGACAGGCAAAACTTTCTTAAAGAAAGCAGTGGGGAGAACATCAAGGCAGCAGGGGGAGGAACTTAGCTGCTGAATGATCTGCTCTAAGCTTTTGTGGTTTATTTGGCTAAATTGGGACATTTTGTCAGGATAGGTTCCGGCTGGATACAGCTTTGGTTCTGGAGTTGGTATGGATGTACAAACTGATCCTCTAATCTTTAGGATTTTCTCAGTAAAGAAGTTTGCAAATTCATTGCAGGCCCTGGTGGAGTAGAGTTCGGAAGTCACGGACACAGGAGGATTTGTTAACCTGTCGACTGTGGCAAATAAGACACGAGCATTGTTAATGTTTTTCTTAATGATCTCAGAGAAGAAAGATTCTCTTGCATTTTTTAATTGTAAGTTATATCTGTAAAGTCTCTCTTTATAGATGTCATAGTGAACCTGGAGTCTCGTCTTTCTCCACCTGCGTTCAGCTTTTCGACACTCCCTTTTTTCACCTCTAACTGCTGGAGCATTTCTCCAAGGAGATTTTTTCTTCCCGGAAAGAACTTTCACTTTAACTGGAGCAATGCAGTCAATGATGTCTGAGACTTTAGAATGAAAGTTATCTACTAGCTCATCTACTGAATTGCAGCCCAAGGTTGAAGTATCAGAGTAAGCTTGAATAAAAGTTTCCGTGGCATTGTCCTTAATGGTGCGTTTTCTTACGATGTCCCTTTGGCTAAATGAGTCACTGGAAATTATGCTTTCAAAGGTAACAGAAAAGTGATCAGATAAGGCAACATCAGTTACATTGACCTTAGAAATCTTTAGACCTTTAGTGATGATCAAGTCTAAAATGTGTTGGCTGTTTGACATGCTGAGTTAAACCAAAGTTTCTAAGTGTGTCATACAGTTCTTTTGCACTTCTGTCTTCAGGGTTGTCAATGTGAAAGTTGAAGTCTCCCACAATAATTAAACAGTCATAATCAACACTTATCACAGACAGGAGGTCACTAAAATCACTAAAAAAGTTTCATGTGGACTTAGGAGGCCTGGAAACATTCTGAAACATAGTTCGTACCGGGCTCTTTACATTAAGAGCCAAATGTTCAAAAGAGTCGAATTTTCCCAAAAGCACCTTTTTACACTTTAGTGAATCATTAAACAATGTTGCCACTCCTCCACCTTTCCTTTTCTGTCTGCTCTCACAAAGAAAATTGTAGTTTGGAGGAGTCGTCTCTAATAGAATAGCTGCTTCGTTAGATTCATGTAACCATGTTTCTGTTAAAAACATTACATCAAGATTATTGTCAATAATGAAGTCATTAATTAAAAGGGATTTTCCTGACAGAGATATAATGTTTAATAAACCCAGTTTATATGACTTAGTGGTTGATGATGTCTCTGTGACAGGTTTCATCTGACAGTTTATGACTTTTAAGTATTTGTTCCTGTTTATCCTTATGTTTTTCTTTTTTCTGCCCCGTGTCATCACAGATATTCCATAATCTCCGGCAAAAGGCCCAAGCTGATGCTGGAAACTGTCATGTCTGATAAATGTGCGGCCAGGGCCCGATCGGTATCACAGCAAAGTAATCTGGAAGTCCTGAGCACCAGAATGTTCTGTGATACGTAGAGGAGGAGGCTCTGAGGCCTTTGGAAAATGCTGGTTTAGTCACAGCAGAATGGCTATGTGGAGAGGATGTCATCTGTAGGCCACTCTTAAATACTTTGTTCATGTTCTGAGAAAATTCCAGAAAAGGAACTTCTGGGCTTTGTGGAGAAGAAGGGGAGGCGGGTGCAGTCTGGACCGGTGTTTGTGACGATGGAGGTTTTTGGTTCTCTCTTTGTCCTGCTGAGATCTGGGATGAATCCTCCTATAGTTCTGACGAAGCCTCTTTCTGTGTCATCTTTCTGGCCATCTTTATCTTGGCTTGTTCGGGCTGTACTGGGCTTATCATTTGTTTTGGCACTGGTTGAGCTTTGTTTTGGGACAAAGCTGATGGTGCATGGTTCACAGAATAGAAGATGTTTGAAATCAGCCGTTTTGCACCTGACCTATTTAGAGAGAAACCATCTCTGTTGAACAGATGTCTCCTTTCCCAAAACATGTTAAAATTGTCTATGAAGGTTACAGTTATTTGTTTGCATGTTTTGTCCAGCCATTTGTTTAGCATCAGAACTCTGGAAAAAATCTCGTCTCCACAATTAACAGGCGCACGAGGGCCGCTGAGAAACACCTTGACATTAAGGCCATCAATTAGATTTAGCAGACGAATGTAATCCTCTTTCAATACTTCTGATTTTCTTTATTGTATAAACACCTTCGGGGATTTCTACAAATCTTTATACACGTCACAGATAAATCCATCAGATAATGACATCAAGCCATTTCTGGATAAAATTACACTTCCTAAATTATCAGATAGCCAAAGAACGACACTGGACTCACCGCTGACAAAAGTTTAAGTTCAGGAAGTTCTAACAAGCATGCCCAATAAAAAGGCTCAGGTCCAGATGGTCCCTACTGAGTTTTATAAAGAGTTCTGGAATATTCTGGCACCAACGTTCCACAGAATGTTGCAGGAAATTCAGGAAAATGGCAGATTTCCAGCTAATATGAACTCTGCCACCATCAGTCTTCTGCTTAAGCCAGGCAAAGATCCTATGTTTCCCACCAGCTATCGTCCCATATCCTTAATCAACGTGGATATTAAAATAATCTGTAAAGCTTTTGCAAAACGATTAGATAAAGTCACTCCTTTCATAATCCACCCCGATCAAACTGGTTTCATCAGAGGAAGACAGTCATCCACAAACACACGCAGATTGCTTAATTTAATAGATTATTCCTATAGTACAAATATTAAAACTAATATAATGTCTTTAGATGCAGAAAAAGCATTTGAAAGAGTAAATTGGAATTTTTTATTCGCTACTCTACATAAATTTGGTTTTGGCAATTTTTTTATAAATTGGGTAAAAATTTTATACAGCTGTCCTACAGCCTGTGTCAGGACAAATAATCAAACATCTTCCAGCTTTTGTCTCCAGAGGGGCACTAGGCAAGGATGCCCGCTTTCCCCCTCACTTTTTGCCATTTTCATCGAACCTCTAGACTTAGACTTAGACAACTTTATTTGTCATTTTGTATGCACAGAGTGCGTACAGAACGAAATTTCGTTTGCATACAGCTTGAAAATTACAGTAAATTACAGGATAAGGTGCAGCAGTGATTTAACAGTAAAACAATTGAAATGTAAACAGTGCAGGAGAAACAGACAGTGTGCGATCACAGTGTACAGGTTAGTATTTTGTACAGGTGAGTATTTTTAGAAGCCATTTGTATGTGCAGAGATGATTGTGCAAAGGGCATTTGTACAAGAATGCATTTTAAAAACTGAGAGTTCGGCAGCATTTGTAATGCTAGATAAGGATGCAATGGTGCAAATGTGCAAATATGCGAATGTGGTACAGAGTCCGGTTTATAGCTTCAGCAGTTCAACAGTCTGATGGCAACAGGGAAAAAGCTTTTGCAGAACCTGGTGGACCTGCAGCGGATGCTGCGGAACCTCTTCCCAGAAGGTAGCAGGGAGAACAGTCCATGGTGGGGGTGTGAGGAGTCTTTTATGATGTTACGGGCTCGGAACACACAGTGCTGAGATGAAATGTCCTTAATGGAGGGAAGAGGGGCCCCGATGATCCCTTCTGCTGTCCTCACCACTCTCCTCACGTTCTTCCAGTCGGAGGCACTGCAGCCTCCACACCACACAGAGAGACAGCTGGTCAGAATGCTCTCTATGGTGCTTTTGTAGAAAGTCGTGAAGATGGGCGGGGGCAGGTGGGCTCTCCTCATCCTTCGCAGGAAGTACAGTCGCTTCTGTGCCCTCTTCACCAGTGACGTGGTGTTCACAGACCAGGTGAGGTTGTCCGTGATGTGCACCCCCAGGAATTTGGTGCTGCTGACCACCTCCACAGCTGAGCTGTTGATGAGCAGTGGAACGTGGTGAGGCTGGTTTTTCCTGAAGTCTACGATGATCTCCTTCGTCTTCTCCACGTTCAGGATCAGGCTGTTGTCTCTGCACCAGCCCACCAGCTGCTCAACCTCCTCTCTGTAGTCCTGATCGTTGTCATCTCTGATCAGGCCCACCACCGTTGTGTCGTCTGCAAACTTCACGATGTGATTGGTGGTGAACCTTGGGACGCAGTCATGAGTCATCAGGGTGAACAGCAGGGTGCTCAGGACGCAGCCCTGAGGGGAGCCCGTGCTGAGGGTGATGACATCAGAGGTGTTCTGTCCGACCCGGACTGACTGGGGTCTGTTGGTGAGGAAGTCTAGCAGCCAGTTGCAATGGGGTGTGCTGAAGCCCAGATGTTCTAGTTTTCCTACCAGGTGCTGTGGGATGATGGTGTTAAACGCTGAACTGAAGTCCAGGAACAGCATGCGTGTTGTTCTCCTCCAGGTGTGCCAGGCTCAGATGAAGAGCGGAGGAGATGGCGTCCTCAGTGGAGCGGTTCCGCCGGTAGGCAAACTGGAACGGGTCGAGTGTTGGGGGAAGACTGGAGACGATGTGTTATTTCACCAGCCTTTCAAAGCACTTCATCATGATGGGAGTCAGTGCAATAGGCTGGTAGTCGTTGAAACAGGTGACTTGAGGTTTCTTTGGCACCGGAATGATGGAGGCAGACTTGAAGCATGCTGGCACTGTGGCTTGGTCCAGCGAGGTGTTAAAAATGTCTGTGAGGACACCAGCCAGCTGACCTGCACACTCCTTGAGCACCCGCCCAGGTATGTTGTCGGGACCTGGGGCCTTCCGCGGGTTGACTCTCCTTAGAGTCTTCCACACGTCGGCTGTGTCAAGACAGAGCACCTCCTCATCCTGATGGGGGACAGCTTTCACTGCTGGAGTGCTGTTTAGTGTCTCAAACCTCCCAAAGAAGTTATTTAATCCATTGAGGAAGTCAGCATCAACTTCACCCACCGGGGGGGAGGGTGTGTTGTATTCTGTTATTGCCCGTATGCCTTTCCACATGCTCCTGGTGTTGCTTGCGTCATGAAAAAGCTCCTGGATTTTCTGACTGTGTTTTCTCTTCGCTAGCCTGATGGCACGGTTCAAGTTGGCTCTCGCTGTCCTCAGTGCCTCCTTGTCACCAGACTTGAAGGCTGAGTTCCTTGCTTTTAGCGCTTGACGGACCTCCACAGTAATCCAGGGTCATTGGTTGGCACGGGTGATGATGGTCTTGGTGGTGCTGATGTCCTCAATGCATTTGTTGATGTAGGCTGACACAGTCATGGCATACTCATCAATGTCGATCTTGTCCTCATAAGTTGCTGCAGCTTTGAACATGTCCCAGTCAGAGCACTCAAAACAGTCCTGGAGCGCCTCCATTGCTCCCTCAGTCCACACCCTCACCTGCCTCACTGCAGGTTTAGCTCTGATCAGCAGGGGCCTGTATGCAGGAAATAGCATCACAGAGATATGGTCTGAAGAGCCCAGGTGGGGGCGGGGGGCTGCTCTGAATGTGCCTTTTATGTTTGTATAAACCAGGTCTAGAGTGTTCTCTCCCCGAGTTGCAAAATACACATGTTGGTAGAAATGAGGGAGAACAGTTTTCATATTTGCCAGGTTAAAATCCCCAGCAATGATGAAAACCCCCTCTGTATGTGCAGATTGCAGCTCAGAGATAGTCCAATACAGAACACTCATAGCCTCTTTTGTGTTTGCGCTCGGGGGCACGTAAACCGCTGTGATGATAACAGTAGCAAACTCTCTAGGCAAGTAAAACAGTCTGCAGGTAATAATCATGAGCTCGATGTCCGGAGAGCAAAAATTTGTGACTATTCTAGCATTTTTACACCAGTTGTTATTGATGTAAACGCAGAGTCCGCCTCCTCGGGTCTTACCACTGAGTTGTTTATTTCTGTCGGCGCGGAAAGTAGCTAGCCCCTCCAGGCTAATGGCGTTGTCCGGGATTGATGAGGTAAGCCATGTCTCCGTCAGGATGAGAGCGCAGCAGTCTCTGAACTCCCTCTTTGCAGAGAGCTCCAGTTGTAAATGGTCTATTTTGTTGTCCAGTGAGCGGACGTTGGAAAGCAAGATGGTTGGGAGGGGCAATCTGAATGGGTTACCCTTTAGCTTAGCTGCTCGAGTCCGCCGCCTCACAGGCCCCCGGGACTGATATATAACTGAATGCACCTCCCCTACTCTGCACCTTCTTGTATGAGCCGATGTGACGAGTGAATTTCTCCATTGTGAGATCAATAAAGACTATCTTATCTTATCTTATATCCGTAGTACCCCGAAGCCGTGTAAACACTCGAGCGTTGTAGTGGTTACGAGTCCAAAAACACTGCATGACCCTAAGTCCAGCTGGCGGTCAATCATTGATCGGCTGGGTAGGTGAGTGATTTCCAGCAACTGTGGCGGCATTTTTTATGAAAATATCCGCAAAGTTGTACGGAGCTGTATGCCCAGCTGCCGCCCGGAAGCGCAGCCGAACCTCCGAGTGGCCACAATTAGACAAACAAATGTTGTCAAAGGTATAAAATGCATGAAAATAGAGCATAAGATTAGTCTTTATGCTGATGATGTATTACTCTATCTCCAGCACTCAAACTCTTCCCTCTCTCAAGTAATTAGATTACTAGAATTTTTCTCAAAGGTTTCAGATTACTCTATAAACTGGTCTAAATCTATGGTACCGCCGATTAATTGCTCTTTTCAGAACCCCCCAGATTTACAATTGCAATCAGGAAATATTAAATATTTGGGTATTACTGTGTAGTCTAAACTAGCGGATTTAGTAAAATTTAACCACATCCCCCTTTTAAAAAAGATAGAATAGGACCTTGAAAGATGGAAATCGCTTCTAATTTAATTTATGGGTAGGGTAGCTTCAATTAAAATGATGGTCTTACCTAGAATTAATTACTTATTTTCAATGATCCCCAATAAACCATCATCCGACTGGTTTAATTCTCTAGACTCTTCTATCTCTAAATTTATTTGGAAAGATACCCCCCCCCCCCGTATCAGCTTAAAGACACTACAGAAAACTAAAGACAGAGGGGGACTAGATCTGCCTAATTTCCATAACTACTACTTAGCAAATAGACTACAATACATCTCTAAATGGATAAAACATAATCCTTTAGACGAGCCCTGTATAGACATAGAACAGAAAATATGCAATAATATCACGATTTCAGATTTGCCGTTTATTAGCTCAAATATAAAATGGCATACATGCTTTAAAAATATTTACATTAGCTCCACTATGACAGCATGGTGGGAGTTTCTTAAAATGACGAAGTCATCACTTATCCCATGCAGTCGTGCACCCATCTGGAATAACCCTGACATCCTACAAGATAATAATATGATAAACTTTACATACTGGAAGAATAAAGGTATTGAATACCTGGAACATTTACTTGACAGAACTGAGTTTATCACTTTTGCCAAACTAAATATGCAATATGGCATTAGTAAAAATAAATTCTTAGAATATGAACAAATTAAATCTATAATTAGAAATAAATTTAAGCATATTAAAGGTGTTTTACAAATCCCAACTAATATATTAGACTTTCTAGATTTAAACCCCCCCCCCCCAAACTACTGTCTAAATCATACAGGACACTGATTAAAATAGACGATTCAATATCTCTCCCTATTATGAAATGGGAAGAGGATTTATCAGTCAGCTTTGAACAAAACGTCTGGGCTCAGATATGTCTAAGAACTTTCAAATTGACTAGAAACACCAATTTACAACTAATACAATACAAAATCCTTCACAGATTACACTACACAGGACAAAGATTATTCAAGATGGGTTTTGCACAATCTAATATCTATTCAATTCAATTCAATTTTATTTATATAGCGCCAAATCATGAAACATGTCATCTCAAGGCACTTTACAAAATCAAGTTCAATCATATTATACAGATTGGGTCAGATTATACAGATTGGTCAAAATGTCCTATATAAGGAAACCAGTTGATTGCATCAAAGTCCCGACAAGCAGCATTCACTCCTGGGGAACCGTAGAGCCACAGGGAGAGTCGTCTGCATTGTACATGGCTTTGCTGCAATCCCTCATACTGAGCAAGCATGAAGCGACAGTGGGAAGAAAAACCACCCATTAACGGGAAAAAAAAACCTCCGGCAGAACCGGGCTCAGTATGAACGGTCATCTGCCTCGACCGACTGGGGTTACAGAAGACAGAGCAGAGACACAACAAGAGAGACAAAAAAGCACAGAAGCACACATTGATCTAGTAATCTGTTCTACATTAGATGGTAGTAACGGGTGAGCCGTCTTCTCTGGATGATGTCACAGTTAACAGAACGCCAGACCAGGTGTACCTACTATGAAGAAAAAGAGAGAGAGCAAAAAGTTAAAAGCTGAAATGACGACAGTCATTTCAATGTAATACAATGCAAAACTGGAGAACCGTAGAAGGAAGAACAGTAGAAATCAGTAGAGTGAGAAAATTAGACCCTGATGTCCTCCAGCAGCCTAGGCCTATCACAGCACAACTATAAAGATAGCTCAGGGTAACATGAGCCACTCTAACTATAAGCTTTGTCAAAAATGAAAGTTTTAAGATTAGTCTTAAAAATAGATAGGGTGTCTGCCTCACGGACCAAAACTGGGGGTTGGTTCCACAGGAGAGGAGCCTGATAGCTAAAGGATCGGCCTCCCATTCTACTTTTAGAGACTCTAGGAACCACCAGCAGACCTGCAGTCTGAGAGCGAAGCGCTCTGTTAGGAACATACGGGGTAATCAGAGCTCTGATATATGATGGAGCTTGGTTATTAAGGGCTTTATACGTTAGAAGAAGAATTTTAAATTCTATTCTTGATTTAACAGGAAGCCAATGAAGGGAAGCTAAAATTGGAGAAATATGATCCCTCTTGTTGATTTTCATCAGAACTCTTGCCGCAGCATTTTGGATCAGCTGAAGACTTTGAACTGCATTTTGTGGACTTCCTGATAGTAAAGAATTACAATAGTCCAGCCTTGAAGTAACAAATGCATGGACTAGTTTTTCAGCATCACCCCTGGACAGAATGTTTCTAATTTTGGCGATATTCCGGAGGTGAAAAAAGGAAACTCTGGAAACCTGTTTAATATGGGATTTAAATGACATGTCTTGGTCGAAAACAACACCAAGATTTTTAACTTTATTACCAGAGGCCAAGTTAATGCCATCCAGATTAAGTGATTGATTAAGAAGTTTATTTTTTGAGGACTCTGGCCCAAAGATTACAACTTCTGTCTTGTCAGAATTTAAATGCAGGAAATTTAAAGTCATCCAGCTTTTGATGTCATCAAGACATGACTGCAGTCGAAGTAACTGATTGGATTCATCAGGATTTATGGATAAATATAGCTGAGTGTCATCAGCATAACAGTGGAAATTAATCCCATGCTGTCTGATAATTTTGCCAACCGGAAGCATATATATAGTAAATAGAATTGGTCCAAGGACTGAACCCTGTGGTACTCCACAGGTGACCCTAGAGTTTGAAGAAGATTTATTATTAACATGAACAAACTGGAATCTGTCCGACAGATAAGATTTAAACCAGCCTAATGCTTTTCCCTTAATCCCTACAGTATGCTCAAGTCTTTGTAGGAGAATATTGTGATCAACTGTGTCAAATGCAGCACTGAGATCTAACAGGACAAGTATAGACACAAATCCATTATCTGAGGCCATGAGAATATCATTGGTGACCTTCACCAGAGCTGTTTCAGTGCTATGATGAGCTCTAAAGCCTGACTGAAACTCCTCAAGTAGGACATTACTTTGTAAATGTTCACAAAGTTGATTAGCAACTACTTTCTCAAGAATCTTAGATAAGAAAAGAAGATTAGATATAGGTCTGTAGTTTACTAGCTCATCTTGATCAAGAGAAGGTTTCTTAAGTAAAGGTTTAATAACAGCTACTTTAAAAGCCTGTGGTACATATCCATTTAATAAGGATAGATTAATCATGTCTAAAATAGGACCACTGATCAGAGGGAATACCTCCTTAAACAACTTGGTTGGGATTGGGTCTAACATACAGGTAGAAGGTTTAGATGAAGCTAAAATTTTAGATAGCTCAGAAAGCTCTACTGCTTTTAAACAGTTCAGACACTGCGCAGGTTCTAAGGATTCCTCCAATGCTGCCTCACTTACTGAGGACGAGGTAATCATGTTTGGGAGGATGCCAATTATTTTATTTTTAATGGAATCAATTTTATTTATGAAGAATCCCATAAAATCATTACTGCTAAGAGCTAAGGGGATGGCTGGATCAACAGAGCTGTGGCTCTGGGTAAGTTTGGCAACTGTATTGAAGAGAAATCTAGGATTATTCTTATTGTCCTCAATTAATGATGAAAAATATGCTGCTCTAACTCTGCGAATGGTCTTGTTATACAACAATAGACTGTCCCTCCAGATTAGGTAGGATTCCTCTTGGTGTGTAGAGCGCCATTTTCTCTCCAATTTCCTAACATTGTGCTTCAAGGAATGCAGCTCTGAATTAAACCAAGGAGCCAGCTTCCTGTGAATAATCACCTTCTTTTTCAAGGGAGCTACATTGTCTAATGCAGAACGCAATGACAAAGTCATACCGTTTACAAAGACATCTATTTGTGAATTGGAAGAAACAACATTGCTGCCATCTACAGGGCATTTCTGCAATACGGAGGATATTAAAAAGGGGACAGACTCTTTAAGTTTTGATACAGCATTATCCGATAAAGATCTACTATAATGGAACCCTCTTTTGGGGGTGGAGAACTCCGTTAGATTAAACTCAAATGTTATTAAAAAATGATCAGATAGGACAGGGTTGTGAGGAAATACTGTTAATTCTTCACAATCAATGCCATATGTCAGCACAAGGTCTAAAGTATGGAGCCGAGAGTGTGTTGGTTTATGCACATTTTGAGCAAAACCAATTGAATCTAGGATAGTTTTAAAGGCTACACTAAGGTTATCACATTCTGTGTCAACATGGATGTTAAAATCACCCACTATAATAACCTTATCAGTATTTAACACCAAATCAGATAAGAAATCTGACAACTCATCCAAAAACTGAGTATAAGGGCCTGGTGGACGATACAAAACAACAAACAGAAGAGGTTTTATTGCTTTGCAGTTTGGATGAGGGAAACTGAGGGTTAAATGTTCAAAAGAATTGTAGTTATTAATTGGCCTGGGACTAATTAATAAATCAGACTGAAAGATGGCTGCCACTCCTCCTCCTCTTCCCACAGATCTGGGAATGTGGAAATTTGAATAATTGGAGGGAGTTGACTCATTTATACTAACGTAGTCCTCTTGTAGCCAGGTTTCTGTGAGACAAAACAAATCAATCTGTTTATCAGAAATCAATTCGTTAACTAACAAAGTCTTTGGAGGGAGAGACCTTATATTTAATAGACCACATTTAATTGTTTTATTTTTAGGTTCAAGGTGAACCGTATTGATTTTTATTAGGTTTTTATGATTTGTTCCTTTTAGATAAGTTTTTGATCTGTTAAGTTTTGGCCGTGGGAAAGACACCGTCTCAATAGGATAATGGGTGGGTAACAGTACAGAAGCTGCAGAGAGGTGTGTTAAACTACGGCTCTGCTTCCTGGTCTGGACCCTGGGTTGTCAGCATTTAGGAGAACTAATAAATCCGGCCAGATTTCTAGAAAGAAGAGCTGCACCATCCAAAGTGGGATGGATGCCGTCTCTCCGGATCAGACCAGGTTTTCCCCAGAAAGTTCGCCAGTTATCAATGTAGCCCACGTCGTTTTCAGGACACCACCTAGACAACCAGCGGTTGAATGATGACATGCGGCTAAACATGTCATCACTGGTCAGATCAGGCAGGGGACCAGAGAAAATTACGGAGTCCGACATTGTTTTAGCAAACTCACACACCGAAGCAACACCAACTTTAGTGACCTCCGATCGGCGTGACCGGGTGTCATTACCGCCAGCGTGAATAAAAATCTTACTGTATTTACGCTTATCCTTAGCCAGCAGTTTTAGGTAAGATTCTATGTCGCCCGTTCTGGCCCCTGGCAGGCATTTAACTATGGTCCCTGGTGTCTCTAGTGCCACGTTTCTGACTATTGAGCTCCCAATAATCAGGGTCGGCTTCTCAGCGGGTGTGTCGCTGAGTGGGGAAAATTTGTTAGAAACGCAGACGGGTTGGTGGTGAACTGGGGGCTGAAATCTAGAGCTATGCTTCCTACGAACTGTCACCCAGCCGGCCTGCTTACCCGGCTGCTCGGGTGCTTCTGGAGGACCACTAAGTGAAGTAACGCTAGGTCTATGTGGCTCCGCGCTAGCAAAGGGGCGGCTATCAGCTGGTCTTTCCATAGCACGGAGCCGGGTCTCTAATTCTGACACCCTCGCCTCCAAAGCTACAAAAACACTACATTTATTACAAGTACCATTATCACTAAAGGAGGCAGAGGAATAGCTAAACATCTGACACAGAGAGCAGGAGATAAGGGGAGACTTAGTAAGAGACGGAGAAGCTGAAGTAATAGTAGGAGAGGAAGCCATTGTGGAGCTAAAGCTAGGCTAGGCTAAAGCTAGGCTAGCGCCCTTCTACCACGCCAAGAGAGCAAACCGTGAAACACGAGGAGTTCCCAAGCGTGATGTGCAGCAACAGAAAATGTTTTAAAAGTGCTTATGTGTTAGAAACAGATGTTACAGCAAAGAGATTAAAGATAAAAGCGAGAGAATCTGGAGCAACAAACCGTTGCTCACGCAGTGAAAACAGGAATTCGCCTTACCGCAAACAGGAAGTGAAGTCTAATATCTGTCCACACTGCATAGGCAATCATCCTGATAATTATATTCATGCGTTATGGTTATGCACACCAGTCCAGAGGTTCTGGGCACAGATATGTAAGGACTTATCAAAGTGCCTGAGTTGTAAAATTTCACCTTCCCCATCAGTTTGCTTGCTGGGTAACTTTGAGGAAAGCCCTCTGGAAAAAAATAGTTTGTATGGTTTTCACTGCATTATGTATCGTAAAGAAAACTATCCTCATGAATTGGAAAAGTAAGGAAAATCTCAGTACCAATCAGTATAGAGATCTTTTATTGGATCATATTAATCTTTAGACAGCATCTGCATCCACATCTGATCGATCTCTTTGGGCTCCTCTGATCAGCACCATCACTTAGTGGAATGGGGGGAGGTGGGATGCATAATGCAGGGCGCAGTGGCTGGCTGGGGGGGGGGGGGGGGGTTCCTGGGGCTCTGGGGGGCACTCGGAGTGGGGCGCCTGGTGGGTCTGACCCCGGGGTCTGTTGCCCCCATCTGGGAGGGGCTTGGGAGGCCTAGGGGCGGCCTACAGCGGCCGCTGGCGGCGCTCTTGGGGAGTTCCGCAGTGACGGCCGTGGGTTACTGACCTGGTAGCTGTGCTGCTGCTGGGTGGGTCCGGGGTGGGTCCGGGGGTCGGGGGTCCCTGGGGTGTGCCGCCCTGGGGCGGGGGCCTCGGCGGGGCCTTGGGGGTTCGGGTTCCGGGGGTATGCCGCTAGGGATCTGGTCGGGGCGCGTCCGGGTGTCTGCCCCTGCACGGGGCCTCTGGTGTGCTGGGGGGCCTCGGGGCCTGTTGAGCTGGTAGGGGGGCATCTGAATACCCTTAACTCCGAGCTCCTGCCCCTAGCTTCTGTTCCTTGACCTGTCATGATGTCAACAGTAAGAACTCTTATCGTAGGTAGGAAAGGAGCTTCGGACTGCTGTGCAAATTTATGACTCTGATGCCCCTTAAACTACAAAATGGAAAAAATGAATCTCTTCAGCTATTGATAGATTGTTTAGCTGAAGTCAAATCTTGGATGGAACAAAACTTTCTTCACCTTAACCAAAGTAAAACTCAAGTTATATTATTTGGTCAGAGTCTTCACACTACAAATCCAGATCTGATTCTTGGTTCTTTAGCTCGGTTTTGTCAGACCTCTGCTAGGAATCTTGGTTTTACTTTTGGTAGCTGTTTAAAGCTAGATAAATAAGTTAGCTCTGTTGTTAGATCAAGTTTTTATCACCTGCGGATTTTAGCAAAAATTAAATCTTATTTTTGTCTTAAGGACTTTGAAGGACTTATCCATGTTTTCATTACATCCCGGCTGGATTATTGCAATTCATTATATAGAGGCATGGATAAATCACAGATGCAGCGACTTCAATTGATCCAGAACGCAGCGGCTCGGCTTCTTACAGGAACCAGGAAGCGTGACCATATAAGGCCTATACTGGCCTCTTTACATTGGCTGCCCATCTTTTACCAAATAGATTTTAAGATTGTTTTATTAATTTATAAGGTCTTAAATGGATTTGCTCCTCCTTATCTTAGAGACCTTTTAAAATTCCAGTCTGTGTCGAGAAGTCTACGTTCAAATAATCAACTATTACTGACAGTTCCTCGGACTCGACTTAAGAAGAAAGGAGATCGGGCTTTCTCTGTTATTGCTCCAATTCTGTGGAACAATTTACCTCTTCAAATTAAATCTGCCCACAGCCTGGATTATTTTAAATCACTTCTTAAAAATTATTTTTATTCTTTGGCTTTTAATTGAAGTAGCGTTTCACATTCTGTTTTGTTAATTGGTGTTGTTGTCTTTCTTGTAAAGCACTATGGTGCAGTTTTATACCTGTTTTTAAAGTGCTATATAAATAAATTTGACATTGACATTGACATGTTAGTACCTGATGGAAACGCTCATGGATGATGCAAGTCAAATCCAGGCCTACAGCCTTCCGAGAACGAGCTACAAAGTGTGCGCTCTCATCTCTCTGGGTATTTCCATTAATTTCCATGAGGTTGGCTGTGCTGATTCGTCATCTCAAGCAAAGGATTGTGGGATTACTTATAGCTGCTTTGCACCAATAAGGGACCTCATGAGGTTCCTAGGCTAAATTAGCAGGGAGAGGACGCATACAGGCTCCTTTTCCTACCTCCTTTCTTACAAACTGCACTATTCGGACAGCACTTATCATGGCGACTGCTGATGCACTTCCGTGTTGGCTAAAGAGTCCTTACCCAATAAAGGTATTTGGATGGACCCTCTGATTCAAAGCTCCTAGTTCTGTGCCATATAAAAGAGCTTTTGACAGTTTTTAAGGTACCTGGACTGCATTTCATACTTTTAGTCTGACTGAACCTGGAGCACTCTTTAGGTTCTTTATGCCAAAAATTTTAATTTGAGAAACCTTTATTTAGTTTTTTTTTATAACCAAAAGATCAGTCATGGATTCAGACAAACATGAATATCACAAGAAGCATGTGGCTAAAATCTGGCGGAAGCTATTTTACACTCAGTATAAAAGAGTGTCATTCTTTTACTTTAAATGACTAAATGTCTTCTCCTCCGCCTTATGAAATCTTTATGGGCATGCATCCAAAGCCTTGAGATCAATGCGTTCATATTTTTTATTCCAAATGCAAAATGGTTTTTGTTGTTGTTTTTTTTTGTTTTTGGAAAAGATTGACAAGTCTCTTGTGTCCATGAAGCAGTACCAGGTAATGTCCAGCTTCTTGTATTTGTTGCAGCCCATCAGCTCATCAGCTTCAGTTCGCCTAATGGTTCAACTTTTAGCATCAACAAAATGCAAACCTGCCTTTTTTATTTATCTGACATTAATATGTCAGATTAGTAATTCTTACATTTACTCATAAAATTAGTGTTTTTACTAAAGCATATGTTGAGGTTGACACTTGTTCCCATCATAAATTTATTTTAGTGATAAGAGGTGAAGGTTAGCTAAGTTTAGTGTAATAGTGGTTTCCTGTTTATAACGTAAAACACATAAAGGCTGGCAGAATGCAGGACTTGTGTATTTAACATGGGGATGTTTTAAGCAGCTAGTTCGTCAAAGCAGAGGAGATGACATAAGCGAGCGGTTCTGTAAAGATAAGTCTGGACGTGCACGTCTTGGTTTTATGGCCTGTAAATAAACTGCATCTTAACATGGAGCTGCTATCTTGGCTAAACTGTTGTTGAAAATAGATCATGCATTAATAGAACAATAACCTTTGAGATTATCAGATTTTAAGGTTGAAGTTCACATGTGAAACCTCAGACCAATGCACTATTAAAAGCAACCATTAAAAGCACTTTGCTGCCATCTTGTGACATAACTTGTCACAGTGGGAACAATTGAAATTCAATTCAATTCAATTTTATTTATATAGTGCCAATTCATGAAACATGTCATCTCAAGGCACTTTACAAGTTAAGTTCAATCATATTATACAGATTGGGTCAGATTATACAGATTGGTCAAAAATGTTCCTATATAAGGAAACCAGTTGATTGCATCAGTCTCGACAAGCAGCATTCACTCCTGGAGAAGCGTAGAGCCACAGGGAGAGTCGTCTGCATTGTACATGGCTTTGCTGCAATCCCTCATACTGAGCAAGCATGAAGCGACAGTGGAAAGAAAAAACACCCGTTAGCGGGAAGGAAAAACCTCTAGCAGAACCGGGCTCAGTATGAACGGTCATCTGCCTCGACCGACTGGGGGTTACAGAAGACTGAGCAGAGACACAACAAGACAGACAAAAAGCACAGAAGCACACATTGATCTAGTAATCTGTTCTACATTAGATGGTAATAGAATAAAAGCAGCTCTCCTTTTGTGAATCTTGGTTATTGTTGACAAGCTGCAGCCTTTTTAGTACCAACCATGCAAATATCTGGCCAGTTTTAGCTGCCCAGGGCCAGGTCATCCCAACTTTTCAAGTTGTGTTTGTATTCTCAGCACTTGCTCAGTCTGTGTGTGTTAGATAAAAGATTTTCCACTGGCCTTCAGCGCTGCCAGCAGGTGCCACATTCAGGATCTCACACCGCTTTGAATATTCAGAGTCAAAGATCAGCCCTCTGTAGCCCCAACAGAGAGCTGATGTAGGGTAGGATAACCTGAGCCTCAACACACTGATAAATAGGAGGATACATTTGCAGTAAGTGCTGACTATAAGTTGGATTTTATGTCCAAATAAAAATTGACTGTTTGTCACTGTTTGCAATGAATTGAGCAAACATTTTCTGACTCTAATATATCCTCAGAAATCCCAGATCTGGTACCTGTCTGAAGTTCTAAATATTAATAATAATTCTGTAATATTTCTGTAGTGAAATAAAATCTCTAGGCTCATCTGATTAAGATTAATCCTTACCAGTCAGTTGTTTGTCATAATCTTACAAACTAAACTTTTTTTAGAGGTAATTTTAGATTAGACTAGTTTGTTCTTTTTTCTTCTTCTTTTTCATTGCTAATAATTGTGAGTAACTGTCTGTGTCTTTGTCACTGTCACATCTGGATTTCCCCATTGTGGGACAATAAAATAATTCAGAATCAGAATCAGACATACTTTAATAATCCCAGAGGGAAATTACTTTTGTTACATGCTCCAGATATACACACATTATTATATATATATTTACAATATTCCATACAAGAATATAAATATATATATATATATATATATATATATATATATACATATATATATATATATATATTTACAATATTCCATACAAGAATATAAATATATATATATATATATATATATATATATATATATATATATATATATATATATATATATATATATATATATATATATATGTATAA
Source organism: Fundulus diaphanus (assembly GCA_037039145.1). Lineage (NCBI taxonomy): Eukaryota > Metazoa > Chordata > Actinopteri > Cyprinodontiformes > Fundulidae > Fundulus > Fundulus diaphanus. Next base: position 26,960 of record CM073121.1, on the reverse strand, counting down.
CTATAAATCCAAGTGAAGTGATAGTGACTTGTGCAAGAACAGTGCAAAGAATGAATAAATGTCAATTACAGAGGGGGGTGTCTGAATCACTGAGGGATGTGTTGTAAAGATTGATGACCACAGGCAGGAATGATTTCCTGTGGCGCTCAGTGGTGCATCTGGGAGGAGTCTTCTGCTGAAGGAGCTCCTCTGCTGGGCCAGTGTGTCATGGAGAGGGTGTGAGACATTGTCTAAGATGGACTGGACAGCATCCTCCTCTCTGCCACGGTCGTCAGAGTGTCCAGCTCCTCCCCCACAACATCAGCGACCCTCCTGATCAGTTTGTACAGTCTGTTGTTGTCAGCAACCCTCAGCCCGCTGCCCCAGCATGAGACAGCAAAGAAGACCCTAGCGCCCTTTTTGTAGACCGCCTCGGTGTTTCTAGTCCAGTCCAGCTTGTTGTTAAAGTACACTTCCAGGTACTTATACTCCTCCACAGTGTCAACAGGGACCCTCTGGATGGAAACAGGGGTCACAGGTGTTTTTGTCCTCCTCAGATCCACTATTAGCTCCTTAGTCTTTGTCACGTTGAGCTGCAGATGGTTCAGCTCACTCCAAGTGACAAAGTTGCCCACCACAGTCCTATACTCACTCCTTTTCAATGCAGCCAACTATTGCCGAGTCATCAGAAAACTTCTGAAGGTGGCAGGACTCAGTGCAATAGTTGAAGTCTGAGGTTAAAAGGGTGAAGAGGAAGGAGAGAGGACAGTCCCCTGAGGGGCCCCAGTGTTGCTGACCACCCTGTCAGACACACAATTCTGTAGGCTTACATACTGTGGTCTACCCGTCAGGTAATCAACAATCCAGGACACGATGGGGGCCTCCACCTGCATCGCCGTCATCTTCTCACCCAGTGGAGCCGGACGGATGGTGTTGAAGGCACTGGAGAAATCAAAGAACATGATTCTCACAGTGCTCGCCGGCTTGTCCAGATGAGTGTAGACTCTGTTCAGCAGGAAGATGATGCTGTCCTCAACTCCCAGGCGGGGCTGGTAGGCGAACTGTAGTGGGTCGGTGAAGGGCCTGACCATGGGCCTTAGCTGCTCCAGGACTAGCCTCTCAAAGGTCTTCATGATATGGGCTGTCAGTGCCACCGCTCTGTAGTCCTGGGGTCCGCTAGGACGCGGCGTCTTTGGCACAGGAACGAGGCACGACGTCTTCCACAGCACGGGGACTCTCTGGAGGTGCATGCTCAGGCTGAAGACTAGGCTAAGTACTCCACACAGCTGGTAGGCACAAGCTTTAAGCATCCTGGGGAATACACCATCAGGGCCAGCAGCTTTGCCGGAGTGGAGTCTGGTTAGCTGTCTTCTCACCAGGTCAGGAGTGAAGGACACTGTAGAGGTAACAGTAGGGGGAGGGGGGAGGTCGTCAGGTTGTGGAGGACCTGATGTGAAGCAGGGGGGAGGAGTGGAGTCGGTGGATGTGGATTGAGGTGGTGAGGAGCAGACAGGGGGTCTGTAAGGAGGAGGAGTGGGGGAAGGTGGAGTGGTCGTTGTAGGGAAGCCAGCAGCAGAGAGTTGTGGGGGATGGGCCGCAGTATCAAACCTATTAAAAAATAGGTTCAGTTCATTAGCCTGGTCCACGCGACCTTCCAACCCCATGCCAGTGGACTTCTGGAACCCTGTGATGGCTTTCATCCCCCTCCACACATCCCTTAAGTTGTTGGTCTGGAGTTTATTCTCCAGCTTTCTCCTGTATTTGTCCTTAGCCTCCTTGATTTTACGTTTGAGTTCCCCCTGCACTCTCCTCACCTCCTGATGGTTGCCATCTCTGAACGCCCTCTTTTTCTCATTCAGAATGGCCTTTATGTCCTTGGTGATCCATGGTTTATTGTTGGCGTAACAGGTGACAGTCCGAGCTGGAACATTGCAGTCCACACAGAAGTTGATATAGTCCGTTATGCACTCTGTGAGCCCATCAATGTCCTCCCCATGAGGCTCACAGAGTGCAGGCCAGTCAGTCACCTCAAAGCAGGCCTGCAGTGCCTCATAAGCCTCCTCCGACCACCTCCTCACAGTTCTTGTGGTCGTAGGCTTCCTCTTCACCAGAGGCACATAGCAGGGTTTGAGGTGAACCAGGTTGTGATCTGATATGCCCAGAGGGGGGAAAGAAGAGGAGATGTATGCATCTTTAATGTTAGCATACATCAGGTCCAGGGTCTTCTCCTCTCTGGTAGGGCAGCTCACATACTGTTTGAAGGTCGGCAGAACTTTGTTCATGGTGACATGGTTAAAGTCTCCCGACATGATGATGAGGGCATTAGGATGTTGGGTCTGTAGTTTGGAGATGGTGGTGTGTATGATGCTGCAGGCAGATGTTGGGTTAGCAGACGGAGGGATATACAGGACAGCAGCGATGACATGTGGGATCTCTCTAGGCAACTGGTAAGGACGGAGTCCAATGGCCAGCATTTCAACATCCGGGCTACAGAGCTGTTCTTTAATGGTGATGTGACCCGGGTAACACCATCTGCTGTTTACTAGAATGGCAAGCCCCCCTCCTTTCCACTTACCGCTCTTAGTGTCCCGGTCGGCCCGGACGGTGTGAAAGCCATCCACGGAGACAATCTGGTCTGTAATGTCCTTGTGCAGCCATGTCTCGGTGAAACACATCAGACTGCACTCCCGGTATTCCGGTTGGTTCCACGTTAGCTCGTCCATCTTGTTGCTAAGGGACCGCACATTTCCCATAACAACAGAGGGGAGACACCGCTTAAATCTTCTCCTTTCAATAAGCCCATCCCGTCTCGACCCTCCTTTCATCCCCCGATGTTGCTTTCCTCCTCTGCAACCTCGGCGTGTTTTTCTCCAGAGTTTGGGTGGTATTCCGGCTGGCCTGGCTACCACGCCGGTCGGCATTAGAGCGATCAGCTGTTCTCTGGAGTAAACAAAGGCAGCGTGTCCCGGTGAGCGCGGCATGATAAAAACAACACGAAAAAGCACGAAAACGCTCTGAGAACGACCTTGTTAGTGAGGACAATACTTCACAGAGTTACCGTGAAAAAACAAGAGCAATCAAAAAGAGATAAAAGAAAGAAACTTAAAAAGCAAAAACGGAGCATGTAACTGCAGTATGCTGCTTTCGCGGATGCGCACTGCACAATTCTTATCTTAAAGACAACCTCTCCACAGTACTGGGGAAATAAAAAGCAAATCTACCCTAACTTGACATTTTTTCTACCCCGTTGTGTGTTTATAAGTACAGATATATAAAAACATCCTCCCTCTTACATACTGCCCCTTCTCTTACTGTAATGCATTTCTTCTGTTACAGATTGTAGTTGCTGTTCTGCTTGTCTGCCTATTTTACACGATGTGTTGGAATCTGAAGTCAAATTCCTAGTTTGTACCCACATAGTTGGAAAATACAGTTGATTCTGAATATATTTCAACAAGTTAAGTGATTGTTTAGAATAATGTTTTGTCAAGGATGTGAATTTGGATTAGTTAATTGGTGGAAATCCGCTTTGGTTCTGGTGTTATGTGGATAAGCCATTAACAATTCTTCTGAAGCCTCCAGGATAGTGTTGTATTTATCTCCATCTATCTTCCCTTCAGCTAGGACCAGTTGGGGTCGTGCGTTCAGTCTTATGTGCAGTGATGGTTTTCTGCCATAAATGGCATCTTGCATGTATGCCTAAACTTACATTTAGGTCTCTTAGAGCACCTTTTTTCACATATTTGCCACCTCATGGTTTCTACAACAAATGTGGTTTGGATCATGATTATGTTCAGCAATTTCTTCCTCAATCTGGTGAAAACTGAAATATTGTGGATTTTATGAAGTGGTTCATCCAACCATGATGGTCCAGATGCAGATGCAGTCCGAATATCTGCCAAAAAAGCAGTGTTACACCTTATGCTAAACCATGCAACTATGTTGGAGAGAAAGTTCCAGAATTCTAGATTTTACAGAACACGGTCTCTGTCATTTAGTTCTACACTCTGGTGTGTTCATCCTGTCTCCGTGTTGCCTTTTACAGTCACTGCATTCTGGTGAAAATGTGATTTTTACATCTTTCCTCGTTGAAAGTAAAACTAAAGTAAAACTGTAGAACATTTAAACATTAAAAACTAGCCTCAGTATGTGACGTCTCATTGTGCCAAAGATCTCCTGTTTTAGATCTGAAATGTCGAGGCTCTGTAGTAATATTCATCTGTGAGGTTTAGTCTCAAAAGCGTGTATTCAACTTTACTGACCCTTTCACTACCCAGAGCTGATTAATCAACGTAAGGCAGATAAGCTATTAACTGCTCTTAAGCAGTAGAATCCTACTTTACATTAGAATTATCCCTTTAGGACTGAACAGATCTGTGCTGATAGAATTTGAAGGTACAGTGGACGATCTTTTTTCAGCTTGGAGTTCTGGGGGTGGGGTCTTCTCATCTATCGGTTGTCCTACAAGCCAATCATTGTGACATGCTCATGTAACTCCAATGTCTGTGCTCGTTCCTAGCTAGTTTCCTCATGCTGCGCACTTCTATTGTTTATGTATCCATTGAGCTTCTGTTCACTGTAGCTCCGCTGCTCTCACCATATACTTTGAAAATGGCTGAGAGTCAGGAGAAGCAAACTGTCTTACAACTTTATGAGAAGAACAGGAAAGGCAAATTTATTTGTATAGCACATTTCAGTGCAAGGACAACACAAAGTGCTTTACATGATTAAAAAACAGGAAGATAAGAACAGAATAAAAGCAAATTGGAATAAAATGTAAACAAAAATAAACATGGAAAAATAGAAACTAAAAGCAGATATGAATGATTTAAAACTCAGTTGGACTACAAACTTAAACTAATGATGTTTCAGTAAACAGTTTAACTAGAATAGTCAAAGGCAATCCTAAACAAATGTTTTTAATCTTGATTTAAAGGAACTCAGGCTTTCAGCACTTTTACAGTTTTCTGGAAGTTTGTTCCAGATAAGTGGAGCATAGGAACTAAATGCTGCTTCTCCATGTTCGGTTCTGGTTCTGGGTATGCAGAGTAGGCTGGAGCCAGAAGACCTTAGTGGTCTGGAGGGTTGATACACAGATAACAAGTCTGTGATGTATTTAGGTGCTAAGCCATTCAGTGATTATAGACTAACAAAAGTATTTTGAAGTCTATTCTCTGAGATACTGGGCAGTAGCCAGTCAACGGCGGCAAATAGCCGTCTATAGCAGCTCTTGCCGCCGTCTACATTTCCTCGATTATAGACCAATTCACGCGTGACGTCACAAGCTACATCCGCGCTACATCCGGGTCCCGCTGGTAGGCAAAAACAGTACTGTTCTCGTCTACCACCGTGACAAAACGGGTGAATTAGAGCGTACTTTTAGTTAGTTTATTTTTGGAATCTAAACAATGCCTACCACTTGTTGTGCTGCCGGTTGCACACAGAGGCATTCCAAATCGTCGGATCTACGTTTCTTTCGTTTACCGAAGGACGAAGAAAGACGAAAGAAATGGATAATTTCAATGAAAAGGACGCAGGCAGACAATCCCAATCGACTGTGGGAGCCATCATACCACGACAGAATTTGCAGTCTACACTTCATCTCCGTTAAATACAACTTAATTTTGCACTGGTCATTGTTCTACTTAAATAATTATATAAATAAAAAATTAGGATATATATACTTAAGTCAAGAAGTAAACGCTCGTTTCGTAATAGTATACGTACATGTACAATGTATGCAAACCCTCTGGCATGAGTCTGTGAAAAGGATTAATAAGACAAAAACACCAAAATAATCCTTTGTGAACAATGTTTTTTTTGACCTACCGGTGGCGGGTCTTCCTCTCTGCTGAGGCGCTGTCTGTGTCCGACTCCGCTTTCGGATGTTACACAAACCTGTCTGAACATGTCCCGATATAAAATAATTGCAGCTGTCAAGTGATTTCATGGCTTTCATGCTCTCTCGTGTGTACTGGTCTGCCGTGTTTATAAGGTAGCTGTATATGTCGCTGTACGGAACACTTGGCCAGCAATTCACAGACTCGCTCCATCCCTTCAGGCTTTTGCTGGACGGTTCTGGCAATCGGATACCATCAACATTTAATTTACTCTTATAACGATCTTGTGATACGTTATCTAAAGAACAAAAATACGTCGAGAACTCGTCTTTTTCTTTGTTTTCGTCCGCCATTGTGTTCACCTTTTGCCTACCAGTCCGGCGCGCATGCGCGAAAAACCTGGATCAAAACATTGTTGGTGTTCTGATTGAAGTTAGTAAGTTGTCATATACCTAATCTGATCTGTTTTATATGATGCTAGTAATTTAAATTCAACTAATTTTATGCAAATGGAGATTACCTTACCTTGTTAAAACATGATGATAACATCATGTGAAAAAATAATGTTTTAATAATAATAATAAAAAAACAAAGGTTGTTTTTGAAGAATTGATCATTCACTTCTTTTTTTGCCTTTTATTCAATTTAAACATGCACTCTGACTCTATTCTTTAAATAATCACCTGTCTTGAAAGCTTCCAAAATACATCAGGAAGACTCTATTCTTCAAAATTCTCCCCTCCGGGGCTCGGGCACCGGCATAAGTGCACCCTCCTACCTGATAGTGTGTGGCCTGCTGCTGTAAAAAAGTTTGACTGCCCTGACTGGGAGCCAGTGTAAGGACTTTAGAACTGGGGTGATGTGCTCTACTTTCTTAGTCTTAGTGAGGACACGGGCAGCAGCGTTCTGGATCAGCTGCAGCTGTCTGATCCACTTTTTAGGCAGACCTGTGAAAACACCGTTGCAGTGATCAATTCTACTAAAGATAAAGGCATGGATTAGTTTTTCCAGATCCTGCTGAGACATTAGTCCTTTAATCCTGGAAATGTTCTTCAGGTGATAGAAAGCCGACCTTGTAATTATCTTTAGATGCTTTTGGAGGATCAGGTCTGAGTCCATCACTACACCCAGATTTCGGGCCTGATCAGTGGTTTCTAGCTGAAGCAACTGAAGCTGCGTGGTGTTATTTTTATTCAATTGAAGAACATTTTGGCACATCCATGCATTGATTTCTCCTAGGCATTTACTCCGCTTGAATGGGTTCATAGTCAACTGGTGACATGATGATGTAGAGCTGTGTATCCTCTGCACAGTTATGGTAACTGATGTTGTTTTTTATGATCTGAGCTAGAGGGAGCATGTAGATATTGAATAGGAGGGGACCCAGGATGGACTCTTGGGGAATCCCACATGTGATTTTTGTCGTCTTTGATGTAAAGTTACCTACTGACACAAAAAAGTCCCTGTCCTTTAAATAGAATTTAAACCAGTCTGCTGTACCAGAAAGGCCCGCATTGGAGGATGTCTGTAAAATTAGACACCAAGCTGTAGTTCAAAGAGTTATAGATCAACACATCTGTGCTCGTCTTGTGTTTAAGTGTTTAATCCCATTCACAGATCCATTGCACAATATTAGGGTTCTTGACCCTTTGCTGGGGTTGCCGGTGGGTTTCTTCTCATTTTCCTCAGGGAACTGCTTGTTTGCTGAGGATGGTGGTCACTGTTCGGAATCACAGGCAGGGTTGTTTAATTTCTATACGTGGCATTTACATCAGAATTCACTTCAAGTCGGCGGATTTTCAGCTCCATAACAGCTCTTTTCTATAGAAACGTTTCAAATTCCTCTGTATTGAAGGGAGGCATCTTGTGCTGATTAGCTGGAATCGGGTGGTTCTTCTCCATATCAACTTCATGTGGAATTCTTTCTATAACAGCGTTTTTCCTGAGAAGTTTTTCTTTCTGACTCCTCTGGAGTGTAAATAGGCACCTTGTATGGATTAGCTGAAAACAAAAATAGTCAACACGGGAAAAAATAAATAAATCCAACTTTCTGTAGTTTTGGCTAAGAGATAAAAAGGAGATAAAAAGTTAAAGGCAGGAAAATCCAAGCAAGCAGGGAGCAGAGGAAAAAGTGTCCGAGCGGGCGGAGAGGCAGAGACAAAAGCCTCACAAGAAAGAAATAAGACCAGAGTGTACAGGTAAAAGCCATTAAATTAGAATATTTTGAAAAACTTGATTTATTTCAGTAATTGCATTCAAAAGGTGTAACTTGTACATTATATTTATTCATTGCACACAGACTGATGCATTCAAATGTTTATTTCATTTAATTTTGATGATTTGAAGTGGCAACAAATGAAAATCCAAAATTCCGTGTGTCACAAAATTAGAATATTGTGTAAGGGTTAAATTTTGAAGACACCTGGTGCCACAAACTAATCAGCTGATTAACTCAAAACACCTGCAAAGGGCTTTAAATGGTCTCTCAGTCCAGTTCTGAAGCCTACACAAACATGGGGAAGACTTCAGATTTGACAGCTGTCCAAAAGGCGACCATCGACACATTGCACAAGGAGGGAAAGACACAAAAGGTTATTGCTGAAGAGGCTGGCTGTTCTCAGAGCTCTGTGTCCAAACACATTAATAGAGAGGCAAAGGGAAGGAAAAACTGTGGTCAGAAAAAATGTACAAGCGATAGGGATCACCGCGCCCTAGTCAAGATTGTGAAAAAAAAAACATTCAAAAATGTGGGGGAGATTCACAAGGAGTGGACAGCTGCTGGAGTCAGTGCTTCAAGATCCACCACCAAGAGACGCTTGAAAGACATGGGTTTCAACTGCCGCATACCTCGTGTCAAGCCACTGTTGACCAAGAAACAGCGCGAAAAGCGTCTCACCTGGGCTAAGGAAAAAAAGAGCTGGACTGCTGCTGAGTGGTCCAAAGTCATGTTTTCTGACGAAAGCAAATTTTGCATTTCCTTTGGAAATCGAGGTCCCAGAGTCTGGAGGAAGACAGGAGAGGCACAGGATCCACGTTGCCTGAAGTCTAGTGTAAAGTTTCCACCATCAGTGATGGTTTCGGGTGCCATGTCATCTGCTGGTGTTGGTCCACTCTGTTTCCTGAGATCCAGGGTCAACGCAGCCGTCTACCAGCAAGTTTTAGAGCACTTCATGCTTCCTGCTGCTGACCTGCTCTATGGAGATGGAGATTTCAGGTTCCAACAGGACTTGGCGCCTGCACACAGCGCAAAATCTACCCGTGCCTGGTTTACGGACCATGGTATTTCTGTTCTAAATTGGCCAGCCAACTCCCCTGACCTTAGCCCCATAGAAAATCTGTGGGGTATTGTGAAAAGGAAGATGCAGAATGCCAGACCCAACAACGCAGAAGAGTTGAAGGCCACTATCAGAGCAACCTGGGCTCTCATAACACCTGAGCAGTGCCAGAAACTCATCGACGCCATGCCACGCCGCATTAATGCAGTAATTGAGGCAAAAGGAGCTCCAACCAAGTATTGAGTATTGTGCATGCTCATATTTTTCATTTTCATACTTTTCAGTTGGCCAACATTTCTAAAAAATCCCTTTTTTGTATTAGCCTTAAGTAATATTCTAATTTTGTGACACACGGAATTTTGGATTTTAATTTGTTGCCACTTCAAATCATCAAAATTAAATGAAATAAACATTTGAATGCATCAGTCTGTGTGCAATGAATAAATATAATGTACAAGTTACACCTTTTGAATGCAATTACTGAAATAAATCAAGTTTTTCAAAATATTCTAATTTACTGGCTTTTACCTGTATTTGGGAGATTCTTTCACGTGATCCCCCGAGGAGCAGAAGAGCAGGTAGGATGGTCTTGCGCATGCGCAGTTATTCAAAAAGGACTTGGGCATTTCTTACTTACATTTCTGGGAAAATCGTCCATTCTACCTTTAAAGGATTTCTGGTGTCTCTGTTAGTTTAAGCTGTCAACCCTTGTGTGTGATTGGATGTCTGTGCTGCAGATCGCTACAGTGCATTTGAGGGCCTGCAAGCTGAGGAATGTGGCATCCTGAATGGCTGCGAGAATGGTCGGTGCGTCCGGGTTCAGGAGGGTTACACCTGTGACTGCTTTGCGGGATACACCCTTGACCTGTCGCGCATGGCCTGTGTTGGTAAGGAAGAGCTCACTGTCATGTAAAGCCAATCCCACCTTTATTCTGTTTTATGCCAACCCTTTTTTCTGTCTGCAGATGTGAACGAGTGCTCAGAGCTGAACACCCGGATGCTGCTGTGTAAAAATGGAAAATGCATCAACACAGTGGGCTCCTATCAGTGCGAGTGTCTGCCGGGCTACAGGGTTTCTGACAAACCCAATTACTGTGTGAAGGCGGACAAACGCCAAACATCTACACACACTCAGTGAGAAGAAGCGGAGACCACTAAAACCCCATGTACAAGCTCATAACTTCCATACTTAAGAGGATGTCCACTGAGTAGATGAAAAATTCTCAGCAGCAACCAAATTCTACACGTCCTCAAGCACAACTGAACATCAGCACTGAGCAGGAGGAACAACGAGGGGAGCAACAGTTAGCGGTTTCTGTTCTCTTAGCACAACCTAAAATACGTTTGGATTTGGATTCATCAACTCCCAAAATTTCCCTTAGAATTTATTTTACCATGATATGTTGTCAACAACAACATATACACTGCCCAATCAGAGAGCCAGCTGTCTTTTATCTACATAAATTTTTATTATTATGCCTGAGATAAAGTACTGATCAATTGGTTAAATAAATTACTTGTTTCACTCTAATGGCCAGATATGGGGAAATTTACTGAATGAGTAAGGCATTAAAGAAAATGATGGTTCTGATTTAATTTTTTGTTTTGTTCTAGAGGTGTATAAACCTGCTGTGGGATTAACATGACCAATATACTGTAGCTGGGTTTCTTATGTTTCTGCTTCAAAGGATCAAAAAGAAAAGTTTTTGCTCCCAAAGTTACCTAAATGCATGGTCTATTATCAGAGGCTGTATTTATTGAAAACCTTGATGGGTCAATGGTAAGCTGACGTGGAATTTCTTTCGCTAGAAGTAGAGTTGAGGTGCAATTAGATCTGAGAGGAGCAAAGGAATAACCCCTAACGCGGAAAAAAGTGAGGCACTTTTTCAGTCCTCACTTTACATCAAAGTCCTCACTTTACCAGTTAAATGAGCAAAAAAAATTTCTCACTCAGTTACAAGTACAAGAACACACACACAATCAAATCCACTATATTCAGCACTGTATAAAGAAAAAACACATAAGCCGAATTTAAACTATAAAGTTATTTTATGAAGATTCATCTTATTTCTGGGAGTGAGGCGTGTGTTAAAAATGTATGTTTGGTTATTTTTTTCTAAGTGCCTTTCATTTGTCTCTAAGTGGTGCTTTATGAGTCATTAGAGACAGTTTAGTACTTTTAGCTTTTTTGACAAACCCAACATATACATTGTTTACTGGGGGATCCTGTCATATCCACAGCACTTCAAAACCATCGTTGAATATTTCATTCTGCAGGGATTCCGGCTGTACGTTTAATCCCTTCCTCTGTCCATGCCGTCTGGGAACAAGCTTTTATCATCACACCACAGCACCATCGGGTCATTCAGCCTCAAAGTGTCCCTGAAATAAAGGAAGTCACTTAGCTTTGGTAATAAGCTTTTCCTGAGGTTTTCTCTTTGATGTGTAACAGCTGTCAGATGCAATCAGACAACTGCAAAACACCAAACAAAACTATGCTTCATGTTTTCCACAAAGAACTAAATGAGCTGTTGCTCCCTCCCTCCGTCTTTAAGGGGCCGAAACCATCTTTTCCTGACTGGGTTTCACCGCATAGTCTTGCCAGGTTGCGATGCTGCTGTGGGACAGCGAAGGGAGAGAAGAAGCAATTGTACATTTCAACTAAAGAGCGGGGAAAATAGCTTCTGTATTTGTAATTTGTACATGAGTAAATGGCTTTTTCTGGTAATTCAAACATAATGTAGAATAAACCCACTGGTAATAAACTACAAATTGTGATATTTAATGGTACTACTTTGTCCTTTTTTCCAATCTTAAAATATGCACCGAATATGATCGTGGTGGTATAGTAATTAACTGATACTCTTCAACCTGTTGCTTCATCCTTACCATAGCCATTTATTGATATTTATCAGTTAAAATAAAGAACATTTCAGCCTTTTTTATATGTTTAAGAAGTTTTATTAGCAAATGCTGTGGGAGAAAAGAAGTGACGTTTTGTAAAAGCCTACAAAGAATTAATGTTCTGTCATAAAGCTTGTACTTTGATAACAACAGCTTCCTTTATCTCACGCTGACCATGGAATTATTTCTGGGAGCCATATCTGTATAACTGGATAAACATCAGTTTGACACCAGAAATGGTGTCAAGAATGTTTGTCAAAATGTTTGACAGAAAAAATCGTTTAGAATCCTCAATATATATCCCGGTTTGCATTTCATTCTTTGAGAGATCTCAATGTAAGATGATGTTTGGGTGAGTACATGGTGTTCTTTCATACACTGATAAAGATCTCTCCCATGAGCTGGAACAATCTGGGGTTCTGCCTGAGTCATCTTTGACAATACACTTATGTTGTGCAATTACGCACTGTTTTAAAGTTATTTAATGTTTAATAAAAACGTCTGTCTATTAGGTATTGTCCGGTGAATATCAGCTCTAGAGCTGATATCAGGACAATATTGAAAAGAATGATTCGAGCACTGGCGTTCTTTTAACAGCAAACTCTGCACACATAGAATGAGAAGGGTATAACTGCAGGCCCAGCCAGCAGCAAACACGCCCCTGTAGGAACGTTCACACAGTAAGAACGCCCAGACACGCCCCTGTGGGAGGTCCAACAGTGTGGGCGTGTTATTCACGCAAACGATTATTGGTTTGTTGATTTGCCCACTACACAATCGCTGGATTTGCCTTCTGTGATTGTCCTGGTGACTCCCTTGAACACCTTTTTTACTTACAATGAATGGTTACGTTGAAAATGACAAATATTCCACAGTTTTCAATCAACCATATTGTGCACTATGTTGATGGTCTTGATAATCAAACGTCTGATGTGGTAAATATTGTTTTCTTGCTAGCTAATTATTACATACACTGCTGTTCACTGAAAAAAAGATATATGCACATTTCCATCTACTTAAGCATAGTTATTTTAGCACAATTGTTTCATGTTAGCAGGGTAGGACATGAAACAATTGTGTTAAAGTAACTAAATATACCTAAGTAGTTGCAAATGATGCATGAAATCTTTAAGTGGAAAGACACTCCCCCTTGATTTGATGTTTTCTTTAATAATTTAAAATTGTATTACTCCTCGCTGAAACTTGTTAAATCTGCATCTGCAAACAAAAATAATCCACAAACATGTCTAAATATATTTTATATTAGTTACATGCGCAAATCCCTTTTAAGTTCCTTATTGTTCTTGTCACTGTAATCTAGGGTGACCATTTCCACAACACAAAAAAGAGGACATCATGCGGCATTTCAATAAATCACTATGATTTATAGGGGTCCGTTCTTCGTACGTTGCTTAAAACATCCAAGATCAAATGACACATCCAACATGATTTCATCCGGCTAATCATGATCCGGCTAATTGGGTTCTTCGAACACACCTGTTGTTTAGGATTAGTATCGCTGGATTGAGTTATCTGAGATAACTGCGCGTTCATGCGTTTGTTTAAAAGGGGAAATGTATCGATAGTAGAAACATTGATCAGCAACGCTGCTATTGGCTGTTCAGCATGGCCAAAGAACGCCCACAGTTTTTTTCCCAAGCAGAACAAGAGCTTGGAAGGTTATGCGGAATTTGAGTCATTAATTAAAACACCTCAAAATCTGTTGAAGCCAGGAGAGAGGGCTGGCAAAAAGCAGCGGACAAATTAATGCGTAAATACTGTCCATGGTAGATGTTTCTATCACTTTCTACAGTATGAATTTTTGCATTTTAATAATCTCATATTTACTTTGTTCTTTTATGTCAGAGCCTCCACGGGACCCACTAGAACATGGGGACAAGTAAAAGTGAAATACAAGAATATTCTACAAAATGGTAGCTTTTAATTATTATACTTTATTTTAAAAAAGCACTTGTTATGTCAAGAGATCCAAATTTCAGTGTCATTCCTTAGACACGGGAAGTAAAGGACATGTGCAAACTGGGAATTTTAACAAAAAAAAATCTTTATCCATAAAAAATGAAAATTTTCCTTTTCCAAGCCATCCACAGTTTACACGGCAAAACTGTATTGCTCCGTGGCTAGATAATCCATCCATAGTTTTTTCTAATACAATATACGGCTCAACAGGAAGCAAGCCTTTCAAAGTAAACTAAACTTCACAATAAAATGGCCCGAACAAATCTTCTTACTGAATAGGATAAAAATAAAAAGCAAACCATCATACAAATAACTTAAATATTTTAGATTTATGGCTCCAACACCACTTTTTCCTCTTTAAAAGCCACTGTTAAATGATGTGTTTGTCTGTTTATAACAGCCACCAAGAAAATCTCTCTACTGTCGCGCTGCGCTCAAGGATCCTGTCTATTGCGCAACACGCGATTAATTCGAAAAACTCTGCAAATTATTCTTGCACCTTCCGCAACAGGTTGCAGTCGTAAAAATGGACATGGCTACGGCATACTTCCCTATCTCCTCCGCTTATACAGCCGTGATCTAATCTTGTTTACATGAAATAAGCCTGCTCTCGAGCAGGCTTAAGATGGCGCACATGTTGCTATGACAACAAGTGCAGGATGTCTTTCGAAGAACCAAACGATCCAAGATCATGCCAAATCGTCAACAATGAAATCCTGCTAACTGAGTTAGCGACGTACGAAGAACGGACCCTAGGACTCTGGGTATACTCTCAATTATAGTACAACTTAGATTGGTTTAAATGTGATATTTGTGCAGCTGAAAAGGAAATAATTAATGAAAAGTCAAAAAGTGTTGCTTCACAGTATTTGTGTTTATTCAACACATTGTTGCCCTATTCGCACGGTATTAGTTTTACCTAGGGACCACATGTGATTTGTAATAATTACGGCGCTGTATGCAGACAGATAAGCAACAGTGCGAGGACTCTTGTTGTGCAGTACGATAGACAGGATTAATCTGTCATGTCAGGATAAGGGGTTCTATTGGAGAACCAGCCCAAATATGCGACTGCGCCTTCAAAGGTCAAGCTAAAAAACCGGAACTCATGAAATTGACCAGCGACTTTAGAAAAAAGCAAGCCCAGACGCGGAGTTGACAGCTCTGCTTCTGTCACGCAGCTGCAGCGCAGCGTATTCATCACATGTAATCCCTAGGTAAAACAAGATCTGTGCAAATAGGGGATTGGAGATTGTGCTGCAGGCAGCCCAGCAAAATTGAAAAGAAAATCTGCTCCCAAGCCTAGTGCCTCAAAAAGACGGATAAATAAGGGTCTTGGACATTCAAAATGCGGACTGTCACCGTCCTTAAACCGGACGCGTGGTCACCCACTGATCTCTATTTATTCACTGGATTGCTGATTGGCCAAGAAAACTGAAGTCATTGGCCACCATCTTGCTACTCCCTACTCTCACAGAATCACAACGTAAACATGCCAAGGTGTACAGCATTTGGCTGCAACAACAAGCAGTTTTCTGGCGGTGGGAATACGTTTCACAGGTAATTTTACAGTCAGTGGATGTACTAAGTATCAAGTACTGAGTGTCATGTACTGAAATATTTTACATGTTATATATATAACACGTATATTGATTTGGTTGATTGCAGATTTCCACACAGTGATGCTGCACAAATGAAACAATGGGTGCATACATACTTGTATGTATAGTATATGCAAATTCTCAACTAGAACCGCAACTCTGTATATCATTACATCATTAAAGATATTTTTGGTAATTTGTTTACTGTTACTGGCAATATTATTATTATAATGCAGAAATGTGTGTGTGCATACACACGCTGTGTATGTAATGTATAGATATACATGTACACTTGAGTGTGTATTTTGCAAATTTATGTGATTTTTCTAGTGTAGACTTAGACTTAGACTTTCTTTATTGTCATTTTGTATACACAGAGTGCACACTGAACGAAATTTCGTGTAGAAACTGAAGCTCTGTGGAGTGTTTAAATTGGTTCATTAATTTAGCTCTACTGTAAATCCATGTCAGATTTAAAGGCTAATGCACAGATACAGCATAAAAATATATGGCATTTGACATTTTAAAAGTCTTAAGCCCCCCTGAACATGAGAAAATCATTGTTGTTTGATGCTGTAGCGCATGTATTCCCTAGTTACTGGAGGAAAATAGGGAGTACATATGGTGGCCGGGAAGTGCAAAACAAAAATACAAAATCTGAAACACTTTTACGAATATTGAAACAAATTTACATTTCAGAAAACAAACTAACACACAAAACACTTTTACAAATCTTGAAACAAATTTACATTTCAGAAAACAAATTTACAACACACGAAATACTTACAAATCTTGAAACAAATTTACATTTCAGAAAACACATTTACAAATGACAAAATCAAACGGAAAGGGAGGGACGGTCTTCGCAATTTACCCGGAAGTGATAATGTTCATGATGACCCAAGATAGACGACAATCGAGTTGCGTTTTGCCCGTTTTACGGCACACATATGAGCAGATTAACACGTTTTTGTTTTTCGTGTGGTCGGTCCTTGGAGTTTTTAAATGGCACAGAACAGACGGAAGAACCAGATATGCTGCAGCAGTGCATACATTATTTTAATGAGGGTCACTCGTACGCTGTAATCGTAGACATAATGTCATGTTTACATGGTGTACACATCAGCTTGAGGTCTGTGAAAAGCAAACTGAATGATGTCGTCTTTTATCGCAGAAAGGATTTCTCTTCAACAAACGTAATAATTAGAGCAATTAGACGGGAGCTCCGTGGACCCGGACAGCTGTTTGGATACCGCACGATGTGGCAGGTACTTAAACAAAAGTACAATCTGCGAGTGAAGAGGGATCATGTAATGAATTTGCTACGGGAGCTCAATCCTCAAGGGTGCGAGAGGAGAGCATGCAGAAGGTTTATAAGGAGAACCTACCACTCTATGGGACCAAACTATATGTGGCATGTGGATGGCTATGATAAACTCAAGCCATTCGGTTTGGCTATTTCAGGGTTTATCGATGGCTTTTCTCGTAAAATACTGTGGCTTGTATGTGGATCAACAAATAACGACCCAGCTGTGATCGCTCACTATTTCCTGTCATGTGTTGGGAACCTCGGTGTTATCCCAATGAGACTAAGAACTGATTGCGGGACGGAGAATGGGACAATGGCTGCAATTCAGTGCACCCAACGCCATCACAATGACTACTACTCTGGAGCAGCCAGCCACATGTATGGCTCATCCACAACCAACCAGAGGATTGAGTCCTGGTGGTCCATATTCAGAAAAGGAAGGGAAGTTGTTTTCATAAAGTATTTTAATTAGGAGTAACAATTCAAACATGGATGTGCTTAGAATCACAACACAATTTTATCTATTTATATAGGTCTCAGTTCTGGATGGAGACCTTAGAGTCTGAGTAGTATGTCTGAGTAGAGAGGCCAGATACTTCAACGGGAGTCACGAGCATCAGTGTCTGCTCAGACATTGCTTCGGTGATGTTATTCAGAGGGACCTAAATGAGTGTATGAAACTGTGGAACAGTCACAGGGTACGCCCCTCCAGAACAGCATCATGTCCAGGAGGAGCACCCAATGAGCTCTATTACTTACCACACAGGTAATAAGTTTGGTGATAGCATTTATTTTCCATTTATCATAAATTCAAATAAATCATATCTTCTGTTTATAGGTTTGGCTCCAGAGATTGTGGATTTAAAATTGACAGACTGAACTGGATCCCTTTCCCGAGACTCATCTGACAACAGCT
Organism: Fundulus diaphanus; assembly: GCA_037039145.1. Taxonomy (NCBI): domain Eukaryota; kingdom Metazoa; phylum Chordata; class Actinopteri; order Cyprinodontiformes; family Fundulidae; genus Fundulus; species Fundulus diaphanus. The sequence goes on along the minus strand of CM073121.1, from coordinate 9,156 downwards.
CCATGTGGGGACCCATACATAATAAATAATTGAACTTTATTGATCTCACGATGGAGAAATTCACTTCTGCATCCTAACCCATCCCCTTGAGGAGCAGTGGACTGCCACTGTGCAGCACCTGGGGAGCAATCGGGGGTCTTGCTCAGGGATCCAGAGTGCAGGCAGTGGGGATCGAACCGGGTACTTGCAACCTTCTCAGAGTGCAAGCGCACTGCTCTAACCACTAGGCCAACACCTCCCCCTGCATGCAGGAATACTTGGACTTTGCCATGGAGCACAATTATTTACAGAAACCAGAATACTGGCAGTCTTCAACTAAACTGTATCTGAAACTAAAAGAAATTGCTCAGCTATGAATTGAAGGAAGCTTTATTGTAATGCTGGTGAAACATTTACAAAAAATCTCTGGAACATGTTTACAATTTGTCAGCCACAGCTTAAATTTTTAAAGTGGGAAATAAATGAAAAAATTGTTTGAAGAAAAATTGTCAAAATGCTTACTGGGGGAAAAAGCTATCCTCAAACACCACATTTTAGATTTCTTTTTTAACAAAAGCAACTGTTTTTGCTTTTAGGTGCATCAATAACAAAGAACAAGTTTTTAAAGTCTAAGCTCTAGGAGTTATCCAGTTCTGATTTATGGGCAACCAAATCCTGGGCTATTTTCAATTCCAAAGTCCATTTGGGACTGAAACAAACTGTATGACTCCAGGAGTGGTAGTTTCAGCAAGTTTGCACATGTATTTGCCATTGGGAACGGTAGAGAGTCATCCAGGAACTCGATCCGTGGCGATGATTCGAAGCCAGAGGGGGGAAGTGACGTCAGCCCAGTCGCAAACATCAAAATGTTTTCCACAGACGCAGCAGTCTCACCTTCTGCACATAAATAAATGTTCAGGTATATAAGAGTAATGTGGTATTCCAGATAGGTTAAAAAACTGATCAAACCTTCACAGTCGAGGAGATAGTCTGCCCAATAGGCCAAGGTTTGATTTTCTTTTAATCTCCTGTTGCTCCCGGAAGGGCTGAGTGTAGGTTTGAAAAGTCTCTCTAGTTCAAAGCAAGTGAGTCGCTTTTCAATGTGGCACAGGGTATAGGGTATTGCTGTAGTGCAGTCAAGAACTGAAGGGCTGAAAGACCATGTTTGAACCTATAAAGTGAACACAAACACTGTTTCAAACACAAAGATTCTATATTTTCACCGTGTGTTACCGTGGTGAAATTTCTTTTGAACACTTCTGCTGGGAGTACATACAACAGGCATGAACACAGGCTGCAGTGTTTTTTTATTTTAAACACATATCCTGCTGAAACTTTATAGAAAAGAATAGGGGGATAAAAAAGATCAAAAAGGGTGCATCAGAGTCCAAAGGTTTTGGTATTAGTCCCTTCACGAATGAGCAAAAAGTATTTTCAAGTCCTTCAAGTCACAGATATCAGATGATGTAATAAGGTACTTTTTTCCCATCAGGGTGGTTTGGCGTTGTAACTTAGGCAATTTTTTTTTGTCACTGTCTCTATCTGAAAAGATATGCACATGACATGTGCATTAAAAAAACACAGGAGAAGACAACAATCACATAATTAAAAATATGTTACCTTTCAATAACAGTTGCGTTCAATAATATACCATTGGAGGTAGTCTGCCACAATTTCTTTCTTTTCTTCCACAGCAGCTACATGTCTAAGACACCCTGCTGTCTGTAACATTGTGCTGTGTCTGATGACGCAGTCTTGTAGAGCATCCAATGAAGCAGCATTTTCAATCTGAAAGACAAAAAGAGGCATAAACAATCCAGTAAATAACAATGTACTATCCTTCCCCATTTTATTCAGTGGCATACATAGCATGCTGTAACGCTACAGTATAAAAAAACGAATAATTCTACTAGCATATATGCAATGTAGGAAGTAAACTGTATCATAAAACAGTGTAGGAACCATTAGGCCTGTCACAATAAACCAATACATCAATTAATTGCACGATTAATTTTAATCACGATTAATTAAAATAATCACAATAATTTGCGTATGCATGCTTGCATATTTCTCCTTGTGTTTCTGTCTCAGTACGGTGTATCGGTGTCTGCTCAACCTTCCCTTTTCATTTCCACTGTAGGAGTGGTCAAATGTTGCCAGAATTTCCTACTGAAAATGGGGTAATCCTGGTGGTACTGTTCTGGTGGGTTGGCTGAGGTAGGGTTAGGGGTAGGGTTAGGAGACTCAACCCCCCCTTTCCCTAGTGTCCCATACGTTTGTCGATGGCATGGCGCAGCATGCTCCCTAAATACAGGGAAATGTCCCGTAGCCATTTCCTCATCAATTTGAATGGGCCCTTGGGGCTCAGCCAAGACCTTAGGGAGTAGCTGCAATACAGAGCAGTCACCACTGGATGGCAGCCTTACCCTACGTTTTAGAGAATGTCGCTAGGGTGTACAAGAGTGACATGGGGTCATCAAACGTATGTTATGGGGTTAGACCACGTGTTTTGGTACATGTGGTCCAGTGTATGAGTGTGTGAGTGTGTGTGAGTGTGTGTGTGTGTGTCCAGGAGGGTGTACAAGAGTGACATGGGATCATCAAACGTATGTTATTGGGTTAGACCACGTGTTTTGGTACATGTGGTCCAGTGTATGAGTGTGTGTGAGTGTGTGTGTCCAGGAGGGTGTACAAGAGTGACATGGGGTCAACAAACGTATGTTATTGGGTTAGACCACGTGTTTTGGTACATGTGGTCCAGTGTATGAGTGTGTGTGAGTGTGTGTGTGTGTGTCCAGGAGGGTGTACAAGAGTGACATGGGGTCATCAAACGTATGTTATGGGTTAGACCACGTGTTTTGGTACATGTGGTCCAGTGTATGAGTGTGTGAGTGTGTGTGAGTGTGTGTGTGTGTGTCCAGGAGGGTGTACAAGAGTGACATGGGGTCATCAAACGTATGTTATTGGGTTAGACCACGTGTTTTGGTACATGTGGTCCAGTGTATGAGTGTGTGAGTGTGTGTGAGTGTGTGTGAGTGTGTGTGTGTGTCCAGGAGGGTGTACATGTGTGACATGGGGTCATCAAACGTATGTTGTAGGGTTAGTCGATTTGGCCCCTGTTACCCAACAGTCACATGTTAAGTCGCAGGGACTGTCAAGCAGGGCACCCTGATATCAGGGAGAGCGGATTTTGACAGTTGGGCTGTTGCTGGGTGGAGATGTTGCGTGTCTCCCCGGATGTCCAGGGTCTGCTCAACCCTCATGCATGCCGGGAAAGAGAGCTCATTCGCGGGGTTGAGATGCTGCGTGTCTCCCCCCCCCTGGTTGTCTGGTTGTCTGATGGCTGGACAGCCATCCTCCATGCTGGAAAAGAGAGCTCTTTGTGCGGGGTCGGGATGCTGCATTTCTCCCCTGGGTCTCTGGTTGTCTAAAGGATGCACATCCCTCCTCCATCATGCGGGGAAGAGGGCTCTGTTGCGGGGTTGAGATGCTGCATTTCTCCCCTGGGTCTCTGGTTGTCTAAAGGATGCACATCCCTCCTCCATCATGCGGGGAAGAGGGCTCTGTTGCGGGGTTGAGATGCTGCATTTCCCCCCTGGGTCTCTGGTTGTCTAAAGGATGCACATCCCTCCTCCATCATGCGGGGAAGAGGGCTCTGTTGCGGGGTTGAGATGCTGCATTTTCCCCCTGGGTCTCTGGTTGTCTAAAGGATGCACATCCCTCCTCCATCATGCGGGGAAGAGGGCTCTGTTGCGGGGTTGAGATGCTGCATTTCCCCCTGGGTCTCTGGTTGTCTAAAGGATGCACATCCCTCCTCCATCATGCGGGGAAGAGGGCTCTGTTGCGGGGTTGAGATGCTGCATTTCTCCCCTGGGTCTCTGGTTGTCTAAAGGATGCACATCCCTCCTCCATCATGCGGGGAAGAGGGCTCTGTTGCGGGGTTGAGATGCTGCATTTCTCCCCCGGGTCTCTGGAGGCCCAGAGACGGATGTTGATGCCCAGCAAGAGTGCTCCTTTTCTGGGTAAAGTGGCTCCATGGATGGGCCCTGGTTAAATTAAATAAAGAATTAATTAAGAAAGAAAGGAGGGGAAAAAAAATAATAAAAATAATAATAATATATATATAAAAAACAAACAAAAAAAAAAAACCTCCAGCCTAGGAGGGGGCTGTGTCAGAGAGGGTTAGGGTTAGGGTTAGGATATAGGATGAAAACCAGAAAAGTGGATCGGGCACTCTCAATAACTGAAAAAGTAAAAGAGGTATGGTGGCCATATTGGGCTCAGAGGGAGCCATGGGAGGGACCGACATTCTATTAAAGTTTGGTGGGTGTGGCCCCTTTCCTTGACATAGCTGCCATTGACTGCCATTCATTGGAAAATATCGGGCACTCTCAATAAGTCAAAAAGGGTAAGTGCCAATCTCACCAAACTTGGTGTGTACACTCCCCCCGGGGCCCCCCACCTTCCCGTCAAGTTTGGTGGTGCTGGCCCCTCCCCTTCCTGTAGCTGCCATAGACTGCCATTCATTTTGGAAGTCTGGCTAGGATGGTGGGATGGAGCTGGGAGTTGGTTTTCCGTGCTCAGCACGTCGCCCTGAGTGCGTAGACATGCGACTTGCCATGTTTGATTGACCTTACCCTAACCCCAAAAATTGCTCCAAGTGTGGTGGAGGGCGGTCTCTAGGGGAACCTGACCAGGGTGTGTTTTGGCGTGTCCCGAGTCGTTTGGAATAGGTCCCGAGTAACGTCACAGGTGGGAGAGGTTAAGGTCTGGATAGGGTCTGGGTCAGTCTGTAAGTGAGAATGTGTCCAGTCAATGCACATGTGCCAATCTCTGTCACGGTCTCAACCAAGGCAAAGTGAAAATTGCACTAAGTGTTTTGGTTTGAGGTGCTTGTGGGACCCTTACCAGAGTGCGTTTCAGAGTGTCCTGAGTCAGTAGAAAGTATTCCTGGGTGACCCAATTTTGGGTGATTTTCAGGGGTCAGGGTTAGGATATAGGATGAAAACCAGAAAAGTGGATGGTACACTCTCAATAACTCGAAAAGTGAAAGAGGTACAGGGTCGATACTTGGCCCAGAGAGTGTGTCTGAGGGTTAGGGTTAGGATATAGGATGAAAACCAGAAAAGTGGATGGTACACTCTCAATAACTCGAAAAGTGAAAGAGGTACAGGGTCGATACTTGGCCCAGAGAGTGTGTCTGAGGGGACCCACAAACGCTGCAAGTTTGGTGGGTGTGGCCCCTTTCCTTGACATAGCTGCCATTGACTGCCATTCATTTGAAAAAAAGGTACACTCTCAATAACTGCCGAACCATAAGGTGTACCGTCACCAGACTTGGTGTGTACACTCCCCCCGGGGCCCCCCATCTTCCCGTCAAGTTTGGTGGTGCTGGCCCCTCCCCTTCCTGTAGCTGCCATAGACTCCCATTCATTTTGGAAGTCTGGCTAGGATGGTCGGATTGAGCTGGGAGTTGGTTTTCCGTGCTCAGCACCTTCCCCTGAGTGCGTAGACATGCGACTTGCCATGTTTCATTGACCTTACCCTAACCCCAAAAATTGCTCCAAGTGTGGTGGTGGGCGGTCTCTAGGGGAACCTGAGCAGGGTGTGTTTTGGCGTGTCCCGAGTGGTTTGGAATAGGTCCCGAGTAACGTCACAGGTGGGAGAGGTTAAGGGTTAGGGTTAGGGTTAGGGTTAGGGTTAGGATATAGGATGAAAACCAGAAAAGTGGATGGTACACTCTCAATAACTCGAAAAGTGAAAGAGGTACAGGGTCGGGTTAGGGTTAGGGTTAGGGTTAGGGTTAGGGTTAGGGTTAGGGTTAGGGTTAGGGTTAGGGTTAGGGTTAGGGTTAGGGTTAGGGTTAGGGTTAGGGTTAGGGTTAGGGTTAGGGTTAGGGTTAGGGTTAGGGTTAGGGTTAGGGTTAGGGTTAGGGTTAGGGTTAGGGTTAGGGTTAGGGTTAGGGTTAGGGTTAGGGTTAGGGTTAGGGTTAGGGTTAGGGTTAGGGTTAGGGTTAGGGTTAGGGTTAGGGTTAGGGTTAGGGTTAGGGTTAGGGTTAGGGTTAGGGTTAGGGTTAGGGTTAGGGTTAGGGTTAGGGTTAGGGTTAGGGTTAGGGTTAGGGTTAGGGTTAGGGTTAGGGTTAGGGTTAGGGTTAGGGTTAGGGTTAGGGTTAGGGTTAGGGTTAGGGTTAGGGTTAGGGTTAGGGTTAGGGTTAGGGTTAGGGTTAGGGTTAGGGTTAGGGTTAGGGTTAGGGTTAGGGTTAGGGTTAGGGTTAGGGTTAGGGTTAGGGTTAGGGTTAGGGTTAGGGTTAGGGTTAGGGTTAGGGTTAGGGTTAGGGTTAGGGTTAGGGTTAGGGTTAGGGTTAGGGTTAGGGTTAGGGTTAGGGTTAGGGTTAGGGTTAGGGTTAGGGTTAGGGTTAGGGTTAGGGTTAGGGTTAGGGTTAGGGTTAGGGTTAGGGTTAGGGTTAGGGTTAGGGTTAGGGTTAGGGTTAGGGTTAGGGTTAGGGTTAGGGTTAGGGTTAGGGTTAGGGTTAGGGTTAGGGTTAGGGTTAGGGTTAGGGTTAGGGTTAGGGTTAGGGTTAGGGTTAGGGTTAGGGTTAGGGTTAGGGTTAGGGTTAGGGTTAGGGTTAGGGTTAGGGTTAGGGTTAGGGTTAGGGTTAGGGTTAGGGTTAGGGTTAGGGTTAGGGTTAGGGTTAGGGTTAGGGTTAGGGTTAGGGTTAGGGTTAGGGTTAGGGTTAGGGTTAGGGTTAGGGTTAGGGTTAGGGTTAGGGTTAGGGTTAGGGTTAGGGTTAGGGTTAGGGTTAGGGTTAGGGTTAGGGTTAGGGTTAGGGTTAGGGTTAGGGTTAGGGTTAGGGTTAGGGTTAGGGTTAGGGTTAGGGTTAGGGTTAGGGTTAGGGTTAGGGTTAGGGTTAGGGTTAGGGTTAGGGTTAGGGTTAGGGTTAGGGTTAGGGTTAGGGTTAGGGTTAGGGTTAGGGTTAGGGTTAGGGTTAGGGTTAGGGTTAGGGTTAGGGTTAGGGTTAGGGTTAGGGTTAGGGTTAGGGTTAGGGTTAGGGTTAGGGTTAGGGTTAGGGTTAGGGTTAGGGTTAGGGTTAGGGTTAGGGTTAGGGTTAGGGTTAGGGTTAGGGTTAGGGTTAGGGTTAGGGTTAGGGTTAGGGTTAGGGTTAGGGTTAGGGTTAGGGTTAGGGTTAGGGTTAGGGTTAGGGTTAGGGTTAGGGTTAGGGTTAGGGTTAGGGTTAGGGTTAGGGTTAGGGTTAGGGTTAGGGTTAGGGTTAGGGTTAGGGTTAGGGTTAGGGTTAGGGTTAGGGTTAGGGTTAGGGTTAGGGTTAGGGTTAGGGTTAGGGTTAGGGTTAGGGTTAGGGTTAGGGTTAGGGTTAGGGTTAGGGTTAGGGTTAGGGTTAGGGTTAGGGTTAGGGTTAGGGTTAGGGTTAGGGTTAGGGTTAGGGTTAGGGTTAGGGTTAGGGTTAGGGTTAGGGTTAGGGTTAGGGTTAGGGTTAGGGTTAGGGTTAGGGTTAGGGTTAGGGTTAGGGTTAGGGTTAGGGTTAGGGTTAGGGTTAGGGTTAGGGTTAGGGTTAGGGTTAGGGTTAGGGTTAGGGTTAGGGTTAGGGTTAGGGTTAGGGTTAGGGTTAGGGTTAGGGTTAGGGTTAGGGTTAGGGTTAGGGTTAGGGTTAGGGTTAGGGTTAGGGTTAGGGTTAGGGTTAGGGTTAGGGTTAGGGTTAGGGTTAGGGTTAGGGTTAGGGTTAGGGTTAGGGTTAGGGTTAGGGTTAGGGTTAGGGTTAGGGTTAGGGTTAGGGTTAGGGTTAGGGTTAGGGTTAGGGTTAGGGTTAGGGTTAGGGTTAGGGTTAGGGTTAGGGTTAGGGTTAGGGTTAGGGTTAGGGTTAGGGTTAGGGTTAGGGTTAGGGTTAGGGTTAGGGTTAGGGTTAGGGTTAGGGTTAGGGTTAGGGTTAGGGTTAGGGTTAGGGTTAGGGTTAGGGTTAGGGTTAGGGTTAGGGTTAGGGTTAGGGTTAGGGTTAGGGTTAGGTTAGGGTTAGGGTTAGGGTTAGGGTTAGGGTTAGGGTTAGGGTTAGGGTTAGGGTTAGGGTTAGGGTTAGGGTTAGGGTTAGGGTTAGGGTTAGGGTTAGGGTTAGGGTTAGGGTTAGGGTTAGGGTTAGGGTTAGGGTTAGGGTTAGGGTTAGGGTTAGGGTTAGGGTTAGGGTTAGGGTTAGGGTTAGGGTTAGGGTTAGGGTTAGGGTTAGGGTTAGGGTTAGGGTTAGGGTTAGGGTTAGGGTTAGGGTTAGGGTTAGGGTTAGGGTTAGGGTTAGGGTTAGGGTTAGGGTTAGGGTTAGGGTTAGGGTTAGGGTTAGGGTTAGGGTTAGGGTTAGGGTTAGGGTTAGGGTTAGGGTTAGGGTTAGGGTTAGGGTTAGGGTTAGGGTTAGGGTTAGGGTTAGGGTTAGGGTTAGGTTAGGGTTAGGGTTAGGGTTAGGGTTAGGGTTAGGGTTAGGGTTAGGGTTAGGGTTAGGGTTAGGGTTAGGGTTAGGGTTAGGGTTAGGGTTAGGGTTAGGGTTAGGGTTAGGGTTAGGGTTAGGGTTAGGGTTAGGGTTAGGGTTAGGGTTAGGGTTAGGGTTAGGGTTAGGGTTAGGGTTAGGGTTAGGGTTAGGGTTAGGGTTAGGGTTAGGGTTAGGGTTAGGGTTAGGGTTAGGGTTAGGGTTAGGGTTAGGGTTAGGGTTAGGGTTAGGGTTAGGGTTAGGGTAGGGTTAGGGGTTAGGGTTAGGGTTAGGGTTAGGGTTAGGGTTAGGGTTAGGGTTAGGGTTAGGGTTAGGTTAGGGTTAGGGTTAGGGTTAGGGTTAGGGTTAGGGTTAGGGTTAGGGTTAGGGTTAGGGTTAGGGTTAGGGTTAGGGTTAGGGTTAGGGTTAGGGTTAGGGTTAGGGGTTAGGTTAGGTTAGGGTTAGGGTTAGGGTTAGGGTTAGGGGGTTAGGGTTAGGGTTAGGGTTAGGGTTAGGGTTAGGGTTAGGGTTAGGTTAGGGTTAGGGTTAGGGTTAGGGTTAGGGTTAGGGTTAGGGTTAGGGTTAGGGTTAGGGTTAGGGTTAGGGTTAGGGTTAGGGTTAGGGTTAGGGTTAGGGTTAGGGTTAGGGTTAGGGTTAGGGTTAGGGTTAGGGTTAGGGTTAGGGTTAGGGTTAGGGTTAGGGTTAGGGTTAGGGTTAGA